>CP042198.1:1200000-1800000 GCA_007735645.1 Venturia effusa
TTGCGTTCTTTTGGAGCATCTTGCCAAAACACTTTGAACGAGAATTGGGAGACAAGGTCCACGGCTCCTCGCGGGGAGATCGTGGCAGACGAAATGCGCATTACGGAGTACTGTATCGAAGACCTAGGATCTAGGCGAACAGCAATGGTGGCTGAAGTGTCATCCTTGCCACTGAATTGCTCTGGGGTCCAGTGCTAGTCCCTAGAGAGCCCGGAGAAATCCCCGAATCCCAAGGCCTTGTATCACCTGAACGCGTCGTGAGTCGACGGAATGGCTTGGATGATTTTCATTTGGTACAGTCAGAAAGGAGAACATCTTGCAATGCCTTTAGGGAAGGCGAATTGGGGTTGCTTGGCTTATTTGGCGCTCCAATGAGCCAACTCCAGAATCAGGACTCTGCTTCTCGATTTCGTCCATCCTCGTTGGTGTTTGAGACACTATCTTGGTTTGAACAATCATCAGTGTCTGCCTGATGTCGTGATGCTGTTCATCAATGTTTCCACTTCGCCTCCAAGGCCTCAAACGCACTGCTTGGAGTCCCAGAGCAGAATTGGGCTATCAGCTCAGTGAAAATATCTGGTTGTGCTCGACGAGTATTGGCAACCACAACTCCCTCCGCGAAGTAACATCCAAGTCAAAAGCTGCTTATAGGCAAGATTGTCGTGTATGCAATGCTCTCTCAGCATCGCTTTTGCGGCCACGACATGTAATGCAGATACTTGGCGTGAGCCAAGACTAGCTATCATAGGCAGCTGCTAGTCTCTGGACGATTTAGCTCTTACCTGTATGAGCTAGCTCCCGCCATAGCGCATAATTAAAATATATTACGCGGTCGCAAAAGCGACCTCGGGACGAACAAAATACCAGCATCAAGTGTCCATGGTCCACGATAGGCCGTCCCCGCATTCTGATTGGGGCTGTTGTAGGCGTACAAACGGCTTAGTGCTGGATTAAGGCTGACAACGATAGTCAGCTCTTCCTTCTTATGGAGCCTTGGGATCTTACGGGTGGCTTGCAACAGGGAAGACGCATCGGCGAACTGCGACAGAGAGCGATCTGGTCATTGAGCCGATGTATGTAATATAAGGCCCTGGTCCCCAAAGCTGAGCAATTTATCCACCTAGTCTACCTTGTGGCATGAAATATCCACCTCCACGATATCCGCTGTCCTCGAAGCTTTCGTCTTCGTTCGTCGTTTGACGATGTCATCTCCAGCTCCAGCATACGATTACTCGCCGCGAAGTGCTTTCACCGAGGATTGGGATCGATCTCTAGCAATTGAGATACTGCAGACCAAGAAGGAGAAAACGGACGTCTCACAGCACCCGGATATTCTGTCGCCTGGACTGGAAGTGTGCGAAACTCAAGGAATGGAAGTCGCGTCGGAAGGATCCCATCATGCAAAAGAGAAGCCATTTCCAGAAGAAGATGAAAAGTATCCGGTACACCCTGAAGGCCAACCTGTAGAGAAGAAGAGAAGACGGGTCTGCGGGACAGATATTCCGTTATGGCTCGGCTTGACCGCGTTTCTCGTCGCAATCGCTGTCGGGCTGGGAGTTGGACTGGGTGTGGGCTTGACCAGAACTAAAACGAGGTGCGTGATCTCAAGCGGGGTGCCTCAGTTCTCAGGCTAATCCAATGACTCTAGCCATCCGTCCATGTCCATCAACAGCCACTCCAATCCTGCGCATTTGTCCCGAACTGGCGCTTTTAATGGATCCGGCCTCGCGCTTGCATCATACTCGTTCGGCAGCGGTGGATATGGAGTCATTAATGTTTTTTTCCAGCATTGGACAGGTCAGCTGCGAAAGATGCAGCTTTTGGAGAATGGAGACTGGTCTGGGGGCGATTCGACCAATATTGTGGCAACCGACGCGAAGAATGGTACACCTATTTCCGCGGTAGCCTATGCGATGGACAGAAAGTCGACAGTGCACATCTTCTACATTGATACCAAGAACATGATTCGGGAGAAGATCTATGATAACTCGACAAACAACTGGCGGGACGGACCCATCGGTGCTATGGGTTTGGTGGCCATGAACGATACAAATGTTGGTCTCCAGGCCTGCTGGTATGGATCCTTTTATGGCAACGCGGACTGTGAGTTTGATGGATACTCTCGACGAATGCTCTGTTAATATGATATCAGACATCCACGCTCCCATCCCTGGAACTGGAGCAAACACGACAAGCCAGGACCAGCTGATCGGGATGCATCTTTGTGAGTGACCTGCCAATCTCTCTTGAATGCCAGAGCTGACAAGCCGCAGGGTACGGTGCATCGCCCACACAACTGAACGAAGTCACCTGGACGTATAACACCTCTCAGTGGTATAAACAGGATTTTATCACCGCTAACGGCCATGCTGGGATTGGCTGTTATTCGTGGGGCCCAGGAAGCGTCAGCTATGTGATGTGGGTAAATCTTGACAATGCCGTTCAAATGGCCTGGAAAGACCTCAACAGCACAGTAGAAGAGGGAGCCGCGCATCCAGTGAACACTTGGGTAAACACAACCTTCACCATTCCGAATGTCAACCCGAAAACCTCCCTGGGCTACACCAACTACTTTTATGCGCAAAAGGTTGACGGTCGACTCAGTGGCTGGAATGTCTCATGGGACGCCGAAAACACAACATTGTCAGGGGACTCCTTCACGATCCCAAAACCAGCTCTTGACGGTAGTCACTTCTCCGTCACCGCACTTCCCAATAACTCTGGCGGAGACTCCTTGGTGGTACTGGACCAGCAAAACGGCACCGATATCACGCAGAACTTCCGAGACTTTACGCACGGGCAGTGGTCATATTCTGATTTGCCTGTGCCGCAAACCTAACAGAAGTTGAATCCTGGCTTTGTTTTCCTCACTGGATACTGCGAGGCGTTCTGGGTGGCGGGCTCGGCATTGTTCGTCGGTTAACGTATTTGTTAAGGTCCTCAACTTCTTCGACCTGATATTTTTTAAATCTATTTTCCCCACGTCGTAAACTTCACTTCTGGATGTAACAATAATCTTCGCGGCTTCCAAAACCCAGTACGGCGAAAGAGTCCTGCCGACCGCACTCAGGATCAAATATCAGTACCTCTGGTCGTGCAAACGTTCTGAGCTTATGGATCGTGATTGCCATATCTCGTATCTTACCTGGTCTAGGAGGCACATGCATTCCGATCATTCGACACGATAGGCCAGGTCGCTTTTGGATTCCTCCGACAGTCGGGGCTCAGAGACGTGAGGCAATGCGTCTAAGCGCTTGAGTGGATGACCTGAGTTCCTAGCTGGCTAGCGCTGACGATTCGTCAGTCGGACACTCGGGTCAATACTCGAATGCGACTACAAGGTTACCTTGAATATGCCTGCCAGGATCAAGGGGTATGCACTAAATGTGCGGACATGTCTGGAGAGATGTGAGATTTGCGGTGAGCATGTGTGATCGAGTGTTGTGATCGGATGTTTGGTGTGAGATTTGATGGAGTTGGAATGGGAACAGGAGTGGAGAGACGTTCGTGAAGATAGAGGAGAGCTGGTTAGCGTAGACGTACAAGAGTCAATTTCAAATATACCGATGATCACGTGAGAAACACCTATCCGAAAACGTGACCATGTATCTGCATCACATTCTCCTTTCAAAAACATCATCATGTCTACATCAAAAAGATTCTCCACAATGGCCTAGCTGCTTAGCCATTTCGATGCGGCACTCGATCAGCTAGGAATTTACTGCGTTACCCAACAGCCAGACAATGTGCCGCCAGTAGA
The DNA here is from genome assembly GCA_007735645.1 of Venturia effusa. NCBI lineage: Eukaryota > Fungi > Ascomycota > Dothideomycetes > Venturiales > Venturiaceae > Venturia > Venturia effusa. The sequence goes on from CP042198.1 coordinate 1,203,761, forward strand.
CCAGAGCACTCATGTTCGTGTTGAGGACTTCTGGACAGCGCTTGCACGATCTTGTAGAGCACCGATTACTCTTATCAAGGATATGACGACGAATATTCACACGATTTTTGCCACCAGCGAGCAGTGTACACATTTTGAGAAGAATCAGTCAGCGTATCGCATATCCACGCTCGGATTTGTTTTTGAGAGCAAGGACATGCACAAGTCCTGGCAGAGGGAATCAAAGGTTGGTTTTTGGCAGAATCGATCATCACAATCGTCAAGTCTCAACCCTACATTGATGGTATTACGGCCTTGTTGTACTGTGTATGACCGCCAATCGTAGCACGTTCCAATGAACCCAATGGCGGCTTCGATTCTCCATGCATATGTGCTCCCTGTCGACGTCTGCGATAAGAATTTCGAGGGGAGAATATCGATGCTTGTCGTTTGGGGATTTTTGTAGGAAAGAGTTGTGTTTTCAAACCTGGGACTGACACTAGCTCGGGTGATTCGATTCGATGACAATCAAGCTCAAGATTATCTCGAACAAAACTTACGAGATGGAATTATTTTGTGGAAGGGATCCAATGCAGAGGGATATTGGGATGAAAGTCACGAGACCAGAAATCTGTACATCATTCATTCGGGACTAGCGCCTTGCGCCACCTCGAACCCCGCGATGACCTCCACTTCGACTCTCTTCATTGGTAAGAATACAGGGCGTTTCTTCTTCACCAACTAAGTAATCTGTCTATCAAGATTCAAGTACAGCTGAATCAGAACTCCTCAAGTGCGCTCTCTCTCTACCGGAATTCAATCATCTGTTTCTGTAAGTGTTCATCGTTCATCCTCAGACATCAACAACTTCATGCTTACACCCAATCTTTTGTAGCTGGTCAGCCACCTCCATTGTCATGGTTTCAGCTCCAGCCGTCCAAAGTGGACAAGTCCATCGGTACAACAAGAAGCTTGTTGCGTTCGAGCACACCACGCCATCCGACGAACCATCAAAGCATATCCTTCTGTGGATCGGTGGCTTGGGCGATGGCTTGCACACAGTATCATATCCAGCTTGTCTTGCTCAAAAACTTCCCTCAGGCTGGAGTCTTGCTCAAGTCATAACCCGATCCTCGTACAATGGATGGGGCTCGGGTTCATTGGAACGCGATGCGAAAGACATGGTCCAAAGTGTCAACTATTTTCGTAAAAGCAAACCGAACGGCGGCAAAATTGTGATCATGGGTCACTCCACTGGATGCCAAGATCTGATGGAGTACCTCACTGGCAAAGGATCCACCGAAAGACCTGTCATTGATGGCGCAATCCTTCAAGCACCCGTGAGTGATCGTGAAGCCCTGAAGAAGGAAATGGAGGAAGCAACATGCGACAAAATCTTAAACACTAGTCGCGAATGGATTGCTGCTGGCCGTGAACTCGATGTACTACCCGAGAGTGTAGATGGCAGATTTTTCGGTAAGGCATCAACCATCACCGCGTATCGATGGCACAGTCTTCTGAGTCCAGGCGGTGATGACGATTATTTCTCTTCCGATTTGTCGGACGAGAGGCTGCAAGCAACTTTTGGGGCTATCAAGAAGGAAAGTCCATTGTTGATCCTTTACTCTGGCGCTGACGAGTATGCACCACCTTCGATCGACTTGAAGGCACTTACCGAGAAGTGGATGGGATTCGTGACAAGGGGTGGCGGACTTACTGACGCAGGAAATGGAGGCGTGGTATCAAAAGCGAGCCACAATCTTGAGAACGACGACGACAATGTGCTTGAAGATCTGTGCAAACGAGTCACTGGATTCCTTGCGAAGGTGGAGGCTGGATTCTCGAACGAGAACGCCCACCTCTAAAGATCGCTTTTTCCAAGATGGAGGCCAAGATGCCTTTGAGCTATCAAGATCTAGAGCGCGAGTATTGCAGCGTTGGAGATGGGAAGTGAGAATTCAAGAACTAAGAGGCATCAATTCTGCGTGTCTATCTTGACCCATTTGACTCAGCCGCCATATGCTTTTGTGCATGTAACTTGGGAATGTCGCGTCGGCACGTGATTCTTACACGGCTCGCCATGAGCAGAGAACGAAGTTGGCCAACAAAAATGTTCGTTACTCATCGGCGGATGTCGAGGGAGTGATCCGAGACATGCCGAGCGATTGTGGAAGAATGGAGGACGTTGGGCTTGTAAGTTGCTGGAGATTCACTACTAGTAGTAGGAAAAACATGGATGGACGCGGATATTTTGCTGGACAAGGTGGACGGATATCTCTCCCACACTCCGGATGCGCTGTATCTATATTTAAAGGTGCTTTGATGGAGTGACAGTATTTTGTACCTACGCTGCTACTAATATACCGCAATAGTAAATTCCGCAGTCGGTAGCCATTTCTCTCCCCCCATCGTCACTTCAAACTCCCTCAACTCCAGCCAACCAACGTCTTTCTCCCAATGAGCTCGTGAATCCAACACCATGGCAGCATTCGTGGGCTTGACCGTCGCTGTCACTCTCAAGCAGGGCAGCGTCATTCAAGGCCTGGTCGCGTCAGTCGACCCCAATACTGCCTCTCTCGTCCTCCAAGATGGTGAGCGAGATCCCAACTCAGATCACTTTCACGGCCTGCTAATAGCCCCAAAGTATATTTCCCACACACTGGACTGCACGTCGGCAATTGGACAGTGCAAGGCCATCAGATTGCCGACCTTCAAGTTTGCGATACATCACCGCCTCCACCACCTGCCCATCATCAGCATATTCACAGCCAGGCACAGTCCCACCGCCTCCCCATAGTCTCTGCCCTCCGATCCGAGCCATCACACAGTGTCCCCAACATTCCTTCTCCTCAGCCTCCAGTCGACGCATACGAAGATCCTGCCATACTCAGCTTCGGTCGCCAGCCAACCCAAATCGATGTGATACAGCAGCAGGTACAAGAGGCACCCTCCTCACCCGTAAAGTTCACTTCTGGCATCACAGCGTCGCCATCGCCCTCAAGCAATGTTTCAAAAGGCCCAAAGAATATGCCCAAGCCCTCTATTGAGAAGCCACGAGGTCTGGTCAACAACAAAAACGTGTTCCCCCGAAAGCGAGGCAAAGACGCCGCAGCTACGCTGAAGGCACCCTTCTCAAATCTGGACATCAACAGTGCTGCCGAGCAAGAGCATCTGGACGTGGACGAATCAGATGAACCTACCCTCCACGCAGAAAACGTACGGAGAGTGAGCATCAACAAGACACGGACCGGAAAGCCCATGGATGATACGCCAGTTTTACCACATATTGCGGACTTGAAGGAGAGAAGGCTCAAACAAAAGGCGAAACGAAACAGGCACATCGGAGCTCGGGCAGGGATAGACCAAAATGATGGCGAGGGAGACTCGCCAGAGGTCGTACGCGGCACATTCGGCGGCAAAGGCTGGAGGCAGACACCGATCCTCCAGGAATCACAAACGATGACAAAACCACGAAGATCGAACGCTGCGCCGTCAGCCGACCTCCGCTCTGTGAGGCTGACTAGAAAGCAGCGAATGGAGCAGGAAGCACAGAATGGATGGGCTACGGAGGATGCTGGAGATATTCAGGAGTTGCCCGAGTTTGACTTCGCAGAAAATTTGTCCAAATTCGACAAGCGTTCGGTGTTCGATCAAATTAGGACTGAAGACACAACAGCTGACGAGGATCGACTAGTGAGCTTCAATCGTACGCCGGCTAGGCCTGGCACATACGGCGGGAAAAATCTCCATCCAACAGAAAACGTACTCGAAAGTCCGATGACCGGCCCTCGTCGCGCCAGCACAGCACAGAATTCCGACACCGACGAGACCTTTGAATTTGACAGCGGCAGAGCCATAAAGAAGTTGACTTCGAGAAATTCCAGCAAACGTCCTTACAAGAACGGCACGAGTGTGGCCGGTGACTCAGGCGGGCAGCACAAAGAACCTCCACGAGCAGTACGTGGAACTCGAGGTGGAGGCAATGAAGGCTTGAGAGGATCCATCTCCGCGAGCTCTACAATCCCAGCACGCTTCACTCCACCAGAGTCTCCATCGTTGTCACAGACAATACCAAGTGCTCACTTTCGAATTGCGACTACCAATCGCGTATGTCCAACGATTATGCCCGCAGGCATGGCCGCAATTGAAGAGGTTGCAGAATCCGAATTTGGTCTTAGTGCTGAAATGATCACTGAAAGTGCCGGACGTGGCATTGCAGAAGTCGCTATGGCTACGCTCGGAACTGCACCAGGCAAGCGTGTTACTCGTGACGAGACACGTACTGATACCCGACCATGGGCAGTAATCCTGGCTGGCAACCATCGTGCTGGAGCTCGAGCATTGGCTGCAGCGCGACACCTTCGCGAACGTAACATCAGGACACTGACCTGCATAGTTGGGTACGAGCGTCAGAACATCGAGTTGGTTCCTGAGGTTCGACGACAGGCTGAAATTCTGGTCAAGATGGGCGGAACTGTGCGTGGCTGGCCAGATGTTCAGAATAACTTCAGATTGGAAGGTCACCCTGAAGTTGTCGTCGATGCGTTCCTGGCACCTGGCAAGACTTTCGATGCTCTGGGAAGTGAAGACCAACGCGCTTTCCTAGATTACGCGGATTGGTCGAATAAATCTCGAGGGCTCAAATCAATCACCCTGAGCATCGACATGCCTAGTGGCTTGAATGGCAGTACAGGTAAGTCTACTTTTGTTACGCACCCGGAATCTAAAGCTCACAACACCTGACCGGCTATCCTACTCATATTTCCTCACTCTTGTCACGTGCATCACTAACACACTTCGCAGGCGAATCCTCGATCGGGAACCCAGCTGGCCTGGAGAGCATTCATATCCTTGCCGACCATGTCGTCTGCATTGGTGCTCCACGGATCGGTCTTCTAAGGGCTCTGCAGAGAGCCCCTTTCATGCTTCAGAGCGTCAAGAATGGAATTGCAGAAGCTGCCGAGAAGATGATGAGATGTCAAGTTTGGGTCGTCGACGTGGGAGTCAACCGGGCTTGGAAGCAGAGCGGCATGGCCAATAGCAAGGGCGTCATATTCGGACGCGATTGGGTCGTGCCACTGAAGTTGGCAGAGGATTCACCTGGGGAGACGAAAGAGGGTGTAATCAATTAAAGGGCTTGATGGGGTCATGGATTTATGTATTAGCAAGGCGTTGGTGGGTCTTTTCGGATGGAAACCTTCGGCAGTTTGGCAGATAGGGATGTGCAATACGGAACTTGAGAAGGAGAGCTCGAAAAAATTGGCGTGTGCAGGCAGAGTGCAGGATAAGGGCACTTTATTGGGAAGATGAGACAGTCATGTATTTCTCTCATCTTACTTATCTCGTGATTCCTGTCCTCCGCCATCCTTCTTTCTTGTCTTTTCTTTCTTCACCTTTCTTCCCTTGCCGTCGCTCGATTTATTCAGCCTCGCGTTTCTAACGACCCCTAGGTCTTGGAGGAAATAGGAAGGTGGAAATTGGTCATTTTTGATGTGTGGACTGACTTTCCCCGCGTTGGGTTGTTTTTACGGGGTTTGAGTGGGGATGGTGTATCTCTTGTGTGGTTGTTTTGTGATTTGTGGGTTGGTGGGTTGGGGTGAGATACGAGATGGAGTGAGATGTGAGAAGGTGAGGGAAGGCGGTGAGTGCGCTATGGACGTCTAGCATGCCTGGTTTGGGCTGTTTTTGTTTTTTGGGGTGTTGATTTGCTTGGCGGTGGTCTGTTCGAGTAGTGAGGTGGTGAGGTGGTGAGTTTGGGTTGATGGGGATATGGGGAAATACTAGTATTTGGGAGGGGAGGAAAAGTGATGGTGGTGAGGTGGTGAGAGCAGAAAGAGAGTACGGGTGATGCTGCCCACAATGCTGACCGTGAAGAGTAGGAGAAGTAGCAGTGACGCCGAACTTTCCCAACACCTGTTCCAGATGCTTGGGTAAGGGGCTCGGGGATGGATTCGGCCTTGTGCAATAAGGTGGGGAGTGATATGTGGGGGGCTTAGGTATAAAGGAGTATAGTCGACAGTCAATGGTTGGTTCTTGACAAGACTGACATGGCTGCTGTCTCTTCCATTGGGCATTTGTGGCGTCGTACTTTTCTTGGTTGATGGGGTGCAGACCCTGCGGTGTTGAGTTGGGAACAGCGTGGTTGGACGTGGTGGTTGGTGAAGAGCTTGGGGATCTGGAGATGGGGAACGATGATTTGGTGGTGGGTGATGGTAGATGGGAAGACGTGATGAAGAATATGGGATGCGTGATGGTCATTGGATGCATCATCCTTCCATCCTTCCATCAAATCTAGGTAGGACAAGTCTCAAGGTAACTAATGTCCTGAATTCCTCTGCTGCATACTGCGCAGCTAATTATGCTGACAGTTTTATGCCATGGTCAGTCCTGACCCAGAGTCATCAGGGTAGAGTTCTTTGTTGTCCATTCTACGGAGCATCTCTTCGTGAGCGGTAAACCATATTTTATAGCTCTACAAAGATTACAGGATCTCAGGAAATCGATTTCTCTGGTGACTCTTCGCTTACTCAACTACTAGCTTACTCACTGTTCCTTCACCACCCGGCTCTTCAGCGGCTCTTTAGAACTAATCCCAAGCCTTGTGGGTATAATACACGACATATTTACACCAAGTTCAAGCACCCAATAAAAAGTCCCGCTCCATGGATTCCCGGTAAGGGTATTCTATATATCGGTCATACAAATAAGTCCAGGCACCTCATAAGCAAGACTCTCTCTACTACTCGAGCTAGGGTTGTGGGTTGAATGAATTGTAGCGAGGAAGTAATAGCGATTGAAAACTCGCTGTTGAGGTTGCGGCGGTTGAGGGAGTGGTTTGCGAGTTGAGAGTTGATGGAGGCGATTGGAAAGTGGATGATGATGAAAGTGTCTGATGATGATGACGTTGGGGTGTGGTGATGGAGATGAGTATTAGCCTTCTACTATTCATTCTCCCTCCGTCTCTCGTAGGAAGGTCGAGTTATCATCTTCACTTGGATTTTTCGTCCTTTTGCGGATTCGTTTCACTCTCTTATTGACAGCCTTTTGCACACAGCCTCATGAGATCGTTTTTCAGAAAGTGCTGTTGTACTTTAAAATAAAATGTGATCGTTTGGTATTATATCCCCTTTTCAATCTTTCAAAATCGGCGATCGCAAATCATCTTCTTACAGCCACGCTCTCGGGTGCTAGGGAAGCAAATCGGTAGAGGTTATAAAAGCAGGTACGGAGGCGTTCTTTGGACTTCACACGATAACAACACGATGCCAAAACCTGCATGGTCGTTGTGCGGCTATTTTGGTATAGGTCGCCCATGTTTTGTGGATGTAATTGTGGAGGGACATCCAGACTTGGGACATGCAATGGTGATTATCTTTTCGAGTGTTGATGATGAAAAGAGTAGTAGTGATGGTGATTGGAGTTATTGAATCTATATGAAGATATTCGAAGACTCGACGCGGTGGAACTGAAGAGACTTCGATCGCACGGGTGCGGAAGATTCATCAGTGGATGAAGGAGTCCGACGCTAGGCGTTACGGCGATGTTGAATTGAGGAATTACCTACAAACTGAAAACTTCGAGAAGAAGATGAGAATGGAACTTACAGAAACGACAAAGGTTTACAAAGTTGTAGCCCCTGGGCTAGCCACCTGCGAATCCGGCCCTTCTCCATTTTTCAATTTCCGTCCTAGTCACGACCACCTCTTACCCGTCCCAGGCCCAACATCGGTCTCTTTTCAAGTCTGCCCATCGTGCGACCCATTTCATCTTACCTCTCGAGCTCAATGGACATTCGTTTTATGTAATAAATGGGTTGTAATATCCTGTGTCATCCCTTTGGCCGACCAAGTTTGACTCATCGTCATGAAGTCAAAACCGGTGGCGGCGTGAGACCTGGTTGCCGTCAGTCTTCTGTGCTTTGATCCGCATTGCCCAGTGTTGAGTACGAGATCATCATCCTATCGGAGAATGTGGACGAATTCTGCAATTGACAGGTTTAGGAAGTGATGGTCTGACTGAGTGGCATGTGTTGTGGACTGAATTGCCCAAAACATTTCAATGCTGACAGCGTGTTGAGGATGCTGAGAAGCCGAAATAGTGGAACATGTCCTGTGTTATCTCATAGTCAATCCACCCAAGACCAAGGCACTGCAACTCATAAGCAGCTTTTGGGATTGCGACAGACACTCTCAACATTGAACCATACGAAACCATGGCGAACCCAAGACGCTCTCCCCTTCCACCCGGCTGGACCTACGCCTCAGTGGTTCGACAATTACTGAGGTCTCGAGCACTCGAAATTCCGCACACTCCAAATTTTCCGGACTCGCCTGTGGTGGTGTCGTCGCTGAGAACATCGGAGTTTCCCCCTCTTGGTGCTAGCCGCTCATATCAGCCGATCAGCTTCTTGGACCTTCCTGGAGAGGTATGTCCTCGCCTTCTTCCCCTCACTCTTTCAATAATCGGGCATTGCGCTTCTTTTCCAGAGAAACATCAGCACCGACCCTGGATAGATTCTTTTCTACTTGGTTGTTCCCAATGACTGAGTATCATCCCGCCTGCTGACCGGCATGTAGATTCGAAACTGCATCTATCGCTTTGCTTTGACTCAAACACACCGCAACCTTATACATCTGCCCCCATCATTTTATATTTCGAAACGCTATCAGGATGTCACTAACCGGGAATCTGGTCGCCCTGCTCTTGAACTACTACGGACCAACCATCAGGTGTGGCAAGAAGCGACGGAGTTCCTCTACAAGGCTGAATTCGCTTTCTACTATCCATACTGGCACTCAAAGGAAGTGCTCGATTGCGTCAGCTCCATGGGTAGAAACGTTACCTTAGTGGAAGGCGTCCTAATCGAATGTGTGGAATTAAATGATTGGAGGTATGATGACGGGACATACGATAACAACGTGTACGAATGGCTTGGGTTGCTCGGAACGTCAACGCGCTGTCAAAGTTTTGGCGTGTTGCACATCTCTCTTCCTTATTCTAACTGGAATTGGCCGCCTGAATTCAACGTCAATTTCAATGAGAACTTCTTCAACGGACGGGAATTGGCGAGATTGTTATTCCCGACACTCCGTCCGTGGTTCGAGAATATGGATCAAGGCAACCAGGATTGGAAGTCTTCATTCATGGCGAACCAAGATACTGTAATCCTTGTGACTTGTTCGAAGATGGTTTCCATGTCATTAGATCGCAGCAAGTTCTTTGCAGAAATTGAGAGACTTCTCCAGGGCGCGGGGGGTATGTGGATGGGTGTTCTTGATGGCGAAGCCACTGTCCTGTGGACTGAAATGAATTGCAAGGACTGGTCGGGCGAGTGGGAGCAGCTTCCAGTCAGGAAGGGATCGTGCCGAATGGAATGGTGGTTACCTGCTACCCAGGGCCTCAGACGGAGTTTCCACCTGGGCAACACTGTTGACGCTTAAATTCAGTCCAAAGGTTTCCGACACAAACATATGACAACATTGAGGCTAGGCTGAACGAGTTTGAGACCGTCGTCGAGTTCTTGTTCATTTGTTCGACGTACGTCTGAGCATGAACTTTCGGTGGGAGCACGAAGCGAACTCCAAGTCTTCTCTTAGCGACTGACGTCTTTATTTCATCAAGGCACAGCGAAAGAATTCATAGCTGTTTAGAGTAGGCACAACAAAGCTCGGAGCTGAATCTGGAGCCAAGAAAGTATATGGACAAATTGCAAGGTGGTGAACAAGACTTCCATCGGCTAATTCTCCCAAGACAATCAACAAATGAAGAGGCTTCAAAATTGGGAGAACTCACCTGGTATATAGCCGTGCTGTGAAATAAATTAGTCCTGGTCACACGCTGTATTGATTGAGACGCGTATAGGATGATGGGACGACGCTGATTCAATAGTCTACCACAACGTAATGAAATTCGTCAAAGACGGAATAAGTGACAGACATCCACGCTCAGACTGGTCTAGAGTAGATGGTCAAAGGTCCCCGAGATGAGAATATGATGGGGATGAATTACAATACAGAGAGTAAGAAGGGGAAGTAGAAATAGTTGAGACAAGCGGGTCTTTCCGCAAAAATATCGTGCCGTGAACTGTTCTCAAATCAACTCTATCAGACTCAAAGCTACCCCATACAACTCCGCGTAATCGGACGAGAGACGACTTCGACCACACTTCAGGCGATTCACTCTACATTTACTGCTTCCATCAGGCTCTCAGCCACCTTGTAATTCATGTCAACTAGATACCACTTGGTGCGCCCTTCATCTCCGTCCTGGACTCGTTTTCGTTACAAGAGATCCCCAGTCGAGCTGCTGGCACCACCCTCTCATACCACTGCGGCTCTCTCACGTCGTCCTCTGCCTGATTACACAAGAAGGAAAGAGAAGGAGATGATGACACAACAGAGCACAATGGGGTTGATGCCGTGACGGCTTGATACTCGTCTTTGCTTGCTGGCTTGATGTGAAATGCGGATGAATCGTTTGAGAAGATCTGGCTACAACGTCGAAGAGTAACGGTCACCAAGAATGGAGGCAGTTGGGAGATCTACACAAAAACGGGTTTGCATGTAGAGTCATAGTGTGATGCTTGCAGGTGTAATCGCTTCTTGTCGCTGTTACATGCTGTTATGTATTCGCAGACTGGCATTTTGGCAACAATGGTATAGGCGATCGGCCACGCCCTCCAAATGTAGTATGAATTCGACATGGACATTTAAGACAGGACAACTCCGAGTTGGCGGCGGCAAACAACGGGAGAGTCGTGCGGCTGATCGCCAGGCGTACCATTCTGTGGCAGACGAGATGTAACTCAACAGTCACCGTATGATGCAAGCTCAACAATGAAACTGACATGGCGTGGCGAGGACGGCTTTTCCCATCCATTGGCCAAGTCTTTCAGGTTTGCTTATCGAGATGATGATTGACATAAATCTGATAAACAGCTGAGCGATGCCCAGATACTGCAGATACATAAGTCTGCTCGACGCATTGCAGCAGGAGAATTAAGGGTACCAAAACATCGTCGAAGTACGGGTCAGTCCTGATCTTAAAATCCTTCCGTTATCGGTGGGGCCAGGGTCATAACACAGCCCTCTGTCGTTGGTTAGTCATCCACAACCACCAACTCGCACGAATTTAAGACCCAAACCGGGCTCTGCTTCATTTCTCCCTTTGCAAACCTCGATCATTTCTCCATAACATCGAGCTCTCACACAACGGGCAATGAGTATGGACAAGCCAAAGAAAGACTCAGCCAGTATCGGCACAGCGACAAAGAAGAAGAGAAGCACTCCAAGCCGCAGAGTGGTAAGTGATGTCTGCCCCCATTACCCTTGATTGCGCTGACCTGCTCTAGTTCCCGTTTATGAAATTGCCTGCGGAGATCCGGCTCAAAATCTTCGGACTGTGTCTCGTCTCCGAGGACTTGATGAGCTTGTACGAAACATACGGCTCACTGATGTCGAAGCGTACTGGGCAACTCAAACCGGAACTTGGCAACCTCTCCAAAGCGAACCGCAGAAGACGGTTGAAGACTTATCACCGTAATCCAGTCAAGTACTACCGCAACGGACCCTTGAATGAGATGGCTGTTCAAATTCTTCAGCTCAACCATCAGATCTACAACGAGGCGCTTCCGGTCCTCTACAACCAGCCGCTCGAGTTCTACACAACGGAAGCACTCGACCTCTTCTTCGCGTGCACTAACACCGCCATGCCTCCGATGCTTAGGAACATCACAATCCGTCGTACCCATCTAAGCCAGGACACACCGCAGCAGCTGTCCTACAACCAAGCCTATCTCCGTTTCGACAAGCTGTCTCTTGCGGTCAATATCCAAAAGTTCTCCATAAACCAATTGATCGTCAGCGACTATGACTTCATCGACGAACAGTCCACAGCGAAGGGGGCTGAGCTATTCATTGAGGTGGCACAGCACTGGCTTGCAATGATCAGGAACCGAGAGAAGGGCGAGACCAACTGGAAGAAAGTCGTGCATGTGGAGAGCTTCCTTTGCTGCGAACGCTACTGCATATGTAGATTGTCGCCAGTGTGTCCTGTGCCGCCCAGGGAGCCTGTGGACTTCATGGCAACCCTTGAAAAGCACCTAGCCGTTCGTGGGCTTTGACGATCATGAAACCTCGGCAATCGAATACGAAAGTACGTCTTGTCAACCTTCTCAATCACTACTGCTTGATTCACTGCTCATTTGTCTCAGCCAGACCTCAAAAATTATTGTTCTAATATCTTTCCACAGACAAAAAAAAGAAGTACGGACCATGAGAAGAGAGGAACGAAGTGTACGATTAAGAATAGAGGCACGAAGTGCACGATAGAGAAAAGTATGTCCTTGAAAAGCAGCAGCCCGAGTCTGCTTAATTTTGGAGGCTTAATAATGGAAGCCGTCAGATATGGATCTTCAAAGGAAAGCTCCAGGCTTCATAATCTCCACTCCTGAAGAACAAATAAAAGTTTAACAAGCCCGACTTTTCAACACCCAATTCTGTGACATGCTCGCGCGTCCTCCTCGCAACGCACTTGATTTTTTTGCTTCGACTAACCTGCGTGGATTTCTCGAATTCTACGTAAGACGGGAGAGCAGACACAGCAAAACACACGTCCGCGCAGGAACCAAAAAATCCTGACCACGACCATCAAGTGCTAAGAAGTATACTTGTACTCCACCATCTCCTCCCAGAAACCATCACGCTTATCGATTCCAGACACACAATTCCTTTTAATCCCATCATGAACACAATCCCCACCACGTTGAATTCACTCTTCACCCATCTCTCAAAGCATCTCTCGAAGCATCAGCTTCCAACTTAAACCCAATGGAAAAATTTCATACCAAGACATCCTTTCGGGGGGGGGGTGGTTTTAAAGACACTTTCCTCTTCAATCATGACATTACCCATCCCTGACCTAATCGCCATACCATCCCCTCAGGCTTACCCACCCATCAGCCACTCACCCACCTATCCAAAATACGCGCTTCTCCACTCTTCCAAACGTTTTTAGCCGCCGATATCTTCTCAACTCTCCAAACCAAACACCCAGTACTCGGCTTAAAAAAGCCAAAATCAGTATACTATAAAATGCCAGTAATCCGCTAAAAGACTTGGAGGGCGAGAACCAGGTAAATGGAGATAAAGTCCATAGGGAGGAGGTGTCTCGGCTATATGCCTGGGCTATCGAAGTTGGGGAGTTTGTCGAGCAGTACGTGAATTGATTGATCGGAGGAGAGAGGGAATTCTGAGGAGGGAGAGGGGGGGAACGATGGGATAACGATGATGGGATAACGATGATGGATACCTTTATCAGGACACCATCACCACTCGCCTTTCCAGTCGCTCAACCGTGATGTGCTTGCTGCCTTTGGTTTATTTCAGTCACTCTTGCATAATCCTCAATTCGCGATCGGGGACATACGCCGACGAGGCCTATTCCCGATCTTAAACCCGGTAATGAAATCACACATCACATCACACATCACAACGCACCCAAAAAGAAAGTATTCTCACACCATCAATTCCTACACAAATCTAATCTTCCTCCCTTCATCCCCTAATTCTTCCATCCCCTAATTCCCCGCCCTGCATCAGGACGATTATGATTCCTGCTTCCCCACATGCTGTACAACACACACAACTGCCCCGTCCCATATGTATACAAACGAAGTGCTCGTGTATGTATCCGTCGATACCTCCAAGAAAGACAAAAGAGAGAAACCTCCGTCCCACGGATGACAGGGATGTGGGGATGAACGCCAAACACCTGTGATGCAATGCTAGGGTAGACATAAAGAACAAAAGCGACAGGTTCTAAGATATGAAATGATGGTGTAGGTGTGTTGTGGGAATACCGCTCGGGCGGCTGAGAATAGGTTGGTGGAGAGATTACCAGTGGAAGTCGTCGTTTCCAGGTCTCTTGTGGCTTGGCGTAATGGTGAGGTTTTGAGTGCCTTGAAAGGTCCAGCAAGAACGACAAGGAATCAATGAGAGCCCTCGTCCTTGTCCTTTCTTAAAAATTTAGGAAGCATCTTCGTTCTCCGTCGAACAGTATCATCGGTACTATGAGGTGCTTCTTCTGAAACCACGCTTTCTCTCAGAGCAGATCGCTGGCCTAGGCTGGGTAATTTGCGGGACATTGAGGATTGCCGACTCCGCTATCTAATTGTAAGTATTTGAAGGGACAAGGATCGAAAATGAAGTACCTCAGAGCCAGCAACACTCCTTGCCTTTTCAATCCCACTATTTGGACTTCCAGGGCCAGCTGATAATCCACTGCTAGTCCAAGGCCGTCTTTCGGAAGTATCTCTCGCCCCGCCATTCAGCGAAGATCGAAGGCTACTACTTCCTGTGCTTCCATGATACCCAGAGTGCGCACTTTCCGGCCTCTGACTAGTAAAGCTCGGTCGTGCGTCATCGTCATCCGTGCCGCTCTCGTCGTCAAGGGTGCTCTCACTGATATTGTCCTTCGTACTTGGAGTAGCTGAAGAAGAGAGACTCGTCGGTGTGCCCAAAAGAATGGACGAACTGGCCAATTCCCTCAATCTGGACTTTTCTTGTCGTCCTGGACCACGATGCGCGATCTTGTTGCTGATGATAGCACCTGTATGCCCCAGAAGGGCCTTACCGACCTCTTTCTTTAGTTGAAGGAAAAGATCCATGTTACTCCATGTCTTATTCCGGTATTCCAAGGGTGGCATGCGGAACACAAAATCATGAACATCCAATAAGTCACGCTGACCCTTGCCCTTGTATGATAAGCACAGGACCATAGAAGGGATCTTAATGTACGCCAGTGTCATGTATTTGGCAGCCCGTCCAATCATCTCATTGATGTCATCGCTCTTGCCAGCGCTCTTTCGATTCCCGTTCTGCTTGAGAGTCGTTGCACTATTCGAACGATTCAGAGCAAATCGTTTGCGGAAGTCAGTTTCTTTGTCGCTATTGGTGTTGTTAGTGGCGACAGAAGCAGTGGATGGCGTGCGGCCACTCATGGGAGGGCGCAAAGAATTTGTATCCGACGATGAAGGATCTCTCCTGGTCCTTGCCACAAATTTCCGGAGATCATTGCTACTCGTGTCTTTGTGTGCGCCATGTCGGAAACGAATGAAATCAGAGTGACTGCCGTGCAGGGTTTTGTTCCTGTCTGCGGACTTCGGCCGCTTGCTATTTCTCAACGTCATAGTCGGCTCTAGACGCAGCGAGAGGTGGCCAGCGCCAGTAAGACCATCGTCAGGAGGCAAATGTTGACTGGGTTTGAAAGTGGACTCGGTGAGCGAGTGATCATCGTCTGGCTCTCCGTCCTCCTCTTGCGCCGAGGGAAGCATGCGTTTCACCAAAAATGGTGAATGGTCTTTCTCATTATCTGACTCCGAGCTAGAGGCGGGGAAGATGTACTCAAACACTTTCATGCCGACTTCCCGTTCCAGTTGGACCTTGAGAGGATGGATGTTCACTTCGAAGCGTTCCACAACAGGAATGCCAGCGATAGCTTCCAGCATGAACCAATGCACGGTGACAGTGTTGCCCTTTTTGGGTGCTCTTGTCTCGAGAGCGTGCTTGTCGTCCGCTGCCTTTTCTGTTTTACTATTGGGCGACTTGTCTTCGAAAGGTGCGATAATGACAGGATACGTGGCGTCGTCCAGTAAGTTGTAACCAAGGATGTCTCCAATCTCCATTGTATTATCGTTAGATCCATCACTGTTGTCGACCCTGTTGTATACTGCATTCCTCAGCTGTAATTCGATCAAGTGCTCGTCCCTGTTCCTGAGCAAATGCCAGATAAGCTCCTTTGCCACAATCTCCCACTTGAGCATCCCGGTTGCCTGTTGATATTTCTCGCGCTCATCGACTCTTTGCTGCGAGGTCGTAATCGCTTTCATGATGAAGAAAAGCTCCTCTTCACAAGCAGCCAGGTCTTGTTCAAGCAAGATCCTATCCCTCCACTGCTGACGTGAAAGCGTGCGCTCGTTGATTTGGAACAGCATTTTGATCTCCTGCATCGTGCGTATCTTTTCTTGCAGCTTGATGACCACGCCTGGGGCATCACTCAGATCAGTGAAGTCAGAAGCGAGCATGATTTTCTCGAGCTTCTCGGACCTGGTCTTCTCCAAAGGCTCGCTGTACAGAAGAAGGTCAAGCACCATGACATACATGGCATAGTACTGTCTGGAGTCGCAAATTGCATGAAGTTGAGGAAAATTGACATGCAGGTGGTCCATTCGGTTGTCGTCATCATCAGGACTTCCCTGTCCAGTGGTGACATCGTCGTTGTATTTAAGACGAAGCGTGTTAAATTTGTCATACCGCAAAGTCGCTGATGTACGCTTGACCACTCGCATGAACCCGTAAGGATCGCGGTTAAAGTCAAACATGACCTCAAGAGGCACCCATGGAGGCCACGATGAGCCTGCCTTTGCTCCGTAACGATTGGCGGAATACATCTCGAGGACCTCGGACGAGAAAGAGCTTGTGCTTGTCACGTACATCTGCACGCTGTCCATGCCCGCTGTAAATCGACGTTGAACGAGGCCGCTGACCTCGTCTGTCAAACGATCCTTGTCCATGATTTGTATGACCTTGAGCTGCATGCCCTTGGACGTGACAAGGATCGCTGACTTTGTGTTCTTCTCGCTTTGAAGCTGTATCTGAGGTGCGATGAGTCGGACATGATAGGCGTTCTGTGCTGTGAAGTCTCTCGAAATCTCGTCATCGGGGCCTCCAATCGATGAATTTTGATCATTGTCGTCCATCTCAGGGTCAAATGCTTCGACAATGCGCTCCTTGTCTTGCAGCAAAGCTGCTATTCGATCGTTGATCTCGTTCTCGTCATCCTTAGTGACTGGAGGTGTGAGCATGCTAGCTGTCTCGCTGTCATTGTGTCTAGTATTGGTCGTTGTAGCCGAATCTTTTTTCTTCTGCTCATCAACGATATCCAGGATGAATTTCACTGCCCTCCTAGACATGTAGTAGACAAAACCTCGTCTTTGACCGACTTGATGAATGTAACGAAGGATGATGTCTCGCAACGAATTGTTCCACTTCAGCTGCGCATTGTGAATAATGAACCTGTTGTTGAAGTCATTGATTTCTTCACCCAAAGGCGCAGAATCCATGCCGGAGACTTCGGGATCCATCGCATCGTATTCCTCAGGGGCCTCAAAAAATGCATCATCATAATGTTCGTTGTCGGGTACCGCGCACCGGTCGTTATCTTCAAGCCGACTCAGCAGGGTCTTGTGCATTTCCGCCAAGAACGTTTGTTTCAAGAGCAGAGTTTCTTGGTGCTCTTGGAAAGCCCGGAGGCGCGAGTTGAGATCATCCTGAACGGCTGGATCGCTGGAACTTCGAATCACCTTCAACTGGTAGTCGCCTACTCTGCGTGTGTTGTGTGAAAGCTGCTCAGCGATTCTTTCTAGACGCTCCTGTATGAGATCGCATTGTACCCGTCGCGGGTCATTGCGCTGTGACATGACACAGGTATGGGTGTCCTCGTTGCCAAAGGGACTGCTTCGATTTGAGTCTCCATTGATCACGTCGTTGTGGTCAGTATTTCTGAAGTACGTGAATCGGGGAGAGAAAGCCAGGGGTAAGATCTTGGTTTCGGGATTGGTATCTGCGGGAAGAATCCAGTCTAGCTCGACGAAGTCGTCCATATCAACCCACCCAGTATCATTATCAGGAATGATGAAGCATGAGAGATCGGCACGAGGCACGGATTGATCGAAACCGGCGAGGCGGTCGTCATCCGCGTTGTCAATGTCGTCGATACCAGTGCCAGAAATCTTGGCAGAAACGGCACGCACATCTGCCGATATGAAGTCAAGCTGGGCTTTATTGATTTTCATTGCGGTACTTTTCGTGGTCTGGACTTTGCCCTGGGCACTCGTCACATGTGAAGTGAATTCCTCGCGGCGTTGATGCATGTCAAGCATGAAGCTGTCCAGTTTCAATTTCAGTCCTGTAGCATATGTAAAGTTTTCGCCGTATTCTTCCGCATCCTTGTGTTTGTAGATATGACTCAGGTACAGAGGGGCGAGCAATAGATTGTACTTGATGGTAGCCAAGTGGCGGCCAAACTTCTTGCTGGACTTCTCCACACCGCCAAACAAGTTGCCTTGACGTATTGGTAACGACATGACCCCAGAGAATAGAGACCACCAATCAAAGAAATGGCTGAAGAACCGAGGCGTAAGATGAACACTGTTGTAATTCGTTGAAGGCTTCAAATTTGTGACCGTCCAATCACGGTCGACGGGCGCGGCGATGGCGACGGACAGATGAATGTGGTGGCTGCGGAAGCCTGTGAAGGCATCCCATTTCTTTCCGTTTACTGCTTTCGCGTATCTAGGGTTCTTGAGGGCGACCTCGTAGTGGGGCTTGAATTCGAATGACCGTCCAGTATCGGTATTCCGTTCAAAAACGAGCCCAGCCAGCCATCGAACATTGCCGGACAACTTCATTGCCGTTTTCTTGAACCGGCCGCCAGAAGCATAACTCGAGCCACTCGCGATGCTTGTGTCGTCTGATTCATTATCGAAGTTGCGTCTAGCGTATCGACTGAAATCCGGCACAGCCAAGACATACTCCCCACTATCCACGGTCATGAATTTTGTGGGATCTTTATCCTCTGCAATGCGCCACACGACATCGTTACGCCAGCACATGACAAAGCCTGCCCCGCTGCCGGTGACATTGTAAGGGTCGCGAGAACCTGTTGAACTTGTCAGCTAAGAATAAAGACGAGGGACGGTTGAGCGAACCCTTAAGCACCAGATGGACGTCTCCGTCACCTTTCCAGGATACTTTTATGCGGGAATGGAACGTCAATCGAATCTTGTCCCAGAAGCCAACACGTTCTGAGGGATCAACGGGTGGCTTGGTGAAGTTTTCGATGACTTGCATCATATCCTGGATTGCGGGTTGGTAAGATGTACCCCAGGTTATCCTCGTGGGCAGGCTTGTATTGACATCCGCAGTGATGTCCGAGTAAGTCTTCACGGCAGACACAGTTCTACGTACGTCGACCTCGAGCCCACCATGAGGTTTACCTTGTCCATCGAGCTCTGGCCGCACAACGACGACCTTGACATGTCGAATGGATTCCGAATCCCGGAACTCTTCGGCGATTACGAAATTCGTACACATGGAGAGACTAGGAAGCCTTGGAGATTGACCAGGTCGTATCGCAGGCACATGGAGGACCGGCAAAGGATAATCCCGAAGCGTCATCCTCGCTTCTCCCATCGCGACGTTAAGATGCATAGGAATGAGAAGAGAATACTCCATGTCAAGTGGCATTCCTTTGCCCATTCTGTTCATAAAGAGAGGCAGATCTGGCAAGGGGAAAGACGGCTTATCTATCACCACATTGAGGTCGCTGACTAGCACTGCCATCAATGCAGGTCTTCTAGGGATCGCGAGAATTTGTTCATCCTGCTCTTCGTCTTCAGTATCATCCAGGCCCCACACGAGCGCACGAAAGTCTTGCGAGCCCTGCTTTTGGAATTGATAGGCGCTGTTGATACGTTTCTTCCAACTGTCTGCGTTGAACTTGTCCAAGACCTCCTTTGCCTCGTCGACAGACCGCTTGATCTTGTCGCTCAGCTTGATCGATCCAGTTGCATCGTACCGTAGCTGTCTGTGGTCGCCATTTGATGTCCGCGATCGCCTTTTTGACGTCTGTTCTTCAGGACTCCTACTGTTGCTCTTCGACTTGGCAGGGCCTTCGGAATTTTGCCGTCTGTGGTTCCGGCCTCGTCCGACTGGATGTGCTGATTTAGATCGTGAATCCTTAGGCCTCTGGGCTTGGATTGCATCGTCTTCCATTTTCTTTTTTTTCAGTCGGAAAGCCTCCTCGCGGGCAAGCCTTTGTTTCTGTTCATTCAAGCCATTGAGGTAGATTGTGCTCAGCTTCCAGTCGAAAGGACCATCTTCGATTTCGAATAAAAATGCCGCAGATCTGAATGTGATCTTAGGCACGTGCTTCGGTCCCACAGGACTCTTCTTCAAGATGTACTCTTCGGTGCCCGTCTTAAAACGATGGTGAAGCTGCTCGCTCGTTTTGACGATGTTGGTGATGTTGTCGAAGATTTTGTGCGCGACGAATTGATGAGGCACCCCTATCCTAATGGCCTCACTCCCGATATCGATCGATCTGTCATCGACATAATTGTTTCCGACCTTTCGCTTGGAATGCCGGAAGTCAACTTTGAGCCCTCGCACGCTGACTATCCGAGCCCAGGTATTCTTGACGGTTGGTGAGTCCGCATACATCCGCAACATTCTTGCGCGAGCGAAAGGAGTTGACCACCTATGTCTTCCTGCCTCTATACCAAATATCTGCACCATCAAATTTGGTTCTTGTGGCATTGTACCCTTAATTTGGACGAGCCCAGCCTTGAAGTCAACAGTAATGATTTCGGGCCTATGCGTAGGAGTTCGAGGTGGAGATATTGGGACATTATCCAGCGGTGATGGTATATCCATCTGGACTGTGGGTGTGATGGGGACTGGGTCTGTATGCGTGAAAGTTTTCACGAGTACCATTGCAGCAACTCCACAGGCGAAGTGGCGAGAAAGCGAGTACTGGACAAACAGAGCCTTCGCCAAGGAGTTGATATGCAGGACTTGTCCGGTGTGATCGGAACTGGTGCTCAAGGCGACCTCGAAGCGAGGTAGGGAGACGAAGGATTCAGGCTCCCATGTGTCAGCAGATTCGATGACAAAGGCTTCCAGATTATGGATGTGTATCGCAAGTCGCCGGTGATCTGTGTGACTTCCCTGTTTAGATCGATGGGGGCTGGGCGACATCGGCCTCAAGAAAACATCGTCACTGTGAATAGACCGGCTGACTGCTCGCCTTCGAGTCGGCTTTGACAGGGTCTCATCGTGCCTGTCCGCTTTGTACTCGGCCGTCCATGACTCCAAGCGAAGAGCAGTTCCTCGGCAGTTTGGCGAAACCTTTTCATCAATGCCTGCAACTTCAATATTGAAGTCAGATCCTTGAAGTTGTACTACGAGCAACCAACTCGGCAGTCGTCGTAGAAAACTTGGCTGAGCCGGGGAGCCATTAGCATGAGTGCGGAGGATGTCAGCGCGGAGCTGAGCGACGATTTGACGGACACCCTCGCTGATCTCTGGTCGCACCATCAACAAGCAAAATCGTTGAAAGTTGCCAGTGACAATGACTGCCAGCTCGGGAGAGGCTGTGACTTTGGCCTGCACTTCCAAACTGTCGGTGAGTAAGAGATCGTGCTTTTCGCTTGAGGCGGTCTGGTAATAAAGCTGGTGCGAAGTCAATCTTAACGTCGACGACAAGGAGTAGTGCAAGTCTGGCCCCGCGGAGTGAGAAGATTCGACTTCGAAGGACATGGAGGACATGGCGGAGATGAGTAGGTCGAAGTCACCAGTGCCTCTCCTTTTGACATCCATGCATGGCAAAGACACCCTGGCCACAGGTTCGTGGATTGAGATCTTGACGCTAGCTTTGGGCAATAGTCTTGAGATCAGGTGATGCCTGTGTGCTTTAGGCGAGGACAAGCTCGTCCGTGGTTTATCTCGTCGACTCCGGATTACACCCAAAATGAATGGCAGGTGCTTGGGATCGAGGTCTACGGAGGGAGAAGTGACAACGAGATTGGCAAACAAGATGTTGGTGTTGCGCTCAGTCTCAGCTTCGGCCCTTGAGAGCGTGATCGTTTTTGAAGGCAGTGTAGACTTGATAGTGGCTGTAGCCATCGGGATATACACAAGTCGTTCCGGATGATCATGACCGTCGTCGATTCCCACGGAAATTGAGATAGCTGTGACGAGAGCTTGATGCGCCACATCATCTCGTGAAAAATACATGAGATGAGCCGGGCTCCCATTGTCCAGTCGTAACACGTCAAATCCAACTTCTTTCATGGACATGTTCAGGTACACGGGAGCGTTGACTTTTGCAATAGCTCGTGATCGCAAGCGTTTTGATATTCCAATAAAACTAACTGCAAACTGAATCTCTTGGATGCCACGGAGTATGGAGGCAACAAATTCCTTGGAATCAGAGACGGTCTGCACAAGGGCTTCTTCTTGGCTGCCTGGCTTCTCAAGCTCTTGCATTATGTCCCTGAACGAGGTTTCTGACGCCTTCGATCCTACCGTTCTCCGGGAGTGGTGCTTGCGGCGGTTTCGTACCCTCTCTTGGCAGAGCTGTAGATCGTCGTAGGGCAGACTCAATCGACCAAGTTTTAGTGCAATAGAGGCATCGCGAAGTCCCTCCAGTTTCTGGGAAAGAAGTCCGTGGATGTTAAGAGTTGCATGGTCCAGAATCTCATTTGCCTCGTCTCCTTCAAGCGCGAAGAGCAGACTTCGAGCAGTGAGCATCCATTCCGCCGGCCGATGAAGATCTGACTTTGCTTGACGGTGCTGAAAAAGTCGACTTCTATCGACCGTTCTTCGTCTCGTGTCCACAGCCATGGTGAAATTGGCCAGTTGAAAGTACCCAACATCTTGTATGAAGACCCCCGAGTTTACAGCCACGACATCGACCATTCGTATCCATTGGATCTGCCGGTGCATTCGCTTGATTTTGTTCTTTAGCTCGGTCAAACGCTGCCATGTCCTGCTCCTCTGCTCCTCCGCGTCCGTATCCGTCTCTGGTTCCGCCTCGGTTTCATCGGCTGCCGCATCTTTGGTAGGTGTCCTAGGTGGTGTCTGTAGCTTCGGCGTGGATCTTTGGCCCCAGTGCACCCAAGCCTTGCGCTTCTGTGGTTTTCTCGAACCCAATGCCTTGAGATCGATTGTGACCTTCAATTCTGTGATGACTACACTGAGCCAAGTTGGCTGTGCAAATGTTGGTCGATGTATGGTTAACCGCAGTCCCCGAATATCCACTCTTATCCCGTCGCTTGGGGTGAAAGCTATCCGCCGCAAGCCGCTCCACCACAGCCTCTGTATTGAGACACCAAAGAGCACACGGATGATAGCAAAGATTATGAAGGTGGAGAGGTAAGCGAGGACTAATATGCCTATTATGAAGGAGGTGTATGAAGTACTGGAGCTGGCCATTGCGGCGATTCTACCCGGCGGTCACTGCTCAGGTAGGGCGTCGCTGGTAGAGTTAGGGTCTCCGGAGCAGCGTAGCGATTCGTATGTCGAGGACCCAAGGCCTGCGTATGATAAGGCCGATGTCCAGTCTCATTGTTGTGTGATTTGCGCAGTAAAGGATTCTCGGGGCAGGAGCATGGCGATAACGGGTTTGCGAAAGTTGCGGACAATGGATGGGAGCTATTGTTATGGCCGAGTTTCCTTGGAATTTCGAGTCGCGTCGGCGAGGAGATTGTAATGATGGGGATGTGCTGGAATTGCAGCGAGCGGATTCACTGCTTCCATCGAGTACTGACCAGAGACAGTGCTAGTGGTGGCAGGTTGCCCATCTACAGTGGCTGCTGTAGAATGGAGCGTCCATACGATATCACGTGCCCTGACCAAGAGTTCAATAGCGTTGGAGCCTCAGGTTCTCGTGGGCTTCCTGTTTCGTCACTACGCATCATGTCCAACTGCTGCTCGAGTCGTGAATTCTGCATTAATCAATCCATCACCATCACTCCTGACTGTATACATCCGAATCCCGATGCCAACCCGAGCCTTTCTCCGATTCCGTCACAATGATAACGTCCATGGCTCTCTAAGAGAAACGTATCTCCATCTCGACTCGACGCGTACATAGTATACGTTGTACTGGACTCCACTTTCACCCTTGCTGCACATCTCATCGCGATCCTTGGTCTCCATCGCCCACGGTCCAGGGACTACTCTTATCCGAGATTCCCGAGTGCTAGGCAATCCCAGGCCCACAACAGCTTGCGCTAAAAATTACACACGCGACTTATTAACGTTACAGTGATCGCCATGACTACGTGGACACTTGGCGTAAATTTTAAAAGCTTTTCGCCAGGCTGCGTACGTGTAAACACGATCCATGTATGCGCATTTCTGAGAACGGTCTGTGCGAAGTGAGGAACATCAAAATCTCGATTTTATTTAGGTAACGGTATCAAATATTCTACTACAGTCCTTCAGCTACAGGGCAGGGAAATCGATTTGAAAAACACCAAGTGTCCACGTAGTTATGGCGATCACTGTACTGCAGACAGTTCTGGGAACGTCCTGTCAGTGGGAGATTTGACGCGGGCAATTGGTCAAGCGAAAGCTTGACTTGTATCACTGTATCATTCTACCTAACGACGACTTTGGAAGACGATAAGACAGATAACATTCCTATGTCCTCAAGTTCTTGGAATTCAATACGTTCGTTGTAGTACTTTATATGAGTATATTGGTTCATTTTCCTAGGTAGTGACCGATTGACCGCGTTGAATCTCCCCTTGATAGGATGTCCTATTACTGTGGATACAAAGCGGCCGGTCTTTTATCAAACAAGGTGTTTTACAATAGCAACCCCAACTTCCACATAAGATTGTGGAAGAATGATACCGAGAGTGGTTTAGTACTGCGCTTCAATTCTGTCTCTTGGGTATCTGTTATCGCGGCATAGCAGGCGGTAGAGAGGGATCTTTGCGAAAAGATGGTAGAATTTAGGCTGAGAACTCGGCTGAAATCTGGCCGCTGTTTATCCACACCGATAGGATGTGCCAACCATCCGGACTTCGCCTTATCGATAGAGATGCAGCTCAATATCTCTTCTTCCCGTACTATACTAATCTATGAAAATTATATATTCTCAAAAACTATTGGCATATAGAATTGCACCGCTCTTGAGCGCGAAAGCTTTTCCTTTGTGCAATTATTCATTCATCATATAATTTTGTGGCGGAACATGGCTGTTATTTAAGACTTTCCAAATCCACCGTTTGTGATGTCAAAACCACAATCCGAGAAGGTGGCTTCTCAAGCAATAGCACTCTGTCCTCTGAGTGAATGTATGTCGCCCATGAGCGCCCATGCAAGATCGATTTTTTTCGTTGCCCAAGTCATCATCCGCGAATGCATGCATTTGCAACTACCAAGATATGACTTTGTGGCCACATGTCGGCCTGAGTAACAAACTATCTCCTTCCAGCACGCGCTAGGTCTTCGGTGATCTGTTGGCAGATGGAGAGGTCTGGGTTGAGGCTGAAATAGGAACAAATGGCTCGCTAGTTCGTCGACTGGCAAGTGCAAATGGCTTCTTGCGTATCGTAAGGCCGTGGGAATGAACCGGATGATTTTGTTCGAACTACACTTACGGCCTGTTTTTTAGTGCGCCCGATATTCCCTGTTCGTTGTCGAGACAAAGGTTCTGAGGATTGTAGAGGAGTCTGAGGATAACAGTATGCCTGGTCTAATTAGTGCCGCTGCCACGCTGAGCTTGGCTAAGACCAGGAAGGGCAATTGTCAAGTATTTTTGGATCAATCCAAAAGGGCATTTCGCTGAGCTCACGCGATTCTAGGCCCTGATCCAAGGTGACTGCTGGTTTTGAGGTTTAGTTGCAGCGATCGTGGAAGCCAAAGTGATCACCAGTGGGATCTTCAACCCATGGATGTCAGCACTTCGTCCGAGGAAGATATAAGGCACGGAATGTTAGGTTCATCAAGCGTTTCGGCAAGAGATCGCCGGATTGACGAGATCGCCCAGCAGGGCTTGAAAACTTGACGAATGGAGGGAAAGGAGTGATGCGACTGGTAAGTGAAGGTGTCGAGTCGTTGACCAGCGAAATATGAAAGTGTTAGCTAGAAAGAATCATCGGATGGCGGGATGTACTTGGACTTGAGAAGCTCGTCATGACTGATCGCCACGGAAAGCAACCTCCTCCCTGACTCGATGTTGAGTAGGGTTTGCATCCTAGATCCGGACAGCCGAAAAGTCTGAGAAGTGCTGAAGGCATTGTCGATGTGAATACGAGACTGGTGAGACGTACGAACGCACTATCATACCTCTAGTTCTCGCACAGAATGGGACGAAGACGAGTTTCGTCATGTCTGCATTCCAGCACCAAGGAAAGCAGGTTTGCAAGAATGTTTATAGGGCAGAAAGAGAGTTCGTGCACCGTACTGGCAGCCTCCGGCCGGAAAGAGTGAGCCACCCTGCCGCGAGAACCACGAAGATGACTAGGATATCATCAGTGGCGGGAGGATCCAAGCGAGTGCGCGTTGTGCCTGCGCGTGTGCCTGCGCGTAGATCCTGACCCGGATCCTCGAGTCGTCAAGCTGCAGATCAATAAGGCTTACCCACGGGCATCATGATCGTTGGAACAGATGAAGCTTTACGCTCGTGCTGTGTATGAGCTTTCGACGCTCGAGTGCTGCCATTCTCGGTTCTTCTGCCTTAATTGAGGCGCTAATCTTGAGAGGTGAAAGAAAGGGTGCGGTCATTGGCCTCTTTAGGTTATGATCGAGACTCCGAGGCTCTGCTTGTCACTTGCCCTGGGCTGAAGATAGCGTCTCCCTGATTCACGCTTCCGACCGTTGATGGGTGTGGCCAAGGTGTCTACTGACCCATCAAGGACTGCGCAATGTCCAAGCAGGGAATTAATGGTGGTAGATGTGAGAGTATTGGTTCAACCGACGGAGCCGAGCTTTGTACTCGTAGCTCCAGGCCTCCAGCAGACCCTTATTGCCTTACAGCCTGAGGTGAAAGCATCAGGCAAGCATTAGGTAATATGCTCTAGTCTGTTTCAGGATGGGAAGAATCTCCTTCAAGTTCTCCTTCACCTACCTCCACAGAACCACGACAACAGTATCGCACCAAGACAATTCGGTGTCCATCGCGCCGCATCCAGGAACACGCTCTCAAACACGCTACCAGCTGCTGAGAATAAGAACTAGATTCTCGTGTTACCTGGATGTGCAATGCTCACTGACAAACTAGCCCTAAAACACGTAGCACAAGGAATGCTTCCTCGGATTCATTTATACGCAGTACACCGATGACCAGACCTTGCACTTTGCCGCTGCTCTTCAATCTATACGGAATTGCATGAGAAAGTCGAACATTTCAGTACCTGCGAACTCTTGCAGGTCTGGTTGCGACGCCACCATGAACCGCACACCATGAGTCTCTACCAGCAGAGGATACTCATCTGCTGGATGGTTCCTACGGTGAGGAGTATCATAAGCCGAGCTATAGGGACGATGTCGTTCCGGCAAAGCAATTCCTCACGCTCACTTTCCTCGCCCCTCAATACTTCTCACACACCACAACAGGGTTCGGGCCGTCATAGCTTATACATAGTACCGCAACATCGCTCTCACTACCAAATTCGTTCCTGTGCCAATCAAGATAGATCCTCTATCCAAGGGCCGATTTTTGACAAGATTAGACCGCATACCGCACTTTTTCCACCTAAGGTCGGAGTCGGTAGGTCGGAGCCGGTAGGTCGGAGCTCTTGTCATTTCACCACGGAGTAGTACCGACGCGAGAGAGGAGGCGGACAGCACCTCCGGCTTGCCAAGAATCAATATGACTGTTACTAAGGGTTGCTTCCCCAAACCTGTCAGATTGCATAGCCCACCATGGAGTCGATGAGTGGCATGACCATGCGGGCAACTGCCACAGCAGCACTTCTACCATTCCCAGCGCTCCCATGTCACCAACAGCTTCGTTGAGCTCGGTAGCCACGGCGACAGTGACATCCATCGCGGGTTCGTCGACCGAAGGTGATCACGGTATGGATATGGGCGGCGACGATTGCAAGATTTCTGTGAGAATCATTGCGACTTGGATTGCAAGGCCCAGGCTAACATGCTCGTAGATGCTCTGGAACTGGTACACAGTCGATGCTTGTTTCGTTTCCCACACGTGGCGTATTTCCACAACCGCAATGTTCGCAGGATCGTGCATTGGCGTCATACTGCTCGTCCTGCTCCTCGAATTCCTCCGTCGCGCGGCCAAAGAATACGACGCACATATCCTGAGGGCCTATCAACACAAAATCTCGGCTGCGTCATCATCCACGAGCTCCCCTGGTTCGTCCGCAGATGAAGAAGGTGGGAGGAAAAAAGAGGTGATCATAACGAAGTCCTTCATGAAAGGCAGGAGATCGACAAACGTTTTCAGACCATCAATTTTCCAGCAAATGGTTCGGGCAGCGTTTCACACGCTGGTCTTCGCAGCCGGGTACTTTCTTATGCTGTAAGAACCTTTATCCCTCCTCAACTGGCATACACATTAATCACCTCAAAGACTCGCCATGTATTACAACGGCTACATCATAATATCTATTTTCATCGGCGCTTACATGGGCTTCTTTATCTTCGGCTGGGAGGCAATGGAATTGGGGTATGTTTCTGCTATGAGCACTGCCAATAGTCCTACTAACATTACCAAGACCCACCACCCGGGAACCAGCTGAAGAGACGACGAAGTGTTGTGAATGAGGTCGAACCTTACCTCGTTGGCGTTCTTGGTTATTTTGAACCTAGGGAGCGCGTTCAAATTCCCCACATAGTCTTACGACTGCTTGTATAAAGTCATGCGAAATGATATAATCTCTGTCCTGATGCCAAAATTCTTCATTCGATCGCCTTCATGTCCTTCTCCGTCTTCCCAGCCTTCACTTCTGGCCAGGAGCTTCTCTCCCAGGTGTAATTCAACTACTCGCCACGACTTCTAACGTCCGAGATGCCCCTGACCACCTCCACAACTCTGCAATACCCCACGACAACAAAAGGCGCTACAAGTCTGACACATACCGAGCGAGCACCTCTAAAGAAATGCAGATTCTACCCTGGGAGAACCATGGTCAGATCGACTCCGTGGGAAAGTCGGGGCGTGCCGAGGAATTGGCCATGGCCTGCCCTGGTCCACGAATCATTAGCTCCCGATCTAGTCGCATGAATATGATCGACCCAGGTTCGACATGAGCGGAACAAGCTTGTCCATCGTTCTCGGGTCTTCTCTGGAAGCAAACATGACCGAATGCTCAGTCAGGATGACTTCGGCCGCAGGATATCAAATATCCGCACGCAGATTCCTCGGTCCGTTCGGAATCCTTTGTCATTGCTCAGCCTTACGGAAAGATGTCTGACAGATCAAAATGAACCCCTCGTTTCTCGCTGATCGCTTCAGGGATCTGACGTGATCTTTTGTCTTCCTTTTTTACGGCCGTGGTGCTAATGCGTGTCTCTGCTGAGATCGCGATGGTCTACATCACTGTCGAGAACTGTGAGGTCATTTTTACGAGGATGCGTCGAAATTCCTACGCTTGAAAACAGTCGCCGTCTCGACTCCCGAGCTGATTCCCCAATCTCGCGATCAAAAAGGAATGGTGCTCAAGTCTGCTTAATCGCTGCACAATGAGATACGACGTCGCCTCGCGATTCTGGCGTAATTCTCGGATTTCGGTGTGAGTGATGAGAATGAGGATCCATCTGACAAGCATGGGTACTAGCCAGTTTACACAGTTCTTTACTCGCAAATCCACAATGTTTGAGATCCATTCTCTGAGGAATGGACAAGACCGGGGTTATGATCCCTGCGTCAGCTTCTGCGCGGTTGTTGCGTTGAAGTTGAAGAGAGTTCTTGTTTTCTCGTGCACACTCGTGATGAGATCCATCTTAGAACAGGCAAGCAAACAATTGGATTCTGTGCGTTCTTTTGTGGCACTGATAAGTCATGGATACAGGGGTGTTTGAATCAATTGTTTGTCGTTATCAGCTGACATCTGATGTGCAATGCTTCGCTAATAAGCCTTGATTCATTTTCTTCTCTTCTTGTGTTCATTGGCTTTGGACTTATAGCGAGGCCGAGGGGGGCAGTAGGAACAATCTCGATCCAGTGACTGAGTTGGAAGTGAATGGCGAAGCTCCTCGAGCTATTTTTTGAAATCTCAAAAACCTAATTGAACAGGAAGAGATCAAGCAGACAAGGCCATGTAAATTTGACTTGGTGTCTGGTCTGCTGCGATGAAAGCCTTATCACGTGATGTGTAACGAAATGGGCTGAGGCGTTTCGCTATCATGAAGGATTGTATTCCTTGCGGATATAATCATGGCTCAACTATGTCTATATATCTGCAATAGCTACACGGAGCGATGATTGCGTTGCACAGTCACCTGATGACGAGTTGAACTACTTCCTCATCTTCGTCCCCAATTTCCCCTACATTTCACCTCTGCGCCCAGGAGATGCTCTTGTCGATGCATTCGGTCAATTACTCGATAACAAACAAATCTTGTCTCACCATCGCCCCTTTGAACTCAATAATGTCAGCTGGGGCCACTATTCGGGCAACACAGGCATGGATCGAAGGCGGAGGGTGAAAGGGAGAACAGGCTCTCGATCCAGTTGCAAGTCCGCTGTAAGGGTAACATTCTCTTTTGCTATGCGGCCTCCACCTTGCACGACAGTGGTTCTGCCATGATGTTTGTCGTTGAACAGCAATGCTAAATCTAGTCGTTCCAACTTGTGTTTACTAAATTTCTCTTGTACTGAGACTCCTTTCGTCTTGACCACTCAACACTCCGTCAAATCGTGCTTCTATTCAGCCTGAAATGGCCTCCATCTATGGCGAAGAGGATGCACCAGCTGTAGACTCTGCAGCCAATTCTGAGGGCTACATGCCACCTCGAAACTCGCTTCAACAGGCTCTCAATGAATTTTGGGACGGCTTCACCTCAAAGAAGTCCGAAAAAATCTTCCAAATTTTCCCTCGGAGTCTATACGCAAACCTACTCCCTCCAATCGGCACTACTGCCACAGCTTCGCGAAAGAGGGTATCAACAAGCTACCATATGGCAGCAAGCCAATGCAAAGAGAGAGTGGAGCGTATCAAGCGCGAATGTCATCGCACGAATGAGAAGTTCACCGATACGGAGTTCGACATAGAGTTTGACTTGACGTGGAAACGAAATTGTCTGAAGGGTCTGTCCTCGTCATCGACAAAAAGTCATCAAGCGACATCTGCTCACGATCCTGATTTGCGAGATGCCTTGACCACTGTGCTGGCAAGCAATCTTTTTGCAGAGGATGCTTCGATACTAGTCAACATGACAGCATTGCAGAGCGCTCTTGAAGACGACTATAGCGGCCTTCAAGAGCTGAGCCCAGCAACAACTCATCGTACTGACTATATCTTCGAGGACCCTTCGTTTTCAGCTAATGGATTCTCTTCCTCGGATGTTAGACAGGGCGGAAACGCTAATTGCTGGTGGATTGCGGCAGTTTCCACCCTTTGCAGTAGTCCCGAGTTAATGGCCAAGATATGCGTGGTTCAAGATGCCGACTGTGGGGTCTATGGATTTGTCTTTTATCGCGATGGTGAATGGATATCGACTGTTGTGGATGATAACTTATACATGACGTAAGTGTCCCTTCATTTCCGTCGACCATGATTCTCTTTTGTCAGCATTTCAAGTTCCCGTGGCCAGAAAGTCTCAATAGAGGCTCGTCGCAGGGACGATCATCGCTGATCAAAGGACTTCTGTGGTATGGCAGACCAAAATTAACCAAATAGTTAGTGTCCATGACTTCGATGTGACTGGTAGAAGTGATGACACTACCGAGGAAACAGAGCGCGAGTACAAGAAGTCTCATCAGACTGGTTCGAAGGCTCTATATTTTGCCAAATGCGAGAACGCTAATGAGACTTGGTTGCCGCTTCTCGAGAAAGCATACGCCAAGATTCATGGAGATTACGATGCAATTCAAGGAGGTGACATTGGTGAAGGGTTGGAAGATATGACTGGCGGTGTTACCGTGGAACTTTCTACCAACCGGATCTTGAGTAGAAACAGACTGTGGGACGAACTTCTGGCAGTCAACAAGAGGTTCTTATTTGCGGCCGTTTCTGGCCAGCATTCCGGGTAAGTTGCATACGCATGATTGCACGAATGTTGGAACCTGGAGTCTAACAGTGCGAACCAGACGCGGTATTGCCAGTAACCATGTATACTCGATTGTACGCGCTGTTGAGGAAGTCGATGAGAATGGTAGGAAATTTAGGCTTGTTCTTGTCCGGTAAGATGATTGGCTTGACACTGGGGCGAACCATTTGACACCTTCTAGTAATCCCTGGGGAAAAGGAGAAGGGACGGGCCGTTGGAGTGATGGTAGCAAAGAATGGACACCGTACTGGATGACCAAATTGAATCACAAATTTGGCGACGACGGCGAATTTTGGATGTCCTACGCGGACATTCTGGAGAAGTTCCCATATTTGTCACGTACGCGTGTGTTTGACGACTCTTGGTTCGTGACGTAGCAATGGACTAGCGTAGCCGTATCATGGGCAGCGGGATATGTGACAACAAAGTTCCTCATTGAGGTCACTCAACCTGGATTGATTGTCATTGTGCTCTCACAGGCAAGTCTCCAGTTCCTATTTGTCTCTTCCCATCGCCGGCATTAATCCATTGCTAGCTTGACAGTCGATACTTTCGAGGGCTCGAGGGACAGTATAGGTTCACGCTTCACTTCTTACTTCGACTCAGAGGATCGGAAGCAAGTATGCGTTTGGTCCGCACGACAGGTGGCTCTTCAGCTTCCACATTTCAGAAGCGCTCTATTTCAGCAGAGATCGAACTCGAGCCAGGCACGTACGAGGTTTTGCCAAACATCTCGGCTATTCGCAATTCACACGCAGCGTTGGTAGAAGATGTGGTAAAACGAGCTGCTGAAGTCAATCCTCATAAGCTGCGACAAATTGGTCTGAATTATGATGTCGCCCATGCTAAGGGAGGATTTGAAGAAGGTGAGGAGGAAAGGAGAGCAACGAATAAGGACGAAGCAAAGGTCAAGGTTGAGGCCAAGAAACTAAAGGCGAAGATGAAGGCGGAAGAAATATTGCAAGACACGCCAGGACTATGCAATTCAGGTTAGTACAGGCCACAGTTTCATCTAGCCTGGAAGCTTGTCTCAATCTCGAGGAAAGCAGGCTTTGGGCATTATGACCGAAGAAACAACACTGGATCAGCTGACCATGTCACAGAGCAGATAAATACTGGAGAAGAATCAAATGAAGGGGCAGAACTGGACATCTACGACAACAATATGGCTGAGAATCAAACCTTGTCTGATAATGTAGAGCCGGCTAGGGAGCAAGGTAACAACAATGACACAGCTCTTTCTCACATTGTCTGCGAGGAACAAGACGTCACAGTAGATGACCATGGGACCTGCACAACACCAAACAAGGCTGAAGCAGACCTAGCAGAGACTACCGTAGTCCAGGATAAGATTGAAGATGCTCCACGGAAGAAAGAAGAATCTGTACCAAAGACCGCAAAGTCTGATGTCGAGCAATCTCCAGATCCATGGAATGCGGTCGCGGTCATTGGGTTACGAGTATACTCGAAGGACGCAAACCTCACGGTAACTCTCGTCAAGCCGGAAATGTCCGAGAAAGCGGCCATGTCCCATGGGAATGGTGTTTCGGGCGCCGGTGCGATGACCTGATCTTTGGCGCATTCGCATATTCTGTTTCTGCTCAAGTTTGCGTACTGATACAAGTTGTGAAGCAGTTGGGGGCGGTTCCATTACTCAGATTCGAGTTAGTACCTGAAGAAAGCCAGGAGAAGAAAATTTGATATACATAACCAGTCATCAACCTCAACTCGGTACTTTTACATCGGATTTTTCATGAAGAGCATAACACTACCCATCCTCACCCAAATGCACGTATTTTTCGCGTCTCTATTCTGTAAACAACTACTCCATCGCCATCCAATCGATTTCAAACCGGCTGGTGAGTCAAATCCAGTCCTTATGATTTAGAATGAGGAAGAGCTATATGGTCCAATGAGAGAATTTCCCTCTATAAAGAGATCCGGGAAGTGAAGGAAGCTGAGTTCATGCCCGATATCAGAGAAGCGGAAGAACGTATAAGCGTATAAAATAAATAAGGCGTTGGTATCATGCTCAATATAAATATCGCGACTTTGATGCATACAGGAAGTTAGTTTCTTTGTACTTAATAAAATAGGCAAAGGGGAATGAATAAGAAGAGATATTCCCACAGCCCGAAACAACATCCGTATTTGCTAAAAGTTCGTCTAATAATAAGTATAAATAGTCTATACCCTTCCTTCTTTATATAGACTTTCTGAACCTCGACGCATGATAGTATTTCAAGTAATATAATTCAATTTATCTTATATACTAGTCTTGATATAAGAGATACCTAAAGATATTAACCTATTAATAAGTTTCTATAATCGGAACAAATCTAATTCCCTTTCCTACGGAATGAATCTTTCAATACGACGGCGGAAAGCAAAAACCTAGGGCGGCGAAGTCACGCATTCCCCTATCCCCAGAGATAGATCAAATAACTCGACAAAAAATAAACAAAACATACAGCAGCGGGAATTCGCTGGTGGTCACCCACCCAACTACTACTCCGCCGATATCAAGGTTAACTAGGAATCGGGAATTCGTTTTCTCTTGATTCTGTGGCCGTATGTATCCAGAGTTGATTTTGTATCTTAATATACCGCAAACTTTAAGCCCAGCAGCCTGATCACTCCTCGCAAAATTCTCCAGCCGAGAATGACGCGGACGAACTGGTGATTGAAGGACCACAAGTGATAGAATATATCCCCTTCATAGTAAAAGTAGAAAACTATGGATAGGGATGGCAGGATATCGGTTCATGCTCTATCGGTTTACTGGGTTTTTCTGTACGCGGGCTTCGCTTGAAGTTCCTTCGATCCAGAACCGGAAGTACGAGAACACAAAGTTAGCGACGCGGATTTCAGGGAACAGATCAATACTATACTCTTTATTGACGATTTCAGCAACGAGAAGATAATTCAGTCCTGGTAAGATGGGTATTCTGTAGGTCCAAAGGTATTGATGGTACCGACCTGGGTGTGCAACGCGACATTTTGGATGAAGTGATGCACGTCTTCCGCAGATACCGGCAAGGAAATAGCGGACATAGCTCTTCGAGTAGAAAGCTAAGGTTTGACTTTGGAGAAAACAAATGCTCTTTCTATCATTTTGTCTTTCACATCGAGGTAGAGCCACGTAGAACTTCTCTTCGCTTAGCGTCGACCTAATTTGAATACCTTTGCGAGCCTCGACTGCAGAACCCCTCAGCTTACGCACCAGTTCAACTCGCGCGCCTGGTGTCTTTTCTGAGATTCAGATCATCGATGCTTCCATGTGCACGTGGTGGCTGGCGTGTTAGAGGCACTGGTATTAGCAGAATCTGTCACACGTCTATGGAGATTGGAGTTGAGACATATGAGCTCTCGAGGAATGCGTACCTCGTCCGGTGATTCTGGGATTCGGGATATATTACTTCCTACGACGACTTAGCCTCCCGTGCGACGGAGCCTTCGCCACGCAGAGAAGCTATCCGTCTCTCTCCACAACTGGACTGGACTCGATAATCGCAACTGTTAAAACGGCAAACCAGGCCACCCGTCTCAAGCAGCAGAAGCAGAGGCGTCTTTTTCTCGATCATGACTCTTGCAACATCGTCAGCTCCGTCGCGAACATTGTGAACGAGGGACTGATCTTGCTTGTAAGAGTTTGTTGATGATCTCAGGGGACTGTGGCAATGTTCGGATTGCGCTTCCTAGTACCTATTGCTGGTGATGAAAGAGTGATGAGCGAGATGTTGAGAGAGAAATTTTAGAGCTCCTGGGTCACAGTCGTAAGTCGAGAAGCAGCGCTCTGGACAATTACTTGATGGACTACAAACGAATCTATTGAGACTTGCGACCCAATCTGTTGATGAAAACTTTGTGGTTCGAGAGGTGGAGTTTGGTTGACATAGTATAATTGACGGCTAGCTGTGCTAGATTAGCCATCATATTTAGCATTCTCCACGTCTGTACATATTGTATCTAGGTGGTGCAACAATTGGAGCTGCCTCAACCTGATAAGTCGAACTTAACTTCCGAAAGCCACGCGTCGGGCTCAAGTGATACGTCGGGTGCAGAATTCACACTGTGGATGTGCAGCTGTCTCACAGGGTAAAGTCTCCTGCTGTCGGGAATTCCACAGCACCGCGCGCTGGATCGAGAAGCGGGCTCAGAAGTCGCACAGCTCGGCCAAAACACCCGCAAGCTCCTCCAAATATTTCTGATCCACCTCGTCAAATCCACTGAGCTCCGCGCAATCGACGTCAATTATCGCAACCAGCTTCCCATTCTGTATGATAGGCACCACAATCTCACTCCTGCTGCTCCCGTCACAGGGAATATGTCCAGGGTATTGGTCGACGTCCCTAACGAGCTGCGTCCTCTTATCCCGTGCTGCCGTTCCACAAACACCCCTTCCGAAAGAGATTAGCTGGCAAGCCACATGGCCCTGGAAAGGGCCCAGTATGAGCTGTGATGGGTCTTTTGGATCAACCACGTAGAAGCCGCACCAGTTTACGTTTGCGGAAGGAGAGGGGAGGGATTGATAGGCGTGGTAGAGGAGGGCGGAGGCATTCGAGAGGTTGCTAAATAGCTCATGTCAGTCTTTCGGCAAATAGCTCCAAATGAGTTCGATTGCATACCAGACCTCAGAGTGTTAGCTACCTCCTTCACACCCTTTGGTATTCTCACGACTCACCCAATTCCTCTGTCCTTCGAACAGAGACTTTGCTCCTTCTATCACCTGCTCATATGCTTCGCTTTTACTCAGGCCCTCCACAAAAGTTGATGCGTCGGCGTGGACCTGTAGAGCATCTTGAGCCACACTGCTCGAACCATGCTCTGACTATGGCATCTATACCATGATATGCAGAGTTTCGAGCTCTCTTTGATGGAGATATTGATTATGACGATCGTGGCAAGGAATTGACGAGGGAAAAACGCGCTCTTTGATGTTGGAGACATGGCCAACGCGCTCTGAATTCTCATGGCACATCAGATCGCGTGCTTTTGGCCCATCACGTGCTGTCTTCCCGAATTGAGTATTCACCTCCAATCTATACCAGACGCAAGCGACGAAAATGGGTCGGAAAAGGTTGCGGCAGGATTTGAAGGTCTACAACAAGACCAATACGCTGTCACCTGAAACTTTCAATGTGTCGGTCACGGGCAGTCTTTGTCTTCCCGATTCTCGGGCCCCTCCCCGTCTCCACCTGAATATCTCTAGCATCTTCAGTCTCAGAACCACCAAGAAACTGTCAGAAAAGGGCCTTCGCGGCAGGACCGCTGCCGCTGCCGTGCCGTTCTCGACTTTTCGACAGTCTCTCTTCCAGTATGATGTGGTGCCCGACCTTGCTCCCCTTCGACGCGACTATACAGCTCAGGATACTTGACAGAAGTTAATGACAGATCGAGCTCGCTATTCGCTTTGATATGTCCAGTCCTGGGAGTAGAGGGAGATCGTTTCGAGGCCTGCGACTTCGACATCATGATATGTCAACATTCCACCCAGCACTGACTCGAAACAATCATCATTTTTTCAAATCAAAGAATCTCACGCCTCGATGAATCAGGCTTCTATGTCTTCTTCGGAGAAATTGACGTTTGTTCGCCGAACTAGAAGCCAGTATATGTCCGTTCGCTCATCCTCCACGATGGCGAGCTGTCTGGCGGATGGTTTCTTTCTCCTTGCTCACAGTCCTGCTCGCTCCCTCTGAGATTACCCCTCTCTGCCACAATGGCTTTTCTTTCTTATGCTGGTTCCAGGACGCTGCACGTCGGGTTTTTGATATGGTCAGCTTATGTCGGAAGTGTGCAGAGCAAAGCTGCTTCAAGAACTCCCGCAGTATTCGACAAGCCGATACAGCTGACCGGAAACGTGTGTGATTCTGAGATCTCTTCTGCCTATCCCCGTCGCTGACTGGCGTAGATGACTAGTAATGACATCGACTTTGTTGATGGGCTCAAGATCGTAAGCTGAATAGCTCAAGGGTTGCACTAGCCACTAAAATCCGCAGAATGTATACTCTCCTGTGGATCGAGAAGTTACAGTCACGAAGAACGACAGCCCGCTCAATGGCACATTCGTCACGGGAACGACAGGCACAGGTTATCGAACCTTGCAAGCATATTCATATGTTTTCAAGACGAATCCCCCAGGCAATGACATGATCGCGACGATTAATCTGCCCTACGATCCAACAACGCTGGAAGAAATGTCTATTGAGCGGGGAGACACGTTCATTGGAAAGCTTGCAGAGGATAAGAAAGCATGGATTGTATCGACAGCGCAACAAACTGTACAAAGGTAATCCAAATTCCTATCGAATGTCA
Source organism: Venturia effusa (assembly GCA_007735645.1). Classification (NCBI taxonomy): domain Eukaryota; kingdom Fungi; phylum Ascomycota; class Dothideomycetes; order Venturiales; family Venturiaceae; genus Venturia; species Venturia effusa. Next base: position 1,241,869 of record CP042198.1, read on the forward strand.
TCTCCGAGCTAACAATGATCAGAGCAGAGTCCAAGACTTCGATGAGTCAAATGACATCCTTAGACGGCGAGTACGTGATTTTGGGCAGAAAGGGAACAGACAACGGCAACATATTCATGCGATACGGCACGGGCGCTCAATTAAGCGCCAACTTCACTGGTGGACTGGGACGGCAAGATGTCGAGTTCATTGATGGTTTGAGATTCGCTGTGCAATCCGAGACCCCATTGCGGATGAATGCGCGTCTCAAGTACCCACTTGATGAGAGCGATATTCCAGAGGGAATGGTGTCTTTAAGTATGGAAAATCCTGTGCAGCTGCCAAAAGTCTTACTGACTTTACACCAGACGCATACGCATGGGTTGTGAATACAACAGGACGAGTCGAACTGACGCCAGCTCCAATTCCGCCCGCCCCAGCAAATGGAACTTCGATATCCTTGAATGTGACTTCAACCCCTGCCAATGGAAACACTATCACTCTCAGCGCCCCACCGAATGCGCCGCCAGCCCCAGTCGACCCAGCGAAGCCTTTCACCTTTGCAAATTCACGAAGACGTCAACTATCTCCAGCAGCTGCACCTCAGCCCATTCCAGCAGACCCGCAGGCCTCTGGTTCACCTGATCTTCCGGCAACAAATCCAGGTGCGAAGCCGAAACCAGCAGCTCCTGCTCCACCGGCCATTGCAAATTCGCCCGCACCTCCATTCCCTGACTCTCCTTCAGCTCCTGTCCCGCCGGCCTCTTCGCCGAGTGGCGGAGGCATCGTAATAGCTGCAAGGATCGAGTTTCCTTTGAATATGAACAATGTGCGACAAGTGATGCGCAACAACTCTGGATCCGGAACTGCCAATCCCATCACGGGCGCCGCCTTATCCGATTCTGAGATTCTTTCTACACTGAAGTTCACCATCGGTCGTCGCCCTATTGACGCCAAGCAGAACTCTCCATTCACCGTTGTGCCGATGGCCGCTGGTGGGGGTCTCACGCCCGATACTGGCGGTACGGACGCTGGTACAGGTGATGCGCAGAGCCTTCAGATCATCAATGGGAGATTGGTATTTGAGGGTGTGACGCAATTGGATGGGGAGTATGTCATTCTTATACCGTTGGACTCTGCAACGACCGCAAAAATGGTTGCTGCGAAGGCGGGACTGATCAAACAGACTTCAGGTGCGCAGGTCAATGCAAGAGTTGGAGCTGCTATTGGAACATTGGCAATGGGCCTTTGGTTTCTGTTCATGTTGTGATGTCCAGGCAGGCTTTGGTCGGTCGACACGCATACACGCATATGGTAAAATGGCTCATGACTTTAGCGATATGGCGTTCTGGTGGTTGTACAGTGCTGGTTGGTTTTAAGATATCCCTTTCAAACTCCTTTAATTTGTGTACACTTACGGTGATATGAGGCTTAGAAGCCAATTAGGTAAATAAATGGCTTCATCTCTACACTTGCTCATCTTGCAACCAGCCTCGTGACCCTTACGATCAAGCCCTCCCACATCGCGATACCCTCCAAATTTCGTAATCGACTATCCCGTGGGTAAACGAAATATCGCGAGGATGATACCTAGAAAACATTAGAATCAGAAAAAACTCCAGTCACGCGTCCACTTGGTCGGCTACTGGTTAGTAAGCGGCACCAGTGCTACCTAAACATCCGCCTTTCTCAGACTAGGCAATACTTCGTAAGTCACATCTCAATACTATACCCAATTTCATTGTCAACGGCTCTCGTATTCCTCGCCTTTTGGACTATAAGATGTGAATATACACTCGGATGACGTTTTGGCCTTGCACGTCTCCCAGGAATCGAATTTTGGATCCAAGATCTTTGCTGGTGCGCCCTCCTCTTCGCTAGGCAGTTCTGTCCGATGAATGGGGTAGTCTATCAAAATCGGAGGTCCTGTTTGGATGATGGGGATAATGATGCTTTTGGCAATTGACTAATGAGTAATCTGAAATGTTAACGAAATCGATTTAGAGCTGGGCTTGTTTCAATATGGTGAGTGCTTTGTCCACGAATATTGAACGACGGACGAGCGTGATATGAGGTGACCCTGGAATACTCCCAGTAAGCTCTGAGTCTAGGTGCTTGTGGAATGCGTAACACTGAACCACAACACGTGACGATTTGGTGTTGTACTAGCTTGGGTATAATATTCTGTCGTCTTTCAACTCCAGTTCATTTTACTCCAACACACGCGATCGAGTTCTGACACCCCTTCGCCAGTCGCAAAGTTGGAAGACCAGCCACCACCGATAATCAATGCTGGAAGCTCATCACCACCGGCAATCATGGAACGTCCAAATCCCACTCCAAGCACCGACTCAACCACCCAGCCCCTCGCTTCCCTCTCGCTGACGACCGCTGCCGCCATGAAACCTTCTCCGACATTCTTGGGCCTCGCGAGAGAGACCAGGGAAGAGATTTATAAATACCTTCTCATCGTCGACACCACCTCATCTCCCAAAGGATGCCTCATTGCCACGACACCAGAGGAGAGAGGGTACCTGCGCTTTGGCGAGCCAAGCCCCGAACCCTCAATCTATACAAGCATTCTCTTCACGAACAAGCAGATCTTCGATGAGAGCAGCCAGATATTGTACAAGAATAACAAGCTTCGAATTCGACTTCCAGGTTTCGACCTCGACGAAGACCGCGGAAACTCATGGGCCCAATTCGCAAAAGTGTCGCTCGTGATCCAAGGTCTTGAGCAAGGAATATTTAGATGGCACGAGCGACTGGATTGTGTGTTGAATTCCTTGAAACAGAGCACTAAATTGGCTGAGTTGGAAATTGAACTGGAATTCGGAGGGTTCTGGTTCTCCCATTCCAGAAGGTTTGATGACGTTCAACAAATCCTAGAACGATTCAGAAAGGTTAAGGTAGGCCGCAGCGTTTGCTTCAGCGCAAGCTTGTTCTTGGAAAACTTGAATTCCTTTCGCATTCCAAGCCTCCCGTACCGTCAGCTACGCAAGGATGAAGTGCCAAGTCTCTTTAGCTTCCTAGAGGGTCTAGAGGAAGACATGCTCAAGAAGTCCGGCAAGCCATGCATGGCGGTGTGAGCGTAATCCGACCTTGGCCCTCGGCGCGAACGAAGAATGGATGAGATTCGTGAACTCAACAGCTGGTAGTCAGCACCACCAGTCTCAAAACAATTGTAAGCACACCCAATGAGCGGTAAAGGATGGTCCTAATGCTGATGAATGATAGCAAGACTTGTCTTACTTCGACGAGCACTTCGATTTGGGCAAGGGTCCGGGACTTGGAGAGAAGCTCGTCACGAACAGCTTGCCACGGCATAGAAATGATGGAATTTCAAACCTTTGTCCTTTGTACTACAGAGAGGTCGGACACCGACATATCACTCTCGGCATGATGCGTTCGGCTCGCGGTTAGCATCTCGGACTTCCGCCTCACTGCAACTGTCAGCCAATTATCTTAATTGGTCATAGCGGATCATATAATACAAACCACAGAGTCACAGCGATTTCATCTCTTCTGATCAAGATCCATTTCCTGATAAACCGTGATCGAAAATCTCGCCCCAATTATTATCATTATGATTATCATTAATCTTCATCATCGTCGTCACAATCCACATCGTCCTCAACAGATTCCAATAATAAATCCACCACAGTGTCCAAACCCCCACAAATCCCCCAATCTTCCGCATTACACATCCTCACCGTCTCAACGAGTCGATCTGAGAACGGTCCCGTCCCATCATCCATTTTGCACATCCTCGCTCTTTCTTCATGACTCATCGTCCTCACCACCTTCAAAAACGCATCATTAACACTCCCATCATACCGAAAATCCTTCCTTATCTCATCCGCAATAACCCCCGAACTATCCAATATCACCCCCGTAATCTTCCTCAGCGTCTCCATGGCCGATCTCTTCGTCTCCCAAGACGAAAAGGGTTGAACCTGATTCCCAATCGTCTCCAGCGAATCCTTGATATCTTGCATCACATCACCGGCCAATTCATACTGTTTCGAACCCCCAAGTTTATCATGTCGAATGTTAATCTCTTTCCAGAGAGAATCGGCATGATGTTCGAAACTGATGAATTTCCTTTGCTCCCTTTGCGCCAAGAAATGGTGGTACGAGCGTGCCCAGGTTGCGATACTTGGGTTTGAAACGTTGAGGCGCAAGAGATTGTCTATGAGTAGACTTTTCGGTATTGATTCTAGGGCTGCTCGGAGATCGTATTCTGGTCCTGCTGGGTAGAAATCCGGTGGTGACATTGGCGGGGGCATATTTGTATTCGTCGTATCAGCGCGCCTTCGTTTTTTGGATTGTATGGGGAGCGATATTGATTGTTGTGTATGTTGTTGATGCTGGATAGGGGCGACCGGTAATGAAGCCATGCTTATGGATGATTCGCATACGCGCAAGGGAATTGATCTCGGATGAAGTGACCGTAATGTTTGGCTTGGCTTGATTGAATATTGATGTTTGCTGAGGGCCTGGGGCATTTGCTTGCTAGAAGTCCATGAGACGCGAGTTTGTTAGGTCCCACGACTAGAACGTGACCATGGAGATTATCGGTAGCCTGATTCGGTAATCGGATTTGCCCCTGACTACCAGGTGGATCGATGATCGGCCTTACTCATAAATAGATTCGGCGCCATTTCTTCTTTTCACCTCCAACCCCTTTCGCATTCAACTCCTATCAAGTCAGCACCAACATCGATGGACAAGAGGCCTGATTCCTCTTAGAATGAACAGAAACCGACCGCCTCGACTTCAAGGTTGTTCTTGTTCCTGCGACAAATTGAACGATGAGGACGCTACTCGGCTCTACTCCAAAATCGCGCCGGTTCCCCGCCGGCACAATTGAAAATTTCCTTTGGGCTCCAAAGGAGGTCTGGACTTCACATGAACGTTGGAGTAGACCAAGAGGAAGGGTCCCCCTTTTCAACAGGATCACGACTTCGGCGAAAGTTCCCTGTCGACCATGGAAGTTGATTCATGTCTCCCGCTGTCAATTGACACCTCCGCGGAGAGAAATTCTGATTCTCAGTATAGTCACTGTTCAAGTCCACAGTCTCGATGTCTTGCGAGGTATGTATACATCCATTCTGGGCTCTTCGCGCGCCGTTCCCGAAGCCACCGGATGGAGACGAGACTGTATCGCCATCACTAAGGAGTGGGCATAGAAATTGTGTAAAGCGACAACAATTTCCTCTTTGGAACGTCGACGAAAATTCTAGGGGCTTAAGACCGCGAAAGTACTCATAGCAAAGCCAAATTCCACGCAGGATCAACAATCTTCTTCTAAAGTCCCTTGCCCGTGGCTCATTGAACACTCACACCTGGACCGCCATTTACAGGGGAAACTGAGTAGATGTGCATTGGAGGTTCAGGCCGTCTCTAATGACTCGAGAGGACTCGAACACTTGTGCGATGCGATAACCACGGACACACTAACCAGCCTTGGATGCTCCTTTCAGAACATTGAGGCCAATGACTACATTATTTAACGCCACCCGGAGCCAGCGCATAAGATGGGGCTTGAGAGTATCATGTTCCTCCGTAGGAACATAGAGGGTATTTGCCTGAATACGTCCATACCTCCTATCCAAGTCTTCTATTCGTAAGAAGACCTCGGCTTCGTAGGTCCTCACTATGACTTTCCATTCATTGTTCCAGAAGCATTTTTCAAGAAGTTCTTCCGTTATTGTGACTGCGCCTCCGATTGTCCAGTATTTCTGAAAACGTGTTGTTCAATTGTGACAACGAAGACCGAGGCACTCACGTCCTTCAACCCGTTCAAAAGCTCTCACAGCCCAGTCTTATCCTCCATCTTTTTCGTTCTCTTCCAAGCCATGGGGAAGGCATGGATCCTACCATGGCACGCTCCGCGTTCAGCATCCGCAAAGACTCCTCACCGGAAGCTTGATTCGTGCGTAAATTTCCGTGGAAACCAAAGGCTTCACTAACTATGTTGTCTTGTGCAGTTATGCACTTGATGAATACGACTCACATAGATTGCTGTCCTTTCAGTCCTGGTTACAAAGCGAGAAGGTCAGGAATTGAACAACAATAATAAAGTCCAGTCTGCTTCGAACACAGTATTGCCAAGTCCATGGAACGTCTCTTGAACTCGGACTTCATCGTACATCCTGACTTGTCGACGGACGCTCGATTTGCAGCAGACACGGACGAGAGAAGTGATGATATTTGTCGATTCAGATAATTCTGTTCTTTTGAATCGCCAGCAATGACCAGTAAACGACCCTTGCGACTGCAGGATCGTCTGCATATTTTACACTGCATTTTGAGGTTAAAAGTCGGAGGTGAGGAGCCTTTATTCACAGCATACTGCGGACAATCTCGACTGATGACCTGACTTGGTCCTTAAACTAATACTCGATCTGCAAAGTAACCACCGTCATCTGGGCTCTCGAAGATTGTCGATTGATGAACCCTTTCATGATTAGATCTCTTGCAATAATTTGGGTCAGAGCCTAGATCCGCATAGTCTGTATATCCCTCGGGAACAAGTCCTGAACTGTAGATTCTTGATATGGAGCTCTTTCACTGCTCACTCATTTGAAATTATGATCACCTGTATATACTTCGATCCCTTTGAGCTCGTCGCGGAGATTTCTGGTGTCCATCGCTGGTAAAGTCATGACTAAAGGTCTTTTCGTACTCCATTCTCGCGTATCTCCCATGAGTTCGACTTGGTACAAGTCCTGGTAGGTGATTGATATCATAAATTCACACAGCCCTTGTTGCACATGAGATCGAGATGATGAGGCCTCTCGATAAAGATTTTGGCTTGGCTGAGGTGACGTGCGGGACCTTACCGCCCATGTTCTCAATATCTAAGGGTCAACATGAGTTGTTGCGCTTTTCTCTGGTTCGAATATGCCTTGTGGCCCGGTTATGAAAGTCTGAGCTCGAAGACAGCGTTCGGATGGTGGGCCTTGTGTGTTGTTATCATGAGTTGGGTGAAATGAGGATATGGCCAGTATCGTGACACGTCGAGTGATTCGTCGTGCACAGCTCCAAACTCCCTTAGATCCGGTCCCCGATGGCGACTTTTTCTCAACCTTGCCGTCGACATTTCCCAATCCCGCCTGAACAGCAGTAATACAGAGGGATTCTTGATCCGTATATCAGAGATCATAGAATCGCTATTGCTTCCGTTCATGAGTCGAAGACCGGCGGATAGGTGCGAAGCCGACGGAGGAATTGAGGCTCCAAGACTCTTGGTTTGAGAGGTGGAAGCTGGGCTGGACGGAATTTTCGGCAGATGCGCAACACGTCCAGGCTAGGTCCGCAAACACAGGATGAGCCGGAAAGATGGGGTTTTCTTGGGCTTGAGGGGTGAAGGGTTGTTTGTAGGTGGAAAAGGGGTGAGCGAGCGGAGACGGAGTAACCGCCGCGTTTGAGCGTTGAATTCACGTGCAAGTTTAGCTGATCCCAGAAAATTATTTGCGGGATTTCTTAGGTCAGTATGGATACTGGTAGGAGACTTGTCATTAAGAGATCAATAGAATCGTTCAGGTAGAAATGTTGAGAGTCTCGAAATGAGAATTTCACTTCAGAATGTTGTCACTGGACACAGTAAGTCTCATTCAAGAAAAATCTCATCCACCACTGCATTCAAAGCCAGCCCCCGCCTACTACAACTTCTCATACTCCAAACTAGCCATAACAAACGGCGCCGTCCCCTTCAAATCATTAGTCGCCTGAGCAACACTAACATAATAAGCATAATTCCCCGCCCCCTTCAAACTGCCCACGCTCACAGTCCCCTTGAGCCCCAACTTCGGTCCCGGAACCAGCTGCGTACTAACCAAATACTCGTACGCCTTCTTCGCCGTCGCGACAATCTTGCCGTCCCCATCCTTCACGATACCCAGCCGCACGGCTTTGAGCATGCCGTAAATGAACATCGCCGTTCCGGAGGTTTCAATGTAGTTTCCGGCTTTGCCCGGTTGGGACATGACGAGCCACCAGGCGCCTGTTTTGGGATCGGCGTTGGCGACGAGGGCGGAGGTTAGGCTTCTTAGTTGGGTGGCGAGGATGTTGTAGGTTGGGTGGGAGGAAGGGATTACGAGGGGAGGGGTGAGGAGATCGGTTAGGGACATGATTACCCAACCGACTGCTCGACTCCATACTTCTGGTGAGGCGCCCGTGGTTGGGTCGGCCCATGACATTTTCTTGGAGGAGTCCCAGCCGTGACGGAGGAGACCCGTTTTGGTGTCGTGGCAGTGGTCCCACATGGCTGTGAATTGCTTGCCGATGTCTGTGAAGACCTTGTCTGCTGTGGCGGGCTCGAAAGTGGAGGCGTAGAGAGCGTATGTGTAGTGGGCCATGTAGAGACCATCTAGCCATTGCTGGTTTGGGTAGATCTAAACGCAGAGAACACATCTTAGCACGTCTCTTCAATATACTCCTTGTGTTTGGGATTCCAACAGTCCACAAACCTTCTTGTGCCAGAAAGCGCTTTCGGGATTCCTTGGCTGGGTCTTCATCTGCCCCGCCAAAGTACCAGCAGCTTTCTTGTACTTCTCCTCTTTACCGACACTCCAAAGATGAATCATACTCTCGCCCAACCTCACACTATCCAGTTCATACGCCGCGAGGTCATAACCACCAAGTACACCACCATCAACCGTGGTGACTTTATCAATGCCCTGCTTGATCCAAGCTAGGTACGTCGCGTTCTTGGTGTCGGTGTATAAGTTCCAGAGTGCGCGTTGGAACGTGCCGTGTTCATAGTTGAGGTCTACTTTGCCACTTTTGATACCCAGACCTTCGCCTCGAGAGAAGATGGCCTCGGCCATCAGAACCGAATTGCGACCTCCGACTGCGGCAGTAGCGTTCACGGAAGCGGCTGCCGCAAGAGGCGCGCCACAAAGGAAGCCGCAAAGTGACAAAGCAAAGAGCGTGATGCCACCATGGCCAGATGGGTGACGCATTTTTCCAAAGGAGTGACGAAATTCAGATTGATGAAACGAAAGAATGAGAAAAATCAACAACGACGTGGAAAACAGTCTTGACAAAGGGACGCGATTACAACCAATTATTGAGCCAGCGACTCCGCAATCTCCAGTTCCCATCTCCGACTTCAGGGTCGCTCATCGTAGCGAACTAAGCGAAGTTTCACATCACCAAGGAGTGATTAGAAATCAGCGTCTGCCCTTGGAAGAAAAAGGAACGGGTCATCCCATCATCATCTGCCAACGAGAATCCATGGGTTGTTGCGCCGGTATGGGGTAGATTAAATGTCCTATTAAAGACGGGAATTAACTTCTTTAAGTAAATTCCACCTTTCTTCCAGTCCAGGACCAGTCTTGAGTCCTGACAATGATTGTCTACTTTTGTTCGAACTTTCGAAGTAACTTCCGCCTTTGCCAAGAGGCCAAGTTATATCCAAGAGCGCCCAGACGGCTAAGATTAGAAGTAACGTTTGGAGTGTGGAGAAAGGGAAATATGGGACGGAACCAAGGAACCGGGGAAAACCTAAAGCCGCTCTGGATTTGTACTTCCACAAGAAATACTTGTACCTGTAACCTCTACAACATTCTCTCCCGAGCCAGTCCCGTCGCATCGCACACGCACCGTTCGTGCCAAAATACTTAATTACCCATCCTGATCTATCCACGGCGCACAAGTCATATAAATAATGAATCATAGACCAATCCTACTCTTATCCCAATTGGCGCATATGCGATGGCTAATTATTCCGCTTCGACAAATTCGGAGATCAAATACGGTCGGTCGGTCGGTCCGACACACGCATCCTATACATACAACATATACATATAAACACGAACCGGCGATTGCCAGTTGTCCAAAATTGGCACCCTCATCAACCGCCAAAAAAGCAATTATGGAGGACGGGCTGGGCTGGGCTGGGATTTTTTTTCTACCCTGTTCCTAATCCTGATTCCGAGAGCCGCACCTCAATGCCAAGCAGCAGAGCGGACGAGTCGCGGAAGTATGTACTGTAGTTCTATGCGCTGTGAATGCATGGAGTCGGAGTCAAGTGCGCGGGATTTCGTGAAGGTGAGCGCTGATGGTTGCGTGGTTTCAGAGTCGGGGACGGAATCTTGTGGTGGTGGAAGGCGGGTGAGTTGTTGCGCCGGGTGTTGCGAGATACGTCGTCGGGAGTCGGGAGTTGGAGAGGATGTTGCTGGCATTGCCCGGTGGGTGGGTTTAGTCATGATGGTTGTGGGTGTTTTGGGGTGGGTGAGTCAAGATGGGTGTGTTGTGGTGGGTTGGGGGGCTTGTGGGTTGATTTCAGTCTGGGTGCGTATAGTTGAGAATATTGGGAAGTAACATTCATCATAAGGTAAGACCTTACAAGCAGTATATCGTAAGATACCATTCTCTACTTGAGGCATTCCTGACCCGATGCGAAGTATATTACACCATGGCCTAATCTTCACCATGTTCATCGATGCTGCCCGATCAAATGAGAATCTTGAAGAAGTCCCGGCAGTCATGCTCACTCGAATTTCGACAATCCATCGCCGTGCACATAACTTTCATATATACAAGCCTCCTGCGGCACTGCTTGGGCATCAGTTCGGATACGTCCGATTCTTGCCTATCGAGACCATTCACCACTAGACATTTTGATCATGCTTCTTCCGTCACAGCACGGCGCCCGAAGACTGCTAGGAAGGGCGAGATTTACATCCGGCAGGTCGGTGGAGAAAATGTCGAGATGTGAAAACTCATGAGCGTTGCCTGCTGGAGGGCTAGTATGGCCAGATCGTTGGAGCATGATAGTGGCGAGCACTTCCTCTCGAGCTAGAAATTGTCGTGAATGCCTTTTCCATTCTCCATTTCCCTACGGTCGTCGTTGAGTCCCCACCACCAAGCAAAAGTTTCATCGCGACTTGGTTTCAGTTTCTGTTCCTCAGTCTCTTCCCATGGCTTTGGATTCAAGATATAGTGAAGATTCTTGACTTTGTCATCTTGCCAGATCTCAGAGTGCACGTGTTGCCACCTCATGAATTTCAAAGCGTTATACGTATACGGCAAGGCGACCCAACGACCATAAAACAAATCGCCGAGTAGTGACTGGTCGGCAAAGTCATAAGCCATGGCTGATTCATCGTTCAGTCTTTCTGAAATGAGGTTGTAAGTGGCGATGGATGGATTCACAACTTGCAGACCTCCATTTGGCATTCCATGTCCAGTCGTAGGCAAAGCACCTTCGTTCTGTGCCTTGTCAGGCGTCGAATGCTGGGACGTGAAGGCGCAATTTTCTGGAATCCTGTGACGAAGTTAATCATTGCTGGGTCAACATAAGTAAGATGTCAATCCACCGACCAGTCTTTCGGATAGTGAGGCTTCTTCAGCGGATTGCAGACACAGGCATGACTCGCAGCAAATACTCGATCACCTTTTCCTTCGAGCGAGGGTGCATCCAGATGCATCTCCATTAGCTCATCCATATTCTGCAGAACTAGCATATCGCTGTCCAGCTGCACAACGCGGTCATACTCGACGAGAGACCAGGGAGTCAATTTACTCCAGCAGTCGTAAAAACGCGGGTCATTGCTGAAGTCCTTCTTGACTGACGGCAGAAGATACGCCACCTTCTTTGCAGGAATACCACGTGATATCAGCGCCTTGAGGCCCTCTTCGGGAAAGGCATCGGTATACAGGGCAACCAAGGGATATTTGCTCCCACTTTTCTTGAGAGAATGATCCAACGCCAAGAGGCCTGGGAGATAGTCGGTATTCGTGATGAGGGTGGTCCATACTGGAGGAGGTGAGTATGGCGAACAGAACACATTCTCGCGATCAATATTCACCCCTCTTCGAATGAGCGACTGGCGTCGGATCAGGGTTCGGTTGTTTTGCTCCTTCGAAGCTCGCCATGATTGCCGGAGTGGGGATTTTGCTTTGGTTTAAACTTGGGTCAGCGTGGTGACTAGGACGACTGCGCTGAGTGGTAGATTTTGAAGCAGACCAAGATGATGGAGGCAGGGAGGCTCACGCCGTTTTATACTTGGCAGTTCAGGATTATCTCCATATGTCGTGCTTGCAAGGCTAGGGACATATACCCGATCAGGGAAGGCCTGGACCTGGTCGCGAATCGGTTCGTCTGCACGTCATCACTTACCGCTCGATGAGCCGTATACACGGACTTTTTTTTGCTCCCGATTGCTAAGCACTAATTGCTATTTGGTAAGTAACAGTTGGTTCTAGGCATGTCGCCGAGTCTGCATTGCTCTACGTAACCTCAATGTCCGTCTTGGTGAAGGGAGATCTATCCTCCACTTCTGTTGACGCCAGGAATGCCGACATTGCTGACCGAGAGTTGCGTCCCGCACATTGGAAGGGGTTTGTGGCTGGAGTTTTCTCTGGAGTCGCGAAGTTGACGGGTGAGATATCTCCTATGCACGCATTGACGCGGTGGAATACCTACTAACTTTTGTAGTGGGGCATCCGTATGTCCTCAAAGACGCGTAAAGATGCAACCAACAGCCATTGATTCTCCTTATACAGATTCGACACTATCAAAGTACGACTTCAAACCACGGAAGCTGCTCAATTCAAAGGACCACTAGACTGTCTGCTTCAGACTGTTCGCAATGAGGGAGTTCGGGCTCTGTACAAGGGCGCCAGTCCTCCTTTGGTGGGATGGATGTTTATGGATTCGCTGTATGATCTTTACACATCTACACCAAGAGACTATTGCTAACAACGCGTCTTAGAATGCTCGGGTCCCTGACTGCCTATCGCCGCATCCTTCGAGAACACGTCTTCGCTCCCAAACTTCTCAATGGAAGACCTGATCCATCCTTTACACTGCCCGCTGTGGGCCATGGCATTGCTGGAATGCTGGCAGGCTTCACCGTGAGCTTTATAGCCGCGCCGGTTGAGCATGTGAAGGCACGATTGCAGGTACAATATGCCGCGGACAAGAGCAAGAGATTATACAGTGGCCCGATAGATTGCACGAAGAAAATTGTACGCACTAAGTCTCCCAGCACAATTGCAAACGCGCAATGCTGACGAGAGGGCAGTTCAATGCCCATGGAATACGGGGTTTGTACCATGGACTATCGGCAACTCTTCTTTTCAGAGGCTTCTTCTTCTTCTGGTGGTCCACCTACGATATCTTCACGCGTCAGCTGACCGAGAAAACGAACCTCTCTACACCTGCTATTAACTTTTGGGCTGGAGGGCTCTCGGCACAAGTCTTTTGGATCACATCATATCCGGGCGATGTTATCAAGCAGCGGATAATGACAGATCCTCTCGATAAGGACAAGAGAAAATACTGGAGGTGGACAGATGCTGCTAAGCAAGTTTACAAGGACGCCGGTTTGAAAGGCTATGTAAGACTTTCTGCACTCGTTGTGAAAATATAGCGCTAATTGATGTTCAGTGGCGTGGCTTCGTCCCTTGCTTCCTTCGAGCATTCCCTGCCAACGCGTGCGCTCTCGTGGCATTCGAAGGCGTTATGCGCGCCTTGAAATAATGAGCATGTGCTTGAGCCCATTGCATGGCGTAGATCTGGCGTTCGAGCGGTAATCTGGTTTGTTTGACGAGTCGTCACGGCCTGTGAGACGACCTTTATTGTGTGACGATAGCTGCTGAATGTTTCTTGGAGTTTGGGCATGATACATAGTAGATCTCCTCTCGATATCCTAGACGACTTCAATGAGTTCACATTCTGCAAGCGAATGCTAACCCTGCTGCAGATCATCTTCTGCAATTCTTGTGAGGATGAGCAGTTGAAGACAACCCAGGGCCAAAATGCCACCACGGTCCACAAACTATCACTCTGTCTACGAAGTCGTTCCTGCGGAAGTTTTTGCGTTGAACAACCTGGAAACCCATCAAGCAGCAATTACAGTATGGCGCAAAGTGGCGCAATTGATATCTGTCCTTCTCAAGTTGGCAAGAGAAAAGCATCAATACCGCTTGTTTTGGCCACAGCATTTCCTGATTCCCCCAGTGGCGATGTCGAGTTAATTGTGATGGCGCTCGATTGCTGTCACGTCGGTCGCGTTCACCATTCCTGCGCCTCCACCATCCGTCTTTGCTCTCACATCTTCGACCATTTGCTTCATCAGATTGTCGTGCTAAATGCTTTGTTACTTGTCGCGAACTCGCAATTGATGCTACAATCTTCCTTTCACGGAAACCAGGTGTTCCTCGAACACGCGCAATCATGCGCAAGAGCAAGCTGCTTGCGTCTCGACAATGGTACTTTGGCTTTGATCACGATTGCTTTGTGCGATCTCGTCTGCAATCAGATTTGAATGAGCGAGAGGTATATTAGGGACTCTTTTCTGCTCTTCTGGACTTTTTTCCTTCATTACTTTAGTAGGTTTGGATTTACTCACTGCGGTTATTTTCTGGATTTCTTGCCACCATACTCGTCTGATTTTTATCTCATCGCAACAGGGTTGCAGGTCTTTGCGATCGATTCCTCGTCAATTCTGATCTTTCTCATTTTTGACCATCAGCTGCTATGGTTCTTACCATGGCCGAGAAGGCTGTAGTTGCCACCGCCAAAAACCTGAGGAAAGAGAAATCAGCTTTGGGCTGTAAAGCTTGCCTCGGTCGTCCTACCGTCAATGATCTGAGCCAGCCTGCTCCACATGCCGAGGCCAATTGCTCGTCCGCTCATTGTGCTCGTTGTGGGCAAGAAGAGGACCATCACGACTCTGCCTGTCTCAGTCCGACCGCAGCTTGGCCGGCTTTTACCGAGGACGAACAAGCAAGCATGGAAGCGGGCTGGAATCTGAGTAAAGGTCTTTCGCCATCCTTTTGGAAAGGAGCAAAGGCGTGCACAAAGGCGGCTAGAGAGAAGCGTGAAGAAGTTGCTAGACAAGCGGAGCGGAATCGTCCCAAAGGGCTCGCTGACACGGGCACAACCTCTAAAACCCCTGGTGTCTCGTCCGCTCTCATTCGGCAAGCTTCTAGCAAAAAGGTCGATACCAAATTCTTTACGACTCATTATCCCAAGATCACTATGGACGATACGCCGAAGTTGGATAAGGAGCCTGACAAAGAAATGGCAGACGAAGCTGAGATGAACTCTATTGTGGGTCTTCGACTTCGAAATGAATCTACGCTCCAAGTCAAGAATGCGCAGGAGATCGCGGCAGTGCAGACGATCAAGCACGAGCTTGATCAGTCGGGCCGTGAGGGTAGTCAAGATTTCTATCCACTTCGAACCACATCTGCTACCCCGGTTTCAATGGCGACTGGTCCTGATTCCAGAAACCCCGTGTTTTCGAACCACTATCCATTGCAAATTGTTAAGGGCGTCAAACTCCATCATTACACCGTTGTGTTGACTTCGAAGCCAAAAATCGGGGACAGGGGGAAAAGCCCCTCCGCTAATAGTACAAGTCCTGCAGCTCATGGTGTTCAAGCAAATGCGGAAACGGGCCATGATCTTGCAGATAGCCAGTCGAGTACTGCAGGACTCGTCGAAGCAAGAAGACCATCCTTCCACCACATCGATGAACAAATCGCAAAGTTTGACGCAATACAAGCAGCATTGGATGAAGATAAGAGAGGCCTCGAGGCTCCTGTCTCAGCCGGGTCTGAGACTGCGGTCGTTGTCGCTCCCTTCATCTCTCCACCTGTCCCGGCCGAGAATACCGAGCATAATCTTTCGGCGAGTGCCCCAGTGGTTGAGAGCGGTACACCGCCAGACGCACCAAGTGATGATTCATTTGAGAATGTTCAGACATATAGCGGCGACACGACAAAGAAAGCTTCTCGAGCCATCAAGCGCATTGTTGTCTCAGAGGTACTTCGCCAGTGCCCCGAGCTGAAAGCCAACACTAAAAACCTCGCAACCGATTTCTTTGACACCATAGTCTCCTGGATGGACGTTTTCCCGGAAGCGAACTCGTGCGACTCAAATACGAGTAAAGCCGTAGTCTGGGAAGATACTGTCCAACTACGCCCGAATTCCAACGAAGATAAGAAAGTCTATGGCGTCAGAATCATTCGCCAACCTGTCGTCAATGTTGATGATTTGAATGCTCATGTTATGGGCGAAGGCAGCGAGGACGCGATCCGATGTAACGTCGAGAAAACAACCAAGCTGCTCAATATCTTTGTATCTCGTCACGTCTATCAAAATGCAGGCTACTCAGAGTTCGAGGAAACTGGAGCCGACCTCGGCCACGCTACGGGTAAGAGGAAGGCAAAGGCACAAGCACGGAAGACTGATGGTCACACCTTTAAACATATGGGTGACAAATACTTTGCAACCAACTCGTGCGTGTCCTTGAAAGGAGGCGATTTTGGCGGCCTATTTTCTGCGCTGAAAGGTTTTACTACCAAGGTAGTTCCGGGAATGGGAAATGTCTATCTCAATATCAATGTCTGCGCTAGTGCTTTCTATAGCCCCATGACCGTAGCAGAATTTCTGAAAATTTTGCACGCCAATGGCAAGCTCGAGGTAGGAGAGAAGCTCCTTCGTCGCGTCCGAGTCTACATCAATTCAGAGCGAAAATACGACCATTTGAACACATCAGGTGCCCGATTCAAGACGATCCGAGGCTTTGGGGGTGTGGGAGTCGTTCCAGTTTTTACGAACGACAAAACGAATGTTTCCAAGCCTGTGTCTCAACATCTTCTTGATGGTAAGTGGTCGATTCCTATTCTTTTAAACCTGCTAACTTCATCGATACAGAACATGGATGGGAGAAGCATGCAGACGAAACAATAGCATGTCTTCCTTTCGTCAATGTCGGTGGACAGCAAGATGACACCAAGGTCTGGTATCCAGCAGATAGGCTGTCCATCTTGCCATATCAACGCTTGGATGATCAGCTGCCTCCAGATTTAATTCCGGACATGATTAGATTCGCATGTCCCAAACCCGGTCCAAATCGGCATCTTCTCCACGTTTTCGCAAGAGAGGCTTTGGGGATGGCGCCAAAGTTGAGAGCGAACCCAGCGGATCCGTTGGATTTCACACCTCCTGTTCAGATTGTAAGTCCGATTCTTAGACCTTTTTCGATACCAGATTGCTGATTTTCCGAAAGATCCCTGGTATCACGGCGACCGTCTACATGGCTCAGCATCCTGCAGGGAGAGTGAAGAAACCTGCCGTACTCTACCGTGGGGACTCCCAGCCAGAGTTTACCACGAGAAATCTCGGCGCAGGAAGGAGGGAAGCTCTTGGAAAGTGGAATCTTGTGAACATGCAGTTCCATTCAGTCTCAACCGAGGAGATTAAGATACATGCGATAATATCCACTAGATTCAACGGAAACCGTCAAGAGCATATCGCACAACTCATTTCGCAGCTCAGGGCCAGGGGCATGAATGTTGATGGCGACTGGCAACCGTCAAGTTACAACCCCGATGAGCTCAGATCACGGTGGGAGGGAGCTATCGACGAAGGCTTTGCTTCAGCCGCAACTGACAAAGCGAATCTTGTCATCTTGATGCCACATGCCAAGCAAATGACATCACCACACTATGCTTACTTCAAGAGGATAGCAGACGTTGAAAAGGGACTCAAGTCGACTTGTATCACTCAACAGGGGTGGAGCAAAGACGGTCGTGTCGATTACATGGCAAACGTTGCCATGAAGATCAATCTCAAGTTTCCCACTGGCTTGAAACCGAGCATAAATCACACTGTTCGCGAACTTCCCAGTGTCCTGGCAGACACTTTGATCCTTGGAGCAGACGTCACTCACCCCGGTGCTAATTGTGTAAAGGGTACTCCGTCCATTGCTGCTGTCATTGGCAGCACCGACAAGTACGGCTGCCATTACACTGGATCGATGAGACTGCAAGACCCTGAGACGGACAAAGAGTCGAAGGAGGTGAGCAATTTCCCGCTTTTCCTCAGAAGACGCTAATCTTGTTCCAGGTCATTACCCAAAGTCATATGCAAGAAATGGCGGAAGAATGTTTAGAATCGTACTTCATCGCCAATGGTAAGCTGCCAAGCAAGATTTTGTTTTATCGTGACGGTGTATCCCAAGGCGCGTACCCGAGATTCAAGTCGGAGGAGGTGGAGGGCGTGCGCAGAGCTTACAGGGACATTATGTATGACCTCCAGCAGCCGACCTTACCTCCACGACGCACTAAGTTGAAGGCCCATCGAAGACCTGGACTAGCGAACGAGGAGTTCAGGGCTGCTGGACCCCTCATCACCGCTATCGTTGGCGAGAAGCGTCATCATACTCGCTTCTTCCCTACTGGTGTTCCAACCACTAGCCATGATAATACTCCTTTTGGCACGTTCGTGGAGTCAGGCCCAACTTCCCCTTACTACTACGACTTTTTCCTCCAGGCTCACCAAGGTATTGCCGGGACGGTCAAACCGACGCACTACTTTGTCGTTGTGGACGAGAACCACATCCGAATGGACGATCTGCTGAAAATTGTAAGCACCGCCCTTGTCCTTTGCTGATGTAACTCTTAGGCTAACAATTTCAGACCAACGCCCTATGCTTCGTCTACCAGCGCGCCACCACACCCGTGTCTTACGCGGCACCAACGTACTATGCCGACCATCTCGCCGAACGTGGCCGCAAGTACCTCAAACCTTTCCTTGATGGCCAATTCTCCACTGTCTGTGAAAAGTACATTGACTTCTCTGGCAGCGATGCCACTAAGGCTGACGGAAGGGCTTTTGCGGATAAAGAAGATCTGAAAAGCGCGCTTCGGACTTTCGGTGATGAAATGTATGGCGAGGCTAAGGAGCTGGTTGGGCATGCCGCTATGGCTGCGTTTAAGGAGCAGAGGTTTAAAGGTCATGATTGTAGTACGAGAGGACCTTGGCATAGGAATTTGGATGATACTATGTTCTGGTTGTGAGCGGTGATCTGGTTCGAGTAAGTGGGCGGCCTATTTTATTCCTTGATCTTAAATGACTAATTTGACTGATTAGACTTGTTTACTTTTTTTGTTCTTTCTACTCTTTGGGAAATTTGTTTATTGCTGAGAAATTTTGATTTTCTTTGGCCTTTACTGACTAACACGTCTCGAGTACTTGGTCGTTGTGTTGCTAACAATGAAAACTTTTGACTTCTACAACACTTGACGTCATTTTCGGGAACACAGTCGACGGGAGCCATATATGAAGGCGTCGCCCGTCCAAAGTCTCCAAAGTTGCTTCAATCACCCGTAGATACCATGGCGGCCGGTCGTGACGAAGAGACTTCTTACGCCAAGGCCCAGTCGCAACTGAAGCAGTAATCGCGACTCTTAAGATTGCCTGAAGAGGTAAGTGCCCAAAACTTTGGTAACTTCTTCACTAACATTGGCTCTTGAAGCTGCGAGACGAGATATGGAAATACTCAATGCGCCCCGACAACGCGAACAACACGATCTACATCTTGTTGTGTCCCTACTCCACGAGGGACGGTCGCGACCCTCAGTTCATCCGCAATTCCCACTTTGGTAGACGGAACACGCTCGCATCCCACATTGACGACTCAGATGATCAATATTTCCCAGACCTGGTCCTAGACGAGAACAACAGGACAAGTAGCCTCACCAAGCAGCTTGGCACAGGTCTTCTTCGCGTCAACCGTCAAATTTTCAGAGAGGTCCTTCCAGTCTTATATTCCCAGCGCCTGTGCTTCAAGGATGGCTACACACTTCAGGAGTTCCTCCGACAATCTGGCGACAAGCTGTGTCTCTTGCGGATCGTCGAGTTATATGACATCCTTCTTCCAGATGCTTACGGTCTCGGCTTCGACGGCATCCCAAAAACCGCATATAATTATATGGACTTGGATGATGAAGCTCTCGGACAAGACCTGGACTTAATGTTTTCCATGCTCGCGCAAGCAATTAGCCTCCAAGAGCTCACCATGTTTCGTCTGCAGATTCCGCAAGATGATCAATATTATTTCTATGATCGCTGGGCAGAGTTGGACGACAAGTGGGGCGAGTACAACGAAGGCGACTTCGTGGAGGACTACGAAGAACCACTTCTGATAACCGGCCAGGAATTGGCTACATTGCTTCTGCCTGCCGCTCGAGTTTGGTTCGAAGCCATGGACAGTCAAGGACGTGATTGGAAACAGACATTGACCCTGGCGAAGAAGAATACGGTCGTAGTGGACTATTTCCCGGCCGTATACGATCACGTCGCGTTTTTCAGGGCCGTCGATTCACTGATTGACCCGACACAAGTATGCAACGTTGATGTAGAATATCCTCGACATCATCGCTGGATCTGGGATAAAGAAACAGAACATCAAGCTGGACTGTGGTTGAGGTCCAAAGAACTTGCCATGGGTATGTTCGGCTGCAAGCTGATTCCTAACTATATTGGTAATGAGTGGACGGAGGAGATGTTGGAAACCCACGACATGGTACAGGAGAGCATGGGTAAGAGTGTCTCACGAGAAGTGGTACGTCACAGCGGATCTACTGGTTGGATGCATATGATGTACTTCTACGGACTCTATTACCGTCCCAATATTTGGGATGGCACGAGCTGCCGAGAGATGGTACTTTATCGTGGAGAGCGAACCATGAGCGCACTGGAACCACCGTCCTCGCATGGCACGCTCGATGCAGAACAACTCTCAATCCAGGCTTCCCACACTTCAGACCTTCCAGCGGGTGTGGCTTTAGGCAGTTTTGAACGCCATGAATATTCTCACAAACTGCGAGCGTTGCCTCCCACCAGTCCTCCCTCCGTTGCGTACTCCCACGAGTATGGTCTTCGTCACTCTTAGCAAGTCGTTCCCGCACACCAGCCGCCATTCTTGAAGCTGCCCGCGGAGGTAAGTATATGGAGAATTCCTGTCTTGTGCTTTGCTTACGTTACCATAGATTCGCAACATGATCTATCATTATGCTCTGAGCATCCAATTGTGTGACACGATTGGCGGCGTTCAATATAGCGATGGAACAAGTGAACCACCACCCTCGGACGATCTCCTAGGCCGTTACGGACTTGTCCACCACTGCCACGCTGGACGAAATTTCAAGCTCCATGGAGCCAAAGCAATAAATGTAAATCTGGTCCGAGTAAACCGACAAATATCACAAGAAGCGTTGCCTATACTGTATGGCAACCATATTCCCATTGCTCGCCATCAGGATGGCTACTCGTTCCTCCCCAGCATTGGTACCAACATCAGCCTGATGAGGAGCTTTGGCTTCGATAGATGTGTAATCTATGATGATGGTTTTCACAACTTCTGTGGGTACGAAACCAAATGTAAAGGTTACGGCTTTCTTCATCGTCGGTGGAATGCTGCCAAAACGTTTGAGCTGCTTGGTTCTGCACATGGACTTGAGAATCTTGACATCCACGCTTTATTCGTGGACGCCTCAAACGGACTCGTCTCACGAGCTTGCCCCAATCTATGTTTCGATTCGTACAAGGACTTCTGGAGCGACATGAACATCATCAACGGCCGCGGTCTTGCCCGCGTCATATTTCCCATCACACGGGCAATGTTGGACTTCCCTCAGAAAGAAGTACAAGGATTTCAGTTGATGTTCTCGTCGCTGGCAAAG
Organism: Venturia effusa; assembly: GCA_007735645.1. NCBI lineage: Eukaryota > Fungi > Ascomycota > Dothideomycetes > Venturiales > Venturiaceae > Venturia > Venturia effusa. Next base: position 1,263,349 of record CP042198.1, read on the forward strand.
AGGGGCTCTATAAGTGTGAAGGCCTTTGGGCCCCCAATCACCAAATTGTTCGATGGTGAGCAATTCTTGGCGGAGATGGACAGATTGGCTGGAAATCCCGATGGCATATGCATGGACGTCCTTGACGATGAGGCCACGGTGTTATGGACTGCACTAGACGACAAAGAATGGCGCCATCCAAATAGGGATGAGCGAAACTCTAGGCAGGACTGGCGGTGGAACGAGTGGGAGAACGATCTGCTGGTGTGGACTTTACGTTCCACGAGAGGCCTCAGGCAGAGCATGCATTAACCAGCAATGGCACGATGCATTAACCGGCTATGACAGGACCAGAGCGAGGGGGATGATGCGGTTAAGAATGTAGAAGTATGAGCAGGTTTTATGAGCAGCATGAATTGTGCGCGGAGTATCGGGCGCGAAAGCGATTATATCGTTCTCTTAAGCGCGGCACACGAGCTTTCAGGCCTTTTCTCAGACATAGCTAGATAGGCTGAAGGACTTGCGAGGCTAACTCTAACAATCCGCAATGTAGCATGAAAGTGGTATGGGCGGTACTCTCTCTCGCTCACCCTGGTGTTTTGATCTTTGTCTATCCGTGAAGTTTGTTACTGGCATAGCCATTTGGCTCTCGGGAAGTTCGACATGGGAACTTTTATAACCTTCCTTCCTCTCTCCATTGTCATTAGGTTGAAGTTGATCAATGATTTTTTGAGGTTTGGATAAATGTCTGTTAGCTGGCATTGTTAATTCGAGTCATGGTTTAGTTCCATGGATACATCTCGTCCTCGAGCCCTCTTTTGATGCCTAGTCATCTTCCTTGAGTCCCGATGGAATGCTCTCTGTTCCCTGTCCCCCGACTGGAAATGGTCACATATGCAGATTCGCATCATCTCGGTGTTTAAGGTGTTAGCCCAGCCGTCGTTGGCAATGTTATCAAGGCAAATCTCGACGTTTTTTTAGGCGAGCGGTTACTATGGCACAGCATCGTCGCAACTACCAGAAGACAAATTGTGCAAACACTACATGGGCAGTAGAACACATGAATTCATGGGAGACCCTGGCTGGTAACACTGGGCACAACACTTCTCAGAACAATATCATGAGCCGTTTGCCTCGTCTTCGCCTTCTCATGTAAACTCCTCACTGATTGCTTGATTACCGTACGGAGGAAATCATGGCACTTCCACCGTCCTTCAAGCCCCCTTCAATGCCCGATATGGATAGCAAGCTTGAAGACAACGAGCTTGGCAACCGGGCAACCTCACCACCACTTGCGATTGAAGGGAAAAAGCGCACGAGCTTTCTTGACCTTCCAGCAGAGGTAAGTCATCAGTTCATTCCAATGTGAGGCGCTAATGTAGTCTCAGTTGCGCAACGCCATTTACCACATTGCTCTTCAGCTGGACAATGGTGCCGATCGTGTTTGCATTATACCTTATACAGACTGGTCAGATTCAATTTTCTCAATGGTCGATGTGAGCGACAATCTCTGCACGGGCGGCCACGACTTCGATGCCAAACGGACCATATCTCAACAGTACACATCGAACACTCGTCATACCCGTCACTCCTACCACCAATTTTATTATATTATGACGCTGGGTCGACAAACCCCTCTGGGCTCCGCCCCGAGTGTTCCACGAAATCAATCGGGGATCTGTTGGGTGGACCCCAGAATCTTCCCAGAGACTGCCAATTTTACGCAAGCGACCTTACGTGGCTGGAGCGACCAGACAACCGACAAGAAAGGCTGGACTGCAGATCTTTCCAGAGTGAGCCGGCAAGTGTCACATGAGTCTCAATCACTGCTCTATGCTCGACATCTCTGCTTCCTCACCAGTGAAGTAGTTGCAGAATTTCTCAAGCAGATCGGAGATAACATAGTTCTGCTAGAGAGCATCGAGGTCCTGCAGGATGGAGTGGAAGATATGAGATCAGACCAAGAACTCTGCTATGCCATGCTGGCCAAAGCGGCAAAACTTCAGGTCCTGACACTACCGTGGTTCGACGACGATCTGGAGTATATCCTACGTGGGTATGAGTATCTTCCAGAAGACTTCGACGAGGAGAAGAACATCAGCTATCGCATGGGCAGATCGAAGGACACCGGGGTTCCAATGAAACTCACCGGGGAGGAAGTGGCAGATATTGTGTATCCCGCCACCAGAGTCTGGTTCGAATCGATGCGTCGACAAGGGCGACACTGGGAAGACGTTCTATCGCTGGCAAAGAACCACACCTTACAATGGGGCGATGTGTCTTGCACGTACGAACCGTGAGAATTTTGCACTGCATTGAATAAGCTGTTGAACGACCAGAGTGTAGATGATTTTCTCGTCTCATATGAGTATACATGGGTTGATCAACACCGTTGGTGGCTTTGGGATCAGGATCATGAGACATTCGCCGCTCGCTGGATTCATGCTGATACAATTGAACTTTTGAACTCGTTTAATCCAGACCGTGTGTGGCCTGGCTCACGCTGTCTCTTCGAGAGGATTGAATGTCAACAACTCATGCGATACGATCGGCGGTTTGCGCGAGTAGGGTTGAAGCTGAAGAAAATCTTGCACAAGCGTCGCTGGGATCAATGTTGGCAGGGAGGCTGCGAACGAATCTTGACTACATAGAGAATGTCGTGGTAGGAGAGAGCCTGAGAATCGGTGTCAGGTGCTAAGAGGATCGGGAAAAATAGTTAGCGGGTGCGTATGTTCAAACGATTGCATCGAGGCCGGCAAATGATTGTGTGATCTTATATTTGAAGAGAACATATTGGCCGGGTTCGAGGGTCTACAATGGACCTATAGTCGCGAGACTTTAGTAGAACAGATCAAGACTATTGCATACTACCTCTGCCTGGTCCGAATTATGGCATTAGGGGGAAACTTTTATCTGAGATGGAATAGGACGCTGCCGGATTCGTAGATCGAAACGAGATGTTTCTTGTGGAAGCGAGTTTGATGATTAGGCGTGAAGATCAGTTGAGACCTTGGTCCCTCTGCAAAAGAAGCTGGGATTAGTTGACAGCGGCCGCGGAAGACTGCGACAAAATGAGAAACATGGTCGTAATCAAGGTCATTGAGTAGGAGGAGGTCGGGACAAAAGAAGGTACCTAACCACGCGGAGCAAAGTTACCCCTGAGCTAAACTTGATTAAGCGAATTCCGTGATAGCTCGTAACCACTCTATTTCTCCCTCCTTACATCTTCATCATTTCCCATATCCCCCTTTTCTCTTTCTTGCTTATTTCACCACTCTACGCGGAACACTCTCGGAGCTTGAGTGTCCATAACAAGATCAATGGCATGGCCACGTATTCATGATTATAGAGCATATAACCAACTATGTTCCAAACATCAGCGAATATAAAGAGATAAGTATCGCATATCCAGGTGAGATCCTGCATAGAATAATTTCCTATGTAACTATACTTCTTTCCTCTGTGAACCTGGCAGACCAGGGATCTGAAAACTCTGCATTGCACCGAAGGGAATTTGTAAATATTAGCATCTCGTGCAAGTCACACACAATGCGTTGACTCTCTGCTATGATCTATCTCTTATTTCATGCACGTGTTTCATCAAAGCCTAATCAGCACTTCCTGTTTCTCTTCCTCACTCTTGTACGACTGATGCTCTTCGTTACAGGCTAGTTATTGGCCCATTCTTGGTCTGATAGTACCTATAATCATCACCTGTCAAGAACACACTGCCAAGAAAGAACGAGAAGACATCTCTAAACATACTCGGTGTATCAACCATGTCAGAGATCCCGGCATCAAGGTGTTGGAAATCAAAATCCGTCCAGCATGAGCATCAGTTGTCTTATAATATGCTCGTTCAAGGCCGGCACTCGTCAACATCCTATACTTCCTTTGAGGAGTGTTAATGGTAAATGGCGATACGTGGGACGATTGATGCTAACTATTGAATGCAGATTTCTTGGATGTGAATGCTGGAACAGCTGAATTAAGCTGCAGATTCTTAGGCCATGGGTCTCGAGTGTTACGAACACTATTGGAAACAAGTGGCCCTCCGATCATCTATCCCGTGGTAGCTGACGGATATGTGATGAATAGGTATCGAATCATTGCACGGTGGGAAACATCTGTCGTTGAAACGAAGAAAACTTCTATTGATTTGAACTCAAGCCGGATACTCTATTTCCATGACTGAATTTTTTAAGAGCAGTCAGTTACGAAGATGAACACTCAGGGATGATGTCTCTCTAGCTGACCTTCGCTTCATTTGATGCACATGATTGCAGGTTGAGGGGTATCTCAACACTGCCAATCTTCGCCTAACCCGTAACACTGCGCTCCAACAGTATATTATCCAGACGTTTTCCTTCGAAACATGATACAATCACTACCACCGGTAAGATGGTTTGCCAGGATGCTAGTCTGCCCATACTCGTCCGAAACCCAAGTCCCAGATCCAGTCATTTCCCGGTATCGATTGATGATGCAGGCGTAGGCTGCCGGGTGCTTATGGCTTTCATGAGCATGACATGATGAAATAAATTTGGTGATGTAGACCAAGTAAAGCAATGGAGAGGCGGAGAGATCGCGCAGTGTGTAGGTACTACTTATACCCTACTTTACCGCGAGTTTCGTCGCTCCTTTGACGGGTTGTCTTCGGACTACTCAATCTCACTACTCAAACTCGGATCTCCCGGTGCGCACGTACCTCATACTTAAACGTTATAACTTTACTACCTATTTTATATATCGCCTTTACTATATTTAAATATAAGGTATAAAAATCTAGGGAAGATAGTATAGCTAGTAATTAAGTAAAGGAAAATCCGTATATTTACTATAAACTCTAAATCCTAAACTACTATATATTACTACTACTACGTTAATCCTCTACTATAGGCCCCCGTACCTTCTTACGAGTTACTCTAGCTAATTTAGCGTAATAATAGCTCTTTCGAGGGCGACGAGGCCTTATAATTAAGCTCTCTACGGCTTTTTATACTCTTACGTCTTTAATACTAGTTTTTTACGCTTTTATAGCTTCTTAGGTATCCTTATTACGCTTACGTATAATAGTAGCCTTTTAAGTACGAGATAAAGTAACCTCTAACCCTTCTACGCCCTCGCCCTCGCCCTTACTATTACTAGTTTAAGCCGTAGAAGCTACGGCTTTAATAGCTTTAATAGCCTTACGATCCTCCCTCCGTTAAGCCGCTACCCTTATATTTATCTCTCTCTCTATAACCTCCGTAGACGTTATAGTTTATACTCCGGTAAGCTTATAGCTATCTCTCTATAGTAATAGTACCCTCTAGACCTTCTTTATAACCTTAAACCTAGTATTACTAAGCGGTATTACCTCTATAGCTTAAGTTATCTCGTTATAATACTACGTAAAGATCTCGGCTATTCGTTTCTATTCTAATAGTTTAAGGCCCTTAAAATAGGTAATAAAAGCTTAGATCTTAGAGAAGAAGTAACTTAAGCCTATATTACGAGAAGGAATTACTAGTATCGGCTTAAAAGACTTTAATTATTATAAGAGTCTCTATTATAAAGCCCTCTCTAACTTATAGATACTAAAAAGAAACTACTAAGAATATATAAAGGATTTTAGTATTATACGATTAGCTATAATATATTACTATAACTAGTAGTAGTAGGGTAACCCCTATCTAGCTATATCCTTATAGCTATAGTTACCTCTAATAACTATAGTATTCTTAATAGCGGCTTTATCGCTCTTAAGCCGTATAGTTTTAAGGCCTTAAGCCTTATAATATATATTAAGTAACCCCGTTATAGCGCGATAAGTAAACTAGCTAGATACCTACGTAAAGATTAAGGTAACTCTACGGTCTAGCCGCGCTATACGAAGGTAGTTTAATAACTATAGTAACTTAGTTTTAAGGATATAGTAAAGCCTCGTATTTACTATATTAAGGAGCTTCTTAAATAATATATTAAGTAAGTTAGATTTATTAGTAAAGTACTTAATCCGTATATTACTACTCTTACTAACTTAAGTTAAGTTTACCCCGAGGTTTAGTAGATACTTTATATAGTAGGTAATAGTTTATCTCTCTAGATAAAGCTAAGTTTACTCGAAGTAACGGTAATAAATAGGTAATAGCTTCTCGAGTAATACGGTATAGTTAACTTTAAGTATAGCTTTATCTTTAGACTTTAGCTATAGCTAGATTAGACTATAGATCTTATTACTATTACTATATATCTCTTTCTATTACTTAAGTATATAAGATCCCTCTCCCCGTATTAAAGTAGCCTTATTAACTATCTTTTTAAAGGCTTCCGTATAGTACTACTAGCAATATTACTAAGCGTAATATAAGAATAGTAACTTAGGTATAGCTACTATAAGACCTTTACTAAAGTTAGAGACGATAACCGAAGAGCCGTTATTATTAACTATACTAATTTTAGGCTTAATTAACGACTATAAGCCTTTAATAATATTCTTCGACCTCGAGGTAAGTATCTTCTTAATATATTAAAGAAAGTATAACTATACCTCCTTACTCTCTAACTTTATCTAGGATTATAATACCGGAAAGCCCTTACCCGTATAAGAGACTCCTATTACTAAACCTATAATTAGGCCCTCTAAATTAGTATTAAAAGTACTATTAATAAATATATAAAAGTCGGTAATAAAGCGAATAGTAAACTCCTCTTAGTATTTAGTCTACTACGTAATCTACTCTATATTATAAGATATAGCCCTACTAGTTTTAGGGCTAATCTTATAGGAGTAACGGACGTAGTAACGGATCTCGTAAGTATTATCTTTTAAAGTATCTTTAAGTAACTTAAGTAAAGATTCTATAAAGTCCTAAGGCCGCCTAGCCTATAATAAGGCCGTCTTTTTACGAAGATTATAGTACTACTTTATATTACGTAACTCTAAACCGTAAAGCTATAATTAAGCCGTAACTTAGTAGTAATTTATATAGGTTTTTACGAACTACCTCGCTATCTAGATAGCCTTAAAGCTATCTTTATTACGTTACTAATATTCATAATAGATAAATAGGTCTAGTACTATCCGATAGTAATACGAGTAAGGCTTTTTAATACGATATAGAGTAACTCGAAAGATATAGTTATCCTTACTATTACTACGCCTTTACTACTTCTATATTCGAGATATATTAGCTAGCTACGGATAACCCGTCTTTTAGATAGTCGTATTTTCTTAATACCTCTTAATTACCTAGCTATTACGCTTAATCCTCTCGTCTTTATAGTATAGTAGTTTACGAATATCTTAAGTTTTATCGCCGTAATAAATATACTAAAGTTAAAGCCGGCTACTATCTACCGGCTTATTTATAATAACTACGGTAAATCCCTAAGAATATACGTAATCTTATAGTAAATCTATACTATTCTTAAGAGATTATACCTCTATTTAAGGCTTCTTACTAATAAATAGCGGAGGAAATAAGTATATTATAGATATAGCTTCCTATCTCTTTTTAACTATTAGAATAAGGTAATCGGCTAGATCTAGGTAAGGTTTAAATTTAAGGCGGAGGATAGCTTCTACGGCTTTATTTTAAGCCTTAAATATATCGGTTTAGTCGTTAATTAAGGGCTATAATTAAGTATTATTTAAAAGATATAAATCTCGTAGCGGTTTAGGAGGTTCCGCCTAAGATCTAGCTACTACGGACCCTCCTAAAGTATTATATAGCTATAGCTATACGATATCTAGTAACGAGGAATCCGTATCGAGATTAATAATACTAATATCCGGGGTAATTAGGTTAATTAGAGCCTCTACGGTACCCTAGCTACGGCTATACTAGAGATTACGGTATAAATAATAGTTTAGTATCGTAATTAAGGTAAGATTAAGCGATTGAACTTCGTATATAGACCTAATTAGGAAGTAGTAATAGTAGTAGGTTTATAGTTAATACTACGTATATAAACCGTTAGGAAGAATCTTTATTATACTAATAAAATAGGTATAGTATAGTAACTACGCTACGATAATCTCCTAACCCCGCATATACGGAATATCCGAGTTTGAGTAGTAAGATTGAGTAGTCCGAAGACAACCCGCTCCTTTGAACGTGGCACACGAATCTTCAACCTTTCTTGAAGACATGACTAGACAGGCTGAAGGACTTACGAGGCCGAGAACAAATGAGATGGAGGGATAAAACCGGAATTGGTCGTCTAAGTATCAGAATGTGGAAATAAAGGGAGGTTTTGATACTGGATGGAGGAACGTGGATTCGAGGAAGAGTGATATATTACCCCTGAGCTAAGCTCGAAATGGTAGATCTACCCCACGTATTCCCCCAAATCTTACCACCACTCTTCCACTTCCTTATTCCAACTCTTCTCCTCCTCCTCGTCTCTTTCTTCATGTTTATCATTCTGATCTACACATGCTAGTAGTTGATATGGCTTCAGAAGTCAACTGCTGGACACTTCCTCCTTCATGATAATCCTATATCAAACCAACACTTCAGAACGAGCTGTATCCTTCAAGCTTCTGACCTGGAAGGTACAAATAATATTCTTTGAAATATCTTCTCGGAGTTATGCTCCCCTTCATGGCCCCATACAATGAAAATTTTGATAAGATGGGTCCGTTAGAGCCTGTTATACCCCACCGGGCAATAGAGTGATGAAAGTTTCAACGAGCCCTCTGAATTTTGATACAAAAGCTGACGAATTTCGTGCTGGGAGAGATCGAAATGAAAATTCTAACCAGATTCGAGGAACCTAATCAACAGAGACGGTATGGGAGTAAGGCATTTGCGACAGATATCAGCAGATATGCTAAAGCAGTCATCGAGACTGAGCTTCCAGATTCCAATGATCACCTTGACAACATCTACGAATACCGTTCCAACACCGACTCAAACGTGATCCGATGCCAAACGAAAAAACCCAGGGCATCGTTTCGACGCAAGAAACAGCACAACAACAAGTGAGGAAGTACCAACCATAGACGCAGGAATAACGAACTTTCGCATCGCTCACTTCAAGGCAAACCGCAGAATCAGCTATCGTACAGGGCTAGCTCGACATTCACCGCATAGCGAATTTTCATTCTTCAAATGCTCCAGAACCTCCTCATTAGCTCGACGACGACATCGAACGCGGGAATATCATCGCTGGATGATGTTCTATCATAGCCGAGCGCTTTAAAATTTAGGTAAGATACTACGAAAGACGGCTCAGTATCCCAACCGTAGGCTTACTACTTATCAATAAGCAAGTTTGTATGAAACTATAATGTATCTGTATACCCAATATCCGCGATCCCATATAACGTCACTCTCGAAGATCTTTTGAAGAAAATCGGCGACAATATGGAGTACTTGAGAATATCGAAGTCTACACAATCTCTTTCTCGATTAGGCGTCAGTAGTGAAGGATTTCCGGACTATGGAGAACGTGGAGGAGATGGAGATATAACACTACATTCCGGATATTTTCAGTCTCGGTGATATTCGTGATACAGTCTCGAACTCAGCACCTAATCCACAAATTCTCTATGTGGCTAGCCGGTCCCGTATCACTAGTTCCAATAACCCGAATGTGTCCACAGTTTTTACCGTGAATAATACGCTGATATCCTCCCAACATCGCCTATTTCGCTCTAATCAATAAAAAATCAGACCCACGGAAGAGATGGCAGAGAAATCATCATATAACACCAAATTCCCAAGACGAAATATTTCCAAACCAACCTTACTTTCGAGTAAAACAAAGTCTACAAAGGCTTAGATTAATTACTGGATAGCGAACAAAGCTACATCATCATCGATGAAACCCAGAATAGAGTAATTAGAAGTTTTGGGACTATAGATTAATTCGTTTTTCAACGCGATACATCATACCTCCCATCCTGTTCAGCAAGATTGTCACAAAGTACTCGAAGCGAAATCAAAGAACAACGATGGCGACAAGGTTCACGGACAGCAGATACTGTCGGCGCGAACGAATAATACTAAGACTTTATTTGTCGAGCAAGTAAGACGACGCGATTTCCGCTTCTGAGTGATGGTTCGGGGTGTCTCTGCGACAACCAGATATTGGACGAGCATGTAGTGGGTGGATTGGTGATTGGTGATTGGTGATGAGACTTAGAAGGAAATGAGGGGAAAGGCGTTTGTAAGGTGCGTGATTAGTGGGAGTTTGGATGTGAGTAGGGGGTTTTATTGTGAGGATAAAGTTTGGTTTGTTCTTGGTTAGGTTGATGATTCAGCTGTGGATTATTCCTAGATGGACACGTTTGTAATATGCCTGCATTCAACGCAGCTGCTACTTGGCGAGAATGCTGGACCAGCAGTGAAATTCCTCGTTAGGAAATTGAGATGCAGCAATTGTCACTCCACAGACAAAGCTAGCATCATTCCGATCCACGTCCTGCAAGCCAGGGTATCACACCACCCAATCACCGAGGCCACCCTCAAACACCCATCTCACTAATCGTCGCCCCCCTCTTCCTCACCCTCGCCTGTTCCATAAGAGACAACCTCGTCGGCTGCTCCCTCCCGCGTCCTTTCATCGCATCCTCCATCCTCGCCTTCGAATCCTCCAACCGCGGTGGCGGTCTATGAGATCCTTTCCCACAAAGCGGACTCAACCTCCCCATTTTCTTAAGCGAGTCAGCTCGTCTCCTCGCCGAAAACTCGACGTGGAATACGGCGAGGTGTTGTTTGAGTTGTTCGGGACCTGTCAGTCCTTTGTCGAGTTTGAAGGGACAATCTGGTTGTGGACAGTTGTAGAGGTAACCTCTCGGTGCGTCGTCTTTCATGTGTAGTTCGGGACGGAGCGAAGGGGGGATCAGTTTCGGTGGGAGCTTGGTGGGTAGGTGTTCCACGGCGCCCATTTGCGATCGGACTAGGAACATGGCGACGGCGAATTCGTCTTGATCTAGATCGTCGCCGTGTCGTATGGCAGCCAGGTTCCAGATCTTGCATAGCGTGTCGTTCGGCAATCCCCATATCGCGAAGGATTTCATGACTTGCTTCTGGTTGACGGCGCCGAGTCGCTCGGTATCGATCTTGCTGAAAAGGGCGTCGAAGCCTCTCTTGTCCTGTTTTCGGACTAGCCAGTCGGCTTTTGGAGAAGCTTGGTGGCGCATCCACTGCGTGTCGTTGTAGTATTCTTCCTTTGGTCCGAGATAAATATGTCGGCAGCAGCTATCGTAGTATCGTAAGCTGTAAGTGCCTTCTCGGGGATGTTGGGCGAGATCTGCTGTGTAGCAAGAGAGCCTGGCGCTCACTTCTTTCGCATTGGGACGTTTTTGGGGATCGTGCAAAAGCATTTCCGAGATCAGTCTCAATAGATCGCCGTCCGTTTGTCGTGTGTTTGGTGTGAATATGTCGAACCATTCTTGTTTGTAGGACAAATTCAATTGGAATGAATGATCGCCGTCAGGACAGAGATCGTGAACAACGTGAAGTCGCATGTTGTCGCAGAGCGCAATCATTTCTACAAACATGGCACCCATCGAGAATATATCCGCTGCCATTCCACATGGCTCAGGTCTAGTCATCTCCGGCCTGGTCGGCAAAAAATTCATTAGCATTGAATTCTGTGGCCATGCATGCCATGATATGGTTTGATGGAGACCATGCCCTTAGCAAACTAGGTGCACGTACGCAATGTATTTGGAGATATTATAATCTTCCCGTCTTATGGCAGTACATGGACTCTCTGGTGTATCTATTGACGTTTCGAAATCTGTCACTGTAGTGATTATGTTAGCAACGGCCCGACTCTGGATCAAAATAAGGGTCAACCTACGCCATAAACCATCAAACGACAACAGGACATTCGAAGGTTTGAGGTTCTTGTGTCGAATACTCTCAGAATGCAGATAGGCAAGAGCGGAAGCCAAACATCCGAAGCATCTCAGCAATTTTCTCTGCAGCAGTGGCAAAATGGCCGAGCGCTGTACAGAAGAAGTCATCCCATGTCCCATGATCGCATCAAGCCTGGCTCCGCGCTCTATGTCTTGGAGGTCCAGCTCCTCGACTAATAATGCCGGATTGAGGTAGTGATCGAGGTCCTCCATCAATGCACCAAGGTCACATCGCGGTGCCGGCCACAACAAGATTCCCACGTGGTTAGTGGAGGTGTACGTCCCTACTATCCTCATGATATGATGATGGTCAAGCTGTTTGATTCTCTCAATCTTCTCCCTTTGAGCAAGATCGGTGGACTGCCTGTGACGAATTTTTTTCAAGATTAATGGGATTTTCTTGCACGTTATCCGATAGAGCGAGCTTGGCGATGGTAAGAGCTTGAGCATAAGAGCATGATACCAGCTACTTACTTAGTGACACCGTGCCCTAGCAATGCAGTCTCTTCCAAACCCACAGGCTCGTCAGGACCAAAGTCAACATGATTTCCCCTTCCCGACCAGTCAAATTCGCCGTCTCGAAATAGACTGCCACTCTTGGCAGGACTGTGTTCCGGCGCATGCACGATTATCGCGACTCGATCGTTTGGCATACCAGCGCGGGGAGGTTCTGGCAAGACATTTCTTTTCTCAAGTTCTGCTTTCCACCGTCTATCGTAGTAAGATCTGATTCGAACCTGAGGAGAGGCGAACACATCGTTGGGAGTAATGCTGATAGGTGAAGATGCTCGAACATCGCTTGTGGTAGATGCTCTGATGCGGAGTTTTGGTCTGGCCTGAGCCATAGTGGAGACTTCCAAAGAAATCAAGTCAGGGGAAGTCTTGGTAAACTATCGTGAGACTGAGACGCTCAGACTCTACATTGCTAAGGCATTCAAAAAGTAAAGTACGCGTCAATAAATTTCATCAGAGAATCGAAAAGAGGTCTGTGTCAGTATATCGAGATGCGTGGTCGTCGTTGTGTATACCTGTCTATACCCCACCCCTTTCAGGGGCCAGGAGTTAGAGTAAGAGCTAACCAATTTAAGGTGTCAGACCATCCCGCATTATCTTACACGAAATTTCGGGGACACTGCCCCTCGAGAGATGGATAGCTTCGATCTAGGGACTGTTACCGACCTTCGCTCGTGGTTAGGGAGGGTGGTTGCAATCATGATGACTCGCTCGGGAGGAGAGACGCTCACGACAGTGAAAGTCGGAGAGCTTCATACGCGTCTGGAATTCATGTTTGCGTGAAGGAAAAGGAGGTGTAATCAAATTAGCATGCTTGGGCTCTCCATGCCAAGGCAATTGCGAAGTCAATTCACGATTGGTCTTTTGTATGCAGGTATGCGAGCTGACGAAATCGTTTCTGGCAGTCTTTTGCCGAAAGGAGGCCTCAGCATTCGAGGACGGACTTGTGCTAGCAGTCCAGAATGATTGTAAGATGCACCGCTTTGAGGCAAGATTCAAAGTCGTGGTCGTGGCCATGAAAGTGTAACGGAATTTCAGATGAACCAACCTAGTGCCTGAAAGGCGCTAATACGAAAGAGGAATGGCGGCTTTCTCCCATGGACGATAGGTATGTTTCCCTCAGGCCGTGTAGATCCATCACCTTCATTGCTATTGATCTCTTTAGACTGGTCTGTCATGATCAGTATTGAAAGAGATGATTTTGTGCTTCGATCTCATCACACCTGTCCAATAGTACTAGCACAGCATTGCCACCTGCTGGCAAATCTAAGACCACAGATACACACATCTAAGATGTACAGCAAAAGCTCCATATCTGATACTCTGCCTATGAGAATCAGGCTTTGTCCGAGGCTGACAAAAAGACAAGCTAGCTCTATCTTCTTCATGTAGTGGTGCTTCGGACGACAGAAAATTGTGGCTACAGCCCTCAAAGATGATTGACGACAATTTTACCGCTCATTCACTGGCGTACGGAGAGATCAATTGGTATGTAACGAGCACAGAAAGGCCCGCTTCGGTCACACTCTGATGAATGTGTAGAACAAAGTCTTGGATGAGTCCAAGGCGTGCAGCAGGACAGAGTGAGTACAAACCGACGAGCTTGAATGATTATTGAGCCAAGTTTCCAGCTGAGAGACGACTCTGCGGCTGAAAGATATTCGCAACGCCACTTATCTCCATTCGTCAAGTAAAGAAATGCGTGTAGAAATCTATGAACGCCTGACGCTGTGAAGCAAGTGGTTAAAACTTGAAACGAACGGAGATGAATTTTAGATGAGCAACGATTGACGCTGAGTGAAGAATCACCTGCATCTCTCCAGTGGCCAAAGCGTCATTCAGGCCAGCGGCTTAGACAGTCGAGAGTCTAATAATAACGAGTCCATACACCCTTGCCCTGCCCCCTTCTCATGCCTGGGCAGATAAGTGAGAGATGGCAGTGTGGCACTAAGGGCGTGATAGCTCGCCGTCTTCAAAGCAGTGCTTTGTGAAGAGGGTCTTGCAGCGAGCAAGCCCTTTCCAGTGCACATTAGGCACAATTTTGGTCAGACTGGGAGAGCGAGCGAAGTAAAGAGGGAAAAGTGAGTGGTGTTGAAGAAGCAAGGCTGCGAGAATCAGCTGGCAGTGAACGAATTTCTAGTAGACTCCAATCTCTCGCTCACGTGACCATCGCCAAGCCATCAAAACTGCCTTCCAAGACCCAAATCTCAACTCCAACGTCCTCCCATACCACCGATACCAAGAACACACACATTACCGCCTCCCTCCCCCTCGTCCAAAGATGTCCGACGCCAAAATCACCGAACTGCTCGCAAAACCGCGCTCCGAATTGACCGAGTACGAAATCTCCCAACTCGAAGAGTACGAATTCACCTCGGGTCCCTTGAGCATCCTCCAATCCGCCGTGCGCAACCACACCCAGGTCCTCATCTCGCTGCGCAACAACAGGAAGATGTTGTGTCGCGTTAAGGCCTTTGATAGACATTTCAATATGGTGCTGGAGAATGTCAAGGAGATGTGGACGGAGACGCCTAGGTTGGCGACGGGGAAGAAGGGGAGACCTGTTAATAAGGATCGGTTTGTTAGTAAGATGTTAGTGGCATTCCTCTTCCTGTTCTCTGATTGATGTGGGTTGGTGTGGATAGAGGCTAATGTGGGTAATAGGTTCTTGAGGGGTGACTCAGTCATCATGGTTCTATTGTCTTGAGGCAATGTGCTTTGAAGATTCGTGGTTTTGATCCCTTGGCCGTTCTCATCTCTCCTGAATGTTCCGAGAAAGCGCGATGCGCCCACCTACAAACACAGCCGACAGTCGCCTTGGTCACAGCATGGAAGAAAGAGGCAGCATACTGGGGCAACAGCGGGATCTGCTTGATTTGGAAGGGAGGAAAATGCTTGAAAATGCCAGGACAAAAGATGTGAGGAACTATCCTAGCTTTTCAGGCAATGCAGATGATTAATGAATCAATTTTCAATCTGCAGCTCCTTTATTTCAATCCTTCACTAAGGCCGAGCAAAAATTGTGCTAGACCATACGCGCCGGGATCAGGAACGTTCTGCCAGCCCTCACCTCCTACGTATACCGTCCGTCCTAGACTCGCCTTCATTGCTTTGGTTTTCTTCGCGCCCTCTTCAGCAGCCTCTGCGGCCTTCTGCACATTCCCAGTCCTGGATAGGGTGCCCACAAATGGGTACAAGGCATCCACCAGTGTCCTGTCTCCAGGCTGCGCCGGTGTATATTTTGAAAGAGCAGTCATACTTGATTCTAGCGCTCTCGCCCAGATTCCAACTTGCATTTGCTCTTTCACTTCTGCAGCTGGTGACGATGAAGTGGGTGATTGCGATCGTACTCCCGAAGCCAGAGCGTTCAGGAAGATGGCATAAAGCGCTCCTGACGTGCCGTCCATTGTATTTTCGACGGCTTTGATGATGCGCTGAAGGAAGATCAAGATATCATCTGTCTTCTTCGATCGTTCCAGCATATGGTGGATGGCTAATTCAAATCATCAGCTCTACACTTTGTCCACTGAACTGGCTGCAAAATATACCTTCAGCACCCCGCTTCAAACCAATACCGCAATCGCCATCTCCGACAATAGTGTCATAGTTTGTGATGTCCGGTTCAGCGGCAATGACACGGTCAAGGGCAGTCGTGAGAGCCTTCATCGCCATAGCATAATCGACTACAGTTCTTAGCAACGTATATCCACTTGAAAGAAGAAGCTCACATTTTAGGTTGCTGGGCACCTCCTCATCGGTTTCTTGTACCTCCTCCTGCTTGACAGCCTCTCTCTTCGCATTCCACGTCTCCGTCTTCACGGCTGCCGTCCAGCCCGTGGCTTCTGTCGGTGCGTCCAAAAGCTCAAGCATGCTCTTCCCAGATCCAAGCCCCGTATCCGCCAACCTCAGAAGAGAAATGGAGAAGCCCATGCCATTCAAACTCGTCATATACGTGCCGACCAGTATCCTCTTTGGCACAATCTCCCACGTCTTCTCCAATTCATCAATGACTTGATTCGCAATCCCGCCCATCTCAAGAACACTGACACCACCAAGATTGTTCACCAGTAGAACGAACTCGTCGTCCTTTTTCTTCTCCAAGTATGCGCGATCTTTATCCGAGGTGTCAAGCAGTTGCACCAACATCTTCTTCACCAATTCCGGCAACTCGAGTTGCACCCGCTCACTCCCATCTTCATTATGAATCCCCATCCCAACCTCCACGACCCCATCCCCTAAATCCTCCACTCCCCTTTCCCGTCCAGGAACATGCACATGCGCCAGACTCGCACCCACACTAACCAAATTCTCAGCAACCAACCTAGCAACCCTCGTCGTCTCCTCCAAGCCCTCCCCCATCGCCGCCAACGCCCCAACAATCTTCAACACAAGACACGTCCCCGCAATCCCCCTCCTCCCAACTTTCCCACCAGCAACCCGCCCAACCCCAACATCATCACCAACAACAACCATCTCCACCCCCATCCCCCTTGCCCTCGCCTTCTCCACCGCCAATCCGAAGTTCAATACATCACCCGTATAATTCATAACCACAACCAGCACGCCATACTCCGTCGGTACGCGCTTCGTTATCGCACTCGACACCTGTGTAGCGCTCGGTGAGGCGAAGATGGAACCGCTTATTGAGGCGGTTAGCAATCCGCTGCCTGTGTACCCCGCGAAGGAGGGTTCGTGGCCCGAACCGCCGCCGGAGAGGAGGGATAGGCGTTTCTGTTGGGGGTGCGTTTGGTAAAGGATTTTTTGGGGGGTGTCGAGGGTGAGGGAGGGGTTTGTACGGGTGAGAGATGTTAGGGAGGAGTGGAGGAGGGTGGGGGCGTGGTTGTGGAAGTGTTTTGCTAGATTGGGGGTGGTTAGTTGGAGGTTTTAGTTTGAGGTATTTTGCAGTTTGGGGGGGAGTGGATTGAATTGGAGTTGAGAGCTGAAGGGCGTTGCTTTGGATGGAGGAGATCTGGAAGGTCGTCCAGCTCTTTCCCATAGGAGTAGTTAGGTAGTACTTACAAGACATAATACCCTGCGTGTACTCAATAGCCGCAATCTCAATACCTTACTGTCGTCTCCTCAATCGCATCAATCGCACAAATGGAGTCGAAGTCAACCCTTTTGAAGTCGGTAGTGAGTGAATCTGTGAAGCCGTGAAGCAATGAAGCAGTGAATTGGATGCAAATCAACCACTGCAGTTCAATGTTATATCACCGCCGAGTGAGTGCTGTCAAAACGCATATGTAATTATAGGTAAACCCCTCCACTTGCTTCCGCCCGTTGTGAGGGGTCTGCTTTGAGGGCTCTTTAGGTAAGGTAGGTCAAGGCGGGGTTTTTGGTCGAGGCGGGGTAGCTTCATCCCGTCTCCCGTGAGATGGAACGACAGGGATCAGTCGGGACGGTATATCGATGATCGATGGAAGAACCAGCTGAGCGGCCCGCCGGAAATGTGGTTGTGGTTTTGGTGGTGGTGGGGTGGGTACGGGAATGGAGGACGAGCGCGGAAAAGGGATGAGGTGATGGTGGTTCGGAAAAGGAGGGATGAGGTGGTGGTGGTTGGTGATGGTGGTTCGGAAAGGAGGGATGAGGTGGTGTTGGTTGCGGAAAACCTGAGAATGGGGTGCGGAAAAGGGATTTTGTGAGGTTCGGGGAGTTGGTGAGTTTGGAGATATCTAGCTTGGGTTTTGGTGTTTAGATACATGCTATGATATGTGTGAGCTGCGAAAGTGGTGTCTTGATGATCTTGGGCGTGGAAGTGGGACACAGGAACAGAAACCCTCACAATCAACGCTCACAGATCGACTCAAAGATGTAGGTACCGAAACATTAGCATAATAATATCATCCTATTCTTCTCCAAAAATGGTATCCCTTTAATATACAAAATCTCCAGCGAACAGTATTCCTGGTTCCCCCTGCCCACTACTTAACTGTAGACCGGGCCCCTAGCTCAACTCTCAAGAGGAGCTTCCAGATTCTTAGTTTCTAAACAAAATCGAAGTAGTTTAATCGTTTTCGACGCGGAGAGAAGCGAGTAAGACGGTGCGAGGCTGGATGGGTTTGCTTTGGTTTGTTCAGATAAAGAAATTCGCAGAGGTCGGAATTGATGGATGGTGCCATCATTTGATGCGCTGTGCTAGTGCCATGCGCGGTGATGGTGAGCAGCAGCGATTTTGGCAGTAGAGGAGATGCGAAGGATGTAGGCAAGATCGCGTCGACAATACTGCTACTGTTGGTTGTGTCGGTTCCAGCGACGACTGGGCGATGACAGCAGGAGGATGAAGTGCCTGCTTCAAAACGTCCAACACACCCGGCTGTGGATCTTCGGACTCAATCCTACTCATTGCACAGCAGCAGCAGCGACCAGTACGTCCAGTCCTGAGCTTTGAGTCGCCGCATTCGCGTGCGCAGGATCGAAGGGTCCCGACCAGACGCCAGTGAAGACGTTGTCCTGCACGTTCCGCGCCTTGTCCCACACCGACTGTGCATTCCGCTGTAAGAACTCCTTGTAGAGCGCGTTTCCCGTGGCTGCATAAAGCGTCTGCAGATTACGAGCGAAGATGCCTTTGAACTGGTAGCCATCTCCGCCGAGGTTAGGTTCGGAAGGATCGTGCAGGATTCCGTCGCTATCGACCATTGTGCGGATTGCGCCATTGGCGATGTCTTGCGCGTCGAGGAGAAATTGGCCATTGTTTGTCGCCTTTGTGAGCTCGACCAGGGCACCAAGAATGACGCCCTGATTGTATGACCATACCAGTGCTCCCTCGTTTCGACATGTTTTTAGGTTCAAGTTGTCGTTGATGGTGTTGTCGGAATTGATCAAGCCGCTCCTTTGAAACCAGTCCCATTGGCGTACGGCCCAGTTGGTGTAGTAAGCTTTGTTCGCCATGCGATTGGCGAGATGAGCCGCAACGCTCAAGAAGAGCTCGTTAGCAATGGCAGTATTTGCCTGATGTTGCTTGTCCCACCATATACCACCGCAGGTGGCATTATAGCCCGTGCTGACCATGTCGGAGAAGATGTCATCAGCCGCTTGCAAGTATTGCGGCGTTTTGGTGAGGTCGTAGACTTTGATCCATGCCAAAGCCCACCAGCCTTGATCGTCGTAGAAGCCATTGAGAAACCCTTTTGGATCCGCATCCTCAACTTCCACACCATTCACAATCTGTACATCTCGCCTCCCGACCACTTTCGTGGGATAATGCTTGGTAGCGTTCACCGCACGACTTCGTCTCTTCTTGTCCGCACAAACTGTTGTTGCACAGCTGCTTGGTGATCTTGACTGTTTAAGGTTGAACTTTTGAGCCATCTCGAAAGTGTTGGGCCAGATTTGGCCCGTGACGATATCGACCTGACTATCGATCTCGGTAAGGTCCGCGAGCACCGTGATGCAGTTGGCACTATTCCACCATCCGGTTGATTGATAAAGGCCGGTGGATTGGTTGTACCAATTCTGCAGAACTCGTAATGCGATGACGGCATTATACTGATAATTTCCGTCGCCTCGTACCAACGGAGGGAAGGGAAGGTATGCTAAGAAGAATGTGAGGGCTAATGCAGAGAAGCGAATGTACAACATGTTTCAGCACAAAGGAAAATAATAGTACAGCAAAAATCGAAGACCGACCGAGTGGCCATCACAGCCTATATGAGAGCGACATCGAGGGGCCAGGAGGCTGGAGGAGGGCAGGCCTGGAGGTCTTAAACCAGGAATGGGCGTATACAATTGGAAATGCTAGGACTCCTACCTGGCTTGTTCCCGATTCTGACAGGTGAGAGCACAATCTGAGACAGAATAGATAGCCTCATGGCTGGAAACAGGAATGAGTGGAGACCGAGTGACACTCACAATGCCCGTATATAGCACCTACGAGAGGTAGTGTGGGTGGATGAAGAGTTGGGCTCTTGGTGGACATGTGGGTGGTATAGCAGCTCGGGTCCCCCCCCGTATGCTGCAGCCCGCCTCCTCCACCGCAATACTCTACCCGGCTTGGTCACCAGGATGCCAGGCCTTGTTTCGCGGCAGAGTCATCGTTGTTTGCATTAACGGAGGCGTGCTAAGGCGGTATCGAACAGAGGTTTGAGGGCAGAATGATGGGAGGTGAGGAAACACGGTCTTGGCGTGTAGAATGATGCCTTAAGCAGCAGGGGCTCCGCTGGTCTGGTATAATTAGATTCTCCGCCCCTTTCCCCTTGAAGACATGAGGCTGGCCGTCATATATCGCATTGAGTACGATACACAGCCTCGTGATCATTTCTAGAAGGACTTTGGCCAGAAATTGGTTGCTACCAGCGTGCTTTGGGTTGTCAGAATCGCAGCGTGTCCCCTGCCTCCATCCAACCTCTGTGCGGGATCGTCCCAAACCGGCCAATTCCTACGCTTCATGCCGACACTCACGCGACAGTGGCATTGAACGACTAATTGAGCCTCTTCAGCCCTCTAATCGTCCTCGAGGCGGTACGCCCACCGCCTATCGATAGGCCGCCCACCACGGACGCCGCTGAAACTCTTCTGGAAGCACGCAGCCTATGCAGAAGAGCACTCGCCATGCACGTCGACAGAAACCCTCGGAACAGTAACAGCATCTGGTACTACGCGTGTATGATCGGTTTCGACATACATACGTTTCCATGCCCGAGCTGGCGCGCATGCCCCGAACACGTCAGCCAGATTGAGCAATACTCGTCATCAGCGTCAGTGTAGGTATTGATAGCGGCTGGCACGAAATTGGCAGTACCTAGTCGCCGTATTGCCCTATTCTATCAAAAACCTTGTCGCGGCCGCGGCGAGCCTCTAGAGAGAGCACCAATGGTTTCGATGATACAACGCCAGGCACTGTGGTACTTCGATGTTTTCAACATGCGACACCAGGCCAAGAATCCCGGGTTTTGTAAATGGCCCGCCCGGAAAGCTCGGCCGATTGGTATTCAAAGCTTAAGATTGACTTTTTGTATAGGGATGACGTTTTCATCAAAGTTTCCAACGACCGCGTAGGCGAATCAGCAACTGAAGTACGAAATGATCTTCACAGGCTATATACCGAGGACTTGGCCTTTGCTACCAAGAAGAAGAGGCAGATAGATCAGGCGTCCTTCAATCTCGTTCCTCAGTCGTAACGTCTATTCACCGAAGGCCGACAGTTTCAATGTGGAATCTCCGACAGCCCGCCACTCACTTGGTCGAGAGCCTCAACTAGCTATGGAAAAATCTTCGCATTAAAGGTCCTGAATCTGATTATTCACTGGACTGCTTAGCGCTGCGTCGGTAGTCTGGCAATGCCGACAGGAGCTGGCTAACAAAGCAGATGATGGTGCTAAGCCTAATAAGGCTCTCTCGTATCCGCGTTCGTATCCGGCATGCACGTATTTCGCCAACTAGGTCGACATTTACAATTATCTGGTTGTCGCATTCGCTATCCCAATTCAACACGAGACTTCTACTCAATCAGCCATTGCCCAAACACAAGCACGCAGGTATCTCTCCATGCTTCATTGAGAAACACCTTCTCACCCTCCCACGAATACATGCCGAGGCTCTTCATTCCGACTTTCTCCAGCACACGAATGCTCCTCGGGTTCTCATGACTGCATGTAGCTTCGACCTATAGCTTCTTGAAGGGGGAAAGGTAAGTCTTAGAGCTTTTCAGACCCGCCAGTACTGCTGCCAAAGCCTCCGTCGCGAATCCTGAGCCCCATTCACTGCCCAGGAATCTATAACCAACTTCCAGACTCAAGACACCAGTCGTCACATCAGTCGGCACAGTGAATTTGGCAGGCATATCGGGAAATGTCTTTGACGTCCTGAACGACACTCGCCCTACCAGAGCTGTCTTTTGCTCTGTTCGGACTTCCGAATCGATGCTGTCTCCGGCTTCTGGTGCAAGGATTTTGTGCACGAAGTATACTCCGTGGTGAGACTCGACACCGGCTTCGTCGGATGGGAGTCCAGATCTTTGCTCCTTCGTATCTTCGATACTTCCTGCAATACCCTCGAGACTGGAATGAGTCAACCTCTTAGCACAAGCACACTCAGCAACACCGAAATGACAATCCTTGCCATCCTTCAATCTCCTGTGAAACCGATGGGAGGTGTCCATATCATAACCAACAGTTCAAGATCCCCGAAACCCCCTGAATATCCAAATACTCACAGTCCCGTAGTCGCACGCCACTTCGAAGAACCCAAAACCAACCGCGAACCCCAAAAACCCTGCACAACTCCCCTCAAGAAAACAGAACTCACCTCCAACTCATAGCCGTCTCATCCCTATCCAATCTATACGCCCATTTCAAATCCCTACTCTCATCATCCAGAGTCTCAAGAAGCGTCAGTTGTAGTCGTGGAGTGCGTAGTATTTCTTCCATTGCTCAAGAAAATCGGTCCGGAAACTCGTTGGTGAGATTTTGTGGTTAAGGGACGGATTGTGGTACGGTTGCTGGTATCGACTGGCAAGAGATTGTTTGTATCGATTGCTGGCTGCGGCGGGATCGTTGTTGCGGCGGGGTACTCGATAATCAAGGACGGGATAGGGGCCCACTGGAATTGGAGCTGGGCGGGTCGGGTATTACACCGATGATTTGGGGGTGGTGATGGGGTGCATTGCGAGGAGCGTACTAGCGACGAAGTTCAATTACAATCACTCTTTCCTCACGTGAAAATGGTGGGACTACCTGTAGGGTAGTAGAAACGAAAATTTAAGCCAGCTGTAATGGATTTGACTGGTTAATGCCAAACAGATATATTGTATAGAAGTTAATCCTAACGTCTATTTAGATATAGCAAGCCTTGTTAAGGTAGCTAGGCTGTGATATTAAAAAGAAGGGTATTTTCATTGGGAGGTATTGTCTTACATTCTAGGCTATCTATATTAGAGTAGTAGTTAAGGTTGAGTTGAGGTGGGCATATGGAGAGGATGGCGTTAGTTATCTCAGACTGAATATTTTACGGACAGGCTTGGGAGAATATTATTTTTGCTTGATTTCCGTGCGGGGTTTTCGTATTTCTGAATCAACGAACAGCTGCTTATATCAGATCGTAGCGACTTATGGGTGCCCTTTCCACGACCAATCACGTCTTTGTTCTCAATCACCATTGATTTGCTGAACATAGTCGTTCTGTATGTTTCAGCGTACACCATCTACACCTAGAAGGCGAGATCTAGTCGAATTTCGTACAGTCTTCTTTGCGAGTCATGGTAAAGTCATGCGGTAAGGGTTTTGGGTCGGATCGAGGAGGGTCTTGATACTTGGTTTTGTCGAGATGATGCCAAACTTGAACATGCCCATTGCGGATAGCCGAGCGGACGTTGAAGATAAGTTCCAAATCTAGTCCCTGGAGTATGGACCTTCTCAGACCCCATGGCTGTGTATCCACCAAGAAAGTGAGCAGGGCCGGTACATCAACGCGAAGACGCAACTAGTTTCGGACGCGATGACCTCCCCATTCATTACTGTTCTCTGCGACACAGCATCGTATACCTGGCTTCCCCAAATCGGTAAAAAAGGTAGTGGGACATACCTTGATCGAGCGAGACTGCAGAATTGCGCATCTCTCAGATCGCGTGACGTTAATCGGAATATGAAAATATTCTTCGACATAGGAGGATAATGTGAACGCTACAAAACGGAGAAACTTGATCATAGAGAGGAAAGTTACGGAAAAGTCTCGAAATCGTAGGCCTACGCCTCATACATGCAGTATGTGACATGACATGACATCGGTTGATGGTTAAGCATCAGAGGCCTTCCTGGATGGATGATCACACCGGCCCAAAGAAAACGAAGTAGTCGAGAACATCATGAATGACAGTTTTTGAGACATTGGACCGAAAGTTTGATGCTGCCGTTCATGAGATCTTGAATGCAGCTTCCGCCAAGGAGTATCCGACACGGAACCTGAAGCTCCGCACCGATCGAGACGCTCCTATGGGCTTGTGCTGGTTTGCCAGCTTTGTGGTAATGCGTGTGTCTGCGAATCGTGGGTTTGATTTCCATCCTTAGACGGCTCGATGTGCTGTCGTGAGCTCAATCGTGTTCGTTTGGCTCGTCGTTTGATTATTGGGCGAGGAGGGTGGCCGTTACTTCAAGTCATCTTTGGAGCCAGTGCTGAATATCACAGTCAGCTGAAGTTGATGCTTCAGACAAGGTTCGGACGAGAGTAATTGTTGAGGATGGGAGGATGATAGAAGGAGGAACTTCGAGATTGAGGGCGTGAGACGTCACGTGATCAATTATCGCGTGCGCGTATTGATCGCGTAAACAATGTCAAAAACAACCAATTACTCCAGTTGTTAACATAAACAACCATCTCGGAAATCGACGCGAGCATGTCGGACTTATCGACGGAAAGTGATGATGAAGATCTCAAAAGGGCGATTGCCATGTCTTTGGAAGACGATGCGAGGTCCTTGCCAGCCAAACCAGCTGGGCCGATGGACGTCAATGGCAAGGCAATCTTGAGCCCACCATTCGACGAAGACCGTTTTGCTGACAATATATAGAAGACGGCGTCTGAAGCGAAGCCAGCGATAATCGTTCCAAATGCCAGCACAAGCACTACGGCTGGCTTGTTGGGGCTCGACCGCGCAGCTATGGAAGCAGAACGACTGGCTCGTTTGGCTTCTCGAAAGAGACCTGCACCGGTTTCTCCGCCAATGATAACAAACGCAGAGCAAACAGCATCGAAGAAGCCACGAATCATGAAGCCTACGACATATACCACCGAACCTACAGCCTCTACGACCCCCTCCACCTTGCAGTATCCTTTCGGGGTGGTAAAGCGAACATGGTCTACACTACACCCGAGAGAGAACGATATCAAAATCGAAGAAGTTCTCATGAAAGACGATTTGAAGATCGCTGTTTTAAGCTCTTTTCAATGGGACCAAGATTGGATCTTCAGCAAGATCAACATGAAAACGACCAAAATGATTGTCGTCATGGAGGCCAAGAACGAGACAGAGAGGATTCAATTCACACAAGACGCGGAAGAAGTTGGTCTGAAAGCATGCTGTCCACCTCAGCACGGGCAATACACATGCATGCATAGTAAACTCATGCTGCTATTTTATGAACATTCTCTACGTATTGTTGTCCCTACAGCCAACCTTATGCCTTACGACTGGGGTGAAACTGGCATCATGGAAAATTCAGCCTTTATCATCGATCTACCACGTCGCATAGATGGCCTTTCCTCAGCAGACGATCTCACGTTCTTCGGTAAAGAGTTGATGTATTTCTTGGACAAACAAGGGGTACAAGAAAATGCCCAGCAAGGAGTACTCAAGTTTGATTTTTCGAACACTGCACATCTTGCGTTCGTACACTCGACTTTTGGGCCTCACTTTGGCGAAGACATGCGTCGTAATGGTCTGCCGGGTCTCAGCAGAGCTGTTAAACACCTTGGCCTCGACTGCGAAGGCCCACTCAAGCTTGATTTTGCTGCCTCTTCGATCGGCAGTCTCACGGACCTGCCTGTAAACAGCCTCTATGAGGCCGCACGCGGTCGGGACATCATTGCGAAAGGGCGCGATAAGCTGAAGATTCCCAACTCAAAAACCAAACAACATTTCACGGTCTATTTTCCGCTTCACGAGACCGTAGCGAATAGCCTTGGTGGCACAGACAATGGTGGTACGATTTGCTTGCAGAAGCGATACTACGAAAAGCCCGACTTTCCAAAATCGATATTCCGCGATTACCAATCGAAGCGTCAAGGCATGCTGAGTCATAACAAAATCCTTCTTGCTCGTGGTCGTAAATCAAAGTCAGACGCGAGCAAGGAAACAGTCGCCTGGGCATATGTCGGCAGCGCAAATGTGTCTGAAAGTGCATGGGGCAGAATCGTTATGGATAAGGCTACCAAAAGTCCAAAACTTACGTGCAATAATTGGGAATGTGGTGTTGTGATCTCGGTACCCAATCCACCTGCCGGTGTGTTGGACGAGAGCTTGGACGCTGTATTCAAGGGTGTGCTGGATATTCCATTCGTGACTCCAACGAAGGAGTATGATGGGAAACAGCCATGGTATTTTCAGGAACACTGATCCATGCACTCTTATCTGTCCACATTGCTCTCGGCGTTCTTTTAGCGATTGCCTATTGAGTTGAACCCAGACTATAGGCAGATTTGAGTATCATACATGAGACTTCCATCCATCTACCAAGCGATCTAGACTGTAAGCATCGCATGATCCCTTCCATCCGAACCTCAAAGTAAATTCTCTCACCCAAACCAGATATCAACGAGCTCAGAAAGAAAGAGAAAAGAGCCGGATGTGTCAAGCACACCAGCGATGAATTTTGTGATCGTCAACGACAGTCAATCTCGAACCAAAACCAACCAAAACCAGCCAAAAGCCTCCTGCCTGGAATGCGGTCGTTGCGGTTTTTCCAAGCCAGCCTATCTCCCTCACTCGCACGATCCAGTGCATCCCGTGAGTTTCAATTTGATATTGTGTGCTGACTGGCAACCTTTCGCACAACCTGGTTGACTCCACGATTTCTGTTCATTGTTGGTGTCACAAAAATAGGTGTACGCCTTTCCACCACACATGAACTTGA
The DNA here is from genome assembly GCA_007735645.1 of Venturia effusa. NCBI lineage: Eukaryota > Fungi > Ascomycota > Dothideomycetes > Venturiales > Venturiaceae > Venturia > Venturia effusa. The sequence goes on from CP042198.1 coordinate 1,290,262, forward strand.
CATTGCCATAGCCTCTGATGTGGATGAGTCCTTTGTTGCAGGTGGCAATTGCCCCTTTTAATTAAGAAGTGTCAGTATAGGTGAGTAGTGTCAGGGGTGTAATGGAATGTCTTACCACTCTTGCAGTGGAAAGCACCGCCGTAGAACGGGCAAGCGCCCGCATCGCCTGCTTCTTCGTACCCGTCGGGCACTCCACCACCACAATAAGCTGACACCAAGGCTTGCTCCCCTGCGATGAGAAGGAGGAGGGAAAGTTTGATTGGGTTAAAGAGCATGGTTTGATGTCTAAGTAGGAAGAGCGAATGTGGTTGAAAGAAAGAGTGGTCGTCTGATTGTTGAGATGTTGTCTGACTGTTGAGATATTGTGTGACTGTTGCAATGTTGTCTGGTTGTTGAGCTAGCGACATCTATCACTGTTATATATCCTCGATTCCACCCTCGAGGCCATACTGTGTCCCTCGGATTCCCCTTCTTCCTTCAGGTCGTATCTACTCTGTTATTCGCGGGAAATCATTTCAACTGGTCCTAGAGCACGAAGATTAACGGAGCGAGCGTTCCGAGTAGTTTACAGCCTGCCAAGCTCCTTTCCGAATTCCTGGGAACCAGCAGAAAGAACGTGGGACAACGGTGCGCTGTATTGTAGTGAACTCGTATCCAAGCGGCCCGAAAATAGACCGAAAAAAATAATTTCGGAGCTTACGTATAAGCCGTATATCAATTGTTTTATTGCTAAAGGGTGATCAATGCAACGTTTTTTTTCTGCTGGCTGCTGCGATAGTCTCCGGCCCGCCGGTTTCAAGTTTACCATTTACTGTAGCTTGGTCAGAATTCCTGGAAGACGGTGCTACACACCTCCGCCGCCGCAACCTCTTTTTTACTTTGTATACTATGTTAGCCGGCCAAATGATGGTCAATGTTGACTGCTTACTTAGTCGGTACATTGAGTTCTTCTCTGCGTATCTCTCCGCTGGAAATAGATAATCCTTCAGTCAGTCAAGAAGCATCTTGCTCTTCTTATCTTCCTCTTTTCGGAACGACCAAAATCTTGATGGTCATCCCACGTTGAACGCTCGACGGGTTTGTGGTGATACCCCACCTCCTTCCCCTAGCCAGCTACCGTAGTAATTACCTACTAGGATCCCGCGGTGTCTTCCGATCCAAGATTAAATCTAATTGCGGTATACAAATGACCGTGCCCGCTCCTGAAACTGATCGACGACCAGGTCATAATTTATATTGATGTGATCACTTGGTCACTCCAAAGTTCAATATAGGATATTATGGTTGCAAGGTTAACGAAAACAATCGCAATTCGTCCTCAACCGAAATTCCAATGGCCAAAGCAACCAAGCACGACGGCATTTCCGCTGAGACACGTCGCTTGAGGTCAATCATGGGGTCTTCCCTGGTACTGGTATCCGAACGGACGAATATTATTTAGCGGAACATCCGAAGTAGCGCCTCGAGGTCGTTGTTCAACGATATCTTTGCAAGCCCGAGATATTTTTATCTTCGGACTCAAAGACCCTTATTCTCCCGAACATACGGTTCCTGGAAACATAGAAATCATCGCGATACTCTGATGCTGGGTTCGAGAGGTAGAAGGTATGGAAGGCCCACCAAATAACGTTTATTCGTCCCGATACCATAGCACACTTTCTCTCCCGGCCTCGACTTCATGGGGACCTCATCAACATGTCGTGAAAATCTTTTGACGATCCTGCGGGTCCTGACCCTGATCGACGCCTGAGTACAACGTACGGATTAGACGTTCCGGTTGGGATAAAGCCTTCTTCTAAGGCGGCCGGGCCATCTCAGAATACGATGGCTAAGGCAGTTTTTCTCTAAACCCCTCTCAATAGGTAGGAAGTAAAATGGCAAACTGCGGGCGAGCTGCTAGAGTCTCATTTACCCGGAAAAAAGTCCGAAGCCATGCACAAAGCGTGTTAGATAGAGCCTTGTTACCGATCCTTCGCTAAACAAATCCCTTATCCCCAAGACGAGCCCAGCGAGTTTCTTAGTGGCACAGTGGTCAGATCACAAGGTAAAGCAAGCAAAACCAACCAGTTGCACGAATTCCACGCATCCCCTTCAAATTGCTAGCCGGTCCTATTTTCCGTCCCTTTCCCTGTCACCCTTTCGCCCCCTCTGATTGTCCCAATTGTCCCAATTGTTTCAATGCAAAACCAAAGCGGTCAATAATTTTACCACCCATCCCTCTTCTTGGGATGCCACACCAACTTCAGCGCAACCGATTGCGGCGAAGAATAAGCAATTGCATCCGGGTCATCAGAGCCGAGTGGTGCTGAAAATAGCTCGGGCCTTGCCCATGGGAGAGGTGTTGCGAGTGTCGCCGCGAACAGGATTGAGAAGGCGAAGATAAACCGCATGTTGTGACGTTGATAGATACTGAATAAATAGAACGTTTTCGTGGTGTGATTGCAGGTGATTGTAGAAGAAGCGGGGTTTTTTGGTTGGTTCTCTCTCGTTTGTTTTGAATGTGTTCGAAGTGTGGAGGTTACGACGGCGTATGCATACAGTGATGATGTTTCCCAAGCGCAAATCAAGGAGTGACTTTCGACAAGGCGATGAAGAGATAATAGAGTGTGGAGTTGCAGACCAGGAAGACATCCGGAACTACAGCGAGGCAGTACGTACTCTTAATCCAACGCCGTCCTCATCTCCAAGGCGCGATAGTTGCAAATGAAATTCCCAATGATTTTTCGCGTCGGACGTGTCGCTCTTTCTAGCTTCTACCAAGACCTGTCTACCTTCAATCGATCGAGTCGCTGGGAGAAATGCCACTTAACTTAAATTTGATGAGCAGCTTGATTTGAAATGATAGCCATTCGAGCAGTTGGAGTTTATGATTGTTTCGAGGGAGCATAGATGCATGTTGTTGCTGGTTGGCGCGCTCATTTCCCCTGGTAGGGCGTATGAACATTCGCGATTGAAGGCTAATTCGCGGCACAACCAATCGATGGTCAGGAAGCAGCCAAGCGGAAAGACCAATAGGTGCGGGTGTAACAGATGCGATGAAGCGAGCAAATGTGAAGATTTCATAGGAGCGAATTTAAGCATCGCTTTTGCGGCGGTGTTGAGTAAATTTTTGCTGCGTTCTGAGAAATTCCCGCAAGTTTGGCGTGCGGTTTGTGACCTACCGCAACATATCTACCTGACACCGCCGCAAAAACGATGAGAAATGGACTTCGTTATAGCGTATGGAAGAAATACTTGGGTGGAGTAACATCTCCGCCGCTGAAGAGGTGCGATTAGCAAAAGAATCTGGAAGGTATTATCAGAATGATCTGTGTAGTCATCATAGCTTATCTTGCGTATCCTGGCTGTATGATACCTCTCGCGCTATTAAACTGAATCACCACTGTATCTTGCCAGAGGACCTTCTCAAGCAAATACGGCTCCGCAACGATGCTCTTACAACGATCGATCGATGTGGTCTCATCAACCACAAGCAAGAGTGGTTTGTCAGCATCGTGAGACGTTGGTAGCTCAGAGTCGAGGAGAGCTGGCTGGACTGTTCTTGGTGAGTACTGCGAGTTAGATAACAAGGCTTAGATCAGTTGTAACACGAAACTTGTTTTCAATAGAAAGCGCAATTACATTGACACATTAGCTCATTCGTATCACATTTCCATGACTGCTACGTGTGAGCAAGTCCAGTGGCAAGATCATAGAGATCAAAACGGGTCATCGGACATATCTCCAATCTTCACTTCTTTCAGCGGTTTCTCCAGAAACTTCTTCCAAGTCGCATTCTTGCTGGCCATGGCATCAAAATCCTCTTTCTTCTGACGGAGGAAGCGTCCCTACGATGATCAGTCTTTTTTGGGCTGGGACGCAGAGTCCGTTGATGCCACGTACCTGAAACATGTTCCCGTCAGCACTGGGGTGTACGAGACCTACGAGAGTACTATTCCCATCGCTAACAAAGTACCAATCTGGCTCGACCTTCATGGTAATCACTATGCATATTAGCAATGTTGTTCGGGCGTCTCGATTCCGGCATCTGGCATACTTGTACCTCCCTCGACAGGCTTCACGGTGCCATCCGCCAGCGCCTTCTCGTAGCTCTTGGGCGGCCAAAAAACTTTGCATGCCAGATGATCTGTCGTAACAGCAGACTACGTTCTGTCAAAACAGCTGCATAGGCCAATCTTTGGAGACTGAAGTTTGCATAAGCGTTGATCAAGGTCAGACACTTCTGCACAGCCTTACCTTACTGGACCCCTCGTTACAATTAAATTACTGATGTTGTTGGCATCCCAAGCAACGAACTCAGTCTTTCGATCTGTGATCCAGTGCCATTCAATGGTGACGATGCTTTGAGTCGGAGAATCCTTGTCGGAATCAAAGGCGATCTCATCGCCAACTTTGATCAGAGGAAAGTGCGGGCCTTCGACTCGACTGGGCATGTTTCGAGTACGATAGGAATGTTGTTGGTAAGATATCGATATGAAGGTGGTACCCTAGATATACCTTTGAACCATGCGCCTTCGGCTGAACATGTAGACCTGAGCAGCTTTAACCAAAAGCTGCTGGCGAGCGAAGCTGAGAATGTCAGTCCAGCTGATGATAGCATTTGATTCAGCTGCATCGGGCATTCTGGGAGCTCTTGAGACCACATGATGCCAACCAGGTCATAGTGCTAGTCACTTTCAGGGATGACTTCGATATGTTGTGGTTGAGGGACCTGAACATACGGAAAATCCGACTGAGAGCTTCTCTGCTGCTATCGCTTTGCACCAGCAGGACTAGAGAGATCAGCTCGCAGCCATCGCTAGATCGATGCCTGCCTGATCTAGGACAAAAGAGCGCAAGGCAGCTCAATGTGGCGCAACATGTGGTCTTGATGCTATGGCACAAGCTGAGAGGCGCAAGCATAGCTCGCTCGGCCTTGAATCCTGAAGCTTGATGGCGCCACCAAGAATTAATAGTCCAGTTCAGAGGTCTTCGACGATATCTAGCAGACTCGCAGAGCATCAGGCAGTGCCATATCAAGCATCTCGGCGCTCCTTATCATACGAAATCGGCTGGAGGCAGCGAGAATCTTGGTCATTCGACTTCGTCGTTTGCTGCAGAGGCTGTATGCATGTCTCGTCGTCAAAAATTGGCGTCGTGAAGAATCATTGACCGCAACTCGCGCACCTGGACAGTCAAGGACATGCTACAGAGTGTCGGAATTATTCGTAGAGGGCAGCCCAGGTCAAGCTGAAAATCGCAAATCACACTGGGTCAAAGCTTTGAGCTGAGGTTGAGGGTGATTCGGCCCGTACTTGACAAACCTCATAAGGAAACCCACCAGTAAATCAACAGACGGAAGCAATTCGGCGGATTGCTGGCCCATGACAGGTCGAGCTGGATCTGTGATATGCGGCATCACTCAACTCACGACACTAAGAGGCGTACAAAGATGTTCTTACGGTTAAGCAGATGCAACAGAACATTGAAGATCGACCACGGAGCTACAATTGCAGCTGCAATCAGTAAGCAGCCAATCCAACGGAATTGCCCGGGCGTTAAACTCTAAGAATGCAGCCGCAAATGCATCTGCAGTCTCGCTGTTGATTTGAGAAGACAGCATGCGAATCACATAATGATCTTGGTCTAGGCTGCTGTAGTTCTACGTCTTGTCACGTCGGGATGCCTCGAACGGAGAAGGTAAGCGTTACGCCGCTAAAGCATAATACTACGCTCGGTCAAGGTCTCAGACACGGCAAAGACTGACATGAACCTTTAGGGTAACTTTTTGACTAAAAAACACACTAGAATCGCAGCTGGTGAGTGCAGCGGCCGAGTCTGGTTCAACACGCCTGATCCGTCCAATCATACTGGCCTTACGTTTGATATCAATCCAGGCGCGCTTTCCTGGCATTTCGATCAGTTCCAGCTGGACCCTGAGCTGAGCAGCATCCTCAGCAGTAGGAAGTGCTAGATTATGTGGATGGCTGATCAGGACACTTCTGCCGTTCCCAAAATGGATCTAGCTCGACAATGCAAGATTTGTATGCTGAATAGAGCGAAGGAGCACGTGTCCGTCATCCTGCGGAAGCATAGCTGTAGCACCCAGAACTTGATCGACAGCGTTACTGGAGCTGAGTTTGCAGACCGCGCATTGCGATAGAACACTCGAGAATGGGGACTTTACGCGATGATCACGTGTGTGCGTATAACTCGGAACCAGCTGTTAAGATGTTGTATTTAAGAACGTATCGTACTCTCGATCTCTTGCTCATATCTCAAGCATTCCGTCCAAAATGGGCCTTTCAGAAGCGAACGATGCCAATTATTGGCAGTCGTATACACGATTCATACTACACCTGACTGGTCCAGCCGATGGCGATCGTAAAATCTTTTTGTGTCCGGATTCGACCTCTGCGCCATTAGCGTCCATGGTCATTATGCCCTCGGTAACGAATCAGAGAGTTTGGACCATCGCAGATGGCCTTCTCGAGAGTGGAACGTCCGTCTTTGACAACAGTCGCTCAAAGAGCTATTTCAGCCTGGTAGATGAGTATGTCTTTGTGCGAACCATCATACAATGCCGCTGCTGATCCTTGTTCCATAGCCATATGCACAATACTATCGTTGTAAGCAACATCCAGCAGCACTCCAGCGTGGCATAGATTGATATGGAATAGACAGGTGATACGAGTAAAGATGCTTCCGATCACCTGGTGGCTACCAGAACAGCATATCATGATGCTTCAACCGCTCTCACCAAGGCAAAGAAAGAAGCCAAAGCTCTCTACGCCCAAGACAATGATACAGAAAAGCCTGGATTTGAAGACTGGGTAAAAGAGAACTACGCCGAATATACAACTGCTGCCCAAGAATTGACCACCGCCTACAATCAATGGAGAGAAGCGTCGATCAAAGTAGCTGGACCTCGTGGGGACCACCACAGCAGATCCATCCGGAATGTAGATGAGGTAAACGATGCGATCGACACTAAACGCTTAGCACCCGGGTGAGCATAAACTCTGGGACAATTCGCTTTTGTGAATCGAGACTGACAAAGCCCCGCCAGTCTGACCATGGCGACCACGGACAGTAGCAAGGTCAATCTCAACGACGTCCAAAAGGCTAAAGACGCGGGTTTTGTCGGCATCGCAGCCGCTGTTGATCCAGTCTCGACAGCCGAGGAATCCATCCAGCCATTGTATACATTCGACGATTATAGAGAGAAAATGGACGAGTGGATGAAGGAGTACGATACAGCCACGTCAGGATTCATAGATTTCGCCACGCTGAACACCAAAGATCACACCGACACAGACAAAAGCCATGAGTCTGAATCTGCCGGCGCCGAAGCTGGATTCCTCGGCATCTTCCGTTTTGGCGAGGCCGAACACGATAAAGTGAGCGACGACAATGTTGTCAGAGGTGATGCTACTTCCGAGGCAATCAACTTCAAGTTCGGCTGGAAGCACAAGAAACTTTTCGTTATCAGTCCTGGAACTTGGTAAGGCACTAGTCATTGCCAGCAAATTGAAAGTGCTAATCGCATCTAGGGATGTACCCGATATGTACAAGACATTTCCAGAGCTAAGACCTGATGTGAAACCTGATGAAAGAGTTTGGTATCGTCCTACACAAGTGCTCTGCGTTGACGGTTTGTCGATGTCTTGTACCTTGGGGGGCACAATCAAGAAGACCTTTGATGAACAGTGGTCCAAGCATCAGAGTGACAAGGCGGAGGCGGGATTTGGAATTATGGGCTTTGGCTTGTCCGGTCATGCTGGCAAGGCCGATGATAAGTCTCATGCCACTCATGACGTGGAGTACAAGGAGGCGACTGGAGAAGTCAGCTTCTCCCCGAAGTTGATGCTCGGAACCTGCACAATGTTAGCAGTGATTGCTCACAAAGTGCAGTGATGAGCCAGTTAACCTGAGAAGTTGTTTCCAGGTCTTCATGTAACCCCGTCAGTAGTCGGAGGCAGAACAAATTCAATCTGGAAGTCTCGAATCACTGCAAATGTTTGTCCATCTACAAGTGGCTTGACAAACACCAAGCCAGGGAATCTGGAAGAGACACCTATTGCTGATCATGTCGTTGCATAAATCATCTCGATCAAATTGCAAAAGTCGTTACTCAAGTAATGTGCAGAGAATGGCAAAGACATAAAATCTTGCAACGAGTCAATAGCCAAGGAATGGCCTCAACACGCCCTGAAAAAGCATATTTGAACTTGAAGACGGAATTGGAGAACCAAGATCCAAAAATTCCCGGGAGAGTTCGTTCATTCCATCGGTTGTGTTCGTCTCTGCCAAGCTCGAAGCTACGACGCTACATCGTGTTGCCGAGATTGCTACATGAAATCGTTAGAGGATCAAACGTAGTTAGTGCGCTTCGAGCTGGCAAACCGAGCCTAGAATCGAACAGGAGACCTTCGAGGATACGCATAACAAAAGTCATGTTCAACCGCGATTCTGGGTTCCTAGAGCGGAATTTTCTGTATCCAACGAGGCAGAGGCAATCTGTTCGCGAATATGTTATATGGCAACATGGGTCATCATTGAAAGCCGGAAGAGGGACAAATCAGGACCGAAATGTAATGAAATGTGCTATGCATATGATTAAGAGACACCGATCCTACAATCCTTCCATTGAGTTAACGTGAGAACACTGTTCGGTGGAGATTGTCGTAATGTGCTGATGTGAAACTATCTCTCATTCACTTTAGACTGTTCAGTTGACCGTAAATTCTCCAACAGCCATGTCGAAGATTTAGACGGCAGGCAAAAATGGTAAGCGAGCCGCCTTTACAACAGTATCCAACCGCACACAAGCATGCTAACGCCTTGCATGTATTTTCTCGTGTCTCTTACAGTCGTTAGCCCGCGTGAAAGCCTTGCCACACTCTTCGCAAGCAAAAGGTCTTTCCCCAAAATGAGTGCGCATATGATTCCTCTTATGGAACCCACGAGTGAAAGTCTTGGGACAATGATCGCAGGTGAGATTCCTGGGCCCGCTTGGCTTCATAGCTGTCTGGAACGTGTCTGCTAATTGCTCGGTATTTGGATGGTATAGCTTCATGTGTTTCTCCAAATCTTTGTTTGACGTGAAGCCAAACTCTTGAACGTTGCAGACAGCGGCGGTACAAACGAATGGTCTGTCGTGTCGATTGATGTGCTGGTTCCGTGTTGATTCGTTGTCGAAACCCTCGTGGAAGTAAAAGCAGGTCAGTTTAGGACACTTGTACCGTTTGTCGCCGTAGAATTCAGAGAGGTCGTCTGGGCCTGGACCGGTCCCTTCGATCATTTTTCGACTTCGGGCTAGCGCTATTCCAAGTTCTGCGATGCTGACTTTATTTTTCTCCGCGGCGCCTTTTCCTTCGTGTTGTAGCAAATGATTGCAAACGTAGACCAGATAGTCATAGAATGGAGCACGTTCAAACTTGCTGCAGGTTCTTCGGGCGGCGTCATCGATGGAATCTTGGGCCAAGTCGAATTCATTGATGAAATCCTCAAGCGCATCGCTCAATTCTTCGAACACGGTCGAGTTTAGTACCGTGTCGTAGCCATTCGTTACGACAGTTCTTAGGTGGTGAAACCACTTCGCACAAGCGTAATCTTGGAATGCGAATTGCCCACTGTCCATATGACTGCGAACTGTATCTTCATCCAGATCTCTTTCAAAACATGGAAAAACAAGATACCGAAGGCAGAGCGTGGTAAGCTCGCATTCGGCAGCTTCAATTTGGACGAATCCAGACCGTGCAAGATATCTGATGGCTCGTTAGTAAGCCGCATCTCAAGAGATTTTTGCACCTCACAATTTGGCAGTGTTATGGACCAGCTCCAGTCCTCGCCCATCGGGAAGAACGGTGATCAAAGACCCACATAGATCTTGGAGAGAGCTACGCAATTTCTTGTCATCAAATTGAATCTCTGATTTAGCGAGATCGATTGAGACAAGAGCTTGGATCTCGTTCCATCGTAGCGGTCTTTTCACGCATATCATCCACCCCAGAAGTTTGTTAATTAGCGTCCAAGTTTTCGGATGTGTCTTCTTGATTCGCTCGAGGATGCGTTCAAATCTTGAATATGAAACCAGTCAGCGTAGGATGCAGGGTAGTAACTGACTAATGGCCTACTTACGCATCCTCCAGACCTCGAGGAAAATACTCGTCGACTTCGTGATTAAGATCTCTTAGGGTTGCTTGAGCTAACAAATTCTCCATGACTAGCTTCGCGTAAAGAAACATGCCTGTGCAACTGAGTTAGCAGGGAAAGTCGATAGCGGCATAGGCATGAGTTCTACCATCGGCACGAGCATTTACTGTCTTGCATATTTCTTCAGTTTGAGACGAGCATAGATCTCGATCTGACTCAAGAACGTCCGCTTTATGGCGCACGTATTCCTCTATATCAGATCTGTTGTGGTCAGAAGTCAATGCTACGATCGAGGCAGCTCTCAAAAATCTTTCGATATCTTTGTACTCTTGGCTAACGAAAAGTATGCGGAGCTTCCCAGGGCTACTTGCATCGGATATCTCTACCATGTTAGTAAGAAAGGTCAATATGGCCTTTCGTTCGAGGGTTTCGCATTCATCGATACCATCGATCACGAGAAAAACGTGTGGTATCTTTTCTAAAAAGAGTTTCAACAGTTGCTCGATGAGACTAGGCGAAAAGAGAGTAGGCTCGATAGAGTTGATGCGTTTCTCGTGGCAGTAAGGGAGGAGATCTTGACAGTGGCACAACAATTGACCGAGCAAGCCTCGGAAGACGCCGGTTCTGCTGTTACGCATGGGATCGCTTTCTTTGCAGTAGAACCAAGCTGTCTTGTATGTTGGGTGCTTCAAACATTGCTCGACGATCACCGAGGCCAGGACAGTCTTTCCTGCACACAAATTAGTCTATAATAACAACGATGAAAATTCATTTGTTACCAGCGCCGGGCTTTCCATTCATCCACAAAAGTGAGCACGTGGGCGGATCGGTCTCGATCCAGTTTCGGACTTTCTCGTCCTTCAATACCCACGATCCATCCACTCCTGACTGCTGTCGGACCTCCGAAAACCCGTCCTGATCTGAGAAGGACCCCGGGGGCGTTGAAAACCATTCGATCAAATCGGTGTGCTTTTTTTCCCGTTCAAGTGTTGCTTGATGTTTTGCTTCGTTCAAAGTTCGTTCTCGATCTTCCAGATACACGCGAAGGAGTTCGCGAAGCTTGTCGCCAGTTTCCATCTGCATGTTTATGCTCGCTGAGAGTCTTTGGCTATCCGCTTTTTGCAGTTGCATGCTCATGATCTCTGCCTGCTGCCTGATCAGTTCTTTATGCCTGCCGAGACTACGAAGTATCTGTTCAAAACGAGTTTTAAAGTCCCTCCACAACGCTCGGAAAACTCGCGGCCATACTATGAAGCATTAGCAGAAATTTTGAGTCAGATGCCCACTGTCTCACCTTTTCCCGAAAAATAGCGGATCGCTTTTGAATGAAACTCAATTATGTCGGCGTAAATGAGAGCAAGGACTCTCTTCATGGCTTCGTCCGGATCCTGGAAGAGATTTTTGTAGGTCTGCAAGAACGGAATATGATCCCCGATATCCTCATATGCCTCGAGTAGAATGTCGAAATCCTCTGTATAATTGCTCGCAGCCTGGATCGATGTGTCAGCTGATAGAGCGGGCAGATGTACCAGACTGAGATACACTACCATCAACATGAATTTCATAGGGCCCCATACTGCTGCTACCAATGGTGAAGCGTTTAAAAAGATCTCTATGGTCTTGCCAAAATGATCAAAGGCTTCGAGGAAAGGTCTCAGCCTAGTCAAATTGATTGCCCTTTTGAGCTGTTCTTGATCTTTTTGTATTCGTACAATGGTATTTTGAACGTCTGTTAACGTGGTTTCCTTGAAGTCTTCGAGTTCTTTCGCTGATAATTTTGTCTTGAACTTCTTGAGGATCATGTCGAACTCCAAGCCAGGGCTGACTGACATCTCGAAGGAGTCCGAGATTCACAAACTGAAAGAAGTGCTCAATGAAGAGTGATTAACGTGGCTACTAGTAAAATCAAATTGATTCTCATATTGTACTTGGAGCCATGTGGGTGCAACCCGCCAGCGGAGCCGTGAAGATAAGAAACCATTAATCACGCACGATCATGCATTGGGGCGCAGCTTGGAGGCCGCTGGTAGAATGATGCGTGTCGTTTGCCGGAGCAGGGATCAAGAAAGACTGCATGATTATGCGGCTTCGGAATTCGGAACCAGCTAAGTGTTGGATGGCAAGTATTGACAGATTTCTTCTCTCACGCACAAGGCAGATTTGATGAGTTGTGAACGGCGTGTCGAAGAAAGGAACTTCCATAGACTGGGACCTCGGAGACTAGGTTGAGATTATTAAGCATTTTAGCGCCGGCCTGACTCCCCCGAAAGTACCTCCGTAGCGTCGGAGGATATAAGGCCCGACCGAGAATCTCGTCGCGTCGCGTAAGAGTCCAACAACCTTCTGTCCCTCCAAGCCCGTTACGATGACCAGAAAAATGCATCCACGTGCTCAATCCAGGCAGCAATGGCAACAGCTGGAATGCATTAACATCGAATTCCTGGCCATCTGAGCAGGTCCCTGTGCAGCACAGCCATTCTAGGCGGCTTCTGGTGGTGGCTATGGTCATGACCAGGCTAAAATGGGCTCCGCCAGGTTTATGGTGTTGAACAAGATCCATCAGTCGCTGCTGTCGAGCTCATGGCTTGCATCGTGCAATACTTGATCGCTACCCAGTACCCGACATTGCCCTCAGCCGGCACATCTCCAGGAATTGAGAAGTGAAAAAGTTACCAGCAAAACCAATTCTTGGACCACCAGTATGATTTCCCTGAAGCGCCTCCTCAATGATGAGGAGCATATTGGTCAGGATCCACCATTTGACTTCTGCAACCGGGATAGTTTCAGGTACAGGGAACCAAATACATCGTTCAAAAGATTGTCTGACAGGCTCTAGTGAGGATCCGAATCTGCCTGACGGATCTTGGTCAACTCTTTGGAGCGGCTTGGGTTTTCCAGAATCCAGATTTGATTCAAATGACTCTGCACTGTCTAGTAATGGAAGTGGTGAGGTTTTCTATTCGCAGCCGATCGTGAGCGACATCGAGTCTTGGGTATCACACGAGTTTCCGGACGAGAATATGTCGCCATCATCCGATGATATAATTCTCGATAACCCAAATGCAGATGCGATTCAAAAGCCCCTCGGGAACATTTGCTATGGCATGGTTTGTGGACTGATGAATCTGCCCGGCCCTTCGCTCACAGTCTCTCTTAGATCTATCGTACTCCTGTGAAGCTAATGGGAGAAATGCTGTCGATTGATGCCAAACTCAAATCCAATGGAAGGAGACGCAATGAGAGCCAGCAGTTGCTAAAACTGAAAAAGGACGATAGAGGGATCATCTTGACTTTCCCTGACGAAAGTGATTTTGGTGTTCTCAACAATCATGCCAGCAAAGCCCTCGAAGATCTCATCGCCTGGCCATCTATTCAAACTGATGCCCACGTGGAGATACGACCGCTCCGTGAGACTCTTGGCAAGGCAACAAAGGCCGCAGACGCAAAGACACGCGTAAATATTATATTTTATGGATCAGCTGAGGACAGCGAGAAATTTGGAAGGAAATTGTCTAAGGAAAAGTTGTACTTGCAAAGACCAGATGCCTGGAGACACGGGACAACATATGAGAATCCTCATATTATTAAATTTCCTGATTTCCAACTAACAAATCCGGACCTGCAACAAGAAGAGGTGGCAAACGATACATTACCGGCAAACAGCGTCCTGCACTTTGAGAAGACCATATCCCAAGTGTATGCTTCTCTCAAACGAGGCGCTAACTTACAGAGAATCGAGGGAGATAGTCGACTTCGAACGCATCTACTTGAGTATATACTGCCAATATACGGTTCTCATTCATCCACTGCTAACGAAATCGCGCAAGGCACCAAGAGCAGGGGCTGGATTTCATGCTGCAACGCGAGGATGGGCCTATTGAGCCAGCGTTTAGTCTTTGGCAACCACTCAGTGGCGAGGATGAAGGATGGTAGGTGATGACGGCTGACCTGGCGACTGCTGATGACTAAGTTCTTAAGGTTTTGTCACTCTATCACGAAACGTAGGTCGCGCATCGAGCACGCCGAAACTGGAGGTGGGATCCTCGCGGACGAAATGGGCATGGGCAAGACTTTATCCATCCTGGCGCTAATAACAAAGACTATGATCAAGGCACACGATTGGGCCTCTCAGAAAGTTGCGGATGAAGCTGACGGCGAACTCCCTATGAAGAAGAGAACCGCCGCCACCTTGGTCATAGTGCCCTCAGCTTGTAAGTTTGTCTGGCCTGGCGATGTTCTACCACGCTTACCATATATCAATCAGTACTGATCAACACTTGGGAAATTGAGGTGGACAAGTATACTGTTCCCTGTGAATTTTCATATTGACTGGAACGGCTGATTGATTGAAGACATTTAGATGGCACGCTCAAGAAGCTAAGATACCATGGTCCTCGACGAAGATCCTGTGCCTCCGAGTTCGAAGACGCAGATATCGTGGTAACAACATATCATACCCTGGTGGCGGACTACAAGGACAAGAAAAGCACTTTACACAAATTCGAGTGGTATCGACTGGTGCTGGACGAAGGCAAGTCATAAAAAATCCCTTCAAATGGAACTATGGCTGACCCCACGCTTAGCACATATCGTTCGGCGGCAAGCAACTACATTCAATCGAGCAGTCACCGAAGTAGCGGCTCGGTCGCGCTGGTGTTTGACTGGTACGCCCATTCAGAACAGGTTGGCTGATATAGGTGCTCTGTTTGCCTTCATCCGTGCGCACCCCTTCGATTCTCTCGCCACATTCAAACGATACATTTCGGTTCCCTTTGAGGAGAGCCCCGAGCGCCGGGCTACAGCTTGTCATTCCTTGTCACTGCTTCTCGACTCGATTTGTTTGCGACGTACGAAGGATCTGCTCCACCTTCCGGATCGTGTCGATCGTTTGAGGGAGCTCGAGTTCACAGAGGATGAACGGATCCAGTATGAGCAGACTAAGAGAACCATGAATAGAGCTCTCCGGCACAGAGTTGGGGAGTCGTTCGTTAAGAATAGATTTGGCATGTTCCAGGTGCAACTCCAGCTTCGAATCCTCTGCAATCATGGCACTTTTCAACATCCTTTCTCGTGGGCTAGGCGCTCTCTAATTGATGAAAGAGACGATGCCATTTGCACTATTGGCAACTTGCGAGAGGTGAGATGCTCGGCCTGTCGACAATGTATGCCAGTCCTGGAGTCAAGCAACGTCTACCGCACGGACAATGCGCATTGCGGACACACGATCTGTGCCGAATGTCTGGGAGACGGGATTGAGCAAGCGTACGGCTGTCCTCTTTGTCTTCCTGGAGCTTCGTTGAGTGGTGAGAAATCACGGAATGAGGCATCGGTTGACGGGATCCAAGAAGAGCCTTACTTCCAACCCCACGGTCACTCTTCCAAAATGGACGCATTGATGGCGGATGTCCGGCAAGATCTAGACACCACAAAGAGGTACGGCAAGATCTTGATTTATTGAGACGCCCTGCTAATGCGGTTTCTTAGCATCATTTTCTCCAGTTGGACGAATACATTAAATCTTGTTGGCAAGTATCTAAACCTGGAGAAAATTCCTTTTCATCGGATTGATGGCAATTGTGCCCTGGCGGCTCGGCAAAAAATCTTGGACGAGTTTGCGGAGTCCAAGGATAAGCCTGTACTGATCATGACGACTGGTACTGGCGCATTCGGGTCAGTATATCACCATCTCGTCATTCTCTGCCTGACAGTGTTTCTGACCTTGACTCTACATAGGCTCAATCTCACCTCCGCGAACCGCATCTTCATTGTTGAACCTCAATGGAATCCCAGCGTGGAAAATCAGGCCATCGCAAGGGCTCAACGCCTAGGCCAGGGACAATCTGTCTTGGTGACTCGATACAAGATGAAAAGAACAGTTGAAGAGGTATGGGTCAGTCTCGTAATTAATGGAGAATGGCTAATGTGGTACAGGAAATGCGCAAACAGCAAGAGCACAAATTGAGCATCGCTGAGCTGGGAAACGCCACACAAAGTCAGAACCTTACAAGTCAATTTAATGACGAAATTATGGAGGACATGTGAGGTTTAGAAAAGAGAGAATCAGCGCATCAAGAATTGATGCGTGGTATGAATCGAGCCCTACGGCTCTCTTTTAGTCACACTATGGTCAAACGACGATTTTGTAAAATACAATGACTTTGTCACTTGTAGAGCTCTTTTCACCATAACTGTTTTAGGTCCCACTGTTTTAAGAGGTTGCACTCAAAGTAGTAGGAATCTAGTCACTCGCTCTTGCCGAATAGCCAATCAGGCTTCTTCAACCTTCGAAATCCATTTGGTCCACAAAAACTGATCTGTCTAGGGAATTTTTAATACGATTTAATAGATACGAAGAGAATATCCGTAAAAACGATCGTTTTGCCGTATCACACCGTGGTTTTGGCGGTCACAGAAACTTTGCCACTATGGTGTCAGTGCCTGTACACTACAATGCAGGGCGGAAATTGGCCTTCGCATTCATGGGTCAACAATGAATGATTGGTTCTCGATGGTCGTTGCAGCACTGCAATTTTAGGCCAGAAGAAGGCCGTTCAGTGGCAAGGGTCTCACCTGCATACAAAGCGGACTGATCCTTCTGCTTCCGCCTGCGCTGTTGCCTTGCTTGCACAGCCTACGCATGGTGATGAATGGTGCTGCACTCTGTTATTGGTCCGCAAAGAAGCCCTTCTTGTCGACCGCTACCGGCACTGCAATCTTAGCCTGGAAGGAAGGCTCATCACTCGACAATCTGTCTCATCACATGTTTCTTGGAAGTCACATGTTGAATAAGGCCGCCAGAATCAAATGATCATTGTCCTTCGGAGGTTTTTGACGCCGCAAGAAGTCGGCTTTGTGCAACTCGTTAGAAGAGACAGGTCTGATGCATATCCTTGCGCTCGTCTTGGAGTAGCCCGTCTCGGAGTAGCCCGTCTCGTTGTTGTATAACTTCTTGGAAGGCTTCTCCTGTGTGTGTCTTCGACTCGTAGGACATTGGCACGAATCTTCAAGCGCCATCAGCGTGTCAGCAATCGAAGAATAAATCCAACGATCAAGAGGAGATGCGAGTCCAGCAAGATCACAGATTAGTGGATTACAGAGTAAGGCAATTCTGCACAAAGTGATATCCCGCAAATATACCAGAATGTCTTCCTGCACGTCTCGACACTAGTGCAGAGATCTGGACATGATAGGCTCGTCATGCTGTGAGTTGTCTGCGCAGGGGATGTGAGCTGACAAAATGGCGTCGCTGTGACGCCCCGCAGTGTTGCTCTGCAATTTTAGGGACAGAGAAGGCAGTATCTCATGCACGCTCTTACGCTAGTTTCGTGACAGCCCGTCGCCGGTGTCTCTCTTCTGGAGACGCATACCATGCACATGCGAAAAAACATGAAAAGTGCCTTGTACAGCCTGATCATTGAATCGTGTATTCGAGACCAACATAGAAGAACTCCTGGCGATACAGAAGTATGAGCCTTTCAAAACTTCTTCAGTACTGATCTTTACTTAGAAGCCATCAAGTTCGTAGAAGATATCGAGATTTTCTGAGGGTGGATGAACATAGGACTGAGGAAGTTACCGTGATGATTCATCGTATTGCACTTTGCCAAAGGGCGGTGATTGCCTACCGGGCGAATTTCGGGAGGACGTCGCCTGCCGCTTCGCCCGCACTGCAATTTTAGGGCGGGAGAAGGCCATGTTCATGCACGCCTTGAATCAAGCCTGTGTGCTGAATGGAAAGGCCGTGATTGGCTGCTGATCTGAGACACAAAGATAGTCGTGAGAGTGGTTCCCACCGGAAGAGCAGAATGATTTTCCGTCGCTTCTGCTGGTGGTTTGATGGCCATTGCAGAAAGAGGGCGTGTAGTCGTAGTGCCATAGAAACACAGACCCGTGACCGTATGGACGAACCCGATTAGCTCATCTCCCAATCGGGACTAATTCGGCTGATATCAGCAAAGCGGACTGGTAAAATTACATCAAAAACTGGTTTCCATGTGCTACACTGAACAGCATAATATCAATCCTTATGAGTATGGTTGTATGGCTGCCATCTATCATCGCGGCTGTCATTATCTACAAGTTAATCAAAGCCATCAGAAACATTTTCTTCCATCCCTTATCCCACATACCAGGCCCCAAACTAGCCGCCGCATCAAGACTATACGAATGGTATTATGACTGTATATTGATAGGTCAATATTGCTTCAAGATCAGGGAGCTTCACGATGAATATGGTAAGCATATCACCTCTATCCAACGAACACGAATGGGCACTGATCGTAAAAGGCCCAGTTATCCGAATCGGCCCAAACGAAGTTCACATCCGAGATAGCGAATACTTCGATACGCTGTATGCCAATACAGCGAGACTAGATAAAGATCCGTGGTTCTATGGATTCCTGGACGACTCGGCTGCTTTCAATACGTCTAGCGAAATTGTTCATCAGCGGAAGATCAGTAAAGTGGAATCGTACTTTTCGAAAGCGAATGTACAGCGGGGTGAAGTGGTTCTTGTCGATATTGTCAACAGTTTTGTCACTGAGCTTGATGCTTATGCGAGTGCTGGGAAGGTGGTATATTTGAAGAATGCTTTCAAGTCTTACGCAACGGATGTTGTTTGTGCATTTTGTTTTCCACGGGGGACGAATTATGTCCAAGGACCGGATTTTTCAGCATCGTTTCACAGAGGTCAGGAAACCTTCGCGAGGATTGTGCCGTGGTTTAGATTCATTCCTGGTTCATCGACGCTGGCACAATATACTCCGGACTGGCTCGTGTCGGTATTACCAAAAGACACTGGAGCGGCGATTGGGATTGTCCAGGTGAGCTAGGAATCGACGACAACTTTCTGGGCATGGCTGACGTTAATTCATCAGTACGCCAAAAGCCAAGTGAGAACAATCACCAATAGCAAATCGCAAGACATGTCCGGACAAGATCTACTGAGCAGCATATTCAGATCCAACCTCCCCGCTCAAGATCGCACACCATTCGTCCTCGAACAGGAAGCCGTACGCTACATAGCAGCAGGGGCAGGAAGCACAGCTCGTTGCATGGAAAACGCCATCTACCACATCCTCTCTGATCCCGCCATTAAATCTAGACTTACCACAGAAATCCGGTCAGCGAAATCATCGCCTGGTACTGAGATCTTGAGCACGCACCAGTTAGAGCAACTCCCATATCTAGCCGCGGTCGTACAAGAATCTTTGCGGTGTTTCCCAGCCATCTTCTCGAGGTTTCCGAGAATCAATCGAGTATCATCGATGAATTATGGAAAATACACCATTCCTGCTGGCACAGTGGTGGGCATGAGTAACGTAGATGATCTCGGCGATCCAAGTATCTTTCACAATCCCGAAAAGTTTATACCAGAGCGCTGGCTTGACGCCACGACTCGAAGTCGTTTGCTGAAGTATCAGGTTCCCTTCTTGAGAGGTAGTCGGAGTTGTGTTGGACAGAATTTGGCGATGGCGGAGATGTTTTTTGCCTTGGGCAATCTGGTGAGGAGGTATGACATGAGCCTATTTGGGACGACTCCGGCGGACATTGAGGTTGTGGAGGATTGTTATGTTCCGCTGACGAGGAAGGGTAGTCTAGGTGTTCGGGTTCTCCTTGCTCGGGTTGGATTGTAAAAAGCCAAACACATCCTGCACTCCAAACTTTGCAAAGAGGCGGGCTACCACAGCTACGCCAGGGTCCACAATATCTCGCAGTTCGAGCGTATCGCGAAGTAGCTTCTTATCAAGATTCGCAGACCACACGATCATCTCGATGAAATTCTGGTGGCTTCGAGGTGTACTGGCAGAATACGACCAGAATAGGCAGGGAATTCATCTTCCACTGTTCATGGTTTGTCGATGAGCAGTAATTTGCCATACTGACAGCGATTCCAGGAGAGACTCGGCATGCCTCCACCTTCGATGCTTTCGCTTCAATTTCCGTCGAGTTTCCAAGGCATCTTCTCTCGCAAGCTCAGATCTCGTCAGCTCATGAAGAGTCCAAGCTGTTCCGGAGATGGCCAAGTTCCAAAACGATATTCCCAACTTCAATCTAGCCTGACGCTCGAATCGCCAGTGCTATATCGTAGTACAGGTCTGATGCTGCTCATTAATTCTGGTCATCGTGAAGGATCTACAATCTATTCATCGTCTGAACTTCACGTTGCGCACTTCGCCTATCTCACTGCACTTATTTCAGGGCTCTTGCTCGAGAAGAAAGGTGTTGTAGATTACACTTCAGGCTACGCGCCCTCCCTATATCCGGACATGGCATTGCTTGGGTACTCGCAGATGGGAGTCTGGAGAGACAAGAGCCGCACAGACTACATCCGTGGTGTCGATGCACGCGTTGAGTATCGCGTCTGCGTCATTGGGGACAAAATGAATGATCTAGGCGACTTCGGATCGTGAGGTGAATTTCCCAGCACTGCAATTTTATGATTTGGTTTGATCGTCATCGACGTTCAGCGAGATATATACGCGGGTACCACCTATACAGAAGACAATTTCAAGGAGATTCTCTAATTGGCTGGCAACGGTGGCCCTGCCACCATAAACCACACATTCTGGAGATCCCAGATCTGAAATGAAGACGACTTAACGCCACAGATGTCGGGTTGTCTTCGGACTACTCAAGCTCAGTACTCAAACTCGGATGTTCCGTGTGTGCGGAGTCAGGAGATTACCGTAGCGTAGTTAGTGTGCTATACCTCCAGTGTTTTATTAGTGTAATAAAAATTCTTCTTAATAGTTCGTACACGCAGTATTAACCATAAACCTTCGGTATCCCGTCTCTATTATAACTTCCTAATTAGGCCTATATATAAAGATATTTACCGTTTCTATTGCTTAATTTTACCTTAATTATAATACTATACTACTATTTATATAGTAATCTCTAGTATAGCCGTAGCTAGGGTACCGTAGACTTTTAAGGCTATAGGATTAACGCGGTAGTGGTAGTAGTTAATAGTTTATTTTATAGATATATGGTAGAAATAAAGCCTTAATTTTATTTATTTCAATTAGTACTATTAAGTTTCTTTCTAAATTTTATATACCTATTATATAAATGTAGTAAATGCGCCTTATAAAATAGGTGGCACAGCTACGGTATTCGCACGTGAGGTACGTGCGCACCGGGAGATCCGAGTTTGAGTACTGAGATGGAGGTAGTCCGAAGACAACCCGCACAGATGTTGCACTGCAATTTTAGGGCAGAAGGAAGGCATATCCTCAAGCCCTCCTCGCACTAGCCTCGCACATCCCAGTCTTGATTGACGAATCCCGTCCTGGGGTGCAGAATTTTGATGCATGATGCATACGCAGGAGAAAGAAACTCATGCAAAGTTTGCATTGCACAGCCCACTCTGCACCTGTTCAAATCTGCTAAGCGAGCAAATGAAGGCATATCTTCGTTCTTTTCACCGGAAGCACCCGTACAAGACCGAAAATAATGCAGTTATTGAACGAAGCGACCTACTATTTCAGTTTTGCTATAAGACGACGGAAGCGTCCTGGCGAAAGATAGACGGTCTTTCGGAATGCTTCGAAGGCTGTCCTGCGAGTGCCATAGCGGCAGGTTAAGCATGGCGCAAGCAGTCGGAGATCAAAAAGTCACAAAAGTGGCTAGTCGTCTTCCCCCTTGCTTCCACTTCCTCTCGCAATCAACTTGCGCAGAGAATCCACAATTGCGACCCTCATCATAATCAAAAGCCAGACAACGAACACAAGTATGGTGCAAGGTACACTGAAAACCCAGTACACCCAAAAATGACTGCTGACAAGTTCAGGCACGGAGGGCATGGCGAAGAGCGCAGCGAAGAACGTCCCAGGTAAGAAGACCATTGTCATCACGGCTATAGTCTTCATAGCAGAGCTGTCTTCTTTCGCGGCTCGTGCCACTTCGTGACTTTGATGCGCGTCCTCCCTGGCGAGGAGGTTGAAAATCTTCAGTTGTCAGACTTGCATATAAATAGCTGTGTGGACTGAGACTGACTACAGAGATCTGATTCTTTGCTCGGTTTTGCAAGTAAGTGTTGAGGTCGTCTGCATTGTCAAGCTGGCACTGGAGGATCTCCAATCCTTCCAGTATAGACTGGTCTGCTGTCGCTTGCTGCTTAGAGCTATTGAAATTGTAGCTTGACACGTTTGGCTCTAGACCGTTGCGCATGCTGTCTAGCATTCTGTTCACGATAGAAAGGTGGCGAGAGACGATAAAGAGTCCCGATAAACATCGTCCTGATGACTGCGACATCTCGTTCAATGTTTCCGGGTCAGGAAGCTGGCGATCTGCACTGGTCCAAGAGCTGTGTCCAGTTATGGCTTCGATGTGTCGGATATCATAGAGCTCAATCTCCAAGAACTTGTGCATCCACTGCAATGTATCGACAGTGGCTACAAAGAGCAGGAAATATGCGCTGTCGACAAGATCCTTATGGTACTCGAGTTGGTCCACAAACCTGTCAAAGGTCTGTTGAGACGAGGCCCAGAGGCTGTTCCCATGACGAGGGATAAAGATAGCTGATGCCGAAGGCCATAAGGGATCGAATGACCACATAAGTGAGTAAGAGAGCGTACTGACGTAGAACACATCCGCAATTCTCGCTGGATTGTCTGCAGCCGTACTTCGAACATGGTAGAGCCCAGATGACACCTGTTGAATCAAGTACAAGAAGGAAGTCTCCAGTCGAAAGGCCCCAAAACATGCCAAAAAGTTCTCTCGGCTGCAGTTCAAAATTTCATTGTTATCGCGGTCAATCCGAACCAGTCGAAGTGCCCGTTCACACTGTGACGACGTGCTGTGTTGAATCCATGGTTCGAACTCGCGCGCTGAAATCTTTGTCAAGGAAGATGTAGTCAATGATGGCGAAGAACGTTGAACCGTAACAACGTCGAACTCAAGTTCTGCGTCTGAATGGAATTGTTGCCTCTGAAAGGCCGAATTGGCCTGAATTCTAAAGCCGGTTAGAGCCATTTCAGTTTCGTCTAGCTAGAAATTGGGGGCCTTGAGTTTTACTCTTCTAAAGAGATAGGAACCGGTCAGCGTGCCATCTTGGCACTGGCACCGGTCTGATCCTGCACGCGTAGCCGAGCAATGCAGATGGCTGTAGCCTTTCTCGAAAGAAGCTTAGCTTCTATCATTTTCATCAGGCAAAGATGTTGTGATCACTCCGGTTTGAGGAGTCGCACTCGTTTGTGCCCAAAGCGAACCCAAGTTGAGAGGACTGTTATCACGAACTGAAAGTTGAGGATATGCATAATGTAAAGACTCATCTGTGATCGAGCATCAGAGATGACTTGACCTCAGGTTCAAGTGCGGGATGAATTGACGCGAAAAGGCTGGCGGCTACCCTAATCCCTGATCGAACACGAGAGTAAGCCGGGAAATAACTGTTGGTGACCCAACCGTTTCTCGGAGTGAAAATCCTCTGCTCGGAGACAGCTCATGTATGCGAGTAGGCGTCTTGTTGTGGTAATTGCAGCTTGGAATCAGGTCTCGCTCTGTGGTATAAGGCTCTTCCTCTTCGCTCCCGCATGAAGGTAGAGACTTGGTCCAGAAAAGCAATCCACATTCCACAATCATTGTTGCTCCCGGTTAGTGCTCCAACAAGCAATGGAAAGCTCGTATCAAGACAACGTGAGACGCCGCCGAAAGAAAGCTGTGATGTCTGCATCTCGAATCTGATTAAAGACAAAGTCGGCAGCTTCGACCTAGCATATCAGATGAGATTTCTTCCCTACTTCGATACCATTGTTTCTTCCTCGAGGCGATTTTGTGAAGACCGGGACGCGTTCGCGACGCGTTCGCGATACGCGATACGTGGAAGTCACAGTGAGAACGTGAGCGTGAATTCGTGACTTTGGAGCATGTATTCGAGTGCATGGAATCGGATGTGTTGACGAAGGATATATGGCAGTAGAGGTTGGTGAGTAGATGATACCTAGAAGATGGAAAAGAGATGAATTTGTTCCCCACAGAGGCTGCCCGGCAAGTAACGCGCCGTCGGCGTGACCAGTCGCATAAATCCAATTATCATAAGCATTCACATACACTTGCACAGGAAAGATGGGAAGCATCATTGCTCGAAAGAATTCCGATTGATCCAGCTATAGTACAGAATCATGAGACTTTTCGTGGGTCACATGATGCATGCTTCATGCCCAAAGACATCCAAGAACAGGAGCGCCAGACAAACTCCCAGTATCCTTGAATCTAGATCCGACATATCCAACCAGTGTAACAAAAAAGGCGTGTGCGAACGAGGTGGCAGATCCGTCGTCATTCGGTGCTATAGTAAATTACTATGCAGTCCGAACTGAGTATGTTTATACAGACGAACCCTTACATCAGCCCGATGGTTACATCACCCTTGACTCTGGCGTAGATTTCGACCTTGGGAATTGATTAGCTATGGCTGCAATGCAAGTCGGGGCATCTGGTCGCCTACCTCTACTTCCAGATCCAGCTCGATCTTGATCTTCAGTGACGAATCTTCGGCGCCTTTCTTCATCGGTCTGTCGGCGATACGTGATTGATGGACCGGAACCATTCGTCGGTTCTTGCGCTTGGGTGGCATGACGAACTCCTCCTCCGACTCATCATCATCGTCGTCATATTGCTGAGGACGACGTTGTAGGGCTCTCGATGGTTTCTTGTTTCCGGATGGTGCTGGGGAAGCTCCAGAGTTCGACTCGTCCTGCTCCGCGACCTGGGTCTGCTGTTGGCCTTGTCTGGTATCGTTTAGTTCCGAATTCTGAGATTCCTAAGCAGTGAAGGGTTATTCAACTTACGATTGAGACATTGAGATTGCTGAGTCTTTCCTTTCTGATTTGGGTCGGAATGATATGTTTGCGGTAGGTGAGATGTAGGGCTATGAAGGAATGTTGGCAGCAGAGGATTATATGTAACTCAGGTTGTCGCAAAAACCATGGTACGTACGTCAATGACGAAATGCTCGAAATCCTGCAGGCATGCCAGCACGGTGCAGGGCAAGGAGCTTGGTCTGATGTCGAGAATCAGGTTCGTCGGAGCTCTCGTAGGCGACGCACGCGGTCCCTGTCGGCGCTATCCTGAAACCAGCCAAAACAAGTTTTTGGACGGGAGGCTGGAGCCAAATTGTCAATCGTGCATTTCGGAACCCTGGGGTGGTCCGTAGAGGACTTGGACACCAGAATTGCGCTCTGAATAAGAACGTAGCTATCCAGCTTCAGCATTATCATTGGCTTGGACAGGATATGTTGCCAGAAAATGAGACCAAGTAGAGTCCCAGACTATGAGGGTGACGTGGAATCGGCCCAAATCCACAGCTGGTCAGCACTTTGCATCAAATATCATCCGAGTCCCGACCTCAAACATTTCCAGAAAAGTCTGTGTGCCATGACATCACAGTGCTCGACCCTGATGAAGTGAGTCTGGGACTCTAGGATCAAGACGGACATCGATTCGCGGATTCGCGGCTGTACCCAGGGAGTGTGCAGGCATCCTTGCAGTGCTCCGTCGTTTCCTAGTCAGCAATCGATCGAGGATTTATGCCAGGAGGTCTTCAGATTTCGACAGAGAAAACCGAAGTCCGACACCCGTTGCGATAGCTTTCAGCATCTCATGGCCTCGATGAACTTCCAAAAATGGTTCTCGGAATCCTAACATCCATTGCCGCTTGCCCAGCGATAGTGGGCACGAATGAGGCTGTGATGCAAGGCCAGAAGACGAATGCGAGGGAAAGACATAGAGGCCTGAAGTCGAATCTCCAGGTCAACTGCAGCACCAGCTCCCGTTACGCATCTGTAGTCAACGGCGCTGGTGTTGTGCTTTCGAATAACAAGGTATGATTCTGTGGCAGAGCCGTTGCGCACTCCCCTTGTAACAGGAAACAGCTGTATCTGGCGGTCCCAGGAGTCGAAAGCGACGATGACCACCCTTTCGCCGGTTATTTCCTCCCATATCCCGATAAATCCTGGGGTCGTGCGGGCGAGGGGCTTGTCTCAACAATCTCAGACGATCCTCCCCAACTCAACTGGATTTACGTCGACATAGACACCTACGAGGTGAAGTACGGGAACCGCGCCGAATCCGAGGAGCACATTGTTGGGCCTTGGGACTGTACGAAACTGGATCGGAGGGTGACGTTGGAGGGTTGGGAGGGATTTGTCGCTGTGCGCGAAGGTCCAGGAAACTGGGCATTATATTTTGACAAAGACGACGATGCTTTGGAAGGAAGATTCAAGCGCAGTGTAGAAGTGACTCTGTCGCGGAAAGAGATGAAAAAGCGCAAAGACGAGCCAAATGAGGGGCGATGATGAGACCAACGGCGCCCGTTGGAGAAGTGAAGAAATTGGTCCAGGGAGCATTCAAGGGCTCGTTGAATTATCGTCATCTTGAAGTCGCAACATCTTTGAGGCGGAAGTGGAAGTCGATTGCAAAGAGCTGGATGCAAGCCGTCCTCGGATCAGCGTGTTTAGATACTCAGGTATCTTCATGACCACCGAAAGCTGAAATGGCACATCTCTGGAAGCACCCAAAGCCTGAATCAGTCACGGTACCAGTCTACCACTTTCAGATTCTACAGATGGCCATAGGCTTATCCCACACCTGCTCGAGGTAAGAAAATCCTGGTTGATCTAGATAAAACTCAAAAAATCTACGTGCTTGTACGGAGACTTGCATTTCAGCATTCTGCATGCCATTCTCGATGCATAGGCTAATATATCATGACCAGAAGACTGTACCATATCCCATTCTCATCAACTCACTCGTGAGTCGAGATAAGCGGAAGACCTCGAACCTTCCATCCTTTCGAACCCCCTCACAACTACCCTGAACCTTCGAACATGTTACTCAATGAGCTGGATTGAGACATTACCGGATCTATATTAGGACGAGGTCCGTACATGTACTGGTTGGAGACATAATCTTGTCCTTCGCTCGCTGCGATCGGTTGAGACACCACGAGTGCTGGCATAGCACCTTGGACATCTCGGCTTCGGTTTCACGGTCAATTAATTGACTCCTGAACTATACAGTTGGCTCCTCCCACGCCACTTTTGTTAGGAGCAGAGAGCTGGGTTCTGGCAAAGAATACCTCCTCATACGAGTCTGTTGCAATGTGGAGTTAGCGATACCACGCTGAGTTTTCACGTCCTTCTTTAATCGCATTGCGTTGAGGATATGAGACAGCGAAGAATTGCGAACGAGCATAAGATTTGGATTCATCAGTGACAGGTCTCGCGGTCGACTTAAGGACACGGTGCGTTGTGTCTCGATCTGCCAGCTTGGATCGCTGACCAAAATGGCGCTTCCAGCTTTACCATCACCTTCTGTACCAACAAGAAAAGTCTTCAAGTCTTCCTCAAGTCGAGCCCATGACAGCAAACACATAATTTTTGCAAAGTATTCCGTCAACATGACCTCATCCTTTCCGCCGAACTAGCTCCGCTCCTCTCTAGCACGCAGTCCATAACAAAAACATATAAATGCACTTGGCTGTGAGCATGGACGAGAGGTATCAAGTTTCTTTCAGCGTTACTCAGAATTTCTGCACTTCTTTGCGACAGCAAGCGACCTCATCTGGTAACAATGGCGACACCAGCATCTTCTTCCATTCAAGTCAACAGCTTTCAAGCTTTTCTCTCAAAGACGACGCCAGAAGAAGTCCGTATCCATTATAGAATCGCCCAGCCACCAAGCCAGAAAAAGGGCGTCATCCTCCTCATCCATGGCTATCCAGAATCATCATACCAATTCCGCCATGTGATTCCACTATTGGCAACAGCAGGCTACAAAGTCATAGCACCGGATTATCGCGGACATGGTCACTCCAACCCGCCGACAAACTCGACAGTGGACATGTACACCAAACGTCAGCTTGCCGCAGATCTGCATGATCTAGTCACCAAACATCTCGACATCAAAGAAAAGATCCATGTTGTTGGTCACGACATCGGTGGAATGATAGCACACGCCTATGTCGCTCAATTTCCCGCCGACACCGAGAGTCTGATATGGGGTGAATGCCCACTCCCTGGATCAACTGTTTACGAGAAGACGAAACATGATCCGGATCTGTGGCATTTCGATTTCCAATCACATCACCCCGATCTTGCTGTGTCTCTCGTGACTGGGAAGGAGGAGCTTTACCTGACGCATTTCTACGACCGTCTTGCTCAAAAACCCAGCGCTTTCACGAATGAAGATGTGCAGACGTATGTGCGTCAGTACTCTAGACCTGGTGCTCTTCGAGCGGGATTTTTGAGCTACAAGGCATTTGAGACGGATGGTGAGGATAATCAGACATGGCGAGAGAAGAATGGAAAGGTAAAGGTTAGAAATATGGTGCTCAGTGGCGAGGGAAGCTTTTTGAAAGGTGGTGCTGAAAGTATTGCGAGGGAGTTTTATGAGAACCCGGTTGTTGGGTTGGTCGAGGGGTCGGGACATTGGCTTGCTGAGGAGAATCCTGAGGGGTTTGCGAAGGAGGTTTTGAAGTTCGTTGAGAGTGGGTGAAGAAAGTGTATTACTGAGCTTAAGACCTGTTCCTGGTCCAAAACTTTGTTGTAAGCAACGCGACTGGGCGCGACTTCATAGTAACTCAAGCACATTGCACTTGGATAGGTTGCAAGACCGATCTCGCGCGCACCGTAGCAATAGCCCTGCCACTTTGATTCTCCTCCATTGCCCACATCGTCTGTACTTTAGCTATGGGTCGCACCCAGCTTTAGGAGAATCACGAACAGGTCCCAAAGTGGCTCCATGGATTCTCTACCCCGGACCCTAGGTACCACGACATCTTTCAAAGACATGACTCTGTTGATGGGATAACGATATCGATAATTTTTTAGCGACCGAGTGGATGATCTTTCTAAAAAGTTGTTCATATCGCCGTGGACGTAGAGGGATTACAGGCTCGAAGATACATAAAGGAATCCTGACTTGTAGTGGGGCGGCTTGGCGTTGCTCATTCTCCTCCATCTTCAGATCTGACACCTGTGGACTCATCAACAGCTTGCCATCCCTGTCATCAGTATTTAATCCGTAATGGATCTCGAGGCCGGGTCAGACTTCTTGTGTCTCCATTGCCGTCAATATGGCCACGAGACGCGTGATTGCCCCCTGTCATCTCAACCTTCGGTACGCGATCCCCTCGCTGATGCCCAGCTGCTCGACCTACTTCGCGACAAGTCCAATTCGTGTTGCAAGCGATGCGAAGATTACAACATCCTCAAGATAGCTGAGGAAGCAGACTTGATCGACGAATCCGCGAATCTTGCGCACATTGATGGCATCAATCACACCTCCAACGTGATGACAGACTGGCACAAAGAGCAGCAACGGCACAATCTTGACTTGGGGCCATTTCGGTCCATCCAACTACGTGGCTCCTGTCCACTCTGCCGTCTTATCTTTCGAGTGTTTCCACGGCCAGATGAGGATGCTGATGGCTCAGCGTCATTTTATGTCCGACCTTTTCCAAGTTACGACCGACAATCGAGCTTCCTCAAGGAGACAATTAGTGATCTCAAGTCACAATACTCAACGTACTTCAGTGTAGAGAGCGGCGAGAGAGCGATGGGCAGTATAATGACCAACTTTGCAGATCCGGAAAGCCAAATGGTAGAGAGGGTCTCTGAAGTATTCGCTATTTCATCAGAGACGCCTGTTACCACACGTAGAGCCTTGTCTGCGCGCCCTCGGGATATATTCGCCGAGCCCACGCTCTGGAGACGCTGGCTCCAACGCTGTTCCACGACTCACGGTATTGCTTGTCGTCAAAATTGGTCTGACGAGCTTCTCATCACCAAGATGATTGACGTATCCACCCGTTCTATCGTCCAGTGCGTTCCTAATGGTGAGTATGTGGCTTTGAGCTATGTATGGGGCTCTGTCGTGCCCGAGAAGAATGCGTTGCAAAATCACCGATTACCACAGACCATTGAAGATGCCATAACGGTGACACGAGAGATTGGAATCAAATACTTATGGGTAATCTGGTTGTCACTTCACTTATATCTTTGCTGAAGTCAGACAGGTCGACGCGCTTTGTATCGAGCAGGAAAATACCCCTGAGAAGTTCAAACAGCTCTCAATCATGGACGTGATATACCAATGTGCGACCGTGACCATCATCGCACTGTCTGGAGAAGATTCGTCAACAGGCCTGCCAGGCGTGAGCGCCACCACGCCTCGTGCCCCGCAAGGCTATGAGTCGATTCAAGGGAAAAAACTGCTCACCATCTTTCCAATGCTTATGCAAGATATGGAAGGAACGAAGTACCCGACTCGGGCATGGACCATGCAGGAGAGTATGTTGACCCGCTGCAGATTGTTGTTCACCAATAATCAGGTGCACTTCTGGTGCCCTTCAGCCATGTTCTCGGAATCTATAGACGACGTCATCGATCCTGCAAGGTACACTGAGAGCCATGATCCGCCTGATGCAAAATCTGCGATCAATGTAAGAAGCTCAGTCATGACTCTGACCTGGTGCTAATTGCTTTCCTAGGCTGATCGAGCCCCCCAATACACTGAAGCAGAGCGACGCGCAAGAGGGGAACAAGAGTATCGGAACTATGTTTCCAACTATACCGAAAGGAACATGACTAATGACTCGGACTCTCTGAATGCTTTCTTGGGCATAGCTGCTGTCTTGCGCAAGTCCTGGTTCCCAGAAGGACTGACCTGGGGTATGCCACTCGCAGATTTTCCACAGGCCTTGCGTTGGTATCACCCTCGCTGGGTCAAGCCGAGAAGACGGTCCGCATTCCCCTCCTGGAGTTGGACTGGCTGGGAGGGTCAGATAACGTATTCCGCGCCGCTTGATTTGCCTAATACGACTGAGAGAGGGCGTTACCAGTCCAGCGTTGATATGGTCCCAACATATATCGGCATTGATGACCAAGTCCTCATTCTGGACGCTTATGTCGTCAAGCTGAGCGTTCGGACGGAACCATTCAGTGAAGCCTTCGTTCCTGGGACTGATATACTGCTCGGGCCCATCAAGGAAGGTAATTTCCTGCATAGCAACACGCTGCCTACGAAAACTGAGGAGTTCTTGATTGTGGAGCGAAACCGTTATCGAGTTGTTCCTGAGGGCTCGTTCCGCGAGGATGTGTATATGTTGCTGCTTGACTGGAAAGGCAATTTTGCTTTGAGAAGGACAAAGGTGCGATTGTATCTTGGCTCAGATACCGATTTCAGTCTGGCGGGGGCAAAAATGCAAAGGATTCAACTTAAGTGAATGTTAGATTCGCCAGCTGATGTGTTAATCCCGGGCCCTTCCTGGTTCCCAGGTCACGCCACTTGTAAGTGTTGTTCGATTCCGTGTTGATGGTTACTCACAGCAACACATCAGGTGCTAATCAAGTTCTTCCTTCTTCTCAGCTGGAGTCTCCAAAGTGTCCCAAAACACCAACTCGCAAAATTCTGACGCGCCCGCTCTTTTGAACCTTTCAACATTGGCGCAAAGAGTGCGAAAAGAACTAGGTACGTTATGCTTATCTCACATAATGAGGACCACTCCATTCTTCAGAGGCGACAGTAGTCTTGGATGGAAAGCGCCGCGATTTCCATATTATTCACTTCAAGCTGACCACAATACGCGACAGCGAGCATGGCTCACCCTGCCATACCCGACCGTGTGTCGTTCTTCTACCCAATCGGTAACACGCCAGCAGTATGTCTCACCAGAGACATCCCGCGCGAATTACCAGCTAAGATCTTGCTCCTCGGTTGCGGAGATGTTCGCAACGTGCTTTACACATGCTACGTGGATCGCGACGCTTCCCGACTTATGGACATCACTTGCTGCGACATTCAGCCCGCTGTAATCGCACGCAACATCTGTTTGCTCTCTCTGGTTCTAGAAACCAACAGCATCGATCAATGTATGTGCCCGTTCACGATCCCCGCAAGTCTGACACTCACCACTCTACCACAGCTCAACTCATCTGGGACATCTATTACCACTTCTACATTGACACAACGGCCCTAAATCTCTTGGTGGAGCAGTCTCAGAAACTTGTCTCCTTCGCATCATCTCTCGAATCCTGGAAGAATAGCAAGTATGGCTCACTGTTCCGATTCTGCGATTCTGGCACTTTCTTGAAGGTCGTCGACATTTGGAGAGGATACGCTGTGACGGACAAGACAAAGCAAGAGAAGTTCAGCGCCAAATTCAGAAGCGATTTGAATAAGAGTGCTGAAGTCAAGAAGAGTGCGGTCGGATCCACTGGCTTTGTTCTTTCAGGATTCAGGTCCGCTAGTCCAATCGCTTTCAATGCCATGGAAGAACTTCCTAAGCTTCATTCGGACTACCAGAAGTACGGCACAACAACAGGTCGCCGGTCAAATGAGGCAAATCCGATGTTTGGCTCGGATGGTACCCTTCATTATGTAATGGATCCTCTCTTCGGCTTCCACCTGGCCCCAGCCTACGCACCACTGGCGAGTAATTCCACGTTCCGCCCCAACGCTCAAAAGATACATAAGACGGTAAATGTCGCGCATCTTGAGTTCCAGGCATGGACCGACGCTTTCAGGGCATGTGCCGAGAGACTGGTGTTCCGCTTCTTCGCTGGAGATGCCCTCTGTTTCTGCCAGACTCTTCAGCAGATTGGGTGTGCTAGAGGTGCTGGCACACAGAACATCGGTATGCCTCGGTGCTTTCGGAAGCAGAATTGTTACGAAACTTTACAACTCGACTGCGAAGACTATGCGGGTAAGGGCGACGGTCCTTTGCAGTTCACCGTCATCGACACATCAAATCTTGTGGACCACTTGGGATCCATCAACGTTATCGTAGCCACCTCGCCACTGTTGGAGAACAAGGCTTTCGCCACTCTTTCGGTAGAGGTACTTGTCAAACAAGAGAAATCGCAGCTTGAGATTGTGAACCACCTGCTCGGTGGTGATTGCGCATCCATGGCGCTACTTCTAGGTCTAATACCGGTCGAATACTTCACCAAAGCCACTGCCGTGTCGTCTGTCGATGAGAATTTGCTCAACGCTGTGACAAATAGCGACATTAGGCAGGGCCAGATGCTCGTCAGAATCAGCTGGAAGCGAACTCTTTCGACAGCCTCTCCGGCTAGCACACCTCTTTTCTTCAATCCCTCAGACTTGGCTTGTCTGCTCTACAAGACATATCTGAACATGTTTCAGCACGAGAACCACACGAGGCTT
Organism: Venturia effusa; assembly: GCA_007735645.1. NCBI lineage: Eukaryota > Fungi > Ascomycota > Dothideomycetes > Venturiales > Venturiaceae > Venturia > Venturia effusa. The sequence goes on from CP042198.1 coordinate 1,323,574, forward strand.
CTCTCAGGAGGCATGAATCGTGACGATCTAAAGCGAAGTCTTCAAAGCTCGCAGAGCCAACATTATCACCGCGGATCGTTTGCTAATTTGCTCCTCGTCATCAAGACCACGGTCGCCGAAGGTTGGGGTCATGTTATGGACCATCTTCTTGGCTTGTTGGAGCGTGACAGATTACTCATGATCGGGTCAAACTTCTTGCAGGAGCTATGGGTCATTTTACACGATCGTGGCGTGTATGACAACGCCGGCCTCAAATCCTCTTTCAACACAAATCTACGCGACGATATCTTGGGCAGCGCGCAGTGGAAGAGTCCTCCGCCTTCCGCCCGTGTGATCTTGCAGATTGCTCGTTCCAAGCTTAAGTTCTTCACGGATATTCCCGCTGCCAAAGAAGGGATTCACGTCTTCAACTGCTACCTGCTATCAGAAGACCGAACTTGGCAGAACAACTTCGCTGTCTTGCAGTTTGGCTTCGGCAAATTGACAACCTCTGGTCAGCGCGGTAGCCCAGATTTCAAGATCTCCATTGAAGAGGACCCGCAAGGATGGGAAGGCAGCTCTCATCTTCTAGTATCGTTCCTCACGCCATCTTGGATGCTCGAGAGAGGCAAGACAATAGTATCGCTGTTTTTTCAAAGCTCGCCAACCTCCTTGATGATGTTTTCTTCGGCGCTTGGAATGCAGCTGAACATATTTTCAACCTCCATCGCCGATAAAGCTAACGTTTTCATCATGTATAACGAGCCGAAATCCAGCTCTGCCAACACATCAGGTAGTAGCATGTCCCCGCTGGCGCTTTCTATCCCATCGAATGAGAAGGCGACTGCTACTGTGAAGATGACAGCTCACATTGATCGGCACACTGACAGAATTGCCTTTCTCGCTGGACATGCAGATATAGTCTCCGAGAGCGTCAAAGCCGCTCTCCAATCCGGAGGTAAAGTTGAAATCGAGCAAGTCTCGCCCATCCATGCCACTATAGTCATTGCCGGCCAGCATCGGATCCAAGTTCATTTTCCGGTGCCTGTGGTTTGCTCAAACGCTAAGACCAGGATCGCACGCAAGTCTTCCTACGTTGAGATCATCGCCCCAATTCTCGGACCAACGGATCACGATAGCTTCTCAGCATTCATGCATCCTATGGCTCTTGAAGATGGCCTGCCTGTATCCTTGAACATGTCTCGCACCAATCTAGATGGAATGGCTACTGTTGACATCAGCCAGCCTGCCAAGATTAAATGGATGCATACTCATATTTCGCTAATGTTATCTGAGCGAGAGAAGACTCTCAGACTGGCTAGCTTGGGACTACATGATCCACCTGCCCCTGACCTTCGTGTCAACTTCAAGGAAGGCCTTTTCTCCATGTTCATGCACTTTACGGGCACGCATGATGGCGTTCGGCAAGTGGAGAAGGGCCGAGTCTTTGCCATTAGCGACCCAAAGCATGGCGGCATCCATATTGTCGTCATCGCGTCAGCACTCTGCCTGGATGGCGGCAACGGTACAATCGTCTTGGATGCCGCTGCGATCCCTTGGACAACAACTGTGGCCTCGAAGACTGGCCCATGGATCAGCTCGCTCGGAGAGAGAATAATGAACATCAAGGTCGATGAAGAGGAGCTCAAGTTGTGGAAGACACTGCTTCCAGCCTACGCTGAGCGCTGCAGAACCTGGTCGCACAAAAAGTCTTGCGAGTACGCCAAGCAAAACTCCATCCCCTTATCCGTCGACCTGGGGGAGACTCCACTGTGCTCCTGCGGGAACGGTGTCTTCCCGGCAAATTTCATCCTTGCTCCTAATACCAAGAAAGAATTGCCAAAATGGAACACGATGGCGAAGTACGCCACCAGAATTGCAATCTCTCCAAGCTTCTCCGTGCCGATGGTTGAAGAGCAAGTTGGTCCCAAGCTGATGCAGCATCAAGCAGCGCCGAACAAAATGACAAACAAGAAAGATTCTGAGCTCGAGGCTTTGTCGAAATTGATGGGTGACCAGGACAAGATGCGCTCATTCATGAAAGCTATGGAAGAGAAGAAGTCTGCCCAGGGAACGTCCTTCAACCTTCAAGCAGCGCTCAAGAAGGGCATTGAAGATTTCTCGAAGGCAGACCAGAATGGCCGAGCTGCTTCGAAGAGTAAGCCAAAGCCATTTCCAGGCGCTCAAGAGCTTGGTGAGTTGGAAGCCTTGGAGAAAGCCATGGCAGACTTGATGGAGAAAACTAAGGATGGCTGTAGCCAGTGCGGAAAGGAGAAGCAGGATTCAGGCAAAGCTCTCCTGAAATGTGCCAAATGTTGCAAGACGAAGTACTGTTCGCCTGAGTGCCAGAAGGCAGATTGGAAAGAGCATAAGAAGAGCTGTGGAAAGGACTGAGTATGCTGGTATCAGACACGTTCTGCTGGACTTCCTCGGGGAGGTTATTTCGAGTCTACATGGCCTTGCGTGGCAAATTCTTTTCGATTGCTCAGGATCACAATCGATCCAGGAATCAATGGAGGCCGGATCCTATCCACAAGGCCTAACCAAACAATTCTCTGTACTGTCTGCCTGCTACCGAAGACCTGAATTCATGAGGACGACTTGCCAACTTGACAAGTTAGGGACGCAACGTTGCAAACGGCGATTGACATGGCCTTTTTGGTATCCTACCAAGGCTGCAAATCTTGAGTGCGAACAGAGAGGAGATTGTGGTTCAGCTTTTCTACCATTTCTGCTGCAATTTCGCCTTTGTTTTGTCAGCACGGGCCACCGGTGCTGTCCTCTTCTGAGCTAAAAAAAGCAGTGCCGTCGCTGTTTACGCCTCGAAGCTCCTCAATTCGTCTCCCTCTTCTGGGCTGGCGCAGTAGTAAGATACTGACACGGCAAGGATAGTAAGGTAGGCTACAGCTGAATGGAAGGCTGAGCTCTAATGCGCGATTTTTACCCCACAATGTATTCTCTCTTTCTGAGCTAAAATTGCAGTGCCATCAATGATGCATGGCGACGAAAGCGCCCTTCTAATTCGCCGCCTCAACTCTCAATTCCGGTGATCATACTTCGCGCTTCTACACTCTTCTCGACCATACACACACTCCGTTCGGCCAGCCATATTCCGCACCCGCATCTCGCCAGCATCTCGCCAGCATCTCGCCGATTCCTCCTCCCTTCCTTCCACTCCGAACCAAGCAGTGCTCATGCATGAGCAAACCTTGTTTGAAGGTCGATCGCTTACTCAGAAATGCATCCTACTCTCGTCTCTGTTGGCGGAAGGGACGCGGAGAAGATACGATGCGTGCAAGAAAGCGAGATCTTGCGACAAAAGAGTGTAGCTGAAGCGCTTGTACGTGAGAAGGAGACGAACCGACTTCTTAGAACACGCCATCGAATGCATCTGTGGCAATCGAATGAAGATTCCTCAATCAACGAGAGAAAGCATTTCAAAAGACAATCGATACCAGATCATTTTCTAGTTCGTTCTCATAGGTTGCGATATGAACTCGACTGTTTGCTACTACTATCGACCATAACCTATTAACAAGAGAAAGAAAGCGTATGCTGTCATTCCCATACTTTAAGAATCTTGTCCCCACAATATCTCTCTCCTCAACATTTGTTTCCAATATCTCTTTCCTCGATCCCTCTTTCCTCAACATCTCCAATTGCAGCCAAAAAAAGGAAAGAAAAAAGAAGATTTCACGATTCTAGCAGCCTATAGAAATCGATAGCTTTCTATCACTCCAACAATCTCTCAGGACAACTTTCCTTCGTTGTCGTAACAGAAACTCGAAACAAAATCCAGCTGTTTTCTCGGGACGATACCGGACGCTGTGTTCTTCCATTATTAACGATCTATTCTGATTCGCTAGACTCGCGTCTTCGTCTTCTCTTCTTCTGAGCTAAAATTGCAGTGCATTATCAACGCCACAACTTCTCCCCTCTTTCTGAGCTAAAACTGCAGTGTCAATGCCTACGCTATTACAACACCTGCATATACTCTGCGGCCTCTACCTACCCCACAATCCCCTCCTTCTACGCTAAAATTGCAGTGCCCCATCTGGCACAATCGATTGGACGCTGTCATCTACCGCTACTGACGATCCTGTCTAGTTCGCTACAAACTCACCGGCGTCCTCTCTTCTTCTGAGCTAAAATTGCAGTACAAGCACGGCTACACTCCCTCCATTTCCCTCCCTCCTTTCCTCTCTCCCTCTGAGCTAAAATTGCAGTGCAGTGCTGTCGCTATGCATCTACCCCATAAATCCCTCCCCTCCCTCCTCCCCTCCTCCCATCCTCCTCCTACGCTAAAATTGCAGTGCAGATAGATGAAAGATAGCGTATAAGTAGCTTCTCAAAGATAATCTTTCCTGCTAAGGTACTTCCTACCTTCCTACTTCCTACTTCCTACTTTCCCCGAGCAAAACCCCATCAACACAATCAAACAGGATGAATGGATGGATGGAAAAACAGAAACGCTACGGGAAACGCTACGGGAAACGCTGCGGGAATGAATCCCATCAAATGAGATAGAAAACGCTACAGGAAAGACACCACCGGCCAAGACGAAATATCAAGACGAAATATCAAGACGGAATATCAAGACGAGAGATTCCGAGTGTAAAAAGATGCAGAGTAAAAGACACCAACGAGAAAAACCAACGAGAACAATAACAAGGACAAGACGACAGCATCAATCCAAGGAGAAGCAGAACGAGAAAATCAACAAGAACAAGAAAAACAAGGATAACTAGATGAAGACGACAACAACACCTCCTTCTCCCTCCCACCACTCTCCTCTCCCCTTCGACTCTCCCCTCCGACTCTCCCCTTCGACTCTCCTCCAATCTCAAGCCCCGATCTCAAAACCCGATCTCAAACCCCAATCTCAAAACCCAATCAAACCCTCCCTCCACTCCCCTTCCACTCTCAATCCAACGCTCCAACAATCCCAAGCAAGCTCATCAGATCCAAGCTCATCAGAATCCAAAAAAAAAACACCCCCACGCGTCCGTACATAAACTAAACACCGTTCTCAAAAACCCCAAACCATGGCATTAACAATCATTAACCATTAAACCACTACAACTACAAATACAAATACAAATACAAATACAAATACAAATAACACATTACCTTTTCCCCTCCATCCCCTCCCCCCTCCACTCCCTCTCTCCCCCCTCCTCCCTCATAAAATTCACTGTATCAATAACTCCGATTCATACAACACCCATTCAACACCCACCCATCACAACACCCATCACAACACCCATTCAACACCCAGGGACCATCATCACCACCTAACCAAAACCCAAAACCCAATTACCATATCATAAAACAAATACAATACAATACAGTACAATACAATACAACATCGTTCCAGGAAAAAAGCAGCAGTAGTATCAGCAGTATCAGCAGTAGTATCAGCAAAGGAAGGGGGTATAAGGCTATCCATCCTACCCAATAAGATTAAAAAAACGCCGGTATCATAACCCCATAACCCTTATCCCATATGTGCCCATGAACCCCCACCGTATCCATGCCCACCAGTCCCACCAGTCCCCGTCCCCGGCGTTTCCAGAAATAACTTTCGCACAGAACCAAAGGTGCCGGTTATTATATAAGCACACAGTCGTGCCTCCGTTGTGTATAAGTATGCGTGTTCCACAGATCCCGCGTTACTGAAGCCGCACCACCACACCGGTATCCAGACGTGTGGATGGCGTCTCGATATCCATACACCGACGTCATATATCATATTTTAACACTCCTCCTCCCATCGCCGTGTCCAGAAACAAGGGGAACAAATATCGCCTCGAACCATCCGTATCAGACTCGTAAAGCATTGTCATGCCATCAAATCTATCCGCCCACTCTCGAGCCACCCTGGCGCTGGTAAGGTGCAGGAGTATCCCGCCCCTCAAGGAAATCCTTGAAAGCGCGCACTTCCTTGACGAATATGTATCGAGTGCAGAACTCGTTGATCTCGAAATAGATTTCGTTGGCTCTCACCAGGTCGTTGCTGACCAGATGCTTCAAGAACATGGCCAACAGGGTGATGGCTCGCTCTTGCTCGTCCCGACCCCTTCTCGGTTCGTTGGATGTGTCGGAGGATGGATCGTTGGAAACGTTGGAGGTGTTGGAGGACTCGTTGTAGTGCTCTTCCTGGCCCATGGCTTCGATGGTGCGGAGGGCGTAGTCGATGTACTCGCGCATGACGTGTATCTTCTCGAAGCCTGCAGATTCGAGGGCGTGGTTGTCCCTGGCCGCGAGGTGGCAGAGTGTGTTGAGGGAGTCGAGGGAGATATCTTGACGGATGAGGTATTGACGAGTGTTCTCGGGATCGACACGCAGGTAGTGTTCAATCTGTTGAAGGGTGGGCGCCTTTGTGGCATCAGAAGCTTTTGCTGTTGGTCGTGAAGCAGGAGCTGTTTCGCGAGCAGCTCCGTACTCGTTGCGATAGTGTTGATCACGATGGTCCTGCGCGCGGTCGACATCTACGGAGCGTACTTCTGGCGACTGAGCGGCAGGGTCTGGCAAGAGGGCTTCAAGTTCCCACGACATGGGGATTCCAGCTTTCTCGAGTGCCATAGCGTAAGTTGTCAGATCGAGCCACTCCGGATCTCCCTTCCTCCTCACGGCGTGTTCCATGAGCTCGAGTGGAGACATGGCGCCGAGTGCCTCTGCCGGCCACTCCTTCTTGCCCTTGTACTGTTCCAACCCGTCGAGCGCAAAGTATATGATTTCCAGACGCGATCTGAGCAAAATCTCTTGCGGGCTGTACTCTTCGGTCCCGAGATTGTCGCGGTTTGCGAGCAGCTCTCCTCGAATATGGTCGGCTGCGGTGACCCAGTGGAGGAGGAAGGGGTGGTCGCGGAGCGGCGTCTCAAAGGTGAGCTGCAGAATCATGTATTCGGCGTTGAGGGCGGCAGTGATGTGGGATTCCACCTCTTCGGAGCTCAGCGGTGCGTCGGAGGAGCTTCCTTCCTTCAGCAGGGCAGGGATCTCTTCGAGCAACCATGTGCAGCGCGTGCTCAACTCGAAGTTGGTCATGGTCTTGACATTGAAGCTGAACAGACCCTCTTTCCAGTCGCTCCATCGATCCCTTGGTTTTCGCAAGCCCGCCAGGAATCGGAGGCAATTGCCCTCGAGGGATTTGCCGGAGCCTTCGGACAAAGAGGTGATCAAGTCGTTGGGGAAGCTGTGTGGATTGCGCATGGTTAGAAGGCCTTTGGGTAGAAGCTGGGCGAGATAGTCGGAAGGCTGCATTGTTAAGGTGCAGGGTGACAACGGGCAATAAATGGCATTGCTGATAGAGAGTGGTTGGGAGGTTGATATTGTGTAATGCGGAGTGTTGTAATTGGACTGCCTGGTTGTGGTGAGTTTATCTCGAGCCAAACAGGATCGATTCAGCCTCACGTTTCTTTTTCACCCAACGACCGAGTGTGGGGTATTCGAGTAGGCACGCAATAGCGGCACCGGATCTCCCGCGATGGCCGGTTGACGTGAAAAGGTAGTATTGACAGGACACTTGTTGACAGGATACTATACTGAGGCAAAAATGCAGGTGCTTTTGGATACTTGCAATTAGACGAAGGCATATAAGTCTGTCGTATTTGAGTTGCACGAGGGTCATTTACAAACATGTCCGTTAGATTGGGTCGAAGCATCATGACCATTTGTAAAGGAAGTGGCGCCCATGATTCACGATGCATCTGTTTATGCAGGGCAACATATTGAATAGCCACAAAGGGAGCACTCGAAATTGCTTAACCATAATCTCATTAAAAATGTTATCGGACTAATCTCCCCAGGTACAGGCCATGCTATGCAATGTTCCAACATTCGTCAGCGCATCACGCCATGCAGAATTCAAGCCCTTGAAGCGCACGTTTGCACGGAGTATCCATCATTCCACCTTGAAACAGAGCAAAACGCCGGCCGGTAGGATGACAGAAGAGGGAACGGGTATCGTAGAGGTCTGATTACTGATTGTTGGCGGTCGTATCTAGTATTTGAGGATGATGTATCTGTTTCGGGGTTAGCCTGAGCGGGGGGATTTGAGTATGAGCTACGTACAGGGCGTGGATGATTCCAGGAATGTAACCGAGAATGGTCAACAGGATGTTGATGAGGAAATCGGCATTGCAACCACGTTCCAGGAAGACACCGAGTGGGGGGATGAAGATGGCGAAGATGATCTTGATGATGTCTGATCCGGTGAAGGCCATTGTGAAGGTTGGTTTGACTTTGTGTTTGATTGGTGTATGGCAATGTCTGAAGGATGGATTGTAGATAGTTGACGTTGGTGAAGAGACAGCGAGTGGAAGGCAGCGCTCCGCCTTTAAACAAAGCTAGGAGACTACGTCATGTGGAGCAGTCGGGCCACGCCTTGCTTTGAAGCGCAAACAACTGGAACTGCGCAGGTTACTGCTACCAACTATTACTAGGCTGCCAGTATGTCATTGGCGCGTGCTCCATACAATCCTGCCGTCTCTTTTGGAAACGCCCAGCCTCAATGTGGCTATGCGCAGGCCGTCTATACCCGATTGGCTGAGACCGTCCACCTTGGTGAAGATTCTGGGCTGGATCCTTGCTTTGTGTGGCGCGAGCTTGCCAATATACGTACGCCCTGGTCGCGTCGCATCCCATCACATGATGAGGTCTGTGAATCTCTCCTTCTCACTGTCAGAGGACTCCTGGATATCGAATCCCACTTCACTTTACATGAGAAGCTGTGGCTAATCTATTGCCATATGCTCTGTTCGCAAGAGAACCCACAGCCATGACCATGTAAGAAAACGCTGGGGTCCGCGCAAGATGATGCAATGTAATCTGCACAGCCGACGCGACAAGATACCAACTTCTCTGTGCCGGCCTACCCAACGCACAACTGCACTGAGCTGCTAACTCGCAGCATCTCCTTGGCTCTACCAATCTATCCACGTCCCCTTCAAGCATTCAACCTGTTTCGAGAAAAGTCTTCAAACCCGTCGCTAAACCACGACCGCAACCACAATGTCCACCCCACCCAAACTCCCAGCCGCGCCCGACCTCTCCTCCCTCCCCGACACCCAACGAGCAGCCATCCTCGACCTCCTCTTCGAACCCTCGCCAACCCTGCACTCCCTATTCCTACCCCTCACCGGTTTCCAAAAATTCTTCAGCTACAACGACTTGGTCGCCGCAATAGGCGCCAAACTATCATCCCTCGCAGAATCGTCCAAAAAAGACGATTTGCAAGAATTGGAAAATGTGTTATCCTCCCATCCGCGGTTGGGTGAGAAGAAGGTGGATAGTGCTTTGAGTAGGATGGAGCAGGATGCTATGATTAAGGCGTCCGAGGGTGGTGTGGAGGATGAAGCGAAGGTTAGGGAAGCGGAGATGCTTAGGCGGTTGAATAGGGAGTATGAGGAGGCTTTTCCGGGGTTGCGATATGTGGTTTTTGTGAATGGGAGGCCGCGCACGGTTATTTTTGAGGATATGAAGAGGAGAATTGCAAGGGGTGATGTTGCTGAGGAAAGGAGGGAGGCTATTAAGGTATCTTCGAGTCAGGGATCTCGAATGGAAATTGGCATATGCTGATGTGATTTTAGGCTATGTGCGATATTGCCCTCGATCGAGTTACGAAGTTACAGTGAGCGAAGTAAGGACTTTGATATCATCGCAATAGGATTAACCATCAAATCGCCAGACTCGTGTATACCAAATTATAGATCTCAGGCTAGTTCCGAGCATCTCTCCATCCCCTTATCCAGAAAACCCCAAGCCCTTTCTCTCACCTCTAACCCCTTCTTAACTTCGCCTGGTAAATGATACAGCACTTCACAATTCTCAATATCTCAAAGTAAACATGATATACTTCCAAATTAGCATCGGTGTGGACTATATATCACATATACAAGAACTATACCTAGTTGATTATACAAGAACTATACCTAGTTGATGTACTAGTTGGTATAGGAAGGGATGTCAAACAGTATGATATAGGTAGTTGGGTGTGGGGTATACTATATCGCTCCCGCACGCTTTACTGGATGGACGTTTGTAGGACTTCATTATTTTGGGTTATATCTATTTCGCTTGGATTGTGTTGTGTTGTGTTGTGTTGGGAATTGTAAGCTTGTGTAGGGTGCTAGGTGTGTTTCAAATATACTTATGTTGTATGTTGGAAGTGATTCATTTCGGAAGTGATTCATTTCGGAAGTGATTCATTTCGGAAGTGATTCATTTCGGAAGTGATCCATTTTGGAAGTGATTCATTTCGGAAGTGATTCATTTCGGAAGTGATCCATTGTCTGGCAGGTGATCACTACGAAAGGTAGAACTTGTGTCATAGGTAGCTATCTACTCCCGTCTACTCGGGGTTAACTTGACGGAAGGGAGTAAGAGCCGCGATATATACCTCTAAATAGAGAGGTTCGTATGTCGTTGATCGGGATGTGTTGTAGATGTGCCAGAGATGGTATCCCACTCCAAAGCCAGAATTCTCTGCCTCTCCTACTTATCCATTGAGATCAGCCCAAGATAATCACCCTGGGTAGTCCGGTATATCCTATATCCTCTTTCTCCTGTTAAAAAAGTGAGATAATCTCGCGACAATTATCCAGGGCAGTCCGGTATATCCCACATCCTCCCTCTCCTGTTAAAGAAGTGAGATGATCTCGCGACAGTTATCCAGGGTAGTCCGGTGTATCCCACACCCTCTCTCTCCTGTTTATTCAATAAGATCATCCCAAGACAGTTACTCTGGGCAGTCCCATATATCCACATTCTCTTTCTCTTACTTATCCACCACGACCATCTCACGACAATCACCCAGGACAGTCCGGTATATCCCACATCCCTCCCTTCCCTTCCCTCCCTCCTCCCCTCCCCCCCAAAAACCCCCTCATCAACTACCCAGGCCCAATCCTCGGCATATCATGATGCTCACTCAACCTCGCCAGCCCCCTATTAAACTCCTCCACACTCTCCTTATGCGTCTTAACACCCTCCCTACGCATCCTCTCCCTCAAGTTTTTCCTCCGCTGTTCCTCGGCTCGTTGTTCGGCGGGGGTTTTTATTGATGCGTGAGTGGGGAGGGATTCGTGTGAGGATTTAGGGGAAGGGTTGGAGGTGTTTTGGGGTTGGGGAGAGGGGGATATTTTGGAGGGTTTGGTGGTGAGGGTGGTGGATTCGTGGGTGGGTTTGGTTGTTGTGGTGAAGGTTTTTGGTTTGGCTTCGGGTTCGTTGGTGGTGGGAGATGGGGAGCGGTCCTGAGGCTGAGCAAGGGAGGTACTTTTGTCGCTTGGTTTTTGCTTCTTTTTCTTCTTGGGTTTGGTTATTGAACTGCCTTTTAACTTGAGCGCGCCACCGGAGCCTTGGTAGTCTGAGGCGGGCATGTTGGTGGTGATGGTGCTTGAGGTGACAGCTCGGGGTGAAGAAAGTGAGGTGTGGAGTCCGAGTCGTAGGGCTGACGCGTTATCGATAGTGCCGGCCGATGATCGGAGACTGTGGTGTCGAAGTTCGAAATTTTGAGGGTGAGGGAATGACAGAACACCACTACGCGTGGATGTGGTTAGAGCGGTATAGACAGGTATGTGCGGTGTCTTCTTTTATTGCCTATGTCGGATGGGTCGCCCCAGTGTTTGTTTACTGTAAGGGAGTGTAATTTTCGTACTGTCATATTCCATTTGCCATCAAACAGATTCTTCTTATTTTCCTGCTCATTCGAACTATCTTTCATTTCTCATACTCCTCTGACTGAATCAGTACACTCAATTGCTCCACCACTCTTAAATATCATCAATCATGGACTCAATGGTTCTCGGCCGAGGCAGAAATGCTCTCCTTCTAGGCTCAGGATTCGTCGCCACCCCAACCGTCGATGTCCTCTCCAAGGCCAACGTCTCCGTCACGGTGGCATGTCGAACTCTCGAGAAGGCCAAGAAACTTGCAGGCAACTTCAAAAACGCCAATGCCATCTCACTCGACGTCAACGACACGGCTGCTCTCGAAGCCGAGGTCGCCAAATACGATGTCACCATCTCTCTCATCCCATACACATACCACGCCGCCGTCATCAAGGCCTGCATCAAGGCCAAGAAGCACGTCGTCACCACGTCCTACGTCTCACCGGCGATGTTGGAACTGGACGCCGCAGCCAAGGAAGCTGGAATCACCGTCATGAACGAGATCGGTCTTGATCCCGGTCTCGATCATCTCTATGCCATCAAGACCATTGACGAAGTGCACAAGGCCGGTGGGAAGATTACCAGTTTCTTGTCGTACTGTGGTGGTCTCCCCGCTGCTGAGTGCTCAGACAACCCTCTTGGATACAAGTTCTCTTGGTCCAGCAGAGGCGTGTTGTTGGCGTTGAAGAATGCGGCTTCGTACTACAAGGACGGAAAGCGGGTTGATGTTTCGAGTGCCGATTTGATGGCTACTGCTAAGCCGTATCACACCGGTTTCCAGGGCTACAACTTCGTCTGCTATCCCAATCGTGACAGCACACCTTGTAAGTATTCCCGTATACTCTGGAGTTAAAATGATGTCACTAACATAACCAGACCGCGAACGCTACAGCATCCCAGAATGCAACACCATAATCCGCGGCACCCTGCGCTACGCCGGTTTCCCCGAATTCGTAAAAACCCTCGTCGACATCGGCTACCTCTCCGACGCACCCTTAGACTTCCTCAAACCAGACGCCCCAGCAACAACCTGGAAAGAAGTCACCGCCAAAATCCTGGGTTCCAAATCCAACGCCGTGCAAGACCTCGAATGGGCCATCAGCTCCAAAACCTCCTTCGCCTCCACCGAGGAGAAAACCCGTATCCTCGAAGGCATGAACTGGATCGGTCTCTTCAGCTCCGACCTCGTCGCCGGAAAGGGGAATCCACTAGACACCCTCTGCGCCGTTCTGGAAAAGAAAATGGAATTCGGACCCGGCGAACGCGATTTGGTGATGCTGCAGCATCGCTTCGAAATCGAGAATAAGGATGGATCGAAGGAAGTCCGCACCTCCACGCTTTGCGATAACGGCGATCCGAATGGGTACAGCGCTATGGCGAAGTTGGTCGGTATTCCATGTGGTGTTGCCGTGTTGCAGGTTCTTGATGGGAAGATTGGGGAGAAGGGGGTTTTGGCGCCTATGGATCCGAAGATTAATGATCCGATTATGCAGGAGTTGAGGGAGAAGTATGGGATCTTTTTGACGGAGAAGACTTTGTAGAGACTCTCTCTTTGCTCTGGAGTCAGATGTGTGTGGTGATGATGGCCATGTGCGCTGTGCAAATGGTTGTATGATTTCGGCTCACTGGACCATACTTAGGGATGAGAATGAAACAAAAGTCCTACAAACAAATTCTCTTCGTCATCTTGTGTGTCCTCTGTCTACAATAACCTCCTCTATCTAGAATCTCAAGTCTATTTACCGGGCACGGGGCTGTACTTCGGGGCTACAATTAAGTCGCCTTCCGTTCAGTTATCGTGTCAATTCCATCAGCAGTTTGCTGTCCTGCACTGCAATTTTAGGCCAGAAGCAGGGAAGAAATATGGTCCGAGCTTATGCAGCCTGCTCTATCAAGTAGTGCAGCTTTTGCACTGCTTTCTTAGCTCAAAAGAGGGTTTCCCTCTGCCCTGCTCATATAATCCGAGCGAACTTGAATAAGCATGGTACGTCCACATGATCTTCGTGAATACTTATGAGCGAGCCAGGAGTCACGTTAGGTGACGTGGAGCGCAAGCTCGAAATAGTACTGGAAATAACCATAGTCTGGAACAAATCCCGAGCCATCCCCAGATGTACTGGCCAAGGATGACTGATGACACAGTTATGCAGTGTCTGATTCACTTCATCTCGTCCTCAAAAGAATGCAAAGCGTCAATCTATACAAGTGATGGCTCTCTATACTCCGCTATCGAGACGCTTTTTCCCAGCCTTGAAAGGGAATCTTATGGCGCATCTCGGGATGAGATGCGTCGGCCTTTTCGGGAATTGGATGCATTCCGTTCTCTTGTGGAAGTTGATCAAGATTTACGGAGTTTTGGGCCCGGGTCAATGGTCCCACGTTGAATAAATATGCGAAACAGGTGTCAAGAGATTAAGCTCATCAGCGGCCAGGTTCGCCTGCCGGCAATGCGATCTCCCTCTGCCATGATCCGATTCCATATGTCGTTCACTGTTGTAATTAAATTAACAATCCTCTTCTGTATACTCTCGCACTTATCGAGAATAGGGGTACACTTCTTAGAGGTGTTGACCATTCAACGCAGAAACGTCTTGCATCTGCTGTTGGCTTCATATTCGTTCGCGACGGGCCTGAGGAGGATCTCGGTGGCAACGAATTTCGCCCTGTCACATAATCTGAGTCAGGGTCGCAAGTCAGCATCTTAAATATGTAGAGCTCTAATGCGATTGTGATGCGCACCTCTGGAATCTGGCCATGGCTGGGACAAAGAGAGCCTCTCCCAACTTTCCCTCGTCTTCGTCCTCGCCGGATCGCGCTCTGATATCATCCGCTAGCTGTTAGCTAATCCGATCTTGCTCGTCCATATTATCAGGCGTGTAATTTCGATGTGGGCCGAGTGAGGTTTACGCGAGAGGAGATTGCGAGGGAAGTTGAAGGTCGGCGAGGGAGCTTTAGAAGGGCGAGGTTGTTGCCACGGTGCGCTCCTGCGCAGCAGCACAGCAGGATGCCTGCCATCTCAGTGCAGGTGCAGGAGCGACGGAGGATAGGGATTTTGACGAAGTGCTCGAAGTATCCGGCGCGAGGCTATAGTGATAAGGCGTCAAATCTAGCGTGCTGTCAGTCGCAATGTTTCTATCTCCGATATGTGGGTCTCTAATTACCATAACAGAAATTGAACCAGTATATATGAAGCAACCCAGCCACAACGCATTCAGAGTTCTGCGCAGGGTACAAATGCTACCTCTTGGTCGCGAAAAGGTTCTCAAATCTTCGGGAGCTGGGAGAGATGTATGCCAATCAAAGGGGAAATGTCTACCATACGTCGTTTCATACGAAGTCTCGAATTTTTCACAATGATTCGCTAGCTTCAACCCCAATTCTCATGCGGCACCTCATAGCCCATTTCTTCCCAAGCTGCGCAGTATTCTTGCTTGTCTAGCCAGCTGAGTTGCTTCTCCAAGGTAGAGACATCATAAGGGGCTGTATCAACTTCAGGCCCAACATCCTCTTGATTCCAATCTGAAGACCCTATTTCACTAGCAATTGATTGTCTTAGTTGTGAGAAATCTGAGGCTGTTTGCCCTGTCCAGCCTGCCTGAATTATTTCCTCAAACATACTGGCTGAGGAATGAACAACTCCTTCTCCTCTTTTGAGATCATTGGTTATTTGCTTAACCTCGGCGTAGCTCCTGACGTTGGCGAAAGGGTCTATACCAGACGCTAAAAAGTGTATGCATGTTGTAAGCTTAAAGTAGTCCTCCATCACCTGCTCTCTGAAGCCTGCCTCCTGACAGTGGATGACAGAGCCGAAGTCGAACAATCGGAGGTTGTGATGTCTATCGATGCCTACGTTGTCTGTTTTGAGATCTCCATGTGTATACCCGAGCTCTTCAAGCCGCTCAAGGGCACTCAGCAGCTGTTGGATCCAGACGAAGTGGGTTTTTTCCGAATGCTCACTCCAGACTCGTAGCAGTGGGTTGAAATACTCGAGAATAATTTCGCGCATTAGTGAACCATGGGCTTGCGAATTTGTTGGAATTCGTTTCGCGAGGTTCGAATGAGGATTCTCCGCGAGAAGATCGTAGAATTTCTTCTCCTTCTCGAATAACATCATACTCCGTAGGGACATCGCAATTTGATCTTCTGCCTCTTCTGTATCTTGTAAGGCCTTGACCGGGTATTGAAAGGGAAGCTTGATAACCCTCTTGTCGGAAAGTTTATAAACAATTCCCTGTGATGGGCTGAGGCTTAGACATTTTCCTGGGGTGAAGATATATGGCGCGATTCAGGAATTGTTAGGCATTTTGTCAACAGAAGAGTGAATTTCTGGCTCAGATAGCCAATTCGGCCGAGTAAAGTGAACGGGGAAGTGGAAAGGTAACGGAAGTTGTGCTGCGTTGAAGCTGGGCAAGGCTTGGCAAGAGGCCTGTCCACGTGATAGAGGCTCTCCAAACTAGTGATTAGAGGCCATGACAGAATCTTCCATGATTCTGATCCAGAAGCTCTCGCATTTGAGAAAGCAGAGTGTGTCGATATGATGATGAAAGTTATTCCAGCGAAGTATTGCCTGGCAAGGTCAGTCACGTGTTCATTCACCCGAGTAATTTCTCTGACCCACATTCTTCCAAGCAAGTCAATCCACCACGGCACCAGCATTGAACAATGAGCCCAAATGCAGGAGGCCCCACAGCCAACTCTAGCCACATCGTTAGCGAGTTGGCGCGGACGAAAACCGATTTCATACAACTTCCCTCAGCTTGGGGCGCGTAGAGTACTAACTCATCAACCAGCGAGCGAACACCGTCACGTCTCTCCCAGACCTCACACAACATGTTCAACCATCCAAAAGAGCTCCAGGCAAGCGGGGATAAGATGATTGGTTTCCTTCCGTCCGTTTCGAAGCCTTCGAGGTTTCATTGTTTAGCGTCCCTTAAGAATCGTGGCTTGGCCATGGACCAAGAGCGGCATACTAAACGGGGATCTTGATGTCTGAGCTCTCCCCTATTATTCACGCGTTCGAACTCCAACATCTTTCGTTCCTTGCTCCAATCCTTCTTCCATATACACTCTTTCTTACTTTCTTTAACATTGGGTGACAGCGTTCTTTCAGCTCACAAAGTCATTCTTTCCGTTTTCTGTCTCTTCTAAGCGAACATCCTTTTTCTCGCATCCGGGACAAACTCTCTTACTAGTAGTAGGTTGGCAAACTGACTTGTTTATTGCGATGAGCAAAGCTGATCGATCAGATTACATATCCAAATCATCTCCATCCATACCATCATGCACGCAACCCAATCTCTCGCCGCTTTGGCGACCTTGGCTTCTTTAGCCTCAGCCCAAGTTATGGGCTTCAACTCCGGAGCCACCCTCGATACGTACAAGGTCAAGACTCAATCCGACTACGAGGCAGAGTTCACGACCGCCCAAGGACTTGTCGGAGCTCCCGGCACATTTAACAGCGTGCGCCTCTACACTATGATTCAGGGAGGCACCGACACCGATCCAACGAGCGCTTTCCAGGCCGCGATCAACACCAACACCACGATGCTTCTCGGTATCTGGTGTTCCGGCACTACGACTATCGAGAAGGAGCTCACAGCGTTGAACACGGCAATCAAAACCTACGGAACGAAGTTCACCGACTTGGTCGTTGGAATCTCTGTTGGTAGCGAGGATCTGTACAGAACCTCCGTCACCGGCATCATCAACAAGTCTGGTATCGGAAACACCCCAGACGCCATTGTCAACTTCATCAAGGACACGCGCAAGGCCATCGCAAACACACCCCTTTCCGGAACCCCCGTCGGTCATGTTGATACATGGACCGATTGGACCAACACTTCCAACAAGGCTGTCATTGACGCCGTTGACTTCCTTGGAAACGATTTGTACCCCTACTACCAGAACACCAAAGATAACTCAATCGGCAACGCTGCCGATCTTTTCACCGAAGCTCAGAGCGCTACTTTGGCTGCTGCTGGTGGCAAGCCAGTTTGGATCACTGAAACATAAGTCTCCCTCGCTCTCTCTACTGTTCTCATGCTAATTGTCTATGCACTGGATGGCCCACTTCCGGTCCTTTGTTCGGACAAGCCACTGCGAGCCCTGCTAACGCTCAAGAATACTGGCAAACCGTCGGATGCCAATTGTTCGGTAAGACCAATGTCTGGTGGTACAACCTCAGGGACTCCAACCCAGACAACGAGGCCAAGTTCGCCATCACATCTGGTCTATCCACCACTCCATCGTTCAACTTGACCTGTCCCGCTGTTCAGAAGACCAGCAAAGGCGGTGACGGAATCAAATCCAACGGCACTTCCTCTGCGACCTTCCCGGGCAGCACCGGTACCTCAAGCGGAAGCTCGAATGTGACTGTCGGCAGCTCAGGCGGTTCCAGGACTAGCGCCGCAGCCGGCTCGGGCTCAGCTACCGCATCGCCAGTGGCCACAGGTGTTGCAAGCTCTGCCGGTGCCATGATGGGAATGACCATGTGCATTCTGCTCGGATCCATTAGCTTTTTGCTGTAAATAGCCTGTGAACTGATGTAGAGTATATTTGCATTGGTCATGGAGTTGGGATTTAGAGGGCCTGCGTTGAGATACAGCCGGGTATTGCATCTTCATTAATTCAGCCATACATTGTCATCCACGGTCGGCGTCGGCTTTTCTTTTCTCCAGCTTTCAGTTGTTCCTTCTGGGGCTTATATGCTACTGTGATTGTGGGCAGCATTTGATTCCATTGAGCATAGTTACCTGAATCAACGGGCTTTCCGGTCCGAATTTCCCAATCCGAAGCCTCGTCTCGTAGAAAAGTCTGCTTGTGTTCATTGTACTTGTGCCTGTATGTATTGCGCCTGTGCTTGTGGTGTTTATAGCGGGGAGTTCTGGTGAATCATTGTCAATGTTTTGACGATGATGGAAAGAAAGATAAGACCATTGAAGAATTTTTCCTTTTCTGTAGCTTGACGGAGTAGATTGAGTTCGTTTATTTACTGGTTAGGTTGGGAGTGGATTGGGGTGGAGTAGAATGAATAGGTAAGACACCTACAGAGTAATATATGTAACATGCACCGAAAGCGTCGATCCCTGATTTAGCTCGCACCTCGTACCTCGCTTGCTATATTACGGTGGTATTATTATTATATAAAATACGAATGTGGCTGGGTAGGTGTACAAATGTGAAATCTTTACTAGTAGCTTCTTCATAATTATAATATAGTATATTTCCTGACAGAAATACGTATTTAGGATGAAACCGAATAGGTAGAAAGCTAAAGAGAGAGAGATTCGGTAAATCTGTTTTTGCGGGGGTGGAAGGAAGGTAAGATTCAAGAATAAGATATAAGGTAGATATAAGGTATATTAGGACTTAAGAGAAGTCTTAGACTTAGTAATGGGTTAAATACGGGATTATATTAGATTAAGTACTAAGGGATTAATTTTATCCTAACCTAACTTTTTATAATATTATTTTCTTGAATCTTATCTAGTTTAATTTATATATATACAAGTAACCTTAAACGCAGTTTTAAACCAGAACTTAGAAACATTAAATACAGATATCTCTTTAGCTATAACTACTATCTCTATAAACCAAAAAGGAATCTATAAACGAAAAATTCCAAAAATAAACCCCTACGGAAATACGTATTATATATATCTATAAAAAAACCTACCTCAATTCAGTTCTAAGTGGACGCCAAGTTAAGTGTTCTAGAAAGAGGGACTGGCTACCATGTACTAGGGACGCAATCTATACCTTCCTTCCTTATACATAATAAACCGTGCCTCCATTACCCCGACAAAGAAAAAAGGCAACACAATTTCATCCTACCTAGGTTGGGAAAGAATAATCGATTATGTACATGTACATCTTTCCAAAGGAATATATACAATAAACGAAAAAAAGGGAATCAATCTACTAACGAAAAAAAAGGATCTAGGTAGCAGCGGGTAACCGAAAGGGACACACACCTCTACCGAAGACGCAAAAATGCCATTTTTATATACAAAGAAAAGAAAGAAAAAGAATGCAGTTCGAACGCTACGACTCCCGGATTGATCTAGACTGAACGAGAGATTTGAGCATCATCTCCAAAGAAACAATACAGTTGTAGCGCTATGAATTGATGGATCTAGAACGAGAGAGACGGGGGGACCAGACCAGCCCTTGATATGTATATATACATCAAGGCCCACCTGCAGCACCCGTAAAATCCAGAAAGAAAGAAAATTCTATACAAAACGACTGATGCCAGAACACACGCTGCGCTACCCAAAGCCGATGAACTCAATACGCTTCAAGGATGCCAATAGAGAGAGTAAGGAAGTAGAGGGATTAGAAAATACTGAATTTCCTCCTCGGACTACCCCCACCAATCCCAGCACTTGATCCCTCAGCGCTGTACCCCGAATCCCGATCCGCCTCATCCTCGAAATCAATGTCAAATTTCTCTTCCTCTTTCTTGGCGGTGACGCCGTCGATGAATGCACGCTCGCCACCCGTCTCTTCATTGGCTTCCCAGGCTTTCTGCATCGCGCCTCTAGTATTCCAACGCAGAGTCCTGGAGATGGAGTCGAACCATTCTGTCGGCCGGGATAGGACGGTTGGGAACGGGTATTGCGAGGCGGCGATGGTGACGTAGTCGCCTTGTCGAAGCTCGACGCGGCCTTTGCCATCGAAGGCGCAATAGGCCGTTGCGCGGGAGGATTTGGGAACGGCGATGCGCAGGGCCATGGAGTCGTTTAGCAACATGGGACGGAAGGAGAGAGTATGCGGACAGATGGGCGTGAGAAGAATGGCGGGGATATCGGGGTGGACCAATGATCCGCCGGCGGATAGTGAGTATGCTGTTGAACCTGTTGGCGTTGAGAAGATGCAACCGTCTGCTTGAACGACTGTGAGGAGTTCGTTGTCGCCGTAGAGCTCTAGGTTGGAGACGTAGGGAGACGGGCCACGATCTATGACCAACTCATTCAAAACCTCAAACTGTTCCGCTTCGATTGGATCTTGCCTGGTGTTGGTTCCCGGGTCGGCCGCACTGGCACGATAGACCGTACAGGTAAATCGCATCCTGAGATTGACTCTCATGCCTTCGTCGCCCATTATCGATGTGAGGGATTCCTTGAATTGTCGGAACTCAAAGTTTGTGAGGAACCCGAGGGAACCGAGGGAAAAGGAGAGTATCGGCGGCACTATTCGTTGGAAAAGGTGACTCGTGTAAAGAACTGTGCCGTCGCCTCCTAGCGTGAGGACCAGATCAAACTTCTCTGGAGTGGTCCAGCAGAGATCCCGAGTCCAAAACCTCAGCATGCTTTCGTATCTTGGGTCCTTGGCCACCAGGCTGGATGCGTCGAAGCGTTTCGAGGTCCTCAGTTTTGCGTCAACGTAAACATTAACTCCCACCTCTGACCCGTTGCGCGGCGTAGAAAGCAGCCATTCTGCCAGCTCTCGTGTCAGATTCACGAGCTGGTTGTCGCGGGCCTTGGTGACAATCATAACATTCCGCACAGCCCTCCTGATCGGCCTCCGTTGAAGCTGTTTAGAGACTTCGCGCACTCCTGTTGCCGTTTGCATGAGCCGACTATGGCTCAGATATGCATCGTCCTCTAATTCCGCCAGGACCTTCTCGATGTCCACCACGTCGTCGAACCGTTTGTGGAAAAAACATGGCGATCGCAACGCGGACAATTTGCTTGCCATTGTCGCAGAATTCTGGTCGAGCTGTAAATCGGAAAATGCTTCGCTCAATCGACGCGATCGCGAGTTGGAAGGGCTCCCTCTGTCAGGTTTGACAATATTGATGTTGCTGCCATTCGCCGCGAGTAGCGATTGTATGGTGGAGGATATGGGGAGGTTCGAAGCAGGAGGCGGGCGCGAGACAAGCGCCTTCATGATTGTTTGGCGAGGAATGGAGTCAATTGAGTATGCGCCTTTGCGATGGTGACCGAAGGTACTTGAATTCTGCCTCGAGACAGCGATCGGAGCTGGTCGAACAGCAGCCCGGGAGGGTGGGACTGGTGCGCGCGCGGATCGGGACGAAGTTGTAGGGGGTACTTCAGCGCCGTTCGGCCTGGCTATGAGTTTGTCTTCATCGCTAGGAAATCCGAGGTTCTGCCCATGTCCAACCATGGATTCCTGGGTCGGTGAAAGAATTGGCGGTTGTGCTGCATAATCAAGATGGGCGGCGTTGGCGTGGTCGAGCACGGCGGTATCTTCGGAGTTTATAGCCGCTGTCATTGTGAGATCGGGGTGGGGAGCCTGTGGAGTATTGATACTTTAATCTCTCCGGGGTAAGAACGTATGCGACGAGCGGGCGAGAGAGAGATACACACACACAGAGACCGGAGCCGATATCTTCGTCCTTCTCCCAAGACCAGCTTTGGGGGACTTTGTGTATTCGTGTCTCCTGACTCCAACTTCCCCTCTGCCGGCTGTGCAGTCGGCTTGCTTTAAGCTTCTGTGACGACTCAATCGCTTTGCAGCATGGCCTGAATTCGCCCAACCCATAAGCACCCGCGCCGTGTTTCCTCGTCAGCAACACTGGACCTCTGTTCTTGCGGAGCAGGAAGACGAAGGCGAAAAGCCGGGTTACAGGACCAAGAGCTGAAGCAGAAAAGGAAAGCTATCACAAACGAACAGCTCTTTGCTCCGATCGGACAGACCTGATTGCCCAGAGATGGCCATGCTCGGCGCGAAGACGGGGAATGGGAATAGGAGGGGAGTACTAGAAAGCTGAAGTGTGCGCCGGTGGTTGGCGAGGCTCGCTGCTCTCTTTGTGCATCTGAACCAAAGATTGTAGCACATGTCTGGATGGCTTCCTCTGCACGAATAATACTTAGCCTTTGTTTTGTGTCCGGTACAGTCTGTCAATGCTCCAATCGATATCTCGCCGCTCCCTTGCCGCCAGTAATCTTGTGCTGGCAAATCACAAACGCGGGGAAAGATGATGCAAGAGCGCCACTCAGCGTTTGATTCAAGTTGTAGAGTGCTGGTTTCATAGGGGATGAGACATGTACGACCCACAACAGTAACAGGCAAGTTGGGTTAATCGATTGTGGAAATGTGGCCAGGAGAACGAGAAGATATACTTGGTCTTTGGAGCCTGCGCATTGATTCCTTTGGCGCGTAGGTTTGGGAGAGTCCGGCTGCGGGAGATGAGAATTACAGTATCAAAAGGTGTAGACCTCAAAAAAGCGGCACAGTCGATATCCAAGGGTTGGGTGTCTTATTGCGATGCGGCAACAAAGTTTGTCAACTTGTACAAGCAATTGGATTCTGCTCAATGAGGTAAAAACAATAGCTGGGTTAATAACCACCACAGTCATGGCCAGAATGACCATCTTGTGAAATCCTTCACCCTGTTAATCTTGAAAGGGTGAGCTTTAGTCTAGTGATGAAGCCGTTCTTTTCAGATCTAGTTTGATTGGACAAGAAATAGTTTCGGAATCTTTGCGAAGAAAAAGACCAGTTCGCCTTCGCTTTCTAGTCCGACCGAAATGGACGGCGAAAGGTCTCAAAGTGAAGGCGAAGCTATGGTAATTGGATTCGGTCTTTACAACAAGACCTCGACTTCTCATCATATTGCTGTTCAACGTCTTCCGCCTTATCTTTCACCATCATGTCGCTTTAGGGCTCTCTTTACACTGTTCTGCCTCTCATTTATGCCTCTCACAATCGTATGCTGCGAGCTGTGCCGGAACTTCGGAAGCTTGACGGACATGGACTAGCGACAACACTAAGTCCTGAGATTCCCTGGCGTCAATTATTGTGTGTGATCTCTTAGCCGCCCGTGAAGAATGGCTTAGGAATTCCTCTTCGTCGGCAAGGAAAATTTGGTGTTACGACGGAGGCAAAGCAGATTTGGATTCCACGTCCTTGGATAATATTGTCCATCTTTGCGTGATGGGCTTCTAATCGAGAGAGCAGTATCATTCGCCGCTATGGATATGGATCTTAGAAAAGAATGCTAATTAATCCTTGCAAAAGTGATCAGGATCCTGTTCTCGAGCTACGAGCGGAAGTCTTTCCGCTCCCGTGAATGTGGTATGTCTTTGAGGTGGAAAATTTATGTTGATGCATTCTCACTTACACTCCTAGTGCGGGCCAGAAGGCGACAAGCTGCGTGGACTGTCCAGTGGCTGAGAGTCACCAAGACCACTGAAACCATGACGAAGAAGAGCAGATAGCAGTGAGCACAGCGCTTCGGGAAAATCCGGAGCAGATACGATCGACAAAGATACCGGCCCGGAGCGGAAGGCTAAGGTTGATCGCAAGAGATAAGCACACATAATCTCTACCCTCCAGGAGAGACACTTGAAATATGCCTCATCTGAGCCTCGAATAGTTCAATCATACGTATTCAGACGGCAGATCAGAGTCGTCAAGGTGGGCCATCCTTGGTTGATACATTGGCACAGAGCCACAAGTAAAGGCGCTTTTGATGAGGAAGCTCATACACGGATACACAGAAGTCAAGGCTAGGATGGACCAGGTGATGAATGTATCCTGTTTGATGAGTTTGTCAGTTGGAGTAAATCACAATGGAGGGTTGTGACGTGACACGTTGTCGGCTAGCACATGGGACGGGCCGAGGACCCTGACTGACATCATCGCTGCTTGTTTTCGCTCGCGTCTTCTTGTCAACAAAAATAGAGAAAAGCCAAAAATAATCGTCGCAATAACATTTTCGACGCGATATCCCATTCCAAGATGGAAAGTAACTTCGAGAAAACTGATTCACGCCCATCCCATACTCGTCTGAGCTTGCGCCTCGAAGTCGCAATTCTCACCCACGACATACTCGAATTCACGCGAGAGACGCGACGGCACATGACCAATTTCGCATTTCGTCCAACTACAACTTCGCTGTTGCGCATCGGAAAATGGTCTCAAAGGATGG
Source organism: Venturia effusa (assembly GCA_007735645.1). NCBI lineage: Eukaryota > Fungi > Ascomycota > Dothideomycetes > Venturiales > Venturiaceae > Venturia > Venturia effusa. Next base: position 1,348,123 of record CP042198.1, read on the forward strand.
CCATTGACATCTTCTGCGTAGATAATGACCTAGACAACCTCTTTGCGGTCCGAAAACCGAGGATTTGTGTTTGCGACAGACCCATCGTCCCGCGCAATCGCAGCCTATCGTTTCTGGACCAGACCTCACTTTTGCGCCGATGTTGCCAGATCCCTGGAAGCTCGTCCACGTTGACAGCAATGAGACGCTCAAAGTTACCCTAGCTGTATTGTGGCTTCTCCAGGCCGAGCACCCAGCTGACACGCTATTGACAAGTTTCTTCCCTGCGTATTGCATTGGTGCTGCGGTTACTTCGGCTGATTTTAGCCCTACATGTCCCGCTCTCGATGTCCTAGAATACTCGATGCGCCAAAGCAAACAACTCGTTCGCAGCGGTCCAGGACGATTTGATCGTGTTTGGTTTGGAATCTCCGGAACCTTGCCTTCCGCATACCGATTTCTCTCATCTTTCTGCCAATCCCACGGCTGCGTGGGCTACGCATCCAGATCTTGCGCTACTGGCGTTGAAGTTCGCGATTATCCCGAGAACCCTAGATAGATTCGCTTCCCAGGCAAATCACTTATCTTCCTGCAAAGGAATACGTACCGGTCCGTCATCGTCACATCCAGAGCTAGGCAGATTCTGCCGCCCCGAAACAGAGTCACTTGACTAGATGTGACCAAAGCCCACTCACCCGCGCCCGAGGCAACCTTCCCAGTGAACAACACATCATACCAGGATGCCTGTGTTTGCGCCATACTTTATCTCCATAATCCCGCAGCTTCTGAAACCAAAACATTGAATCTACGGCGTCTTTACAATTCCGCGTCCCTCTGTCTCCAGAAAATCGCAATATGTTACGTGAAATGAGTAGCTCCCAGGTTCAGACTAAAACTGACCAACTTACAGTAATCCGAAGCGTTGTCTCTCTGGAGACGTCCAATCTTTATCTTGAGATACAAATGAGAGATATAGAAATGATGAACACGCTGTGATTCTATGCCGTGATGGGCGCGCTCTTCTATCATCCTGGTCCGCAATCAAGGCATCTGAAATCGATGATCTGCATGATTCGTCCGCATCAACGAAAGCAGCTCATCATGCTCATGTGCCAACCTCCACGACTCCGACTTATGCGGCATTCAATTCTTTCATCATGAAATTGCGGAATGATTGGGAAGATTCAGCCGCAATGGTTTGGACATGTAGTTAGTGTTTTCCGCAAATCTGTTGGGCTTCTCTTCTGAGTCTCCGCCTAAGGTGAAATCACAACAACCCATTGGCTGGTCCTGGATGGTGTTCGTACTATGATGGCTGCTTGTCGCCCATTTCCGCGCAAAGACCTGACAAGTCATGGGAAAGTCATAAACATTGTCGCAAGCAGCCCTTCTGCCAGAAATTAAAAGTCTTTGCTATTCAACAAAGCGACTTGACCTGAGCGACTATCTCCTGAGTGGGACAAGAGGGCATTTGTGGAAGCACTTAGTGAAGGTACAAGCATTCATAACCTATCTTCATTGCTAGCAAAATTGAATGGAACAAGACTTGTGGAATCCTGTTCAGTCTTGTCTACAGAATCGAATCGATTAGGACTTAGCGGTCTACCCACATCTGGCGACAATCAACTGAACGTGATTTTGATATTGCTCAATCATAAACATGATCATGAATTTGAAATATCATCTACAGCCTTGTAGTGCAAAAATAGTCTTAGTTGTGAATTAGGCGCTTGAAAGTGTAGTTGGAGGTGCCAATGTCACTGACGGTGAAACTCGTTTGTGCTCTCAAGTTCTCCTCCTTCCGACCTCCAACTCTGCAACTCTCCTACATCACTCCTCCAACGCTGGAAAGCGTGGACAAGATCAAAACCAAAGATTTCCTGCTACTTGGTTCGTTTTCCATCCGCTTCCATAGTCATATACAGAATCCTGCTAATCTGTTTGTAGAGCGCTCATCTGATCGAGAGGCACAAGACTCTGCTTCAGAGATTCGACAGATTGCACTCATTTCGTCTATTAGTGGTATGCTAGTATGATTTCCTGATACTTTGCGACCATCATGGTGAATTCACGATCCACACACACCCTTCCTAACCAAGACACCATCGTCGTTGTCGCCGGCCTTCTGGCCATTCCGACCCGGAGTCAGTGGGACAGTGTACAACGCAGACATCTCTTCCAAAAGCACTACAATTGCCTTCATCCATCCATCAGAAGACACACCTGGTTAACTTCTCGAGTTTAGTTACCCAACGTTTCGCATTGTCAGCGTCCGTCGTTTCCCGTCCACTGAGTTTGCGACAACTCCGAACTTGAAGGCACACACCCAAAATCTTGACCAATTATACTCTATTCAAGGGGATCAAATACCTATATATACATACGGAATATAGAGCTGGCATATTGACCATCATCATGAATGTGTCACAGCTGTTGGCCGATGACAAGCCAAGCTACGAGTCTCGACGAGTTCAGCCCTCCATCGAGACCAGCAACAACCAAAACCAATATGCAGCAACATGGCAGAATCAGCAACTTTCTCCAGTGCGACCTGCTGTTGCGAGAAACCCGTTGCCTCCGAGCCCATATTCAGCTGGTCCACCTCCCAAGCACGTAACATTCGAATACATCCTCCCGCCCGCCGAGGCCATGCAAGATGGTCATCAGCAGCGTGCTCGCTTGCCGATGCGAGTGAATATATGGCCTCACGACGCTACCGACTCGATCGTTACAACCGTGAAGAATTTCTACGGCCTGTACGAAGGTGGCGGAGTATCCTTCGAGGACAAGGACGGCTGCACACTCATTGCGCGCTACGAGAACTTCACAGATCGACAAACAGTGCATGTCAGAGTTACTGACGAGTCAAACAATGGTACTCCTCGCACCTCAGTATCTCCAAAGCGTCCATCTCTCGGCCCTCCTTTCGAAATGGGCTCTCAGCACTTCAACCCAATGCAAGGAGCATCTAGACCTGTCTCTAGAGCCACACACAATAGAAGTGTCTCTCCTCACAACAACTCTCGTGAGGCCAGAAGCGTTTCTGTCAGCACAAATCCCAAATCTCGTTCGCGACCGGGTTTTAAAGGGCGAGCCGGGAGCGCACATGGCAGTTTTGCTGATCCTCATGGCGTGCTTGCTGGAGATAGCGATAGCGATGGAGGCAATGGCTCAGTGACTAGCTCTCGACGAGGGAAAGTAGAGGGTATCGTTGCCAGCGCAGAAATCAGTGTCGAGAATATTGTCGAGGGTGGTCGACGCAAGAGGGCTCGATTTGACAGCTCAGTATGCTCTCCACCATGTCCATGTAGTGGCTCCCGACTAACAGCAATTCTAGGAACTCCCGCTGTTTGTGCCTTCGCAGGTTCCAGGCCCAACGTCCCTTTCTTCTGTCTCTCCTCAGCGACGAATTGACAACCCAAATAATGCCTCCCCTTACGGATCTTATTCCAATCAGAGAACCTTCTCATACAACGCTCATCCATTGCCTTCGCCTCAGAGTCACGGCAATTCGGATCTCTCATACATGAGCAACGGTGGAACATACGGCACACCAAATGGCGGCAACTATGGCAGTAGAGGCATGCGTCAGCGCCCATCTTATCCTCCAGCTGGAGTTGGAGGGCGTATTCTTCCGACTCCAGATCCGACTGTTGGAAGCGTCATTTCTGACGAAGACGTTGCTTTGCAGCTTATGCGCCTTGGCGATGCTTCCAACTTCTCCAGCCATGGTCGCATTTCCACGTCCACGCTTGCAGACGACGCTTTGAGCGGCAGGGCAGAGGTCTCTGAGGCATCCGATGATGGCAGTGCAATGGACGAGGACGAGCTCCCACGTCCAGGATATGTCAGCGATGAGTACAGCGGAGAAGAGTACGAAGACAACCAAGATGCTTCTTTCAAGGGCGAAAGTGATGGAATTATGCCTGAGCACGCTGAACAGATGCGCGCTTCTAATGGCGAGCCAAAAGCAAATGGCAGCTCGAGTGCTAAGCGCATGGGATCTGTGTCGTCTCGCAAGAGCGCGAAGCCGAGCAAGCCCAAGAGCAGCAAGATCAAGACCGAGCAAAGCGTCGCCCAACCCATCTCGCCAAACTCTCTACCACCACAATCTCGCAAGACGTCCACGACTTCTTTGCAGTTCGGCCCTGATGAAGAAGACCTTTCCACGAAGCCTCGTTGCCAGCGATGCCGCAAGAGCAAGAAAGGCTGTGATCGTCAGCGTCCATGCGGTCGTTGCCGAGATGCAGGCATTGGCATCGAGGGATGTGTCAGCGAAGATGAAGGCAATGGTCGCAAGGGACGATATGGGCGTCATATGGGTGTGGCTGTTAAGAAAGAAGACGTGCCGGCTGCGACGAGTGGACATTCCCACTCACACTCTCACCCGCACAATCACTCCCACAACCATGCACCAGCAAGCCTTCAGACCTCGATGGGTCCTCCAACGATGATGGGTATCAGCAATAAGAAGCGCAAAAGGTAGTATTCACGATTCCACAGCCAAGTGCCGCGGGTACTCGTCAGGCACTCGCACAACATGGGCCAACACCCGCTCCTCAATATAGCGGGACTCTCATGCACCTCCCCTCTGTCTAGAAGATATGGTCGTCGACCATTGCAGTATCTGAGCCTACTCACTTTCCTAATTATGATGGCGCAAATGGGGTGTACAGGCGGATGAATTTCACATCACACGTTTTCCTTGCTCGGACACTCTTACAGCCTCAGGCGATTTCCTACACCAGATTGCACCAAAACTTTCCTCGTCTGCGTTTTGTGTTTTCTTTAGCCGGCGATGCCCGTTTCCTCGCACGTCTCTGAGCTCTACGCTTGGATACTCTTGGTCCCCAGTATTCCATTAAGCATTAACCCCAGCCCATGTCTTTTGATCTGCGATTCGATATCTGCTTTTGTACTGAAAGAAGGTGGGATGGAAAGTGGAAAAAGCGGTGTGGGTGCTAACGATGTGGCTAGGTCGAGGATGGCTCGGCGGTACCTATAAGGATGGATTTGATGGGTACATGGATGGACTGACAGAGTGTGAATAGGAAGAGCGGTCTACGCTTTCATGGATGGACTCATAAATCTCTTTTGTCAATATGTCTAGTTTGGGTGGATGGTCATCATGAGGATGTGGGCCTTGGCTGCAATTCGGTGTCTCTCAAGGCGCGGACGTTTCTTTGATTGAGTGTCTTATGTTATGCAATGTCAATACCTTCGATCTGAATCCGTCCATTACGAGTGAACTCTCTTCTGCAAGATGGATGTGGTACACTGGTTCGGATTGACCCAGATATCACGTGAGAACCGTCGCTCACTATCGTCTCATCTTTCCATCTACTTATGAAATTAGAATCTGGAATCTAGTCGCATCCCTTACGAAGCAATCACTTCTGCTGATTGCACGTTTGTCATAGAGACATCATGTGAGGGCCTTCCCCAACTTTCGGCAGCACCCTTTTTCTATAATTAGCACTGACACGTCCAGACTCCAAAAAGAAAGCGCCGAAGCTCTCGCGATGCTTAGCGCCATTGTTTCATCGCAATTATCTTCTCACTACTGCCGTTCGCCATTGGCACCCATACTACACAGCATCTCACACAGCCCCTCCCACTAACCACTCCTTTTGTCCAAGGACCCTAGGGCGGAGCATTACACTCATTAATTCTTGGCTCAGCCTTCAGCCAATCATTTCTCCCACCTTGCTTTCCGTGGTGCGACTGTCATTTCAAGCTATCCGTCCAGCTCACAACTCTACCGAACCCTCTTGATATTCTTTTTTGCTTTACCTACGAAACACGCGCAGAATACCTATTCATCGTATTCATCATGAGCGAGGACGCGCCGAGTGCTCCAATGTCTATACGCGCGCGTATCGCTGCCATGAAGCTGGAGCAATCCGATACACCTCCACCCTCGTACGAGGTTGCTATTGGCAGGAAGTCCAGACCACCACCTCCTCCGTTGCCGAACAGACCGCAGTCTACGAATAATCCTCCTGTATCGAGAAGCAATGGCAACACCATCGGGAACCAGCCTGCAGCACCGCAGCCTTCTCCACCTTTATCCACTCGAGATGGCATTCTTCCCGCACCTACTTTCAAGAAGTGGGAAAAGACAGAAGCTCCCATCCCGGACTTGCCTTCCCAGAGACCTACCCCATATACTGCCAACAGTAGGAGGACATCAGCGGCTTCGGTAGCTTCAAGTGGGCGGCCAGTACCTCCTCTTCCACCACGAAGACCTTCAGGGAATCAGAGCCTTGCTCGGAAGCAATCTGTCGAGTCTATATCATCAATTGGATCTGGGAGAACTTCTGTGTCAGGTGTCTCAGCAAGGACAAGCTTCAGTGTGAACTCGAGGACTCCTGATGGCTACCCAAAAAATCGTGTCAGGGCGCCAGAATACGACCCTGCGAGTTTGCCCGCGCTACCTGAGAGGCAGCAGAAGAATGTAGCAGAGAACGACCATGGAAGACTAGCTTTGTGCGTGACGAAGTCACTTCCTAATGGTAATTCACAAACTAGTCGTCAAACAAGCATGCAGCCTCCGGCGTTGCCTGGGCGGCCTCCTTTGCCTGCTAGGAAAGATACCAAAGTTGAGGACCCTCCGAAGCCGAGGCGCTCGGCCTTGGAATGGGGTATGAACAAAACTACCAACCAGGTAAGCTAATGCTTTGCTCTTGTGATCGGGCAGTCAAAGAGTGTGAATGTGTAAGCTTGCTAGATTGTACAGCAATTTGCAGTCTTCTATACACGCTTTATAATGTGTTTTCTTGTATCATCATAACGCTTACTTCTTGCTGCTCCAGCCTCCACCAGTGCCTTCAAGTAGACCGACAGCCAACAGCGATATGGGTCCGCCGCCAGTATCAGTGCCTGCGGCTTCAGCAGAACCAGCGCTCACACAGTTGACCTCTGCGAATTTCGATTCTGTGATCCTACATTCTGGTAAACCGGCTTTTGTCGACTTCTTTGCATACTTCTGTGGTCGTAAGTAGTGCCTTTGAATGGCAATCGTAGTTCTTCACTGACATCAATGGCTAGCCTGCAAAGAGTTTGCCCCGACGTACCAAAAGCTCGCCGATTCCTTCCACAATTCACCCATCACCATAGCCAAGATAGACTCGTACGAGAACAAAGAGATTGGAGAACGATATGGCATCGTGTGTTGGCCCACTCTCAAGTTCTTCGACGGCAAAGGCGGTATCGAAGACTACAAATCCTCCTGGGATCTTGAATGGCTTCAAAGGTTCATCACGGAGAAGACTGGTTTTCGACCTGGTACCGCGCCCTCGGCATCTTCACCTCCAGCTGTGCCTGTTTCTTCGAGACCGAATCTGGCAGAACTGCAGAAGTCGAAGCCCAAGTTTGGAGCGTCAAGTGGCGCAGTGTCTGGCGGAACAGAACAGTGTTTAAAGTGTCGCGATTTCTCGGGCCCAGATAATCACGCTGCTCGATTCCCGCGGCAGTCGATACCTTCGACAGACACAAATTGGCTCGGACATCAATTGTGCGATCAGTTTACTAGTCCGACTGACAAAGCAAGGGCCATCTTCACTTGGCTGCATCATAACATCGAATACGATGTTGTCGCGTTCTTTAATCACAATGTCCAGCCTTCGACTTCAAAGAGCACTATAGCAACTGGACTGGCTGTCTGTGAGGGCTATGCTGCACTATTTACAGCATTGGCTACAGCAGCCGGTCTGGAGAGTGTGGTCGTTGGTGGACATGGGAAGGGTAAGTGATCATATAGTTTTCTGACACCATTCATTTCAACGGAAGTCAAAGTCTAACATTTCACAGGTTTCGGATACCAAGCAAGTGGATCTGTGCCTCCCCGCGACCCCAGCGGCCACGCATGGAACGCCGTCAAAATCGATAATGGTGCCTGGAAACTGATCGACCCATGTTGGGGCGCCGGCAACGTCAAAGGCAAAGGCCAGCCTTACAACAAACAATTCAGCCCCGAACACTTCACGAAAACCAACGACGAATTCGGCCTCTCCCATTTCCCGGAAGACAGCCGCTGGTTCCTGAGAGACGACGGACGCCCATCGATAACCTGGGAAGAGTACATGACCTCCGACGGCACGCAACAGAAATGTATGGTCTACTCGCCTGCAAAGACAGACCTCGGTCTCGACGCCGATTCCTTCGAACCCAAATATATGGATATCCGACGCGACGATCCATCCGCCGGTCCAACGATCCGTTTCCTCTTCCACAAGATCTGTCCGCACTACGACATCGTCGCCAAACACGGCCCGCCATTCCACTACTACATCAAACTCGGCGACGAGGAGCGGTATTTTGAAACTGATGGGTATTGGTGGTGGTGCGATGTCGGGCGGCATGAATTGAATAAGTGTGCCAATGGAACGGTTGTTTGCGAGTATGTTAATCGGTATGGATCTGAGTCGGTGAGTACGAGGGGTTTGAGCTTGGAAGAAGTTAGGGAGAAGAGGGGGTGGAGGAGTTGGGGGATGAGTCATGTTGCTATGTGGAAAGTTGTTTGAGCATTTGTTTGCTTGCGCGCTTGGGGATGTGGGAATGGGAATGGCGTTTTGGGGGGGGACGGGATACCTATGATGTTGATGTGATACCTGATGGGATATGTAGGACGTGCCCGGGCTTCCTTTTTTTGGTATGGATAAGATGGGGTCTCCCGGTCTGACTTTGGTTTTTGAGATGAATGGTGGACCTGGTGGTGATTGCCCACAGAGAAACCCGAGATGTTTAATGCAGCCTAGGGTTGGATACCTTATATAATGATACCATCGCCACATCAATCCATTCCTCCTCTTAATGCAGCTTCGACACAGTGTGTAGGACATGGGGGAGACGAAATTGCCATTGGATCCATGGGATTGAATTTATTCGCGAGGCTGATATTTTCCAGATCGAAGCATAACGTAAGGTAGGTTGGCAGGCGATATTTATTACCGGATCTGTTTTTTTGTACAGGGACATTGACGCTCGAATCCTCCATTTCCAAAATTTTCTTTTCTCATAAAATATCTAAGCCGGCAAGATATAGTAGAAAAGTGGCAGCAGCATTCGAAGAAGAAGAAAAATCCCTACTTATCAGCCCAATATGCGCAAGACACACACACACACACACACACACACACACACACACACACCCACACCACACCACCCCACCCCACCTCACCCCCATCACCCCTCACCCCTCAACAACCTCCAAAACTCCCCCCTCTCCTCAACCAACACCCCAGGCTCGCCCATCTCCACAACCCCGCCCTCCTCCAAAACAACAACCAAATCAAACTCAAGCGCCATATCCAATCTATGACTAATACAAAGCACCGTCCTCCCCGCAAACTCCTCTCTAACAAGTCTATTCATCAATACCTCCGTTTCGGGATCAACACCACTCGTCGCCTCATCCATAAGTACGATTTTGGAAGTCTTGAGTAACGCGGCGGCGAGGGAGAAGAGTTGCTTTTGACCGTGCGAGAGGGCGATGGTTGATAGATCGGCGTCGAGACCGCCGCGGGTGGAGATGAGGTCCCAGAGATTTGTTTTGCGCAGGACTGTTATGAGTGTTTCGTCGGAGGAGGAGGAGGAGGAGGAGGATGGGGGGGAAGTGGTTTGGGGATTGAGGTGGAGGTTCTGGCGTACGGAGCCGGGGAGGAAGAAGGGGGATTGGGGGATTACGGTGATGTTTTGTCGGACGGTTTGAGAGGGGAGTGTGGAGATGTCGATGGAGTCGATGAGGACGCGGCCTTTTTGGCAGTGGAGGAGGCGGAGGAGGATGGAGATTAGGCTTGATTTTCCGGATCCTGTGCGGCCGCAGATGCAGATTTTGTGGCCGGCGGGGATGGCGAAGGTGATGTTTTTGAGTGCTGGCTTTGCTGCGATGTCGCTGGTGATTATGTTAGTTTTGACCACTTATATATATATGCAGAAGGATACAGACTTATAGCTCGCTGTGACTGAATCGAATTCAATGGCTCCGTGTGTCGGCCAGTCTGGTGGCGGCTGCGTCAGATCCGAAGACGAATCTTCGGCCTCGATGTTGTCAACGCAATCTTTCGTTCTGCTCACTGCGCCCAACGAGTTTTCCAGCTCCGTGTAGCAGACTATGAACTGCGACACGTTCATACTGAAGCCTATCAAGCTTGACAGGCCGACACCCAGCATAGCAGCATTTGTGGATGATCTTAATTGCGTCGCTAGTGTCATCAGTACAGTTGCAAGACCCGCGATGATGAGATCGAGCACGAAGTTCAGCCATCGTTGTATCATGAATAGTAAGTATATCGCTCTTTTACTTTCATCAACGCGTCTTTGGAACTCGGCTTTGTACGCGGACTGCCAGCCAAAAGCCCGTATTGTCGCAAGACCTTCTTTGGTCTCGGCTAGGCTTGTATAAATCGGTGCTTTGAGCTCGATATCAAGCAATCGAAGTTGCTGAGAGGTGAGAAGATAGAAGCGGGACAAGATCCATACGACGATAAGTGTGACAGGGATGACGACACTGAGGTACTTCGAACCATAAGCGATGAACGCTATCTGAATCAGGCAGATCATGAAGACTGAGGTTTGTCAGCCTGGTCATCTTTGTGTTTGACGGTGCTACTTGCTTGAGACGGCTTGGAAAATGTTCACAGGAAGCATGCCATTGATGATCGCCATGTCCTGGCTGAAGCGGTTCAATATCACGCCAGCATCGGTGGCGGTGAAGTATGATAGTGGTGCACTGTACCGGATCAGCTATTGAGCACCTTGATCTGAAGAACATGACAGTCCTTACTTGATGATAGAATTGATCAACTGCTCGTGCAGACATCCAGCAGTCGCAGGCACTACATACATGAACATCCACCTTCACTAGTTAGCTAGGCGCGGTTCAAGAGCTTTAGACCTACCAGAAGAAAAATGCGAAGCTCAAACAAGCACCAGTTGCGAGCAGGAAGAATACTCCGATGTACATGGACTGGTGATTTTGGTCTTCGGTCCACCATTGAACCCAGATGCCTTGTTTCACGAGTCAAACGACTGAATACAGTGAGCGGCTTGGTACACTTACGCTGGAATCGGGTCGCCACTGCTAAAGCTATGACGGCGAATAGTAGGACCACGCATCTGAAAACGCCGATGGGCTGGAGATAGAAGGTGTACACAGATTTGTCACGAGTCCCAATCAGGCGCTTTGCTTGCTTTTCTGGGCTGCTATTCAGACGAGAAGAGTTGAGCTTCTCGTCACCACCGTGCTTCTTAGAAGAAGCCGGATCTTCAATGTTGGAGTATTGCTGCTGAGTCGCCAAATTTTGGACATAGCCTTCTTGTCCAATCAGGTCTTGAAAACCGCCACTTTGCGTTAGAAGGCCGCTTTCCAATACAACAATTTGATCAGCAGTCGACAGATAGCGGGCTTCGTGTAGTGTTAGATACAAGCTACGATTAATCCAACAGAGCTGAGAGGACTTACAGGAGTGCGTTGTGAGAATAGCAGTCAAGCCGCGTCTTCTAATTAGACCGTTTGATGAGAGAAGTCTATCTGCAATCAAACTTTCAGTGCTCGAGTCCAGCGATCGGAATACGTCGTCCAACAGCAGCAATGGAGCACGTGAAAAAATTGCTCTTGCAAGAGCCTAGTCCTTGTTAGCAGCTGCTGGGACACAACTATCCTCGCTGGACAAACCAGTCTTTGCCTTTGTCCTTCGCTCAAGGCAATGCCACGACTGCCTATCTTGGTCTCTACGCCGTTGGGCAGGCCGAGAATATCATCGTCAAGAGCACATGCATGCACAACCTCACCGAACCAGGGCTCATCGCGTTCTGACATGCCGACAATACAATCTCGAACAGATCCACTTGGTAACCAGGGACTTGATGCGCAGCACCCGATTCTTACAGCGCGCACGGCTAGCTCCCCTGATTTTAGATCTAGTTCTTCCAAGACTGCCTTCAAGAGGACACTTTTGCCGCTGCCCACTGGACCCACCACCATAGTGATTGTTGCATGGGGTATAGTAAGAGATATCGATCTCAAAATGATATCTTGACCATTTCTGTAAGCAAAGCTGGCGTCTCGAAGAATAATGACAGGTTTGCTAACATCACCGGAGGCGTGGCACTCCGACATCACGTTCTCCTCGACAAGGTTCCAATTGACCTTTTCATCGAAGGTAGGCAAACAGCGCTGATTGACCTTGTTTGGAGATTTGAGATATGCTTGGATGCGGTCAAGGCACGCAAGCGATGATGTAGCACTTGGAATTGTTTGCAGCACTAGACATAGCGGCGTGGTAAACAATTCGATAATCGCCAACGAAGTAAATGCACGAGATGCAGTTAGTCCACCTGCTTCTCGCCCATGCTGTATCGCGAGCACGAAGACCATGAATGTAAACGGAGCAGAAAGTTGTTTAGGAATGAGAGCTACACGCGTTAGTCCTTACAAATGACTCTGTAGGTCAGGACGAGGTATTCACCTATTGTATTGATGACAGTCATGCATTTACGAAAAGCTTGCGAATCAGACAGCTCGGTCATACGCGCAGCTTGAATAGTGTCCGCGATGTAATCTGTAAATCCCATCATCTTGACGGTTTTCATATTGCTTAGCAATGTCGAAGTCAAAGCCACTCGCTTTTGTATTGACTGGTTCCACGTTTTCTGGCGGCTGGGGAGTAGTTTTGAGACGAAGGTAGTTGAGAGCGTGCAGCCTTTGTCGATTCTCAGCGAGGCACTTCACGCAGAAGAGAGAGGGCAGGGGATTGTACCTAAGGCGACCAAGATCGGAGCGAAACATGACCATTCCATTTCTCTTTCCAAAAGATAGATTGCTATACCAATCTCAATCACACTTGCCCACAAGGAGTGAATCTTCTCGATAGTGAAGTCGATTCGCTCGACCTCAGCCGTCACAAGCCCTTAAGGGAGTTAGCGCTTTCCATCATCAGACAAAGATGGAGTATCTCATCGCAACTCGGGTCTTACCCATAGGGGCTGCCTTTTGCGCAGCGCTCAGCTCTATGGTCAAAGACTTGTGATAAATGATGTCAACCAAGGAACCACGAACTAAAGTAATGCTGCGATACAGTAGGTGACCGTAATAACCATTGAAGATCTGATGACCGTCAGCACTGTACTATTACTTCGGTTGAAGATAAATACCGCAAGACCAGAATATACAACAATTGTGGCTCCAATAAGGCCATATCCAATGTTGGTACGTCCATCTTGTCGCTCAACGAAATCGAGGGCGCGTCTGATGAGCAATGGTTGCATGTAAGTAAAACTAGCTCTAGTCAGTCAATCAAGTAGATCATCAATGGGCATGAGCCTACCCGATGAGAGCCAGTCGAGGAAGGGCGGGAGCAAGTAATGGCCATTTCAGAGCAGCAGCGACCGTCTTTAACAGGGCATACTTGTAATCCTGATCAGCTGCGTCTGCTTAGCCTTCGGCTCCCACACAGCTATAGAAGACGTCGTCGAACCTTTGTCCCAGGCGTCGATCACTTGTGAACTATAGCGTACAGTTTTCAGACCCGAATCGATCTGGTATAAGTCATCGCTATCCAGCCGTTTCTGCCTACCAAGCCGAAGCATTCGGTTCAGCCACCAGAAGCTCCTCAAGCTGTATACTCCCGATACTTCTTCCGGAGACTTGGACGATTCACGGCCTGCCCTGGGAGCTGCTTCCAATACAAGAAGTACAATCTTCAGACTAAGGCTGATGGTACATGATATTGCGACAGGCCGGAATCTCGTGTCGTATCTTACTGCAAGCCACAAAGACCGAACGTGAACAATGTCAAAAAGACTCGAGCCAAGGAGATAGACGTTGAGGACCATTGACGGCCTGAAGGACCTTCGTCCCTCGACGTGTGAGAGGATGCATACCGCAAAGGAAGCGATAAGATTGAATGCCGATGCTGCTATTGACAGTCGAGTCCTTACTTCGGGTGCGATACTCCATAGGACGAGGATGACCAGTTGACTGAGGGCAAATGTTGTAGTAGCACACTTTGATGACTTAGCGTGCAAGAATCGTGTTAGTCTGACATGTGACAGACCTGCTTACAAAGACCCAACGGGCTCGACCTGCAGATGGAGGTCCCGATCTTCTTCTCTCCTACACCCGTAAGATCACCTCGGAACTTCCATGATCGAACAGAAGATGACAAGAGCAAAGCAATCGATGGAAGCAGGGAGAAGAATAGATCTTCAAAGAGCAGGGTGAAGTCAAATCCACCACGACACCCGGAAGGGACCGCTGGCCCAAAGGAGACGTCTGCAGAACGACAGAGGTCAATCTCCATTGGATTCCCTGATGCTGTCGAATAGCGAAGATTGAAGAGGAAAACAAGTCGAGTCGGAGTCCATGAGGTCCGAAACCACCAGTACAGCATGCCGTGAATGCAACACCAAAAGTTCCCATGGCACAATGTCATCGTTCGTCGGGTCATCGCTCTATCGTCCACTGCGCCTCCGCTCTTTTGGGGAATCATTGATAGGTCTGAGATACCGTAGGAATTGGCGAGTGTCGCTAGTGCCTCGCTTTTCTGTAGTCGTATACGAGTGAATCAAACAGCTCAGATGCGGAAACTGTACCGAGGTCCCATCGAGACGGAGAAGTCTGATTGGCGTAACAGGTTATACGGAAAGCGAGGCACTAGCGACACTCGCCAATTCCTACGGTACTACGTATCTTTACCCTCAGGCTGAGGCCCTGGAAGACCGGGCACCCTTACGGCGTTCGCTGCGTCGTTGCAACCACAATAAAGAACAAGGCGCACTTGGCGAAACTAAGGCCATGCATGCTCAGAAGATAAAGGGACCACCAGTAATCTTGTGTCTTCTGAACGTCTTTGAAACCAGATTCTTGCGTCTTCTGAACGTCTTTGAAACCAGATATCACTTCAATACAGCTTCTCAAACGTCCATTCTCAGCGTCAGATCAAGAAGACATACCACAACATGGCTCCTCAAGTTCTAGTCCTCGGAATGCCACGAACTGGCACACAGTGTGAGATCTCTCGAACGTCTATAACCTTGGAACGGATACTGATTCTTGCAGCCATCGGCGAAGCACTTCGCACCCTTGGACTCCAGAATGTCTATCACATGACATCCGTCGGCCCGAACAACCACCACGACAAATGGGTCGCCGCCCTTGAGGCCAAATTTGAGAAGAACGGAAACGAGTTCACCAAGCAAGCTTTCGACGAACTTCTTGGAGACTTCGATGTAAGCATCGCACATGTTGTCGAGTCGGTTCCTCAAGTACTGATCTTTGTCCTTCATATAAAAGGCAGTATCGGACTTTCCCTGCTCAATCTTTTACCGCGAACTCATGTCCGCCTACCCAGACGCTTCGCTGATCCTGAGCACCCGCTCCGAAGATGCCTGGTTTACATCCATGTCCAAGACCCTTCACCTAGCTTACACAAAAGCCCAATCTTCCCCTTCCAAACTTGCAAAATTGTACAACCACCATCTCTGGGGCAATGATTTCCTCCAGTACGGTCGTGAGGCTTTCCGAACTCATAACGCAGGTGTCATAGCCGCTGCTGCTGAGCAGGGCCGAAAAGTCTTGTTGTTCGACCCATCGCAGGGCTGGCACTCTTTGTGCCATTTCCTAGGAAAGCCAGTTCCTCAGGGCGTCGCGTACCCGAGCAAAGATATGTGGGTCCCCTACAAGCAAATGGTTCAAGAAGTCGAAGCGGGACGCTTGACCGAAGATTCTATTACCATCGGCAAAACCCTCGGCAAAGCTTTACCAGCCTTCATGTCCGCTTACATCTATACTCAGAAAGAGCTTGGCAACAACTTGAAAGAATCTGAGAAAGACGCCATTACCATAAGCAAGAGGGACGGAAAAGAACTGCCTCCATTCTTGGCCGCGTACATCTATACTCAGTCCGGTGGTAAGCCAGAGGAGACCAAGGATTCGATTGTCATCGACAAAAGTGCTGGTAGCGAGTTGCCACCCTTCTTGGCTGCCTACATTTACACACAGTCTCACTTACCAGCTGCCGCCGCCGAGGGTATCAAGGCTGCTTACATTTACACCTTACCAGCTGCCGCCGCCGAGGGCATCAAGGCTGCTTACATTTACACCCAGTGAATACATGATGGTTTAGTCAGCGTCGTTTTCAACCTCACGTACATATCTTGCTCGCTGTTGTTACTCTCGTTTACAACCAGTAGGTAGATGATGTTTTAGTCAGCGTTGTTTTCAATACCATGTACATACCTTGCTTACTGTTGTCACGTAATTCGAATCACAGACATTTACCGTAATAGTCGCAAAGACCAATGTTACTAAGCTCTACCGCAAAACCGAGGTTGTACTGCCACGTTAAGCGCCACAAACGCTTTTGGGTGGAAGTAGGGGCTGATGGTTCGATGCCCTTAAGCTCGCCAAGCTATTGCCTTCTCAACTTGGCTATTGATCGATTGGGAACTGGACCAGCTCTCGCGAAGATCGACCCCTCACGAGCGCGGCCATTTCTAGTTGTTTCCATGCGCAACTTGTGCAAACTCCACCCCTTACCTTCCCAACCACCACTCGACAGCCTGGTCTAGTTGCCTTAGTTCTGCAACCGTGATACCATGCACCATCCCCTTCCCGTTTCCTCAACAAAGGAAACGCAATTTAGACAACTATTTCGATCTGGACTAGAAGAGATTGATCAACTCGTCCGACGATTCCCTCAGCGAGAATGCCACCTCGACAAATCCCTCGTCTTCTTCACCACTTCTATAGCCAAATAATCATTCCGCCAAATCCAACATCAAAGTGAACTTCCGGCAAACCCACGAGACTACCGCGTAAAGCCCTCACGATCCGCAACCAACCCATCCAAACCCCAAAAACCACCTCAGTGCCCCTCTCTTCTCGGCTGGAAAGAGCAGGTCTAGATGTCACCCATCCTTGGACTCTGATCTGCATGACTGAAGATCCCGGAGAATAAATTGTTCTTCGGTTGCGAATACGAGACTGATAAGGATAACAGGTTCCCGGACGAAAGCAGCGGGTGTAGGCGTACTTTGAACGCATTGGAAATGTCCGATTCGATATTCCTGCGCAATCTATCAGGGGGGGGAGTAGACGTTACTACTGTGGTGACCGGCGGAAAGAATGTTAGCCCGTCGATCTGCCGTAATAAAGCCGGAGCCAAATACTACGTAGAGTGAGTAGCAGGCTACAAGAGCCAATCGGAGTGTATATATAAGCTATATATGCATATTTTATTGGAGTGGAGGGATAACCATACCAACATTCTTTCCGCTGGCTTTCATAGTACGTAGGAACTGTACCCCACAAACAAGCCCCCATGCAGCCAACCTTGAAGCTCGATCTCGGGCCGTGCATCCCGCGTTGTTGGTGGGCTCTCGTACAGCTGATAAGCACGCTCTAATCGATAAATGCACTCGTATCTTACGATTATCCCGCTCAGTCTCTGGTATACCACGACTCTCAATCCTAAATTACCCCGATCAAAAATTTATCAATCAAGGTCCGCAATGATGCCCTTCATCAGCAACCAACAAAACAGCATAAGCCCACTGCCTAAACCGCTCCCAAGTAATCTGCCACGAATCATGCATCGTCCCCCTATACCTCTCCCTCGTAATCACCATGTCCACACGCGGATTAGCGCCATGCCACGTAAAAGTGCCTCCCAGACTACCAACCAGAGTCTGGGGATCGGGCGAATCGACGCCGATTTCCCATCTATCGGCCCAAATATCCTGGGCGGGCAGGCGCGGGAGGTGGAGGATGTAGGGCGTGTAGAGCGGAGAGATGCGTTGATGGGGTCTCTGTCTGGGGAAGATCTCGGCGCCGCTGCCGCGTATGGTATGCGTTACGGGGTTGATTATTAGTCGGAAGTAACCGGTTATGTCGTTCCAGGAGCGTTGGTCGTTGGCAATGGAGAGGTCGATGGCGAATTCTTCGTTATTTGTGTTGACGAAGACGGGGAGGTTTTCTATGGGGCAGGTGTCGTCTGGTGGGGGAGGTGTATTGGGGTTACGGGTTTGGGGTATTGGTTTGCTGACGGCTGGGAGCGTGATATAGAGAAGCCATACTAGTGGAAGACAGCGTAGATCGAATGTGTTCATCATCGTGGCTTCGATGTAGGGAATATATGAAGGGACGAAGATCGATGGTGCCTTTGCTGTACGGACAGTTGGGAGATGATGCGCGGTATATATACCTAAACTACAGTATAACAGGGGACACAGCGGATATTGAATGTTTGCATGATCGTGGCTTCGATAGAGTGAAGATATTAAGAGACGAAGATCGATGGTGCCTTTTCTGTACGGACAGTTGGGAGATGATGCGCGGTATACATACCTAAACTACAGTATAACAGAGAGCGCTGCTTTGGTGTAATTACCGAAGCTGAACTACTTTGGATGTACAGACAGGCGTTCATGATGTACAAGATGAGATGTTGGGATTGTGGAATTGGAAAGGGGGTTGACAGAGGTGGTGCTGAATTCCGGCGGAATCACGGCTTTAATATCGAAGACGAGAGGTTCATGTTTCGCGGGTTGTCCTTCATGGATGTGTTTGTATATCGTGCATTAACTGAGCAAGTTTTCGAGAGTTGACGTGAGTGAGCGGAAAACGGCAATTCTCAGGATTTTCTGACATCTGGTACTCATACTTTTTCGTTAGCGTGTCGTTGCTAGTCGCAGTCGTTAACGCGATAATGACGATGCTGGTTTCAACAAGGCATGAGCCGGATCCAACGCGTTAACGCCGTCGCAAAGAAATATAGGCTCTTAGGGCGAAAGTTTACCTCATTTACCTTATACATGTGCGTATAGACTGTAGAGATTTTACTCTCATCAGTATCATATTATATCTCATGTATTCGAGGAAGATTGAAAAGGATCCGCTATCATATCCTAAAGTAGCTCATTCGCCCGAGTAGGCATTAAATAAAATAGAAGATCCTATCGATTCAGCCGTCAGTATATGTCCTTGGTCCTTGTAATTTCTTCTTACTCACCTACTCAGTCCAATCGCCAGAAGACGGCCACGTCAACGCACGAACCGCGATATGTCCGACGAACTGTACGATATACTCATCGCTCCTTGAGTTAGTAGCTACACTCTACATAGTATAAGTATCCTAGATCCCAGATGGATCTAGCCGTATAAGGCAACTGCGAGATGGCCAGGGTCTGGGACCTGCCTTGAAAGGCTGAGCTCCGTCATTGGCACAAATTGAGGACATGGATACCGGCGTAAAGTTGATGCCACGGGTTCTCAAGAAATAAACTGAATCCACGGGATCTAAAATAGATTATCGAATAAGATGAAGCAGTACTTATAGATCAGATTTAGCCAGTTCTTCTGCGCCTCAAAATCCTCGATTCTCACAAAACCACAGCAAGTTACCATGCAACTCGTCAACTTTTTGCTGGCCGGCGTCTTCATCACGTCAGCAACTGCCGGTGGCATATACCCCCACTGCGACGAAAGGCCTCCGTTTTACCATGGTGCCAAGGTATGTGTTCTGTTCTTGTCGCTGCGAGCTCGGCTAACAGTCGCCCAGTTTTTTCTAGGCAATTGTGCAACTGCCGATTATGATTTATGTAAAGGAGCGCTGGAGAGGCATGAGCTTAACGTAAGTATGATTTTCTCACGGTATTGAGACCATATCATGTAGATTCTTGCTTTTTTCCCTACTGTGCGCGTATCTCTTCCGTTACCTCTTCATCTCTAACATTCGATTGCCACAGTATTTTCCTAAGTGCAAGGACAAAGCGTTCAAATGGTTTCAATGCTGGGCAAGAAAGAACCCAGAGGACCAAGGCGTGACTTGCTACTACTGGAATGGCGCTTTCTAGTCGGAGACTTGCGCTCGAGCACATCATTTGCCTGCTGCATCAACATCTTCTGGCAGCAGGCCGATTATATTCATGTTCCCGAGCGATTTTCTTACGAGGACACATGACAAACGGCGTGGGCGTGGCCGTCTGTCCACGGCGATCTTGACACCTCTTTCTCTTCATCTCACACTTGCCACGCCGAATTGTACTTCAGCAAGCTTAAACACAGTCGGTAGCATGTCGAACTGGCGCTCGCGAATGATCTGCGCACCAGCACGTTGTTACCATTGAAAGATGACGGCAATAGGTTGAACAATGTACTGTAGAGAGGCTGTTTCAAATGGGTGTGCCTTCTTTCAAACGACTCGAGCGTATTTATTTCGAGTAATTGCATGTTTCTTGCGAGCAAGTCGGAATTCCACGGAAGGGCTGATTGGTATGCGTTGTGGTGCTCTAACGTAAATGATGCGGGTCGATCAGCAAAAGGAATAAGGTAACCCAACGCAAGCTCGTGACACTGGAAATTCCGCCCTACAGACCGCTGATAACTCACAAGCCGGGATCCTGAAGATGAAGCGGCGGACGTGTACTGCGTGCGACAACCAAGATCGAAGCGAGCAGTCGAGCTTGCAAAATGAAGCGCGTTCTTCATTATAGAGTGTGACCGCCACGGATCGATCGCCCTATTTATGTTATCTTGCCTGAATGAAGGTGGAGGTGGTGGGTTGAAGTGACAAGTGGGACACGGGAAAACCACGGCAGTGGCTGTTTTGGGCGTTAGCGGGCATTTCCAGGTTCGAGTTCTTGGCAAACTCTCAGTATCTACTCCGAGTCCTTCATAACTGCTTCCACACTCTCAGAGAACCTTTTCAACCAACCATCCATCCATCCGATACTCCCATCCCTTACTTATTAGCAGAACATCCCACCTTCAAAAACCTCTCCATATCCACAACACTCCTTCCAGATACGCGATAAACAAGAACGACTGATTACGCTACGATGCCGGACAGTGTTAAGAATTGGGGACCTTACAAAGATTGGCTGCACGGTATTGATAATAATTACGTGGACTACATCTCTATGGAAGTATGAACACCGTATGCGGAAATAGTTGCCAGCTGGAGTACATATCGTGCCAGGCACAACTAATGAATCAAGGTTAAGCTTGTGGAGAAACGGATGGGAAGGAGGTAAAGTTGAGATCGTGCCAACACACTAGCACCGCGTTGAGAAGAGTTGAATAGACTCGTGAGATTAAACCAGACTCCTCTTGACCCGTCATTTGTCTTCAAAAACCATGCCGTGAGTAGAATCTGTGTCATAAGGCGCTAGCAGGAAGCCGTGCAGCGATACTTTCGAGATGATGTACGAGGGGAAAGAATAGCCCTCTCTGTCATTGCGTCGTTATCCTACTTCATAGGTCATCTACCACTTCTAAGTGTGTTGCTCAATAAGGTTTGGGATCGAATCCTGGCTGCTCCCTAGGGCATCCGTCTCCATCTATCCCCAATGCAGCTTCTTGACCATATCGTCGACCCTCGCTAACACATCATTCACAATTCTCAGATCAGCCTCACCAGATACATCCTCCTGGCCGTCCCACAATCCGCCACCGTCTTTGAGACCTTGGGAATAACTACCCACAGCCTGTCTGACCGGGTCCAGGAAGTGTTTCTCAATACCTCCATCCTCGTACAAACTGCGAATGTCCAACGGATCATGCAGATGCTTTGCAACGAGCAAGAGCCACAAGAAGTTCAGCGAGGCGAGGTAAAATGACAGATCCGCTTTGAATTGCGCGTAACCCTCTTCGAGAGTTGGTTGTAAGAGTTGGCTGTCAGAGAGGTTGGGGAAGAGGAACGGTGCAAGTGCCTGCAACGCTATTGGGGTAGCGAAAATGGAAGTCTCATGATTCGCATCGGTTGGTGCGGGATTGGGAGGGTTTGCTTCGATAGTCTCGCCTTTGATCCAGCCCACGGCACTGGCCTTAAGGTTCTCGTATGGGCAATGCTCGAGTGTATCTTTGATGAATGACAGCCGTACAAGATCGTGAGGATGTGATCGTAATACAGTGGAGGTGATGAAGTGAGCGTGGTAGCGAAGACTCGGTGATGGCGTATTTGCTGATAGCAGGGAGGCATTTTGGAGGTACTGGTTGAAGTCGTCGTCTGATTGTGGCTCACCGATATCGTTGTTTTCAAGAGCAATGAGACCAAGGAAGAGAACCGTATCAATCAAGGCCTCAGGCTCAAGGCCGGACGTGTTGTGTGAGGCATTGCCAATGAAATTATGGAGAACAGTAGCGTGCTCTGGAAAGATGGAAATGGGCGGCGTATGCGCTGCTTTATCATAAAGCGTTTCCAGTGCCTTTCGTGCCCCGAGAAGGAAGAGTGCGCCTGATTTTGACAGAGGGATGTCTTTCGGCGATGTTGGTGGATCATCTTCGTTTGATTCCAGCCCTGTCAACTCCGGTGATGTGTCCATGATTGTCGCGAATAGGTCATGAGAGTCCAAATCCAGATCCCTGGCAAGGGCTGATATCGAGCCCACCGTGGCGAGTCGACTTTTCAGTTTGTCGTCGTTTTCGAAACGTGTGACATAGGACTCCTTTCCTGGCACGATCCTCTTCGGTTCCAGCTTTTCTTGCAATCGGCTTGCCCAAGCCATACCCGGGACATCCTCGACCGAAGGAAGGGACAACATATAATCTTCCAGGATGTGTGTCAAAAAGGATTGAAGCAGACGCTTCTGCATGTCTTTCTCCTCCTCCGAAGGATCCTCGGCCTCGCCTTCTGAATCTGCAACAGCGCTTTCGACCTTGGCCTGCAAAATGTTCGTACTGCTTTTTCTGGGCGGTAGATGCGGTCGTTTCGTCCCAGTGAGCGTCTTTACAAATTTAACAATGTCGTACGTCAAATCTTCCTGATTTCGCGTCGCTTTGCCATAAGCGGCCAGCACAGCCTGCAATGTCGTAGACAAAAATCGACTCGGGAATTTGGTCTTGATGCGAGGGTGCAAGATCGACAACATGGAGAGCAGGACCCTGAATTGCAGAACTGGCAGCGGTAGATCTGCCTCGAAACATTCGGGTTCTGCCGTCAAACCCAACCCTTTTACTGCTCCAGCCTTGGAGCTCTCGCCTGAACCCAATGTTTCCAATCCTTTCTTCACCGTATCCTCGTCGTCAGAATCTTCACCATCAGAGAGCTCATCAAGCTCCAAGAACCTCAATGATTCAGAAACTTTCAACACAACTTCCCTCGGATTCCCGAGCCTTGCGACATCGAGCAAACATTCTTCGCTCTGTGGAACCAATGGAACGAGGAGCTGGACGAGATCCCATCCAACAGACTGGTTCAGCTCTTTGTCTTGAAGAACTTGGTGAAGTTGTGGAAGGGTATCTGTAGTGAGGTTGTGCTCGATAAATGTTAGGTACGTCATTGAATCTGATACCGGCGGTTTCAGAGCAATCCAAGGGTTTTCCTCTCCAGCGGCCATGATGGATATACTGGAATTGATCAATGTGAGGTATCTTGTTCGATGATTCTCAAGATATGACAGCGAATGTTGTTGTGCAATGATGAATGAGGTCGGTGTTGGTGTTGTCCACGACGCTTGCTCCACACAAGCCAGCACGTGATCATCTCGCTGTCTCCAGTCGCATTCCTTTTGACATTGCTATAATGAACCATCCTTGCTATACTGTGGTATACTGCAGGATACCTGCCCAGAGGTCCATCTGTTGTCCCAGAAACATATATTGATCTCCCAAAAATTCGAGATCGCTAGCACGGGCCCGACTGAATCGCGCCGCTCGGTTCGACTTCAACCAAACTCCATCTGTTGTCGCAACCACTCTCTTTCACGTCCTGCTCCCCCAATCATTTCCCGAGACTGCTATCGAAATGTCCGATCCAGGATCGCCAACCTCGCGTCCAGACGAACCCCTCGATCTCGTTCGCCTCTGCCTGGACGAGATCGTCTTCGTGAAATTGAGGGGTGACAGAGAGCTACAAGGACGACTTCATGTAAGTCAAGTTCATATAGCTTTGGGTGGAGCCGATGGCCTCGTTTCCAGCCTCCCGAACGAGTCTAGGGTGAAGCATTAGGTCAACAAGTGGGATATACACGAAGCAAGCAGAGGCTGTTCGAAACTGTGAACAAAAGGCATCATAAAACCAAGAAAAAGACTAACATGAGGCACGAACAGGCCTACGATTCCCACTGCAACCTTGTCCTCGGCGACGTGACAGAAACCATCTACAAATTAGACGAACTAGACGAAGAGGAAGAAGACGCCGCACCAGCTGAGATAAAGGTACGACATTCTCCTCCACTTCTCAGGCGTTAGAATACAGAGTTCGCGCGACCTGCTCGCACAGCCATCACCACATCCAACCCACAAACCCACATCCCGCATCAATTCCCCTTCCCTACCATCCCACCCAACTCCATCCCCATTCCACCCTCCAACTGACACAACCTCCCCAGACCATAAAGAAGCAATCCGAAATGCTCTTCGTCCGCGGCGACTCCGTCGTCCTCATCTCCCCCAGCGTACCTTCCTGAAGTCATTCTTCGCTACCATAAAGCATCTCTCGTCACCATGAACCGCCTCCCGCACCTGAAGGAGATCACGATACCACGAGAAAAATTCAAGGCATAGACACATCAGCTGTGTAGGCGTAGACAAAAAGAAAAGGAAAGGTCTGGACTGGACTGGACTGGATGATTAGATCATGCCCAATGACGCGACGGTGACGAAGCACTCGCGCAGAAGAGATAGTTGGAAAAATATACCCATGGACAAGCGCAAGGACAAGGACAAGCGCAAGACGTGGCTCGAAAAAAGGAATCGATCTGGCAAATCAGTCCCAAAAACTTGCGTCGTAAGAGAAACGAGCCGCGCCCACAATCCTCCACACATCAAGGAATACCAAAGAAGATCCATCAAAAGCCATCAATGAAACCGAAGAACAAATCATGAGCATTACAAATCCGTGTCCAAAATGCCTATCGAACCACGTTAAACCCGTTCCTTGAGAATCAGCCTCCCCAATGAATCTTAAAATGTACTCATTCCCAAACGAAGAAACACCCCCACTACCTTATCCCCTCGGACTTAAAGTCCAGGGACCAGTACCAGCAAAGATTCCATCCCCC
This sequence comes from Venturia effusa, assembly GCA_007735645.1. Lineage (NCBI taxonomy): Eukaryota > Fungi > Ascomycota > Dothideomycetes > Venturiales > Venturiaceae > Venturia > Venturia effusa. The sequence continues at coordinate 1,373,107 of CP042198.1, forward strand.
CGCCACTACAAACACCAAAAACCAAACACCAAACACCCAAACCCCAAACCCCAAACCCCAAAATCCACACCCCCCTAAAAGAAAAAGAAAAACCTCTCAAAACCCCTCTAAAGAATACATCACACAACAATAATAAAAATAATACAAAGAAAGAAAGAAAGCCAAACAAACACCCCTCCAAAAGCTAAAATCTCCTTTCTCCTTCCAAAAACTCACCCACCTTATCAAAGCCACCCTACTTTTCAACCATAGTATCAAGAACGTAGTATCAACAACTAAGGTCCTTTTCAAAACTTTTCACCTACAACCTTGAAAAAACTCCGGAGTCCGGCTCCCGGTGGCTGCCCTGTGCCTGTTAGAATGACGGTGGCGGTGGCTTACCGAATAAAGTCTACCACCACCTCAGATCCATAAGCGCGGAATTCTGATATATATATATTCAATGGTCGGGTGGGACTTCAAAAAATCTGACGGGTGACCCCCTTTTTTTCCCTCCAGCTCCTCAATACTCTTCTCTACTAGGCAGTCTTTATGCTGCGTACTCTTTTTGCTACGTACTCTTACCTACTCAACACCCCAATATCTCCACACCTGCATCAATCGACAAATCCCCCGTTCCCACTCCAATCACGCAAAGGTGGCTGCGCGAGCCTTGGATCAAGCTCGGCATTCAGACTTCACTCGCGCAATTTGTTAACAGACTCCCTTCACTCGAAAGCAAACAAATCGTCACAACGAGAAATCACATCTTCACCAGAGCACGTGGCAATAACGGCAACACTCTCGAATTCCAGCCAGGGCACAAAACCCTCGTGCTAATCGCACTCAATCGTGGAGGCAAAAGGCCCTCCCCCGTCCATAAGATATCTATACATGTTACTCCAGAGCCAATCCGGCCTCCAGTCGGCCTTGCTCAAATAGACCCGGCCAGCCAGCAGTGGTGAAGAAGAATCACCTTGCCTCCCCAACGCGCAAACAAGCAACGCAATCAATAGATTAGAAAAAAAAAAGCAGAGGTCCTTCCGTTCCAGTAGGTCCGGTAGTGGTGTGTTTTTGGTGTTTTTGTGTGACGATCGCTCTCTCATCGACTGCCAGATCCGTGGTAGATTGTCGGGGTGCGTTGCTCATGCTCAATCTCAACGCCGGATTTTGCAAGTCCAGTCCATTAGGGGAGGTCCATTGGTATCAGTTGTCCCACAATCCTCCACAAAAGCAAATCGCCACAGAAGACACAAGCAAGGAGAAAAATGAAAACGGGTGTATATAAACATACCAACAGAGTGATGAAATTCCGTACAAGAAGGCCTAAGGGCCAATGATTAAGTAACTTCTTCTTCTTGCCGTGAAAGAAAAGTCGTAACTTCGTTTCGATTCGTGGGCCTTGAAATGTGAGACCTGATTTGGTGATTTGGTGAATCAGTGCCCGGAACGCCAGCCGCTTTCGCTCCGGAAAATGCAAGTGACAAATGGAAAGGGGTGTATCTTCGAGGTTTGAGATAGGTAATTATATCAGGCTTTTGTTGTGCTTATGGTGAGGAGATATGGTGGTGACGATGTGAAGACATGGCGTGTCGGGTGTTTAGGATCGCCTCCAGAGGCTGCTGCTCCAGCTTGAGCTCTCGCTGCGAGACTTTGGTGGCAGTTGGAAGCCGTTCTGAAGTTCGGTCTCGACATACAACGATGCACGCTTATACTTCTTCTCCGTGTATTTCTCATACACAGCGGAGTGGTGAGAGCGTGGATCTTTGCAGCACTTGACAAGCAACTCGACGACGTCGTGAAGCTGCGACCAGGTGTACTGGGAGTAGTGAACGTGTTCGTGAGCCTGGACAATCACGTGAGATACTGGTACAAATGTTGGGCGAGTAAGAAAACATACCCAGTCACCCTTTCGCAACAACATTCTCGCCAGGCAGTGTGATGCAGCGGCAGCGAAGCTGGGGGCGCAAGCGACGAATCGCTCGTCCATGATCATCACCTCGAGCAAGTACTTGGCCAGTGTGCGCGTCTCCAAGTCGTACTCGTCGGCTTTGCTGATGCGTCGCAAGAAGCTCATTGGACCTGGCCAGCCAAGCTCGAACTGAAGCATGCTAAGCATGAAGCGCTCGGCTTTGAGAATCTCATCGACCGTGTAGCCCCCATCAACCATGTAGACGATTTCTTGAACAGATGGGCAGTTGATCTCTTCGTACTTGGCAGCGACGAAGATGGCGGTGGCGCCAACGAGCTGGAGCTTGCCTAGCGAAACGACCTTGCAGGAAAGGAATCTGTCGACGTAGTTGACGGCGAGGAACAACGTCTCAGGAAGCAACTGGAATCGAGCATGAACTTGGATGAGCCAATCCATGAGAACGGCACGCATCGACCATTGGATCTCGGTCTGATTGTCCATGTAGTGCTCATTTGGACGCATCTTGTTCTACTAGTTGTTAGCCAAGGTCGATACAAAGAGCAAGGACACTTGCCTCAAGGGAGCGCATGTATGCGAAGATCTCATCGCCATATTCAGCGACCATGGATGTGTCCCATGCCTCGTCCTCGATGTCCTCTTCCGTGCGCGTCTCCTTCACGTAGTCGTTGGCCTCTTCAAGCTCTCTAAGGACCCGCGACGTGACGCGAGGCTCGACGATTTGTGTGAGAGCGATAGTGGTATTTTCACCCACAGATCTGAAGGAGCGAGCGGTCGCCTCAGCATCATAGTAGTGCTCATCGTCCTCATCTGCCTGCTCTTCGACCTCAGCAGCGCTGACGGGCGCCTGGATCTCATCGTGGGCATCAGCTGGCAGAGGTGGTAGCTGTTCCAACGCCGGCAGGTACATCTCACTCTCACTGGATTTGCTCGGGACCTTGTCAACAGTACTGGCAGATGGAACTGGAGGCAGTTTCTTGTCGTAGGCATTGACTGAGATGGTGCCAGCGAGAACCTGGTTGACAGAGTCGAGGATGTCGCTGGAGAAGTTGTGAGGCTCAATGATCTGATCTGCCTGGATTGGAGCTGGATTCGATGCCTTTTCCCGTGGCGCCTCGAGACTCTGATGGACTGGCGCATTTGTCCTGGACTGCAGCGACACTGGCAAATTGTCGACGCCTTCCACTGCCAATGTCTCCCTGAATATCTGCGTATTCTTCTTTGTAATGGGCTTTTGTGCAACTTTGCGTGGGAGATCAGCGATGGTCTCGACGTGAGGTTGAACGGCAGAAGCGGCGGCGGTCGAGGGTTCGAGAGGTGTGGCCTTTGGAGGAGCACGAGTGAGGAGTCGCTGAGCCGGTGCAAGCAAAGACTTCAATGGCACATCTGCGACCTCCTTCAACGGCGCAAGTTTCTGCTTTGTTGCAAGCGCGTCGTACTTGAAGCCGAAGTCATCTTGCGACGGGCGGGTCGAGTTTGTGAGATCTTGGAAGGCTCGTCGTTGGGGTTTGGCATGGATGCCAGTGACGCCGGTCTTGATCATGCTCGAGAGGGTCGACGTTGACTTTGCCCTGCTGTGGAGCGTCTTGCCCTGACCTGCCATGTTCGCAACCGGGACGTTCTCATCGCGCACTCTCGTTGAGCCGCGCGGTCTCATCGGCTGCAGTGATAGGTTAGTGAGATGTTGCAATGGATGTATGGGTGATAGGAGATGGCAGAGGGAATGATGAAGCTCAATTGGCAAAATTGAAGCAGTGATGGCAACGGCGGGAAGCGGGTAGCAGTGGAGGGCCGTGAATGGGTGAGCGAGCGAGTGAGAGCAGTGGACATACCTTTGCGTCCATTGTGAGCTTCGTGAGAGACAGTGGAAGTGTCTGCTGAGTGGCCGGCGACGGTCTTCAAAAATGTTGGTCGAAGATTGTTGTTGTGGAAATCGAGTATGCGAGGGAGGCAGTAGTGTAATGAGAGAGCCCGAGCTCGCGCGCTTGCTACTGAGGTGCGTCGAAAGGAGACGGACGCGGCTTACGGTCTTTGGCAGGACGGGCACGGGACGTCTTCCAGTAAGTTCCAGGCGATAATTTGTACTGTGGGAATATTTGTTGACGCGCAAGAAATTGGCCCCAGAAGACGTCTGCAGCTTTGTTGATGTTTTGGCGGTGCGAGTAAACATTGGAGTCAAGCTTGGTTCACGCTAGGGGACTCTTGCAGCTTCCCGCACTCCCAGTCCCGGTCCCTGCAACCCATCCCCATCCCCTCAGTGTTTCTCGCCCTATCAAAACACCACAGCCACGACAACCGGATACACGTCGACAGCAACCGAGAGTGCGTCCGAGATGGGGTATGGCCATCACTCCCAACGCGTCGGCCACCAGAATCTACATACTCCTGCACGGTGGAGACGCGTTGATAGTTCCCTATCGCGAGAAGACGCCCATCGGCCAATGGATGTGGGCAACACAAGTTGTCTTGGGAACGCACTGAACGTGAGACGCGTCCATCTCGACAACGCATACCCATCCATCACGTCGGTCCTCTGTGGGAAATCGCAGAAGAAACTGCTTCCGGCTTGTGGTTTGGTACACTACTGCGCGCACTCCCTTCTCCGGTCGTCGTACCCAACCACCAGACTACTCGAGGACAAAAGTAAACAAGTGACTGCCCTAAGACGTGATGATCCTGTCATCATTTCCATTCACATTCTCTGCATGTGGCGACTCGGATCCGCGTTGCCAGGGCACCTCGACCTTACACAGCTCCCGGGTGCACCTCAAACACCTTCAGTGCAAGGGCCAGCTCAGGCACACAGCGCTGCTTCAGCCTTGCTCTGCGTCTCGGACAACAGGTTCTGGCCCAATTCCAGATCGGATGCTGCTAATTCTTCTTTGCAGATGCGATCACTCTATCTTGCACATTCGTATCGAAATGGCATAGGCGACCTCGTTCACGTGCATACACGTTGGACTTCTCACAAGTCTACCTCGCCTGATTTCCAAGATATACTAGACTCATTGTTCAGCGATGAGAAGGATGCCTCATGATGATGAGTGTCATCACTTCAATGACCGAGTACTCTTATTCTATCCCACGCGAACATCCACGAAAGATGTCTTGCTGTCATTGGTCAGCAATCACGTCAGGCCTGATAGCCCTATTATACAGCACACACCAGCATGAATTGCATATTTCGCTGTCGCTTGTTGATGTTCTAACGGTGGAACTGTGTTCATATTTAAACACCCGGTAAACATCTAGTCCTCGAGATCTGCTGTTCCCATCACCAGAACGTGATCGCGGTGGTAGCCGAACGAGATGTCTATGCCGTTGCAACGCGCACCAGCTATGAAGGCAATGTTCAGAAAAGCTTCACTGTCAATTATGTTCATACTCTTGGTTCATCGCGACACGTCAATCAGGAAACTCCGACTTGCTTCGACAACGGCACAGATAATGTTATAGCAAAATGATACACAAGCCATCGCTCATTGACGGCATCGATTTCCTAAACATAGAAACGATCCCAAGAGGCCGCTCACTCGTCTCCCTTCCGTTCATACCATCCCACAAGTCGATTCAATCAAGCCTGGCCAAAGTCGTTGTCGTGAAGCAAATCCTGAACTTGATGTCATCAAAATGCCGATGGAAGTTAAGCAGTGTTGATACGGATATACACCGTTACTCAGCGAAATATCTTGGGATATCGTAGTCATTTGAAGTGTGATGATTGATTCAAAGCTACAGAGCAATAATCGAGAAATGACTCAACTTGCAAAAGGACTTTTGGTCTTTTTCCTGGCCAACGGGAGACTGATTCTCATAGGATATGAAGTGAAGAATGAAGTCGTGGTTTTCTCTCTGGTATTGATGTTCTTGTGTAGCGAGGGTGTTCATATCACCTAGATTCTCTTGGTTTTGTGGACTCGGATAAGTACGGGTATAGCTTCGAATTCTGAGTGTCCAGTCTATATATATAATATCAAGTAGCTCCGTCTCTCTTCTTTGCTTAGTAACGGGTAGCTAAGGTATTAGTTATGAGATTTTGTTGACGCGATCGCGGGTGTTTCTTGTTGGTATTGGTGACTGGGCCGATTGCGGGGATAGCGCTGGTGGGCTTGATTTGGTATCAGATATCGGGTATATATATCGTCGCCCGAATAAGGGAGGATCATTATACGCATCGATCCAAGACGGACCGTCTATGTGCCTCGGTGGTATTTGCAGGAGATCTGGGGCAGAGGTTTGGTGGGGAGGATGGGGTTTTGGAGATTGATATTGCACTGGAGTACGGTGGGTGGGGTGTTGAGTTGGGGATGGATTGGGATGGGGAGAGATGGGTGATGGGGATGATGATGGATGGGGAGGGGTTGGGTGATGATGATGGGGATGATGATGATGATGATGATAACAATGATCATATGCTGTTGCAGAGCATCATCTTAATGGATAATCTTCTGGAAAATGTATGCAAAGGATCCATTAAGATGACGGAGTGATTCATTTGGTAATATAAGATGAATGGCATACTAACCATCTCCGAGGGAATGTGGGAAAGTAGGATGCTACTAGATACGTCCAGATACCATGATTCGTTCACAGCATATCAAAACCAGACGAAGCTTCCAGTGATGCGAATCGAGTGCCTGCTCTGTCATACTTTCACGTCTTCAGACGATGAGGACCATTGCACAAGTAAAAGCCAAGCAAAAGTCTTGCAGGCTAAGCCGTTCTAAAGCGTTGTTCGATCAACATGTGAGCAATTTGCTGGATGTGAGTGGCACAAAAGCTCGATGCTTCAACTGGGTACAGATGCATTGCAAAAGTCTTCGTTGGATTTTGTTCTGATCCAAGTGTAAATTGTGTCATCGCGGAAAGCTGCTTCATATCATCTAGAGAGCTAATGATGAGAGATCTCAGCATGATTCATGAAACCAACATGGTTAGCATAAGAATCTAGAAGGGAAGCCCAGGGTTCTCAGCTTCCTGATGAATATCTCGCGACAGGCCGCTATTCGGAGGCTACTACCTGTGGAAATTCGGCTTGGAAAGAAGGGATGTACTGAGGCGAAGATTGAGGATTATTGTGAACAAAAGCGATTCTCGTGAACAAAGGCAAGTGTGGTGATGGTGAAGGGAAGAGATTGAGGTCGAGGGAGGGAACCGACGGAATGGTTAAAACTTACGCACGGATGCACCGGGCGATCTCCGCGCATCTTCTTCGCCTCCTCTCCTTTCTTCTTTCACCGACAATCGCATTCTATCAATAGGACTAAAGGTACAAATGATCTCTACGTCCCACTATCCTCTACCAAACTGGTAAACTCTTTTGATCAGCTGCAACACGGAGCACATCTATTCATCCCGAAGCACAAAGTTCAGCTCCTCCGTGCTCCAAGACATCAACCGTAACTCCTCCGACGGAAACATGCTTTCCTCATTCCTCCTGTATCCAACTCAAGCTCATCCCATTGCAGCGCCTTTTGCAAACCTATCAAGCGAGTGGTATTGGCCCAATACCACATCAAAAGAGCAGCGTATCTTTCGGCGTGGAATGCATAGTCCTCCACCGCCAACCACCCCACCTGCAGGAAATCGCTGAATGTTCCTGACTGGAAGCCGTACATCCTCTGAAACCACAGATCCTGCATTATCTGACGCATCCGCTCCTGCCTCTCATCGTCGCCGGACACCGCTGCTTCCACCATTGCATATATGTCATCCGTGGCCCCAATATGAAGCGGAAAAATAGCGCGCCAAAACGGTTTCCGATCATTGAACCACGCTTTCCATGTTTCTTTATCCTCCGCGATCATATTTGCCATTCTTGTTTCCCATCCCTGTCTCCATTTCTTCTCTGTGACATCGAGCTCCCTGCGTGTCAGGACGTGCGGGCCTAAACGCTCCAGGCAGTTGAGTTCTGATTTAAAGCGATCACGTTGGGCCGAGAAATCTAGACAGACGAGTGGATCGACGATATAACCAATTGGAGCCTTTGGATCTTGAAATGGAGTTATGGTGGTCTCGCAGATCTGTTGACGGATCTCGAGTGGAAGAGATTCGATTCGATCCAGCAGGTCCACCCTTGGGCGTGTTTCTGTGCTGCAACGGGCCGTCATGTTGGCAGTCGGATTTGGGGCAGACGAATCTCTCGAGTTTGGCGAGATCCTGGGCATTTTCGAGTTGCGTTGATGCTTGTGTTGAGTGATTTTGAACGTTACTGTTCTAGGGTATTGATGTTGTGAATTTAGGATCTGAGATTTGAGGAGTTCATGTACTCAGCGAGGAGGAAATGAGCGAATTTGAGAGAAAAGAGCTGCGTGGTAAAAGAGGCGGGTCGCTTCAACGTTCTACCAGGAGATACTGCAAAACTGAGCCGCATTACCAGGACACCGTTTTGAGCATCAGGTGATCGACACAGACTCTGATGCCTACGTCAGAGAACAGAAAATTTCCTGTTATAGTTGTTCGAAGTCTATAACTTCAGTTGAAAAAATAGTAAGCGCCTTCCGCACAAGTTCCAGTCAAAGATGGGTAAATACTTCCTCTCAATTTCAACAACCCACAGATCATTCACCCCGTATATCATTCCACCTCGCCCTACCCTCACCTAGTCCTTTCCCACCCCAACACATCCTAAAAGCAAGCCAAATCATCCCCTCAAACACTTCATCAACCTCATCTCCCGGAGTCTTCTTCCAAGAACAAACCGCCCTCTCAAGTCTCTCCGCCTCTTCCTCCCATTTCTCCTCTACGCGATTTAAGTCATACTTTGTATCGGCATGGACCTGTCGCAGCGTGCCAGCCCAGATCCAGAATCTGTCGGCGTCCTGAGAAGAGAAAGGTTGAGCCGTGAATGTATCGATGAGGATTGCGTGTTGGAGTTTTGAGGGTAGCGTGAGGAAGGTTGGTTGCTGGGAGGGTGGTGTTAGATTGAGTTGGATTATTGATGTTGCGAGTGTGGTTATTGGGACCTGGGTTGATGTCACGTCATTGTTTGGAGGCATAATGGTGGTGGGTACTGTTTGTTCAGGGAATGAAATGTTTGGATGTAGAGTCAGATGCTCTGTTGGATGATGATGGAGTTCAGGAAGAAGGTGGAGGAAAGGATATAGATGGAGAAAAATGTGATATCATGCGAGTCTTATGATAACCCAGCACCAGTTTGTGTTCTCATTCTAGACTCGACATCTGGACGCCAGAATTCATCCAAAGCGATCTTGGACTGAGGCACCAAACGGCGAAATAGAAGACCGAACTTAAAGTCTCCCACGGAGGATCATTGACTCTTCGATTAATCTTTTTTATTTCCAAGTTTTTTCTTTGCCAAACCTAGGCATACTTGAGTTCCGAATCGTTCTACTCCTGCTTCTATCTCTTTTTGAGATACGCTTTCCACCAGATTTGATCAGACATTTCTATCGCAAGCTCTAATTCCTCTCCAGTCACTGTTCTCGCCTCTCTTATCGCACTACCGAAAAAGACGTACAGATTTGGCAGCAATCTACTGTAGGCTTTATCAAGTGGACATTCCGAGGAGATCTGCAAGGCTTTCCTCGCACTTGTTACCTTCTTTGTCACCTTGCGTATCGTGAATCTCGAACAACGCATTCGCTTACTCATAACCGGCAGAAAATAAACTTCACTCAATGGTCATGTACAAGCGTGCCAAGTTTGGACATCTTTTTCGATGTTGCTTTACGACCTCAGAGGGTAGCGTCATCTTCTCCACCGGAACCCTGAACTTGCTTGTATGAAGTGTTGGACGGTGCCTCGATTCGATCCCTGGATCATTTCTTGTTGTCGTAGATGGTCCATATCCTCGCTGTGTTGTAAAGGATGCTAAAATCAACGCCGAACTTGTGATAAGTGACGACATTCCCGGATCTCAGCATAATGAAGAGGGGTGTAGAAAATTCGTATGCTCACACGGTACTTTGATCTTACAACATTAGGAAGGTGATAGTGATCGCTTATGTATGCGCCGTTCTAGGCTTAGCTGAATACATAGTTCAATATGGATGAGTGTTCGTGGCTTATCGCGGGAGACCCCTTTAGCAACTTGAAGGTATATGTTGGTCTGATTAGTCATTAAAACGAGGGCCTCAATTTGTAACATACCGGACTTCCAATATAACGGCTGAGGGGTACACAAGGTGTATTATCGAACTTCTAGAATAGAGTAACCTGTTCTAATATCGCTTATCTTTCCTGTGTACTGTGGTAGCCGGCTAAAAGAAGGTTAATTAGCGGGTCTCACCACGTCCCCCGTCTTCTCCTACTTAATATATAAGAATAAGTATAAATTCTATATACCTAAGTCGCGGAGAAGAAGAAGAATATATTCTCTTTAGACCGAAGAGAGAATTACGAGAAATCGTAAAGAGAGGAGAGAGAGACTACCGTACGCACTGGCCAAGATAGGGGTCAGAATTAACATTCTTTTGGCCGGCCACCATAGTAAATGACACGTCTTATCTTCCGGGGTATTTTTGGCATCACTGCTAGGGAATACATTGCGGGTAAAGACTCCACTTATACATGCATTACGGAAAAAGTCTACTATATGCATGGACAGTCTACCACATGTATTGAAAAACCCTACATATATTTTATATGTCGTAGTATAGAAAATCGTGTAATATATATACGAGCTAGTATAATCTATATCCTAGATTATTAACGTATTTATCTACCGTTATCTTTAGTAAACCTTAAGATAGATAATATTAAAGCCTCTTACGGAATAATACGGATTGATGCGGCGATGTAGCGATGCGACGACGCGCTTCTAATTAGCTCGGCAGTCGGCTTCACGCATGTCCGAGTAACTTTTTGGCCGATGCATGTGGCAGATTGTCGATGCATGTGGCAGATTTTCAATGCATGCGGCAGACTTTTTTTCCAATGCATGTAGGTTTTCAGTCTTTACCCGGAATACATTGTAGTGATAGTGTGGGGTGATCGCCGTACTAGCATTCTTCTAGCCGAACACCACAGTAGTTGAGATGTCCGAGTATGTTTAGTGCAGCAATGTCATTACAGTACGGGTAACATAGTCTGAACTATCGTCGTGTTAGAGCGCCCAATCGACCGCCTGGTTCTACTTCCCTCCTTTCCCATGGCCGTCGGATGCTACGCCGTCCGCAGACCTTGGTTTATGCAGCGGCGAGCTCTCCCATCCTCGGTGTCTTCGCCACGGATTGCTGCGACATCCGGTCAACCGAGCGTTACTTTGTAGATCCGCCGTAATGGGCCTCAAGCACGTAAAGCTGTTCACGACCAACCATATTCGACGTATGAGATGAATCCTGGGATGTTGTTACTAAAGACTCATTTCCGTAAACGGTAGTAACGATTGAAGCAGGCATCATACCAGGCCACGGAGGGGAACCCGAAATGTGACAGGGTATCGAGGTCTATCTCGGGACTATAAGCAGGGATTATGCCTTCCGTAGAGGATAGCCATGTCATGAAATGAGGCTGTAATAGCAACCGCTGACGCGCCCAAATCTCCAGGCTATCGGGCCGACAGTAAAATAAAGGCTTCTATTTGTGTGATCACGGTGATCGTTCATGCCACGGGTTATTACGCGGCCTGCAACACATCGACCTCGTTTTAGCCTCGTATTGCTTTTGCATTACTCTGCTTCTTGCCAACACCCAGTGTATAAAGACAACGCGACGATCAAGCGTGGTGCGAGCCATTTCCCACTTTGCATGTTTATACAGGAACACACCCACTACTCCTCACATATCTGACCATTCCAACATTATGAAGTTCTCGACTATAATACCACTCATCACACTTCTACCTTCCATGACGTACGCCGTGCACTATTTGGGGGATAGATGCTGCATGCGACACGTCGACAAATGCAAGTTGCGGCACCTGGATGGCTGTGTTTACCTGGACTACGCTTATTGTGTGGAGGAGAGTCACGACAAGAAATGCATCGACGAGTGTAGAGCAGCTACGAAGAACAATGACGATTATTGGTTTGTGTGGGTTTATAATGCGTGAGTGGCAAACCGAGCCCCATTTTAAATCATTCCTCCTGACATCGTTAACAGCGTCCACAACGGTGAGAAAATATGCATTTGCACCAATTTCGATTCCAAGCAGGGGCTTCACAGATGTGTGAATTAAAGTTGATGCGGCTCTCATCCTTCATCTGCCGACTGCAATCATGCTTCCTCGCTCGTCGTCATAGCGAGTGTTGGGTACATCTACGTTCACCAAAGTCTTTCGAACCTTCCAGACCGCAAGTCACTGAACACGAGAGTCAGCAAGAAAATTGCCACCAGCTGCGGCAGGACCGCATTCACCAAGCAAACCGAGGATCAAGACGAAAAGCCAACCGTGGTTGCCGAATCGCAGTTTCCAACGCCGCTATTTGGTGCAAAGTTTGTACTACAAGCGTGCATGTAGCGGCTTTCACATAAGGAACACGAACAGAGTTGGGATAAGATTGATGTTACTTACCAGCACCTTGTGAGAAAGGTTTAATTAATGAATGTCCATATCCTTCTCCTCACAACATGACAAAAGAAACACACGTAGAACATGGTCTTCCAATTCCCGATTTTGGTCGCAAATCTCCTGGAAAGTCTTCCTCCTCAAAGCTGCTTATCACTAGCCATACCAAGCTTACACTGGTAAAGCCAGTAAAGATTTTCTTGGTAGACACCATTTACTGAAAGGACTGTGCTGCCGCACACCTTGATCCGACTCAAACATTTCACAACTCCGACTTATAAGGTGTGCCAGCACCATCGCCAGCCGAAGCTTGTGGAGATCTAGCCAGAGCAGCCGCCGAACAGTCTGTCTTGTCGCAGCACTGATCAGCCCCATTGTGCCAGATGCAATTGTTGGCGATATTATGGATGTCGCAGGGAACTTCCAAGACGTCGATGGGGATGCACGATTGCTTGTCGTGAGTGGTGAAAGTCCCGGCTGGCAGGTCTGAAGGGCAGGTAGGACCAAAGCCGGCATTGAAACCTCCCAGACAGTATTTGCCGCATGGCCATTTGGTAAGGGTGAATCTTCCAGATTTTTCGTAGTCTGGTGTTTTACCAACATGTCCTCCGTTGGTCTTAGCGTCAATATACCAGCCCGAATTTTGGCCACCTGGAATTCCGTCAGATTGGCATACGAAGAAGTGGTCTCTGTAACTCACCATTGGCGTTACCATGGAGATCTTGAGCGCTAAAGCCCTCGCCGGGGTTGATAGGACCAGGACGACATTCCTTGTCTTTGCAGAGCTTAAATTTCCCGAATTGCTGGTGACGACTCTCCTTCGACGCGGTGTACCAACCGTGGGCATTGTAGCCAAATCTTTCCCCATTGGGGAACGTCCAGGTGTAACATTTTCCTGCCATGGTCAATCTTCACAGCTTCAAATAAAATGGCAACACTTACCAGCCTCGATGCCAGAAGAGCACTCCTTCGATGGTGGTGGTGGTGCTGGCCTGGGCGGGTCAGGGTTTCTTGTTGGCACGCAGACACCATCTCTCTCATAGCTGTCTGTGGGACACACACACATGCCGTCCTTTAGCACCTTGCCATTTTCGCAGACTGGCGGTGTTGGAGGGTGACATGGTTTGCAGACCTTGCCGTCATACTTTTGACCAGTAGGACAACACGTGAAACCGACAGTCTTGTCTCCAGAGAGGTCGTGTCCTTCACCGCAGCAATCGAAAGCGGTGTCTTTGGAACCCACAAGCTTCTGGCCAGGCAGGCAACAAGCCTAAAGACCATCAAAATCTTTGGCGCGACACTATGGACCTGCAAACAAACTCACCACAAATTTCTTGTCTGCTGAAAAGACCAGCTGATAGCCTTGCGTTTTGTCGCATCGCAAGGGCGTCTCAACCCGGGAACCAGGACGTTGTTTGAAGAAGATTTCGGTACCTGTTGGCTCTTATTAGCGACGGCGGCGTGTATCGTTTGTCTGCACATATACACACCATCTGTACCAATGCGGGTATTCTCGTCTATCTCACCGACTTCGATGTTCTCCCAATCATCTAGAGCACGTCAGTATGACTCTGAGTCAGAATGGAGCCAAAGGCAAAGCACCCAGGCATATTTCCGTACAATGCATAACAGCTGCGACATTGGACGCGCCGAAGTAGAGTGCAAGCACTCGCAAAAGAGCAGATGAGGTGAGCTTCATGGCGGATATCAAAAGGTGAAAGTGGGCGAAGGGTGAATGGACGAAGGATGAAGAAAGAGTGGAAAGGCCAGGGCGAGCTTCCTTTATGGTTTTCCGGTGTGTGGTGAAGCTGCTGCTTATTGAGGCCACACTAGTTTCTGCCAAACGTAATTGAATCTTTGCAAGAGCTGCACTTTCCCAGCTGAGCGATGCTGATCACACTCGCCAGCGACAATGGCCCGTACATGTGCGACTAGTTGCGGGTTCGTGGCGCTTTCATGGGTTTCATGGATGGAGAGACAATATCAATGCTGGGAAGCCCCTCTCGCGGTACGTCGATCATAGAAGAAAAGGGAAAGAATCACAGGGGCTTGATCGATTCAGGGTTCCTCCAGCTCTCTCTAAACCTAGGAATTGTTGTTGCAGGATCGATGTGTGGGTGTCTCTACGAAAACTGATCGCCAAGATTTATATCGTTGTGGGTCCTTTCTAGGATTAGATGACAGAACACCTCCAGCTTTACCTAAGATATTGTGAAGTGATAATGTCAGAGTGGAACTGTCTCGTGGCTCGATGGAGTGCTCGACCAGTGAATGGAAGTTCTGTACATGATCGTTATGAACGATGTCACCAGATGGCGAGACACTAAAGCCAGGCGTTCGCGAGAGAGGGGTAGTGACTGACAGATATTCACCTAGTCAAGACGGACCAATATATGAGGTGGGGTTTGAGTCGCACCTTTGCTGGTAGGCTTGCTGGACAATCAAAACATATCACTGCGTCGGCAACTTCCAAGAAGTATGTGGACCTAAGCAGTACTGGTGGAGAGGGGCTGATCGTCGAATAGGATGTAACCTCGTTCCAAAGGAGAATGGTCGTCCACAGCCCCAATGAATTCCTGCATTGAGACACGGTCGATCGGATCTTGAATCTGGAGGACAGGGAGCATGCAGAATCGTAACTCGAGATATTGTGGAGAGCTGGAAGGAAGACCAGAGGCTCAAAAACAGGATGGCGCATGCATAAGACTGATACGCTACTGCAGGTGTCAAGCGGTACGGGTGGCGGTCCTTACCGGTCCACCGGATCTGATGTCGATCCTGTCGATGTTGTCGATCAGTTCTTTTCCTCAGCTCAGCCCTGGGCAATATAATTTGTCAACCTTGAGAGAGGAAGTCCTTTGTGCTTTGAACTACTGATCAACATCGTCAACAAGCCATGACAACACTATGGCGATGCAAAGTCAATGACTTAAGTCGATTGTTGCCGTTGAACGACCGAGCAGATCTGGATCGGAAGGTGGCAACAGTGCTTCTGTGCTTGACTTTGCCGTTGACGACGCTGCACTCGAAATGCGTCGGAAAGATGCTAGAAAGTATGATCATCGTTATCGCTCTACGATGTCGGGGACTTTCACTTCTTCTCCTCCCGAACACGCATACTTCAGCTCCGAAATTTTCAGCGCAATCTACGCCTTCCAAACCGAGGATAGTGCCGGAATCAGTAGTCAAATTGTCGCCATTAAACATACGAAGATCTGTTCCACGTATCGTCGTACGTTGAAGCTTAACGATTGCATCTCTGGGACTCCAAAGTGAAGGAATCCGCATTGCTTCTCAAACCAAAAGAGCCAGGGCATTGTAGACGAGGATTCTCGTCGTGCCTGCATGTCGGACTGAAGGAAATGGTATGCGCGTAAGGCTTCAGAGGGTTGTAGATCGAACAGAGCCTCGACGACACGCCAAGGCTATGAGAGAAAACATGATGAAGACAGAAGAGTGAAGAAGGCAACACGAGATTGTCATGGTACAAGTTGAGGCTCGACCAAAAGGAAGGGACAGCCATGCAACTGGCCTGCCATATGATTGCTCATGCCACCTGGGGTTAACTGTAGCATGATCGGATGACGTTTTAGGTCAAATAGTTGCATATCGGCATGCGGGATCGTAATTCTGCTCGAAATGCATCGCTGCCCATGTAAGATCGTAAAACTACACGAGATACGAAGACCGATGGAATTGTGAGGGACCTGCTTCACTGGCGAGCAGAGGGGCGATCCTGTGGGCCAGATTCGATACGTGCAGATGAGATAAACTGAGACAGCAAAGATAGCAGTGGATACGGGAGAACAAGGCTTCAGTGAACATAGCCCCCTCAGGTTGGGATCTGATGAAAAGGGGGTGGAGGAGGCGGTGCTTTGGTGAAGTCGCTCGTCGATGAGAGTGGAATTCATCTCTAGCGCGTTTCCCAGAATGGAATAGATCCCACGTGACGTTTTTCCATCCATCCACCTGGCAACACTGGCACTCAGATTTCTCGTCTCGCTTCCAATTCCACCCTCGTACCATCATCATCTACCAACACACACATTTCCTGCCTCAGGGCACCTCCAATAGTCACCAGCATTGCCGAGCGTGATGCACCACGCCGACAGCGCCTCGCCAGAACGTAGAGCGACTCATCGTGGTGAAAAGGGAAACATCTTTGACTGAAGATTCTGTTCGGCATTTGAAAATCAACTAAGGAGCGACGACTCAATGGCTCCGACTTGCGTTAGATGCGACATGAACGTGTACGTCCGGGAGCTGGAAAGTCCTCGGGATTCCAGCAAGAAACCCTGCCGGGAATTGTATCCAAGCATGCTTAAAATTGCTCATCTGGTTGGGCCTAGTCATTTGTATTGTCCTTAGGTTGATTCCTACTCTTGTTGAGCTTGGACAACTGGCCTTTATCACGCGGAAGAAAGTGCAACGGAACCAAAAATATTCTTCTCGTCTTCGTTGTCAATCTCCTTCTCGTACATGATTATATCACCTGTAGCATGTCACGATGCTTGCAGGCTTCATTAGATCTTACATGGTGTAGATGGGCCTGCTGACCATCACCGAAGATGCATTTTGTCCAGCGAGCGGGACCGAGACAGCTGCGTATGCTGTCTTCATCTTGGTAATACTTATTATACTCGCGCTCTTAATTATCCTTTGTTAGCTTTCTATTCGCAAGGAATATCTTTTGGCGGAAGAACAGCTTATAGAGTCTTGGAACCATATTGACATCGTTGATTTTGTGTCTTTTGGTCCCTAGGAACTAACAAGTCTGCTACAAGTATAGTGATTACTAATTCTAGATCGCTATTTGTGAAGTTCCAGCAAAACTGTTTGTCTACGATACTAGAATTTATCGATCATGAGCTTGATTTATAGATGATAGGACCTTTTTCAGTTGCGTCGAGGAGCACAAAGTTAGCAAACCCGTTTCCCGCTACCTATGGAACAATCCAAATAGCCTTGCGTTCCTGCAAGATGACGTCAAACATTTCCACATCTCCCCTCGTCCGCCCTCGCCTGGATATCACATTATCCTCGAAGCCAAACTCCCTTATCACATCTAAAGTCTTTTGACACCAGAGCCGAAGTAAACAATGTCTTCAGAATCAACCACAGAGTCTCTATCGACTCTAACCTCGAAAACCGACTACCTCAAGGTCCTCAACGCAGACGGCCTCCATATCATTGAAGCTTCTGCACCCTGGTGCGCGCAGTGTAAAGCCATCGCGCCAGAAGTCTCAAAACTCATCGAAGAATTCCCAAAAGCGAAATTTTATATTTTTGATGTCGATGAACAGCCAGATATTGCGCAAGAGCTTGGAATTAGAGTTATGCCAACGTTCAACTTATTCAAGGATGGGGACTTGATGGAAGGAATCTTGGGAGCGAAAATCAAGCCGCTGAGGGAGGGTATTGAAAAGAATTTGGGATGACTCAAATGTGAATTGGCGCAGATGCCAAAGACCGGGACATATTGAGTCAGATTTCCAAACATTTCTGCGACGTATGGTCAGGGAGTCAAGAGAGGTCGGCTTGCAAATGAGTTTGGTGTTGACAGACTAGCACTTGGCTCGGTGACTACCAGCACACCGCTACTGCTATACGCCTCTTTCTTCTTGTCGGACTGTAACAGAGCGGATATTGAGATTTCTCCTTTTCCTCCTTGTTTTCTGGGCTTCTTTCGACATATTTCTTCTGTGGTGTGCTTTATTTTGTACTTGTGTCAATATCAAATGCGACTGACACGTTAATGGGTCTAATCCCACAAGGCTGAACTGAATTGGTTACTAGAACACTTATTGAGCGAAATGTTTGAAGTCACACACCACTGTCCTGGCATCACACCAAGCTTTGTGTGCTGAATAAATAGAAGATCAGACATCCATGAATACCCTGGACCTCCGGACAACTAAGCAAAATTGATCAATCTCTTAACAAAAGCTATGATTGCTGTATCCCAACTTCTACAAGGAAGAGTTCGCACAATTCTTTCTGCTCTATCAGTGAATCAGGGTATCATTGCGATCGAACCTGAAGAGGGAATATCTTATCTGAATGCTGATACGATTTGTTTTCGTTTATTCCTAGTAGTAATGATTCTGATCCCTGAGCGGAGGATATGTCAGCATGACTTGGAGCATCTCAGAACGCTCATAGACCTATGTTGATGATCTTCGGAGGCTCCGACATTAACCCCGCTCGATGGAATTATTCCCATCACTTCTCCAGCATCCCTCTATCAACAACACTTCATTCCATTTTTTTTGTTGAGTCACCAGCATTTGCTCGCAATGTCTCGATGTTCCGTTCGATTTCTTTTCAGTCAAGTAAATGCGATTTGTCCAAGACCGATAAGTACTGGTAGAGCTTCGCGGCCACTTCAATGCTTTCTAAGCACAACTTCTCGTAGTCTAGCGCCACCGACAGCCACTGCCCTCAAAAATGAGACCGGCGACAATGTCAAACTAGGTGCACTCGGAAGAACTGCCTCAGGAAAGAAACTGAACATACGGACTTATCCTCAGTATGACAACCTTGAAGACGAACGACTATACAGAAAACAACATCTCGCAGCTGCGTTTCGGATTTTTGCTGAAAGAGGCTTTGACGAAGGGGTGGCTGGGCACATCAGTGAGCGTCATTTGCTTTGCGGCACAAAGATCCAGAATTGAGCTGATGCAGAACGCATAGGTGTTAGAGACCCGATTCTGACGGATCATTTTTGTATGCACTGCACACTCAAGTCGGAGTTTTGATCAGTCTGCTCATATAGGTTCTCACAGGGCTAAATCCCCTCTCGCGCCATTTCTCTCTCATACGCGTCTCTGATCTCATTCTTGTTGATGAATTAGGGACAGTTGTTCACGGCGATGAACCCATCAACGCCGCCGCTTTTGCTATTCACTCCGCTATCCATCGCGCACGTCCAAACGCCAATGCGGCCTGTCATGCCCATTCCGTCTATGGCAAAGCTTTTTCAGCATTTGGTAGACACCTGGATATGATAACCCAAGATTCATTAAGGTTCTACAACCACCATGGTGTTTACAAGCATTTTGGCGGTGTGGTTTTGGATGAGGGAGAGGGTGATCGAATCGCCGAGTGTCTCGGGGACGGAAAGGCTGTCATACTGCAGTGAGCATCTTCTCTTGCCATCGTCTGAACTCAGCCATGTCGCTGACCTACAACAGAAATCATGGACTTCTCACGGTCGGCGAGAGTGTTGATGAAGCAGCTTTCTGGTTCATGAGCCTCGACCGAACATGCCAAGCACAACTTCTCGTTGATGCAGCAGCAGGCAAGAATGGCAACGAGAAGAAACTTATCAACGAAGAGGAGGCGAACTACTCTTTCGACCAGGTTGGAACGCCGGAGAAGGGGTGGTTAGCTTTTCAGGGTTACTACGACGCGTTACTTGATAAGACCAAGGGTGATTTCTTACATTGAATAGTTGCCAGCCAATATGGCATTTTCCGGCCGATCTTTCCCACGTTCGACATGGAGCCCATACCTCCCAAGCAAGTGATGCTAATATGTTTATTTACTTTTTCTGATGAAGCATATACTCATCTAGATATTCTTAGCCAAAATTTACGAGCAAGATCGAGTTGAAATCCTTTCTCTGATGCAAAGATAGACCGCAGGCTTCTATTTGTGAAATGCCAGTAATGGTGATTGGAGAATCGAGGGACTGAAGCAACGTGTGACCTGTCAATCTCCATTATTGATGTGTTGAGAGCGTCAGTATACAAACAACTGAGTCGTGCTCGAGAATACGAGCCACCGAATTAGCAAGCAATCGTAACGAACCTCGCTCTACTGCTGCAACACATCCTTTCACCTACCTCTTATCCATTTGCCCGCCAGTTTCGTCCCCTGAACGGGAAGGAAGCACTCAGCGTGCAGGCGCTCATCAGAAACGCGTTCACGACACAGTTGAGCTGTCCTCTTGTTGTATCTTACCGTTCCTTACTCTTCCTTGCCTCTGTTTCTCGATCAACTTTCCTTTCTTTTCCGTATCGTCCTCCAAGCATGTCATCGCTGCAGGATTCCAGCTTCAAACAGCTAGGCCGTCCAATCCGCGTCGAATGTCACAAAGCTCTTAATCTTTCCACGCGTACCGTATTCGTTGCTATCACTGATTGATCCTGCTTTCACGCAATATGGGATCGTCATTTTCTGCATAATTTTGACTGTCAAATTATCCCCTTTCAGACAGAAACCTCGCCACAAATCTGACCAATAAACGGGTATACCAAGCTATGCGCTCATCCAAATCCTTATCCCATGACCGAAGTTTATTCCATATCCATTTCTTTATTTCGTATCCAACTCTTACATGCCACAGCCAGCTCTGCACATTACATTCCACAGTTACATTACGATACAGCACCCCTTGAGGGCCCTGAACACACCCGGAAGCACCTTCTTGACCACCTCTTCAATCTCATCATTCTGATTATTACCGTGTTGTTGCTGAGACGAACCACCATACTGTTGATTCCCATGACCCTGCTGCCCACCATGCTGCTGTCCTCCATGGTGCTGCGGCTTGCCACCATGTTGCCCGCCCCAGCTCTGTCCATACCCACTCGGCGGCGGCGGCATAGCACTAACAGGTTTACCTGTCAGATCAACATAAATCCTGCCCTCATTATGTTCAGTCTGATACTGCAATCCCAACTCCCTACAAACTTCCTCCACCCTCGGCTTGATCTTCTGAATATGCTGCGGACTATGGTTCCCTTTTCCTACGATAACATGCAAATGAGTCTGCCCTTGTTGTTGTGCCGCCCTAATCCTGGTCTCAAGAATCCGTTCTGCTTCTTCTACGAATTGACCGTGGAGGTCTATCGTATCGCCCGGGACGCGGTCGGGGGAGTTGTTTTCACGGAAGATGTAGTCGGAGGCTTGTCTATTGTATTGATCTACTTTGGCTGCGTGCTGTTTTGATTCTTCGCTAAGTTGGTGTGCGCGAGCGCCGTCGCCGGAGTTGTAAGCTTCGTGCGCGCGGGAAGAGGCTGATTGCTTCTTTGCGAGTTCGGCGCGAGCGAGACCTCGCAGGCGGTCGTATTCTTGTTCCGCATCGTTGGAGGAGTTGTGGTTGAAGGCTGGTTAGTATGTTAGCAAGAGCACATCGTGTCGTTGGGCAATTGCAATCACCTCGCGAGCCTAGCTCGTTCATTGCGTAAGAAGACATGGCAGGAGGTTTCGAGGAGGAGGAGAAGGAAGGAACGAGACCCAAGCACATAAATTGTGTTAAAATTGTCGCAAAGGAAGAGGTAGGGAGAAGGGCCGAATTGGGCAACGGTCCCGCTCGTAACTTAAAGTGGTGAACGGCCAGCAAGCAGGGTTCTAGATCTTCTCCCCTGACTTGCGAGCTGTCAAAATCACATGTTCCATTTCTGTCATGCCCACTCAGTCAATGACAACGGTCTACAAGGCAGCAGTTGATTCGATGCCTGGGGCGGAAAAAATCGTGTGTTGAGCCGCCTGGTATCTCACAGCGGAGGTGGAAAGATGGTGTGGTGACGTCTCAAGATCCACATGAAGCAAAGTGCATCGGAATAATGAGCATCAGCTTTACAGTTGTGAGCTCAGTATCCATGATGTAGGCCCTACAAGAAAGCGTCATCCTCGATCCAGATTCGGCCCTTGCAAGCCCAGAAGCGGGGAAACAGGGAGGCCTCATCATGTTGATTAGGAATCAAGCTGGTTGTATGCATATATGCCCTTTCGGCTCCTTCTTTCCACCCGATCGTTTTGCATCGTTCCCATCTTCGAAAGACTCTTCAGAAACCCAATTACAGACCAACAAGCAAGTTCACTTAGTTCATCACTCCGGCCGATTTGTCGTCGGAATACCATCAGAATGCCATCTGCCACCGCAAAGATCAACGGAACCACAATCGCCACGGCCGATTCCTATGAGACCGTCGAGGGCAATATCTACTTCCCTCCCAGCTCCATCCATAAAGACTACTTCAAGTCCACCGATACCCATACCCATTGCCCTTGGAAAGGCGATGCGTCCTATTACACCATCGAGGTGGATGGGAAAGTACGTTGACCTTTTCAATTTGCGCCTGTGCATTGGTGTGGTTTGCAGAGCTGTGTTGATTGGGGTGTGCGAATAGCTTGCTAAAGGATGAAATTAGGTATTGAAGGATGCGGCGTGGTATTATCCCGAGCCATTGGAGAAAGCAAAGCATATCAAGGATCATGTTGCTTTTTGTGAGTTTTTTCTGGATCAGTTTTACAACCTTGATGACACTGAGAAGTTGAGCTGATTCGAGAGTAGATAAAAGCAAAGTTGATATCTCAACTGAATGATCCAAATTGATGGAATCAGGGCAGTCCAGTGGAACATGCTTTAACTGACCATATTATACACCCTTTACTTCAAAAACTTTGCTTGAAGCTTCTCTATTTCCTGAATGAATAGCATAGAGTGCAAAGAATGAATGCATGTTGTTTGCTTCTTGATTGGATACCATATCATCTAAAAGAGTAGACTACACAAAGTTTTTACACGTAATGTTGCGGAATCTGATGAATTTGGTGAAAATAATGAAAGAGCATAGTTTGGTCGTCAAAAGAAGCAATCATGTAGGCGGACGTTTGAATATCAATGTCTTGACTCTATGCCATCCCTTGCGCT
Source organism: Venturia effusa (assembly GCA_007735645.1). Classification (NCBI taxonomy): domain Eukaryota; kingdom Fungi; phylum Ascomycota; class Dothideomycetes; order Venturiales; family Venturiaceae; genus Venturia; species Venturia effusa. Next base: position 1,396,153 of record CP042198.1, read on the forward strand.
TGATGAACAGTGATTGTTGGAGTATGTGGAGAGGCAGAAACCGATTGTCAGGCACCCAATGTAGGAGTTTTTCCGAAATATCACCGAAAATTCCCGAGCCGCTCCCACCTCCAACTCTTGTCCGTCACTCATCATCACAAACTATTCACCATGCATCAATTTGCAACCGCTCTCTCATCCAATTCAGACTGATATTGCATCGACTTCGAATTTCGACACAGCTACATCACCAAAGTAGGATTTAGGCAGACATGCTTGTGTCCTACGTCAAATATGAGCTATCAGGTGTTGTCTCGCTGCTCACTCACCGCTTTGATCCTCGTCAAACAGTCCTTCATATTGTTCTTACTATTGTTCTCGAATACCTCTAGATTTTGTTGACAATTTCACACCTTGTCGGTCCTGCTTGTGGCGTCTGTACGAGGAACTCAACGTACTCACTTCCGTTAGCCTCGTTTCCACTCGGCATTGTGCATTTGCGGGATCCAGCATCTGGTTGTCTATAGGCATCCACCAGAGAGTTTGTGACACTGCATTGTTAGAGTTGCGCTGCTGACACGTTGTATTGGCGGGTATAAGCATCATATCCTATGTTTGATCCAGTGTATAGCAACATCCTCGGCCAACATCTTCGCTTCACAAACCTTTGCTTCTCGTCTGAATATGTCTGACTTCTATGAATATACATCGGGAGGATTCTTCTCTGGCTTGATATACACTTCTAAAGTCAAGAAACCATCCGTAATCTTCCATTCCATTCGAACCGATACCGATGATTCCTTCGACCGCTTTTCCGAAAATTTCTGATCCTCCATTTGAAGATGCAAAGAGCATGGAATCTGGCGAATCCTCATCATCTCTAGCATTCACTTCATACGACCACGTACGACATTCGGAGTCATCAAAGGGTCGTGAGAGCCAGAGCGATGCTGCCTACCTTGCACCCAAGTCTTTTTCGTCCTCCAGCAGAACCAAGATGCAGCGCTTCTGTTACCAGGCGACGGTGACCTTCCTGTTATGCGTCTGGTGCGGATGTCTTTGGGGTTTCACTTTTCACTGGCCATATCCGATGAATCCTCATTCTCGAAATCCATGTCCGCTCAACCCGGATACATGGAGCTGGTTCATACCCACGGTGGTATATGGAGCTTTCACTCTTGGACAGGCAAAAGCCGTCGACGTATCTTGGAACATGATTGTTGGTCGAGCAGCACAAGCTTTTATCAGTTACCTCTTTTACAGTGTTTCGATGGACGTGTCCATGCGAATGATGGAGATCACTGCACTTCCGATCGATCTTTTCACGTCTCTCGTCTTCAGTCCTTTCACATTCACTACCAAAGTCAAGATCGTCAACTCTCTTGATCGCATCACAGGCTGGAGGGTCACCACTGCTATGATCTGGATCTTTTTCTCTACCGTCTATATCGCTTCGATTCCTGCGATTAACGATGCGATGACCGGATACGTACCTTACCATACTGCCTGGGTCATTGGTAAGGACGGCGGCCGCGTGATATACAGCGACGACCCTAAAGATCCTGAATTCTCTGCCTACGTCAGCGAATTGCTCCTCAACGGCGCCGATCTAGTCTGCGAACAGAACAACACCTACAAATGGGGGTTCGCAGCCTTTTGGGTCCTGCTTTCGGTCACGTCGTGCACAGCCTGGATCATCGGAACTTACGCGATCTGGCTCGATGCGCAACACCATTCAGAGCTGGTCCGCAAGGGAAGAAAGATGGGAATGAATCGTGCTATCATTGACGCTGCAGAAGCTATCAAAGAGGCCTTGGGTCCGGATACCAACGCTTACTGCGAGAAAGAGTTGGAAAAGGCTCTGAAGAAGCATCCTGGTGTCATGTTTTCGGTTGAAGAGCGGGTCGAGACGGGCACGGAGCATATCAAGCTCTCATATCGCAAGGATGAGAAACTGCAGTTGTCGTGGATGAAGAAATATGGAGCTTAATCGTGGATCAGCTTGGAATCAGGAAATTGATGAGCATTACGGCGGTGGCGCCAATACTTGGAGATCGATTTGGCGGACGATGCGACATTACTAAACCCACGTTTCTGCCGTTGTGAATTGGATGTTTGTTTCATTGAGGTGATGATTATACATACTGCTTTTTTTTACATTTTCTGAGAATGAGATCGACATTGCTAAGTTTCTGGCAATCTGGGTTCGTACTATTGCCAGGAATTGTCCGATGACGAGATTGCAGTAAGAGTTTTGATTGAGTAATTGGGTATTCGTTCTTCCGAGTGCAGATCAGCGCAGCTTAATTGTCTTGGGCTGCTGGGTTTCGGGGGTTATCATCGATGATCACTACATCGAATTGAAATAAGAGGATATTAAAGCCTAGTATATAACGCCCATGATTTGCCAAAAGGCGGTTGACTTCACACCTAAGGCCGAATATGAATACAACCTCTGATGTTGTGAAGAGGCTATACGCTGAACTGATATTTGCTACCAACCAGCACTGCCGCTATGCTGAAGCAAACGGCCCAAAAACTATTCAGATCCCACGAAACCATTCCCCCACTCTCCCAAAAGCCAAAAACCACAAACACACACACCACTTCACACACCAATTCACACCACTAATACGGTCTCCCCACCTCCCTCACAACCCCACAACAACCCCCCTTCCGATAAGCCCCCTTCACAACCTGACAAACCCCACCCGCCCCACCACCTCCCCCCGCAGCAGCACCAACACACCCACTCCTCTCAAACACCCCCATCAACAAATCACAAACCAAAGGTCTAAGCGACGAATCAACCCCCATCTCCACCACCGGCCACAGAAACGGAGAAAGCTGTACCACCAACGTGAGTATTTGTAACAAGAACGTCCAATCCATTTTCCGTCGGGTTTTGGCCTTCTTTTTGGGGGGATGGGATGGTGTGGGGGCGGTTTTTGGGGGTGGTGGTGGATAGCAGGGGGTTTCGTCGTCGCGATGACACCGTCATGAGGAGCGGCCGCAGGATGGACATGCGTGGTTGTTTTGTTGTGGTTGTGGCTGCTGGGGTTGGGGCTGAGTAGATACACAAGAGGTGCATTGGGGTTGGTAATGGTGGTTCCAGGAACAGCAGTGGTGACCAGAGCAACGGGGAGGTGCTGGTGGTGGATGGTTGCAAGAACAGTTGCTGTTGTTGTGGTTGTAACCGTGTTCATGGCTACCACCGCCTGGATTCGAGTTCGCGGTGGTACCCTGGACATTGTTCGGATTTGACGCGCTGCTGGCGTTGGAGGGTTTGTTTGAGCTAGAGGTATTGGCGGTGTTTGAAGCGTTGTTCGTGGTTGATGTGCTATTTGAGCTCGAGGCCTGGTTTGAGCTTGATGTGTTGCTGACGCTCGAAGTGTTGTTTGCACTAGAGGTGTTGGTAGTATTTGAAGCTTTATTGCTGCTTGATGTATTGTTTGCACTTGAAGCCTGGTTTGTGCTAGAGGAATTGTTTGTACTCGAGGACGTATTCTCCCTCTCATTGGACGCTGTCGTATCCTGTGATGATGCCGCCTGAGACTTCGATCTATCTGGATTCGGCTTTCTGGGCGGATTGTAGACATCTGGCTGCGAATTTGGCGTCTTACGTTTCCTTGATGGGCTACCAGGATCATCGCTGGAACTGGCAGAGGTTGAATTTTGTTCTATCTGCCCTCTCGATGTATTGCTATTGGGATTCGATCGTGAAATTTGCGACTCCTTCCCACCTGACGCGTTGGAATTTGGCTGTTGGGAAGACGACTGGCCAATATTTTGCTGACCCGAGCTCTGCTTGTTCGAATTGCTTTGTTGATCCGAAGAAACAGTGTTCGATGCACCTTCATTTGAACTCGTCGTCCATTGCGGTCTTTCGCTCTCATCGGCATAGTCATCTTCAGATGTAGGGCATTCACAGCGGCAGCACTGACTTTCAAAACGATTCAAATTAGCCTTGGGTTCTATTGATCACTAAGCTACCCACGAGAAGGCCAAACTCAGAATGAAATCAAAATTCATACCCCATAATGTAGCCTTTCCTGTTTTGTGGTGGTATGACAGGTTGAGTACCATCGATCTCTTGTACAAACATCCGCCCCTGAAATTGATTGAAAGCGACACCTTTGGTAGCCGACTCTATCGATAAGTTGGGACCAAGAGTGAGGAACTGATCGGACTCGCCTGGGAGTTCGGTCAATATACTTGTGGATCATTAATCAAAATCGGATGACATACGGTATGCATCTCCTTTGTGAACCTCAGCTACCTTCTCAAAGTATTCATTGGCGACTTTCGCATTTGAGAAGGTAAGCAAATATTTCTTGCCGGTTCCAACTTGCGAAGCATATGCGTAGAATATGCCGTTGGACGGAGGACACGTCTTGCTGTGCTTTTTGGACCCATCTTGCTGAGGGCCGGCACCTGAAGAATCTGAAGAATCTCCTTTGCCGCTACCGTTGGTCGCATTGGTGTTAGTCGCGGTTGTGGGTTTCTTCTCTGGATCTTTGGTCAGAAGATTGATGTTTCCCTTGCCCTGTTCACCTCCAACGTTGAGAAGATCCTGAAAGCAATATTAATGGGACATCGTCAAAGGGTGTTGCGGCTACCGACCTTTCCTTTCGCTAAGTCGACGTCTGCGATATTTCCTAGCATAGCATCACGATTGGCCTGTTCATCTTGCGCTGGAGCACCACCACCTGGGGCGCCTGGAACACCTGGGGCTCCTCCAGGGACTGTAGAGCCAATGTCTGGAACAACACCGGGCGCAACTCCACCAGCAGTACTCGTGACAGTTTTGGTAAGCCCTCCAAGATCGGCCATGTCGAAGGTTGAAAGTCAAAGACAAAAGGACTGGATGAAAGTGCAGAGTCCAAGAGGAGTAGATCAGAGAAGGCTACTATTTAGTCAGCTCTGTCTCGCGCAGATCGGGTGATCTTCACGGTGCAGGAGGCTGGGAAGTGGAGAGCAGATTCATGGTGTACCGTCGTGCAGTCGTGCTAGACCGGCCATTGTACGGTAGACCACAGAATTTGGCATGATTATAGCCAGGATTCAGGAATGACTATTTCGTCTTGTCAACGGTCAATCATAGATCGCGTATTACATCTGGGATTATGGATCAATCAAAGCAGCAGAAAGAGTGCACTATACCTTGAGAAGTATGATCTATGCCATTAGCGCTAAGATTCACCATTGCAATAAGAGCGCAGACTGGGTAGCCCGCGAATAGGAGTATGTCTCAGACTCTTGATGCTGCGGAGATGAGACAAGTCGTCATCGCGTCGTATGCATCGGACGACAGCCATAGGTTCATATTCCACGAACCGTCTGAATTGTCTACGATCAGTCCGCTGTGGAAGAGCTCTTTTCATCATCAACTTCTGTTCTTAAGCTCGTGTGGTGCAAGTCGACGAATGAGTGGATCGGCTCCTGATAGCGGCCCACGTAGTTGCAAGAATCGATTACAGAGTAAACTCCAATGTTCTGATGATGGTGAAATGGTGAAAGCAGCAGGTAATCTTACTAGCAGCCGTGGTTTTCGAGGCGCCGAGGTGGGAAAAATAAAAGGTTCGGGCCGTTTATGTCCATCCCTACTCGTTTGGGAACATCCAGGCAGATCTTCAGCTCACCACATACCGAGTAGTCCAACCAAAATAAGATCGTCTTGCAGATTCCGGTTTCGTTCCTGAACATGAGTCTTGGAAAGAGGAGATGGATGCTTAGCTTTCGGCCGATCAATCGAGATCGCTCCTTGATGACTTGATGAGGAGGACATACTAAGCTCTTGCGAGCTCTTCAGCATCAGACCTCGACAGGCCCTTTCGTCCTTGACCCATTGTCGACATCTCATTCCCAACATGAAAATCGCAGGCTATTCCATGCCCTGGGTGGCTCTCATTCTCTTCTCTCCCGTCCACTCCGCCGTTCGCAAATGTACAACTGAAGACAACACTCGAGCCCTTAAACCAGGCCAGTGTTTGACCCAATGTGCTGGTAGCGATGGCAAAGTGACCTGTCCTGGAGATCCACCAGTCACAGTCAGTCAGGATGATTGCGACTTCTTGACTGTTGTCCGAGATTCGAACGGAGAAGTGATCGATCGATGCTGTACGAGCAATCCAGAAAAGCCTTCCAAGAAGCGACCACAGTGCGGTAAAAACGTTGGCTGGCTTGAATGTGACCCTGACAATGGCTTTGGTTCATGTTGCTCTAAAGAAGGGTGCGTATAATGGTTTCACCAGAAGTAGAAGCTTGATGCTGATGGCTTGCAGTCTCTGTGGTTCAGGTGAGGAGTATTGCGGCCTCGGTAATGGAGGGAGTAACAGCAAGTGCGATAAATGTCCTAAGCCACGAAACGACAAACGGTGTGGCAAAGACTTCAACGGCACTGTATGCCCAGAGGGGCAATGCTGCTCCGGAAAAGGGTAAGTAATTGAAAGGCTGCCAACTTGCCACAATTTCGCTGACGATGGTAGATGGTGTGGAACTACCGACAATCATTGCAAGGTCGAGAATGGGTGCCAGGGAACCTGCAAGCCATCAGGCCCCGGTGCGAATCGCTGTGGTGCTCAGGCTGGTGGGAGAACGTGCGACCCTGACGGCGAATTTGGAGGTTGTTGTTCACAAAAAGGGTAGGACAAGTATTCCTGGCATCCTTATACTGTCGTGACTAACAGTCCCCTAGGTTCTGTGGTACCTCGCCAGCACACTGCGATAAGAACCGAGGTTGCCAATCTGGCTGTGAAAGGACGGAGAGACCTGCTCAAGATCCTCAGGTACAGAAGCCATTGAAACCCAAACCAACCGACTCAGGTGACAAGAACGAAGACGAAGATCCTGATGAGCCAGCCAAAACACCCTCGGGACGAAAGGGTGACGACGAAGATCCTGACTCGCCTTCGAAGACACCTTCCCAAGAAGACAACGGCAATGATCCAGATGTCGATGATCCCAAGAAGTGTGCGCCCTGTCCAGCCTGTCCTAAAACAGAATGTCCTCCACCACCTAGGAAGAATCCCGCTTCAAGTCCCAAGTTCGAGCCTAATGCCCCGAATACAATTCGCGCCTGCCTCTGTGATGAAGGCGAAGAACCTGTAGTGCACAAGCTTGCCCCTCAAAAACTGGGTTGCAATTGGAAAAATGGACAACAAGTCACTATCGGCGGACAAAATTTCGTATATGAATGCTACCTGTGGCAATTGTCACCACACACCACCACCGTTGAGGGTGGGTCGCTGGAGCAATGTGGGGAGATATGTTCTGCCACAAAGGGATGTCAGTCGACCAATTTCTGGCACTCGAATATGAAAATGGACGGGAAAGAGAGTTGCACCCTCCTTATGAGACCTGTAGGCAATCCCAGTCAGAGCAAGCCCGATCCGCTATCGGACCAGAGTGTTTTTGGAGGTAGTCTCAGGGGATTGTAGATGACTAGAAATGAGTGATAGATCCAGCAAGAACCCTCAGGATAAGTTGTTCATACGAATATGGAAGGACTGTAGTGAAAGATCTTTGAATTTGGATTGGTTAATTTCTGATCCCTTGGCGAAGCTTGGCCGACTTGGGCCTGGCATAGTGGCTTCAGTAATATCTGTGTCCCTCCGCCTTCAGAAAACCGCGATATATGAAGAGAGCTTCGTAACTTCCAAATCAAGATTGATACTGATAATTTCCTGGAGATTTCGAAGAGTGTCCTCTCCAGAATTTATTCTATCTTCGTCTTAAGGTAAAGGTGAGGATCGCGGTTGAGATGTTCCTGGAGAGACAGAACTGGTGAAGCCGCTGTGCTGGTTGGGGTAACCCGATGATTCAAGGCAGGCGACAAGATCGTACATATCCAATAATGATAAGGTGATCGCTCGTTGAGAAAGAGCGTGGCGTCTATCTTTTTGGCACTAACAATCGCGGTCTCAAAAATTTTGTGCGCAGCCGGAGTATGGGGTGGAGCAAGCAATATAAACTCAAGCTGGCCACCATCATGATAGATCGAGCTAGCCTACGAGCTTCAGGGACAATCTCAGTTCGCCAAGTGCGTCAGCGCTTCGGACCAAAGCCACGACAGCATTTCATGGACACAGTCTAAGTCAACGAATCCCGAGGTCTGTTGAGCATTGAGCTGCATTGTGACGTTCCACACCTCAATTCGGGTTTCCTTTGAGTTTCTTGGCTTTCTTGACTCTCTCGCTGCTGAATCCCGTTGCGCCCGTGTGCTTTCGAGTAAAACGTCGTCTGAAAGCTTCATGAAGGAGAATCCAACATTGTTGATGTCGAGAAGGGAAGAAGACTCTCTGAGCGGGCACTATCAATCCCCCATCATCCCTCTTGCCGTGACAAACACCTTCTTTCCTTCACCCCTCTCCTCCTCCTTGACATACGAGTATCCACCATCTGTCGCGAAGAAAGTAGCCTCATCAACAATGTCCCACGTGACATCCTCCGCAATCTGCTCCTTATATCTCTCACCCAGTGCTCTTGGCTTCCTCTTCTCCTCAATACCCTCGTCCGAAAGCGAGGAGGGGATAGCGGAGGGCGTCACTACGTCTACCGTGCCACCCATACCAACATCTGCGCCACCAGATAAATCCAGACCCTCAGGTGGGCACCAGAACTTCGGTCCAAAATTTGTCTCCGCAATCCCACCACTGAAAGATGACACAGCGGGATAATAGCCCAAGTACCCGTCATCAAATCCGACTCTTGCGCCCGTACTCGCCGGCACGACACTCGCCGGTGGCAAGAAAGCCATCAGTCCTTCAAAAGCCGTACCAACCAATTGACCGTTCTTGTAAACCTTGATACTCGAGTAGGGTAGATTCCTCAAGCAAACATCTTCGTGGTTTGGGTGTGGGTTGATTTTGTTATACGGACCACGATCCGAGTACGTTTCCATGGACTTGGTCATCTGATATTCGAATTGTTCGAAGTAGATATTGCCACGATAGGGTACTGGAATACGATCGCGAATGATGTCGGACGGTCCAATGAACGATGGCGGGTCATCGAAGCCATCTCCCACGTCCACAGCAGGATTGTAAATGCCATCGATGACTTTTCGATGGAGACCTATCGAGGGCAGCGTGATAAGAAGACCTATAACATCGCCTTGCCGTATTTGATCGTTCTCGTGGACGGAGGCAGGCTGCACAGCTTTCCTGTTCTTGTTCTTCGATTTGGGCTGTGGGAGAGTGATCTTGCCGAATCTCGATTTGTGCAGTGTCTGGAATGATGTGTCTGTTATAGCGTAGCTGTAGCCATCGAATCCTACAGGCGCATCCAGTGGTGCCTCTCTTCTCGCCCAGCCGATTCGAATGTGCGGCTGTGGTGAAGAGTCATCCACAGGAACGTCCGAAGCTGGAATGCCCTTCGCAATCTTGACTTCGTAATACAAGCTGCCCTCCCGTGCGAAGACGTTTGCTCGCGATGTCCTCCAACCCTTCTCATTTGTGATAAATCTACAAGACGAGTCGAAATGAAATGTACGATCGCTGTCCTCTATGGACATCCGAGGTCCGTAAGGTTTCGGATCAGACTGGCGATAGTATTGCTTGTGGTGGAAGAGGGGGTCGGCTACACAATGGCTGTATCTGTAGGCCTTCTTGTTCTCTGCGCTGTGGCCTGTTAGTCAAAGCATGCTTGCCATATCATAGATGTTACTTGCTGGTCTATTGGCTTTTTCAGTTCAGTCTGCCCATCTGGTGTGAGAATAGGGAATGGTTCATGGCTCGTAAGGATGGGATCTTTGGGAGGGTCGTAGTCGTGCGTCTTCGGCTCTGGGATACTGTATCGCATGGGCAAGGGCACCACTGGCCCTTTGCCTTTCTTTCCCTTCACATCTGGAGTGTTCCCTCTCGAATTGCCTGACGCCTCTCGCTTTTTCAAAGATTCCTTCTTTTCGCGCTGCTCTCGTTCGCGGACCGGAGCTTTGGGCGCTTTCGCCGCGGCTGGATTGAGAGGAGAGGGGACTGCCGGGGCATGATCGACGTCGAGAGGGCGTCTCTCAGGCGGAATCACGGTAGGTGTAGTAGCGCCAGCATCCATTGTGGTGGTGATGAAGTCAGGGAATAGCGGTTAGCGAGCTTCGAGGTTTCAACGCGGTGTCACCTGAAGGGTGTCCTGCTGAGATTGGCGGCTCCCTGCGAGAACCGTCTCCTCATTCCTACGTTCCAACAGCACCAACGCTTGGGACTATAGGAATTTACGTGTTATTGACAGCAAATGCACCCATTGGCATTGGAAGGCCTCGGAGGCAAAAAGCGAGGTAGATTCCAATCACGGGTCATCACTGCAAGCCTGGAAACGTGGTTTCGATGTGTACCCAAGACTTACGGGAATTCGCAGGTATATCGGTTTCTCACGTCCAATACCACTGCTTCTGAGTGTTGTTTCTCTAGAACCCTGTGTAGAAGACAATTATCGTCTTCGAGGATCCAGAAGATTGAGCTTATATTTCGAAACAGGAATCCCGATCTCAAAATCAGTATCAAAATTCTTCAAGCAATTCACCGGAATTCTCATTGCTAGGAATTGAACGATGTCGATGTAGCTTTGAAATTGGTTTTCAAACGTCAGAAAGCGGTCCAGAAAAGATTGGACGTCCAATCAGTCTCGGGTGTATGTGCCTTTACTGTTGTGGTTGAAGAAGGGGGATTTCTAAAACGATTTCTGGTTCTGATCTTGGCACATTGACTAGTAATCTGCCGTCGAATAAGTGGGCGAGAAGTAAAGATTCTGGATAAGTAAATGTAAGGTTCAACAATGCTCGCGTCTCGAGTGAGTCGAGTCTCGACTGAAGATTCACATAGGACAAAAGAGGAGTCGGTCCGACTACGAGAACACGTTAGGAGATCAAATTATCCAAATCCCTCGAGTCTTCTTCATCATCCTCTGGCAGTGCTTGAACAGTAACTTGCCACATATTTGGCTCTGGGAATATCGAGGTGAAGATTTCACTGCATGTCAACTAGTTGGAGAGTGGGAAGACATCAAGCAATCACATCGTGAGAAGAATGGTTCGAAGCAGGTACGCATGCATTGTGACTCTCTATTAAAGATACAGAGCCCTTGATCTACCTCTCCCTCTCCCTAAGATGCCCCATCTCTCTCGTCATCGATTGTGGTTCCTCCATAACCTTTCCCTCTTTCCCAAACGTTCCATATCTCTCGTCCCCGAACATGGTTTCTCGATGTTCTCAAAGTCTCTCAAAGGTTTCTCAAAGTTTTCTCAAGGGTTTTCAAAGTTTCTCAATCCCGCTCTGTTTTCGTCCTTTTCTCAAGTCGATTGAGCGATCGCTTGAGGATGATTTTGGCTATATCAGCCTGCATCTGCTCCTCCTCTTCCTCTTCGCGAGTGCGCTTGCGAGACGGCCCAGTCGAAGGCATCTCTCCAGCTCGCATGGCCTTGACAAGCTCCTGTTGAAGCTTGTGGTTGCTCTTGTCCAGGTCGACGAACTCGTCAATCTCGTCCATGAACTCTGGATACTTCTCGCCGTGCTCAGCGATTTTCTTGAATGTATCGAAGTGCTTCCTGATCAGCGGAAGCAGCTCGGATTCCTCTTTTGTCAAGCTGAATTTTCTCTGTTTCTCTGTTCTCTGTTCCTCTTTTCTCTTGGTCTGGTTTTTCGGTGACGGCGGCGCGTCGACAACTTCGCAGTCGTCGTCGTCGTCTTCGATGCAGAACTCGTCGAAGCTGAACCTCGCCCAGAAAGTCCAGATTTTTCTCTCGTGGTAACCATCGGTCTGTCCCTCGATACCAGGACACATTTCGCCAGTGTGTTTATCAGTCTGGCACTGGAAACAGACGTCGTCACACTTTCTCGCGTCGCAATGTGTCCTTGTTCTCTGTTTGCCACAATGAAGGCATCTCGACCGCCACTCTTTCTCGACCGGTCTGGCCCCATCAGGGCAGCTCCGAATCGACTCTTCGTACTTAAGCCTCGGCAGCTTTGGGTACTTCTTCCTCATGGCAGTAATCGCAGGTTTCTCAGGGGGAGGTTGACTCTCCCGGGGCGGTCTCTGAGAGGGACCAGCTGCGTTTCTCTGCGTTCGTTGCTGCGTGTGAGCGGTTCCTCGCGAACGCAATCTCTCTGCTTCCTCGTCTCTCCCTCTCCTGTCTCGTTGCCCTCTTTCTCGCCATTCCTCGCTCTTGGACTTGAAGCCATCAGGGCTAGGACGTATCTGCTCGTCGGACGTCTGGTACCGCAGATGGGAATATCTATTTCTCATTTCAAAAGGTTGAAGCTTTGTTGGGAGCCTGGGGATACTCTCCGTTCTTGCTTCACTTGTTCTCGGCAAGCTGTCCTCTCGGTCAGGCTCCTGCTTGATCCCAACTTGTCGGTTCTCGCTGGTTCCCTCAGGCTGACGCGTTGAAGCAGTCGGCGACTGTTTCGACTTTGGCAAGCCGAACCGAATGCGCTGTGCTTCTCGCTTCTCTGCTTGCTCCTTCTCTTCGTCCACAAGGTGTGGTCGCTCAGAGAAGGTGTCTCTCGTTATATCTGAGCCAAACGTATGAGCATCTTCTCCATCCTATTCAAAAGCACGATTTCACTCACCGCTCTCCGCCTTGATAGGCATGTTCTCATTGAAAGGATCGTATTCAGTTTCCATCTTGTGTGTATGTATAGCTGTTTGGTGTTGGTCTGAAGAGGACGCGTCAAACAATATTCGATAGTGGGAGGACACACGTGATATTCTCACACAAACATGATCTAGAAGGTCAACTCACTTTAATTCGAGGTCAGCAATTGTACCTCGGGCAAATTAAGTTTCTGGCAAGCTCAAGAGTAAATGGTGTAAGAAATTTAGCGCGCATGTTCCGTCGCTACAGCTGCAATACTGAGCAGACATATCCAGGACTCCCATACTCGTCGACGACAAGACGAAATTCATGACCCTCCTTCCACGATGGGCTGCATAGGTTCATAAATTTCGTTTCTGAGTCCTCCGTCTGTTCTAGATCTTTCAGACCTCATGTCACTCAAGCCTGCCATACTCCCACGTCACCACCATCACCAATCTTAACTTTCATCATCTCTCGCGCAGAGCGCGTGTCCAGATCAGCCTCCTCTTTACAGTTCTGGATAAGAGAATCAATCTCGAAGCTTAACTCTTCTTTCGTCATCGCCATGATCTGCGCCTCCAATCTGGCTCTCACTGAATCGCTCGAATCCTGCTGCACTCTCCAACCTGTGGCACCCGGCATCTCCGATATTATTAGCTTTTGATTTCACAACCGCACGGAACTTTGATGGTCACCTCGTCTTCTTCCCCATCTCCGGCTGGATTGCGCTTTCGCCGGTCCGTCCGGTAGGCAGGCTCGTAAGGCGTGGGACTTAAGCGTCCAATATCCTGGCGGTATCCAAACCGAGTGGGACTTCTGCTGCGCCTGACCCGTCCTCGACCCCAAGTGTCGACATCGCGGTCGCGTGGGCGGCTTACCCACTCTTCCTCATATTTTGGAGATTTGTACTTGTATGGTGGGGTGTTTTGGTGCTTGGAATCGTGATATTTGTATGTTTTAGAATCTTGAGGACCGGTGAAGTCTCGCTGGTCGCGATCACGGTAGCGATCGCGGTCGTAGTCGCGGTCTGACATTGTGGTGGCTTATTTGAGTACAAGAGCAAGTGATTGCGCTTCAAGTTTGCGGAAGTTTTGAGAACACTGGGCGAAACTAGTCGAAGACGACGGTGTGTGTTGGTCGCGGAGACAAGGTCTAGCGACTGATTCTGGATCCCGATGTGCGTAATTTCCTGATGAGCCCGTACTGTAGACTCGATGCAAATATTGCTGAGTATTAATCAGGCTTGGTTGTTGATTTGAATTGCTGCTGTTCGACATTCCCAACCGACAAGTATCTCTGTACCAACACATTCGCGCACCGAAGAGTTTCAAAGTGACAGTTGGCTTATATCTTGCATAACAAGAGTGGTGAGCATGTCACACGGTGCTCTCCATACGTCCATGTTTCACGACTAACAGAGAGAAGCTTACTTATGCAATCCGCCTGTGGCAGTCTCCCTCACACAGCTCGACGTCGTCCTCACGTCGTTGCTCGCCATTCGTAGATCAAAGCTTCTTGTGGAAAGCAAAAACTTGGTCCTCTGAATCCTTCTCCATGCCCTCCAAATAGACCATCCATACAGCAGCCGCAATCGGTTGAAACTTGTAACTCATCGCAAAAGCATGGGAATTTAGTAATGTCCTCGCTTGGTCTGCCCTGTCCGGGAAGCTAGGGTTGGAATCTTTGATGCCTGCGAACTCGGACGATCTGCCAGTCATCTTGGTGTTCCTGGCGATATCGGCAACCTCATCATAACGAGCTAAAAGACAGATCAGTCAACGTTCGAATGATAGTGGGAATATGAAAACTTGAGCCCTGACGGCAATCTTGTGTAGCGCTAGCGAGGCTGAAGATGTCCTGGCAAGGCTTAGGTGCTCTCTTGCGGGGAAGTTTCCGACATCGATGACAGAACGAGATTGGTGAGTCGAAGCTGATGGTGAATGGAGCTGCGTTGACATTGTAGGGCTCTCAGGCTCACCTTCCATACGAATGATTATTCTGTCTAAAGGCCGCTCGCTCGGCCATCGAGTGTTTGAGTAGTCGTATTTTGCTATTGCAAAGGGTTGTAGTTTTGGTCGTTGAATGGGAGTTTGTAAGAATGATTGTAGAACTCTCAGTCTCACAGAGTCTTCGTCTTGTTTGCCCAGTGGCTGCGCAGAGGACTCAATTGTCGTCATGAGACTGGCAGTGGGACCGAATGTAGTAGGCTGAATCGCTCTCCGACGGCCTGTAGCTGTTCGTACAACTCCCGCTTCGTCGATGTAGCCACGTCGAGGGTCTGAAAATATCTCCTTCCCCCAAGTCTCGTTTGTAGCAAGGTGAACGCTCTCGGACCATGGATCGGCTGGAGGATTGGCGTGCGCATGCGTGTCATGTTCTTTATCGTAGAGTTCAAGAGTCTCACCATCCTTATGACTGTAGTTCACGACTGTGGTTGCGGCGTCTTTGTACTGCACGAAGGCTTCTTTCCAGCCTGTTTCTTCTTCGAGGTCTGCCATAATGAAAAGATTGATTTGGTGAGGAAGAGGAAAGAAGTGAAGAAACTTGCTGATATCCTGTGTTTTATCCGGAAATCAACTACCTTGGAGACCAACATGCACAGGCATGAGAGTCCTTGACTCATTGACTTCTCTCTGACCTTGCTAAGTCAGCTGAATACTTTAACAATTTCAGAAATTCTGAAAAGCAAATGTTACCAGGATATCTTTGACTTCTAGAAGAACCTGTATCACTAGTCTCCCTCTCAATGAGTCGGAACAGTCAACCTGCGCTCCGTTCAACACAGCTCTTATGAGATTTTGCTCTGCGTCTTAGATATTTTATCCAGGACATCTCAATTACGAAAGCCACTACCATTAGTTCATGGCCTGAATCTCAAAGACCAAAAATCGGTGAACGCTCCTGGCTCTTGTTCTTGTCAGGATGAAAGCCTGTATTTCATAATTTCTATTCCCTGCCTCATCAGGACGAAGCATAGTAGTTTATACTAGGGATCATTTGAAAGATCATAGACCAGATTGAAGAAGTGGAGGTTCCTGAAGGATGGGGGATGAAGGCATAGTTGAATTGAAAACATCGATCGAGACAAGACGAGCACGTGGAATTCTTATGGCGACTCCTGGAGCTGTGTTCTTCTTCTCGTTTGAATCAGTGAAGTATTTGTGTCCAGACTCTTGTTCCGCAGTCTCGACGACTCTAACGGTTTTGAGTTCCAGGGAGTTCAGAAAGGCCAAAGCGGAACCAAGCCGCTACATACTCAAAAATTGCCAGAACAAAAAGTTACTTCACCACCAAAAATATCCCTAACATTTCCAACCGGCCAATACTCCAAATCATGCCTAAAATACCGCGCCCAGCGCAACCGTCCGATCGCCACAATCCGCTAGCAGAAGAATACTCGGGCACACAATCCTTCAAAACCAAAGAGCCGAAAAAGCGCAGTCGAAAAGAAGAGGACGACGAGGATGCGGTCGTGGGCACGAAAGCGTCGCGAAAGATCTTGAAGATCGGACAAGAACTGGCAGACGAAGACGAAGAGGAAAGGAGATTGTTGAGAGCAGACGGAGTCGCAGTGCCCAATCCCGCCTTCTCATTCGAATCGAGGTTACCGCACGATGCAGATAGTGAAGAAGAGACGGAAAAGTACGAGGACCAAGGCGAAGAGGCATGGGGAGAAGAGGAGGAGACTTTTGAGGTTGAGGTAAAAATCAGTCTCCACACAGATGCTTATGTTTAGAACTCATTCGGTGACAGGAAATCGACGCCAATGACCTCGACACGTTCAACAAATTCCTTCCTCCTTCTTTTGACGATCCGATACTACGACCAGGCGAGGAGCCCATAGAACAGCCGCCCATAAACTTGGCAGACAAGATATTAGCAGCCATTGCACAACACGAAGCAACACAGAATGGTGGACAACCAGATGAAGGCTTTGTGGAAGACGAAGAGGAGGTGCAATTACCACCAGCGGCCGTGGAAACATACACTCAGTACGTCAGTCGCTCTACAGATGAAGGCATACACTAACTTTTACGACAGAGTCGGCCTCATGATGTCTCGCTACAAGTCTGGCAAACTTTCCAAACCCTTCAAAATCCTTCCAACCTTACCTCCTCAAATCCTTGGCCTCATTATCCCTCTCACACGGCCGGACGAATGGACACCGAATGCCATCCTCGCAGCCACGCGCCTCTTCATCTCCTCCAATTCCGTCACCTCAGAAGCCTTTCTGAAAGTGATACTCCTCGAACGAGTGCGCGAAGACATCGCCGAATCAAAGAAGCTCAATATACACTTATACAACGCGATCAAAAAATCGCTCTACAAACCCAAAGACTTCTTCCGCGGCTTTCTCTTCCCTCTGGTCGAGAGCGGAACATGCACACTTCGCGAAGCTACAATCATTTCCTCGGCACTCACTCGCGTGTCTATCCCGGTACTGCATTCTGCTTACGCATTGGCAAGGTTATGCGAGATAGCGGCCGAACAGATGAGCGTAGACACTGAATCTGGTGGCGCAACAAACGTCTTCATCAAGGCTCTACTCGAGAAGAGATACGCACTCCCCTACCAGACCATCGACGCCCTCGTCTTCCATTTCCTACGATTCAGACCCGTCATGGGACAGCCTCTCCCTTCACAAGGGGAAGCTATGGAACTGGACAGCGAAATGAATTCGCGGACTGAAGATTTCGCAACGAGAAATGGCGGCATCGGTGGCCGCAGATTAAATCAACAAAAATGGCTTCCATCGAGAGAACAAGGTATCATGGGCAAGTTACCAGTCATCTGGCATCAGTGTTTACTCGCCTTTTCGCAGCGGTACCGAGACGAAATCACAGAGGATCAAAGAGAAGCGCTTTTGGATCTTTTACTGGCAAAGGGACATAAAGATATCGGTCCCGAGGTTCGAAGAGAGCTTCTCGCTGGAAGGGGGAGAGGTGTTGTACCAGTTGCTCCTGAGGTTGGTGGTGGAGACATGGCTGTTGAGGTTGATGGAGGTGATGATACTATGATGGGCTGATCTCCATGACGTGCTTGTGGTGGATCTGAGTTGATAGATGTTCGAGGATATCTCCGGAACTTTATGTCTGATGAATCATGACGGCAAAACTTGGTGTTACTAAGTGGTAAGGAAATCACAACACTGAGCTCATCGAACTCTATACTTGAGGCCTTTGCTATGGGAATGTTTCCATTTTACACTCCAAGTGATGATAATTTTCTTCCATCGCATCCCTCCATCACACGAAACTTATTCCTCCTCCCACATCATCACACAGGGCCAGTGACTACTCGCGGAAACACTAAGAACTCACAACGAAAAAATAAACACCAACCTCCCCAAACACCTTCTTTTCCCCCCACGTCTTCAATCATACAAGTCCATTACGACATACGAGATCGAACAGTATGTATATCATTTTCAGAAATGGGATAGCCACGAGATCTGGATGAGGTTTTGTGGGGATGGAGTTATGCGGTTGGAATGAGAGAATAATGGGGTTGGAAAGGGAGGGTTGAACATGGGGTGGATGAATGGTTTGATTTCTGTGCGTTGAGGATTTTGAAGGGGTAGTATGGTGGAGGGAGGGAGTGCGTTATTGGTTGTTTGCGAGGTGATATTGAAGTGAATACGGGGGAGGCTGTGATATCTACCTAGGTACCCACATACTTGCAAAGTGCAAACACTGACTTCGCGCAAAAAAACCGAACAATGACTCGGATGCAAGTTCCATTCCACGACATCTCCCACCTTCTCCACCCTCCCCTCCTCCCACCATCCCTCCCCTCCCACCCTACAACTCCACAACCGGGAACTCACTCATATGCACCTTCGCCCCACCATACGGAATCAACTTAACCCCAAAGACATCACCAATACACCTCCTCCCCTCCCCAACAGGAACGGGTCCAGGCCCACCTTTCCACACAGGCCACTCAATCTCACACCCCTTCCCCTCAATCCACGTCGGCATCCCTTCTCCCTGATCGCTCCAAAGCGGATTCGGGAGTGCAGCGGATTCCAATTCTCGGGCGTGGAAAGAGAGGGTGTTGGGATCGATGGCTATCGCCCATCTCGCATCTTTGGTGGGGAAAATTTGGTAGTCGCGGGCTTGAGGTGGGATGGCGCTTGTTACTGAGGGGGATATTGGAGGGATGGGTGGTGGGGTTTGTGGGGTCGTGGTGGTGTTTGCGGTGTTTGGTTGTGGGGTGAAGGGATTTGCGGTTCCGGATTGGTTGTATGCTTTTACGGCGGTGCTGGTGTTGTAAGATGGGATTTGGAGGGCGTAGAGGAGGGGGCCTGCTCGGATGGCTATGGATGAGTTGGCGCGGGGGATGGTTTGGATGTTGTGGTCTAGAGTGAGGGTGATTGTTGATGTTCCTGCTGAGAGGGAGATGGTGTGGAGTCTTGAGTGGGCATCTGGAGATATGCTGATGGAATTGGTGGTTGTTTGGCCTGTTGGTGAGGTATTTGTGACTTCGATATTGGATGAGGGACTGGGTATGTGCCAACCTGGAATCCTGATACCAAAATCGAAGGGTGCTGAGGACTCGACGGTGTAGGCGAAGGCATTGCTGAATGGGTAATTCGTCAAACACGAGACTTTGACTTTGACTCCTGATGGCAGTGTCGTTTCTACTCTCCCAGGTCCCAGCAAAGCATGCGCCAACCCATTTTGACCAACACCAACAAACATGCCACTCACGAATTTTGGATATCCTTGAGGATGATTGACGGTGCAGCACGGGTAATTCGGCTCCAGGCCATACGTGTTTCCCCATCCATTGACATTCCACCAAGGCGTCTCGCCCAAGTACTTAGCAGCTGGTTGGTTCGGTTGGGTCAAATACTGATGCGCCCACCAATCCGGTGTCAACGCAGCAGGAAGTGCATTGAACGCTGCAAGTTCGGTACGATCAGCGAAGGTGGCGTCGCCTAGGGTTTGGTAGAGATAGTTGAGAGAGTACATTGTCTCTACTGTTGTGCAAAGTTCAGAGCCGTAGTAAGGGCCTAGACCTTTGAGACGTTCGTCGGCGAGAATGGTGCCAGACGATGCACCGTGGTATGTGAACGTCCAGTCTACTGCACGGCGGGACATTGTGAGAAGGGAATCATTGCGTGTGAAGCGATTGATTACTGCTCCTGCTTTGAGGCCTGTGAAGGTTAGTGTCATCCAATTGAAAATAGGCGATACGCTGACCTTGTCCGACATTCACTCCTACAAACGTTAGCAGTCTACCTCTTGACTGAGATAGGGAGTACTTACCGTGAGCATAAGGGAATATCGGTTTCAATTTCTCCTCGGGTACCGTGCTGAAGTCTTCCTTAATGTAAATTCCCTCTCGATACCACTCGGCCCAATCAATCTGACCCCGCCGCAAGTAGTCCAGATTCTCCAGCAACATCGCTTCCTGTCCGGCAGGATCATGTTCATAAAGCCATTGCAATGTAATCATCATATCTGCCACCCTCACTCTTCCCCACCCATGATCTTCAGAGCTCAACGCATCGCCTGGACGTTCAAGATAACCTTCATAGTCATTCTTGAGCATTTTGTTTTGGAGGGCGACAAAATCGTGGAGAGCTGGGAGAATGGTCGATCTGTAAGAAGAGTCCGCTTCCAGGAGCTGGATCATACCGAGGAAGAGTGGATAGCGAGCCCAGAAATTGCGAGCGCCTCCTGTTTCTGGGCCAATCCAGCCGTCGCTTGCTCGTTTCTGCAAGACGATGTTTACGCTCTGTCTGATCTGATCTTTCAGCCTTTCGTCGTCGAGGCCGTAGGCGAGTGGCACAATCCCGTTGAACCAGTAGGGAAATCCTTCGTTTAATTTGCTGTACTCCGAGCCACCGCCTAGCCAGGATGATTCAGATACGAAGCGGTAAAAATCGTGTTCGTGACCTGCAAGCCCGGACGCCATTAGTTGCATTTGTTCTTTGAGCCATCCTTCGGGCTTGATCGAGCCAAGAGGGAGAGGTCGAAATGTGAATGGGACAACTATGGCGTGTCAGAAGCAATGAGGAGCCTTCGAGAGAAAAGACCCACGTGATTGTGGTGTTTGAGTCAAACCTGATGCATGGTGTATTATCGATGCTAAAGCTGCGAGGGGTCAGCTTGTGGTTCTTCTCGGAGTGATCATATTCCAGGCTCTTTCAACGATGATAACAATTATGACGTCTCAATTGCCCCCAATGATGCGCGCAGGCTTCCTTGAACTAAAACTGGAAATTCTCTCAAGGTGCACATTCAGTCGAACATGAAGCCATCTCATTTTGTATGAACCACACGAATCCAAAATAAAGCACCGGACTCACCTCCAATTCCCCACCCATACCAATGAATAATGCCCATAGTTACCATCACGCCAAAGAATATCCACTCCCAAAGATACGGTACTAGAGTCGTTCGTTGCCGATCGCTCGAAGAGCTAGCATCAGTATTTACGAAAGTGCCATAAGAACTCCTCGCAGCTTCCATCTCATCCTCTCCCCTGCCCTCGCCAAATTTTATACAACAGTCCACCCTCTTCTCCACATCACAATGTCCGAGTGCGATCGCGACCGGTGTCGACGCAGAGGATCCTAGCTCCGATCTTCCCGCTATTGCATTGCGGACATTTGAACCACGTCGAGCATTACCACAAACGGGAGAAGTAGTGGCGGACTTCATGAGCGGACACGTACAAACGTCGGCAAGAGTGCCGGGCGATCCATGAGCTTAGATGGCCTTTTGATCTCCGCTTTTGAAAGTTGATGCGCGTGATGCTAGCAGCTGATGGAGCGCAAGGTCATGAGTTGCGTTGTCTCGATATTTGACTGGAGATCAGACAGCGGGTTCAAGGAAAGAAAGACAATCTATGAACGTGAGGGACAGACAAACAGGCAGAAGAACGAAGAACAAGAGTGCCACCGAGGAGTTATGGACAGAGATTTGTTGTGCAGGTGGTGGAGGTTTGGGATCATGAGGTTCGGACTGTGGAGAAAACCTTGTTGCGGATAGATCCCTGTTTCAGCTGCTTTAGGCATGACGGCTGTGATTGGTCGGCTATGAGCTATTGGTGTGCTGGCAATAAATCGATATTATTCGAATGATGTTTCCACGAATTCGTACGTAAGAATTCGTAGAAAAATGTTTTCTGTGAGTCCTGCTCGTTCCGTTGCATGTAAAGACATGAACATTCAGTATAAAGCATTGAGATCATGATATCTGCCTTGCAGTGTGAGGCTGAATAAAATCCTTGGCAAACTCCCCTCTTTGAGCCTAAAATTGCAGTGCACCTGCACAGCGAGGTGAGGCTGCGGCCGGGTTGTCTCAGGACTACTCAAACTCGCTCCTTAAACTCGGATGCTCCGTGTACACGGGGCAGGAGATAATCGAGGCGCAGTTACTATACTATACCTATTTTATTAGCGTAATAAAGATTCTTCCTAATAGTTTATATACGTAGTATTAACTATAAAACTACTACTATCGTTACTTCCTAATTAGGCCTATATATAAAGTTTTTTATTATTATAATTACTTAATCTTACCTTAATTACTATACTAAACTACTATTTATACCGTAATCTCTAGTATAGCCGTAGCTAGGGTACCGTAGAGGCTCTAATTAACCTAATTACCCCTAATATTAGTATTATTAATCTTAATACGGATTCCTCGTTACTAGATATCGTATAGCTATAGCTATATAATACTTTAGGAGAATCTATAGTAGCCGGATCTAAGGCGGGCCCTTCTAAACCGCTACGAGATTTATATCTTTTAAATAATACTTAATTATAGCTACTAAACCGTATATTTAAGGCTTAAACTAACGGCTATATTAATAGCTAATATAGTAGAGTAAGTATAGATAATAGGGGAGAGTAGTTTTTTACTTCCGTCTTAGAATCCTATACTAGATTGTAGGATTAAGGTAAGGTAGATCGGATAAATATAATTTATATAATAGAGAAGATAAGGCGGGATAATAATAGCTATAAATTAATATATTACTATTCTAGTTAGTAGGTAATTATCTAATATCTATAGGCGCCGCGTCTCGTTCTTATATAGGATAAGAGAGCCGGGTTATACTGGCCCGTAAATAGCCGTTCCTACTATATTCTCTTCCCCTCCTACTATAGTATCGTCCTATAACGCTATATAAAGAAAGTAGGTAATTAAAACCTAGGCTATTAAAGAAATCCCGCTAGCTATAAATATACTAAATAAGTTAAATAGAATTAGAAAAATAAAATAAACGCCTTATTAACTACTTAGTCTACCTCCTCTCTAAGTTTCTTACCGTCCTCCTTATTACTATCCTTTCTACTATTATTACTATATCGGCCTCCCTATATTACTTCTATCTTAATCTACTCTCCGTCGTCTATAACGTCTCTAAGTACTACGTTAAGGTCCTTATTATTCTTTTCGGTTATATAGTAGATCTTAGGCTTAATAATAGAGTCTTTCTAAAAGCGATATACGAAGAAGCTCTTATCCCCGAAGATATAGATCTCCTTATTAATAAAATTAGCGAACTTCTTACTAATACGCCGAACGGTCTTTTTTATATTCTTCTTAAGGTAGGCCTTATACTTCTTAGTATCTATCTCGATAACCTCTTAGACCGCCTTAATAACGTCGTAGTTAGTCTACTTTATTCGACTAATAAGTACCTAGCTAATTAGGTTATTAAGGTAAAGAGAGATATAAGTTAGGAACGAGTACGGTAGTTTACCGTAATTAATAGAGTATCCGGATAGCGATATTAGACTAGTAAATAGATCGCGATATACCTTTATAAGTTACTCCTACGTACCTCCTTCCGGGATCTCTATTATAGTATAGTCCTTCTCGATTCCGTAGTACTAGGGTAATAGGGTTAGACGAGTTCTATCGGCCTTACTATATAAACCGTAGAAGTTTAAGAGATAGGTAATATATATAGTATAATTAAGTATAATCTACTTAGTAAAGTCGGTCTTAAACTTCTTAATATCGTTCTTAGTCTAGTACTACTTCTTAATCTTCGTAATATAGCTACTACTAATTAAAGTCCCTCACGCTTTATTATTATTAATCTACGCCTATAGATTCTCGTCCTTATATATCTTAGGTATAAACTAGATATAGTTCTTTATAGTCTCTCCGAATATTATTAGACTACCTTAAATCTAGTTCTTACCTTTCCTAGTCGTAAGTATATCCTTAATATTAATATCGACGTAGTAGAAGTTAATATTATCGCCGACCTAAGTCGTCTTAGTATAGTACGGGTACGAGATAAGCTAAAACCGATAGTTAGGTCGAAGAGTAATATAGCGTAACTAGTACTCGATCGACTATCGTATTACCTACTAGATAATCCCGTAATATATAGTACGGTTCTAACTAAGGTTATACTTTCCGTTAACCTCCCTTAGATACTAGAGGTAGTATACCGACTTAATACGTAAGAGCTCTTTAACCGTCTAGTTCTTACCTACTTTCTTAAACTTCTCGGGAATATACTTTATATATTTAACCTTATCGATAGAGTTATCTAATACCTACTATTTAGTATCCTACTCCTTAAACGTACCTTTATAGAGGATACTACTCTTTTCTTTCTATTCTACTAGTTCCTCGTCCGTCTATATATCTTTACGTAGCTTCTCCTACTCTCCTTTATCGAGGAAAGTCTTATCGAATAGGTACTATTTAGCCGGCTTATACGCGAAGACTCTAAGGTAGTTAGACTAAACGTATAGTTAGTTCGATACTCGGAACTAGGTATAATATTCTCTACTAACTATAAACTTAGTAGGGTTAAGGTATTCTAAAAAGACTTTAAGTCGGGTTATAAGTATCTCCGTCGTCCTAGTACGAATTTATAAGCTAGCTAGGCTATAGAAATAGTAAAAGTAATTATTATAGGTAGTTTCTCTTAGCGGATAGACTATCTTCGTAAATAACTAGAACTTAGGAGGGTTCTCGCGTATTCCGTATTCTTCTACCTTCTTCTTCGTATCCGGACCGACTCGAGTAGGGAGTTTTAGCTTCTTAGACGCCTTATAGTTAGAGAGAAGAACTTTCTTAGCTTCTACGCTATAGCCGTATTAAAGGCCTTCTAAAGGAACTATCTTCTTAGCCTTTATCTCCTTAGACTTCTATAAGGCCTTAGGAGCTAACTCTTTATTAGCTATCTTCTCGTCCTCCTTATTCTTATCTTTATTATCTATATTATCTTTATTAGGTACTCCTATCTACGGTAGCGCTTTCTTCTCCTTAGGTAGTAGTCCGAATTTCTTAAGAAGAGATAGCTCGTTCTCTTTCTCTATTTACTTAGAGAGCTTAGTACTAGTTAAACCTAATAGCTCTTTCTTAATAGTCTTAGTCCGAGGTTAATATATAAGGAATTTATCTATATCTTTCTAACTAGGAGGCTTCGTTTGCTTCTAGTATCGCTTATATATATTAAGGGTAATTAGTAGGAGATACCGAGGGTAAAGAATAAAGCTCTAGGGAGACTAGTTAAGAGGGTCCGTTCTATAAGTCTTATTAAGGACCTTATTAATAGCCTCCTTAGTCTTACTAGAAATTATCTTTACTAGATCTTTAACGTCTAATATCTATATCTTATTCGTCCTTCTACTTCTATTACGCTATAGACGTATATAGATAGCTCGAGTAAGGAACTTAAGGGCTAGACGAAGAGGACGGGAAAGTATATATTTAAAATATTTTCTTAACGCCTAGAGGGTTCCCCTAGAGACCTAGTATTATATAGTTAAGGGAATACTTCCGTCGTTTCTATTTAGGTTTAGAGGTAACTAGCGATTATTAATTAGGTCCGCTATAAAACCGCTCGTCTAACTTAGTCTAGTACTCTCTACCTTCTTATAGCCGTACGTTATAGAGTCTATATCGTAAATACTCTTATAGATACTTAGAACCTACTTCTAAGTCTTCTTAGTCCTCGCTACTCGACTCGTACTAAGACCTAGTTCTCCTAATCTTAATACTTTCTTCTTCGTCTTAGTACTATTAGAGAGATACTTCTACTCCTCTCTATCGGAGTTCTAGACGTAATAAACCGCGAGTCTTAAATAGAGCTCTAATTAAGCCGCCTCTCTCTCTACTAAAGATAGAATAGTTTATAGTCCTTTAACTTATCGAGCGAGGAGTAGTTTAGCTAGTTTAGTATCCTAATTCTCTTTAGTCTAGGTAACTACTCTAGAGGCTCTAACTCCCTATAGTTACGTAATAAAGCCTAGACTATTATTATCCTTAGGTAGTAGTATAAGAGCGCTATTATCGGTACTCGTAGTATCTCCGTCGTTTAGTTCGGGTATAAGTATAATTATTCTAGAGTTAAGTACCGATTATTATATCCGAAACTTTTATTAAGGGAATAGGAGGCTTAGGGAGAGAGAGATAGAGACGGCTTATATAGGCCTCTCTTAGTATTTACTTACGATATTATACGCCTTTACTATTTCTATTACTAATTCTATTTTCTATTCTAGTTAAGTTCCCCTATAGAATCCAAATCCCCCGTAAAACCTTATTCTTTTTTAGTATTAAAAGAAGCTCTATATAAAAGAATAAAAGAAAGAAATACGTAATAAAGAAAATAAATAAAGAGACGTAAAAGAAATATAGGAAGTATCTTTAATCCTAATATTAGTCGAGACGTATACGATAGAAAGACTCCTAGTCCTAGTTATCTAAGAATATAGCTACGAGATTTAATTAGGCGTCGAGAGATATATCGAAGTACCTATTTTTCTATTCTTTTAAGAACGATATATATAGGAGTAGTCGCTCGTAGGCGTAGCGGTACCTCTATCTTTATTTCTAGATAAGATTAATATCTAGGGCGGCCCCGGATATTATCTAAGTCCGTTTTACGAAAATTTTTCCGCCGGGAATCTAGTATACGGAACTTTTTAAACTCCCGTCCTTCTAATATTTTTATAATATAGATACCCTCGCGCGGTATTCTCTCTAATATATAGTAGAGATAGAGACGCTCTAGAAGTAATAGAATTATTAGTAGATACGCGGGCGGCTAAATACCGGGCGGTATATAGTAGAACTCCGGTAGAATACCTCCCTTATAAGGAAACCTTCTAACTTTCGTATTCTACTCTTCTTTTCTTTCTTTATCTACTAGAATTAGAGTTTATCTACGAATACGGCTCTAGCCGTCTAGTTCCTAATAAACGGAGGCGTCGCGTAAGAAACCTTAGGAGATTTATAACGTATCTCTACGTAGTTAGTTGCGCTCTTCCTTTCGAATCCTCCCTAATTCCCGTATAGTACGACCCGGACTAACGGAGAGGATTATTATATTACTTATAATTATTACCGCTATCTACTCTAATAACCTATTCTCTAAGCTCTATCTCTATAATACGCTCGAACCGGCTAATCTATTAAAAAGAACCTTAGGAGTTTAAATATATATTCTTCCTTACGTATAAGTATCGCTTTCCTCCCGGGTATTTTAATTATCCTATCCTATATTACGAAAACTAACGCGTAGTCCTCCTTATCTTTATCTATATATATAATACTATACTAGAGGAAAATAGAAAATAATAGTATATCGTCGTTAAGTCTTATCTTTATAGACCTAGGAGAAAGGATATACGTACCGGCCTATTCCGTCCCCTATTACGAAAACCAACGCGTAGTCCTCCTTATCTTTATCTACGTATATAATACTATACTAGAGGAAAATAGAAAATAATAGTATATCGTCGTTAAGTCTTATCTTCGTAGACCTAGGAGAAAGAATATACGTACCGGCCTATTCCTAGCGAGATATAGACCGCGCGGTAGAAGTCCGGGAGTATACCGGCGAAACTTCGGTAGTAGGGTTCTCTTATAAGAATATCTTCTATTATCTATATCCTTCTTTCTCTTTTCTTCTTTATCCGCGTATCTTTAGTAAAGGTATATATATAGGATACCGTCTACTTAGACTCGAGAAGCGGAGAATACGCGGCGCGTAAGGGCCCTTAGGAGTTTTAGAATATCTTTCTTTAGATTTAAACGTCCTCTTCTTTCTAAGTATTCCTTAAATCCCGTATAGTATAGTAGAGAAAGGTCGAACGGTAGAATCCTAGAAGTATACCGGTAGAACTTCGGTAGTACGGCTCCCTTATAAGAATATCTTTCGCTATTTATATTCTACTTTCCTTTTCTTTCTTTATCCGAATACTTTAATCGTAGAGAGATAAAGGGATACTATCGCGCCGTTTTAGTTAGGAGATTTAGAGAGTATATCTTTATAAGTAAGCTCGTTTATTATTTTAAATACGCGTCTAACCTAGTTATAGAGAAAGAGTTCCTCTTCGATAGAGTAGAACTAGAGGGAGTTATCTAACTAGAACGTAAGTATTCTAAACGATAGTATATCTATTATTTTTAGCTCTTTATAAGAACTCTTTTTCTTATTAAGGTCGAGTCTAATCGAGTACCTAATAACTAGCTTATTTTTCGGCCGGCGCTTAATAGCTTATTCCTTTAACGTATAACGATTATATTCTCTAGCTACCGTACTAGCTATCTTTATAATAGTTAGAAGAACGAATACGCTATAAAGGGTATAGAGTATTTATTAATCTAGGTTATCGTCGATAATCTTATAATTATTAGGGTTAAATTCTTTAGGCTATATAATCTTAATAAATAGCTCTCCTATAGATATCTCGTCGGAAGAGTAATCTAAAAACTACTTATACTTATTACGGTTAAATCCTTAAGGGTTTATAACTTCGATAAGTAGTCCTTCCTACTCGTAGTCTAGTTCGTAATCCGTACTAGGGAGTAGGCCTTCCTACTTATAATCTAGTTTACCTAGAGTAGTTACTCTAGTCCTCTCCCCCGCCCTAAAGTCTAAGTACTAATTAGACTTAAGAAAGTCGTCCCTTTAAAAAAGACGCGTATACGATCTATACGGACTAACTTAAATACGACTATTCCGTCTAACTCTAATAACTTATAGCTCCTAATAGGTCTTTCCGTACGAGAGTTAATAATAATCCTTAATATAATATATAGACCGAGCTAAATAAACTCTAGTTTATTTCCGAAATTTCGTATAATCTTCGTATTATATAGGAGAACTTTCGACCCGATATATAGTTATTCTCGTCGTCGTCGGGACTTATAAGTCTCTTCCTAGTACTTATTAGCCTTATATCTTATTCTTTCCTATCTTACTACTACCTCGCAAAGATCCTCGTTACGTAAGTCGATCTAACGTATTTATATAGCGAGAAGATTCTCTATTATCGAGATAGAGTCCTAGTTTAGCGTCTACTACGTAGCTATCTTTAACTTAATTAGAAGAACGTACTCCTTACC
Source organism: Venturia effusa (assembly GCA_007735645.1). Lineage (NCBI taxonomy): Eukaryota > Fungi > Ascomycota > Dothideomycetes > Venturiales > Venturiaceae > Venturia > Venturia effusa. The sequence continues at coordinate 1,425,055 of CP042198.1, forward strand.
GAGTATTATCTTAGCTAGAGTTATCCTAGTTATCCTTTTAGTAGTCGTCCGCTCTACCTATAGCGTAGTAGGTAATAGATGGACCTAAGACTTATTATTACCGTTCGTCGACTTTCGGAGGGCTATAATAAGTAGCCTATAGACCCTCTTAATACCCCCTTAACCCTATAAGTTATACGGAGATATCTATATTTTCCGAGTCTAGTATAAGTATAGAAGGGCTAACGTAAATCGCCTATTCTTACTTCCTCTATCTATACCTATCTCTAGAGGCACGCCCTAGTAGTAGATAATATATTCAAAAATAAAGTCCGTAATCTACTTTACGTTCGGAGAGCTACGGAGTACCTTCGCCTCTAACTAGCTACTTAATTCCTCTCGTATATATATAATATACTTAAAACTATCTCTCTTAGATATTCCCGTATAGTTAATAGCCTACCGGACTCTAAGGATTTTATTACGAATAACTATCGTATTAAGGCTCTCGTTAACGTAATTCTAATTACTTTTCTAGTAAACTTCGTACTCCCGGACCTACTTAGATATATTAATATTATAACTAATCTAGTAGTATCTCTATCGAACGAGTACTATAGTCGATTCTCGTCCCTTATAACTATATTTATTATAGAGTCTTTAAATAATACGAAAGCGCTCTTCTTTATCGTCGATAACGTAGTAGTAGGGAGAGCCTCTTTTTCCTCGTCGGAATAGTTATCTATATAATACTAGATAGTCGAAAGCCCTTCGTTAGATACTCCCGTATTCTTTCGCGTTTTAATACCCTTTAGGTCGATAGAGTATTATTAGGTAATCCGCGATTATTCTATATTTAGTAGAGTAGTTACCCTTAAGACCCTACTATATATACCTTCTAATAGAGGATATATCTAATCCCTAATCTAAATTCTATTCTATCGGAGAGGCGTTATTATACTCTAAGAAGGATAATAGAGAAAAGATATAAGGCCCGGAATACGTAATAGCTCTAAGATCTAACGCGATAAAGTCGTTAATATCGAAATCTAGAACGAGAGGGACGTCCTTAGAATCCGTATCCTTATATTAACGTAAGAGACTATTAGTAACTATATTCTTCTTTCCCTCGATATAACGGACTTTAAAATTCTATATTATAATCTAGGTAAGCTAGTAAGTTACGAGAGCGCCGGTAATATCCGAGGCGATATAGTTTAACTAGTAAATAAGCGTCTTTATATTAGTCTTAACGATAAAGCTAGCTCCCTAAAGATATATCTTAAACTTCTTAAGAGCGTTAAGTAAGGTACGGTATTCTAGTTTAATAGTATCGTATTTCCGCTTAGCGACTAACTAGATACTACTCGTATATCGGTATAGATACCGTTTCTAGTTATATATCTATACTAACTCTACTCCCTAATCTTTATTAGAGAAGTCTACTATAAGAATTATCTATCCCGCTTCCTCGTTATATCTTATAGGTTTAAGAGTAGAGGGATTCGTTAATACCTTCTAGAGTAGTTATATTACTCGTTTCTACGGCTCTTTCTAACGGAACTTAGTATCCTTCTTAAAGAGAATAAATATAGGCTACGTAATTAGAGTAAAATTAGGAATCTAGATCCGGTAATAAACGTATATACCGATAAATACTCTTACCGACTTTAGTATACGAGGCTTATTCTATTCTAGGATAGTAGTAATCTTAGACTCGTTAGGATAACGTCCGTTTCTATTATACTAGTAACCGACGATATAGAGGCCTTCTATATATATATCGAACTTCTTTCTAGATACTATCGCTCCCGCGCGTTTAACGTTAGCTAGAAGTATATTAAGACCTCTAATATATTTAAGAATATTCTTACGGATCCTAGGTAGTTTACTTATTTATACTCCGTAGTTCTTCGTTAGCTTATTAAGAATATCGTTAATATAAACGTCGCTTATATATATCTAATACCGGATAATCGCCTTAGTTACTCGATAGAATTACGCGACTAAGTTCGTAGCTCCCTATAGTAGCGTCGTTATTCTATATAGTCTAAAAGAGTATTAGAAAGAGGTTAGATTCTAGCTCTCTTTAGTAAGTTCGAGCTAGTTATATCTAGAGAATAAGTCTACGAGTAAGATATATAGATACCCTATAAAGAAGTCTATAAATTTATTAGCGGAAGAGGGAATATTTATATCCTATATCGTTACGGTATTAATATTAGTCGTACTATTAATTAGTCTATAATCTTTATCTTTCTTCGAGATAAGGAACTACGGATTCCTATATAGCGTATAGCTAGGTTCTAGGCGTCCCGTATCGATTCGTTCCTAAAATATATTCTATACTTCGTCTATAAGAGCCTTTAGAATATTAAATAACTTAGCCTACTACGGAATATACTCGATAGTATATATATACTACGGAGGAGTAATCTTAGGCCGTATTCTACCGTACTCTAAGAAGTCCTACGCGAGAGAACCCTCCCTATAGTAGAGTATTTTCTTAACGAGCGTAACTTCCTTAGAGCTTAAGTCTAGATTAATATATATCTCTCGAAACCTCTTCTCTATAAGTCGAGTACCTTACGCGAATAGTATATATCTCTTCTTAAGGTATATATCGAGTAGAGAGTCCGCTTCTAGGCTCTTCTACTTAGCTATTACGACCTATCTCTAGTCGACGTAGCCGCTAGGAGTACTTCTATTTTAGAGAGCGATATTCTAAGACTATACCTTATCCGCTTTTCTCTTATAGAGTATATTAGCGCTATTCTAAATACTAGAGTCGTCGATCTAGCGAGATACGGGTATATACCTAACGATATTAATATCTAGGGCGGCCCTAGATATCGTCTAAGTCCGTTTTATCTAGCGATTTTGCCGCGAGTCCGTTTTATTACTAAATAGGAATCTAACCCTCCGTATTCTAAAATTATCTACTATATAGTATCTATTCTATAAGAACTTCTCTCGAGCCTTCTTCTTCCTTATTTCGATCTAAAAGGTCGTAAGATTATAGTAAGTTACTATTAGCTACTTACGATTATTAACTTCCGAGGCGGCGTCTTCCGTACTCTAAATATCGAAAAATAAACTAGCTAACCTCGCTCCTCCGGTAGAAAGTATACCTAGACTAATTACTACGGATAAGTCTCTAGGCCTTATAAATTCGTACTCTTATTTTCTAAGCTATTATCTAAGCTATCGTTCTTACCGTTCTTATTCTTATTCTTCTTATCTTTATCCTCCTCTACTATTAGAGTCGTCTCTACCTCCGAGGACGCCTCCCTCGAGGCCTTCGCGATTACCGTATAGTTAATCTCTACTACGGTAGCCTACTAGATTACCGTCTTATCTCTAGGAATAGAAGTTACGATATAGTTAACTAAGCCGTCTAGATAGTTAAGGACTTAAAGAGAAGATCTCGCGGTAAATAGCTAACTAAGTATAATAGACTAGGCGTATTTCTAAAGGACTATAAAGAGAATATTATCGTAAAAGAAACCTACGTTAGCGAGGCGGATCTATACGGTTACCTACCTAATAATAGATATACTTCTTCTATCTATAATATAAAGACTTTAGAGTACCCGCTACTATTCTAGCCCCTTAAAACTATTAATTCTAAGTCCGATACGTCGAGCGTAATTCTCGTTAATTATATTTACTTCTATACTAGTATCGATTAGACTATTTATAGATATATTTCGAAAATATACGTATATATATAGGGACTTAGTAGATATACGTCGTTTACCGTTAGCTCGGTCGATAATATCGACTACCTACGTAGTAATTAAATTAATACTAATAGATATATTAGCGAGAGATCTTAGGTATTTTACGTCTCTAGAAGCTAGACTACTAAGTAATACTATATTTATTATAGGTTATTAAGCTATTCTCTTTACGGCTCGTTTAAGCCGCCTCTCTTCCTTCCGTTATTAAGTAGCTTTAAACTTAGGCGCGACCCTTTCGACTATATCTAGAGAGAGACTCTAAAATATAAACTTTAAGAAGTAAGAAATATAGATAAGGGCCTCGTTTAGAGTAAGCTAAATCCCGCTAGAAGACTATATTATCTTCTAGATTAGTCTTAGCTTATCGGACGACTTATTCTATATAGTAAGATACTACTTATACGTCGGCCGCCTCCCCTATTTCTTCTTCTATACGACTACGGGTTCTTTATTACGTAGGGTAGAATCTTCGTCTATCGTTTCGTTATTATCCTTATTCTAAGGGCTTCCCTCGATAGCCTAGTCTATTAAGTCTTAAAACTACCTAGAAATAGTATACTTTACTTTTATAGACTTCTTCGAGGACGGCTTTTAAACTCTATTATTCGACTTTCTAGACGTCTTTTTCTACGAGGACCGGGTACTAGTAGTAGATACTCCTAGACTTCTAATACTAATAAAATTAGGAGGGTAAGAAGGTATCTTAATCTCCTTATTAGACTTAAGGAGATAGGAAATACTAATAGAGTTTACTTTTACTAACGAGGGCCTAAGTCCTTTCTTTACTATATCGAGGATCTATAGTAGCTAATACTATTCCTAGCTTAGACGAAGTCCTTAGATTCTATTTCCTAGGTTATTAATAGTTCCCTAGAAAAGATCTCTCTATCTCTCTTAACGATTATAGAAACACACTCCCTAGGCGTATAGATCCTTTATATAACTATCTACGTAGAATAGTATATAGTAAGGGTCGTTATATCCGAGGTATATTCGTAGCTTCTATAAAGCCTAATTGTTTCTATTTCCGATATTATTATTACGATAGAAACTACTAGGGTTATTTACGTAATTAGTATTACGAGGAGTAGGCTAGCTATTATAATAGGGCTACTAGATAGATTCCTAGACGTACTATATCTAAGACTAGTATTAAGGCTACTACTAGACCTAGAGTTAGTATTTACTTAGGAAGTTCTTATTAATATATACGGTAAGAAGCGTAAACTATATCGTATCTTTCTATATAATCGCGAAAACTAGGTTATAAGTTCGGCTAATAGTCGTATATAGGATCTCTCTACTTATATTATTAATACGGAGTTTACTAATAGCCTTAATAAGATTAGAATTTAACTTAGGAGGACCGGTAGCTTTCTTACGTCGGGTACCCTCGAAGTACTTATTACGAGTAACGACTAACTTATTAGCGATATAGCCGACTTTCTTATCCTCTTCCTTATTAATACGGAAGGTTTTAAGTTTCTTAGTAGTATAAATAACCTTCTCTACTATCTTAATAACTACGTTAATATCCTCGTATAGGTCGTTCTTATCTTCTTCGTTAAGGTTAATTATACGGTTAACCTTAGTTAGGATTATATTAGGAAGACTACTAAGGAAGATACGTACTCCGTCTATAGCCGTACTAGTCTTATGCTAATAGATACCTAGCTAGTAGGTCTTAAACTCCTTAATAAAGCTACTCGTATTTAGAATACTACTCTCGCTCTAAATAGCGAGCTTAGTTAGGTAGGTTAAGATTTCCTTCTTTCGTCGTTCGTCCTAGGCGCGGTACTCCTTATAGAATACTTTCTTAAGGACTATCTAGTCCTTTTTAGACTAGCCTTTTAGATATTCGATATCGTTCTATAGGGTCTAACTATAGTTTATTAGGAGGCTATAGTACTTATACTTATTCTTAGTAATATCGAAAAAGCTAAAACGCTTCTCTAAGTTCGAGATAAAGTTAGATACGTTCTTCCTAGTAAACGCCTTATAAGTAGGGAGGAGGAGGTTCCTAGGGTTATAGCGAATAGGACGTTTTTAGATATACTATACTCTTCGGTAGTAGTCTACTAACGAGTTAAAGTATTACTAGGAGCCGTATTAGGAGCTCGGGAAGCTATATTCGTTATAAGGTTTAAGAAGTTCTTAATAGTAAATAGGGTTATCCCGTTCCCGCTACGAGTAGTACCGCTAGGAAGATAGGTTACTCTAGAAGTACTTATCTTAGGAGGGGTAATAGTATTAGAACCGGAGTCCTCTAGGGCCTCCTAGTTATAGATTAAGCTATCGGTACTCGGAATAGGAGGAGGTAGGCTTCTTAGATCCTAAATAGTAGGGTTAGTAGATATACTAGATATAGTTAGAATACTATTATAGTAATATCTTAGAGAAACAATTTCGTAGAAGTATTAAGATAGATAATACTAAAATATACGTAGAATCGTTTATATTAGTATTAGGAACTTAAGGACGGTACTTATAATAGTAGACTATAATAGTACGGATAGAGTAATACTCGAAGTTAGTACTAATAAGCCTATCGTCGTCGCCGTATAAGTCTTCGCTCCTTAACTAGATTAGAGGAAAAATATACGTAGTTACTTAAGTAGATATTCTTCTAAAATACGTACTACGTCGTCTATATACTATTTAAGGTAATTGCCTCGGAATAGGCTTATCCTTAACTAGGTATATCGCTATAGCCTCTTTAATCTTTAAGGCCTTAAGGATAATTATCGAGTTATTATTAGTTACGCTATAGTTAGTAGGATAATAAGAGAGAGAAAATTCTATATAGCGATACCGCTATATATAGTCTTTAGCCTTAGTATCGTCGTTATCGTTAGTATCGTCGTCGGTATCGTCGTTAGTATATCGAAAAACTCGAGATAGATCGAGATATAAAAGTTCGCCGTCGTAAGAGCTCGTAGGTATACGTAAATAACTAGGTAAACCGACTCCTTCCTATAATATAGATAACTAATATAAAGAACCTATTATTCTTTTTAACTTAGCTACTTCTCTACTAAAAATATAGTAGAGTAAGCGTAGATAATAGGGGAGAGTAGTTTTCTACTTCCGTCTTAGAATCCTATACTAGATTATAAGATTAAGGTAAGGTAGATCGGATAAATATAATTTATATAATAGAGAAGATAAGGCGGGACAACAATAGCTACAAATTAATATATTACTATTCTAGTTAGTAGGTATTTATCTAATGTCTATAGGCGCCGCGTCTCGTCCTTATATAGAATAAGAGAGCCGGGTTATACCGGCCCGTAAATAGCCGTCCCTACTATACTAAACCGATATATTTAAGGCTTAAAATAAAGCCGTAGAAGCTATCCTCCGCCCTAAATTTAAACCTTACCCTAATCTAGCTGAATACCTCGTTCTATTAGTTAAAAAGAGATAGGATAATATACTTATAAACTACTTATTCCTACTATCTTACGTTAGCGAGAGGCCGCCCCTCTTTATATAGTTATTTAAAGACGGCCTTAACTATCTTTAAGATTACGCTTTCTCGTAGGGCTTTATAGTTATTATTATAAACTATATTAAAACTCGAATCTAGGTTCGGTATATATATTACGGCGAGTAAACTTAAAATATATATAATCTACCGTATTGTAAAGGCGAGAAGAAGATTATTATAGATAGTAGGGTTATTAAGAGGTTTCGAGAAAATACTTTAATTCGTAAAGATAGCTATAAATAGGCTACCTAGGTATCCTATATTTAAAAGAATTAGCGTAGTAATAGTAAGATAGTTTATAGGGTTACTTAAACCCGCCTTAAGTATAGCTATTTTAGGTAGGTTAAGTATAGTAATATAAATCCGGATTAATATCAACCTTCTTCGCTTAACTTATAGCTAGCCTCTAGGACTCGTAGCGATACTACCTATAGGTAGTATTTAGTCGGTATACTAATAGTATTCGGTTAGTATATAGATAGTAGGACTTAGTAGCGGCACGACCTATAGATAGTATTTAGCCGATATAGATAGTATTTAGTCGGTATATAGATAGTACTTAGAGTTTAGTAGTTAATATTTAATATTCGAGGTTTAATAATAAGTAAGTACTAAAGGGAAAGGATAGTTTAATTTTAAATACTATTTATTTTGGTAGTAGTTATTGTTATATTCGTACTATGGTTCCTAGGAGTAATAGGGGATCCTTCGGATCCCGTAACTATTCTATAGCTCCTAAATATATATCCCTACTATATTCCCTCCCCCGCCTACTAATACGTCGTTCTATAACGTATTTATAAATATATAAGCCGGGCCCTTAGGGAGGAGATACTAAGCTATAAACTATAAAACTAAGAACGCTAGGATATAGTAAAGTCCTTAAAATTAAAATCGCTATATCCCTAAACTCTAAGTTAGTCTCCTTAAGCTAGCGTAGTACTTAAATATAAGCGTACGTCTAGAATCTATATCTAGGCCGGGCCTAGATTCGTAGACTACTTCTCCTACTTCCTTAAATATACTTCCTATTCTTGCCCTAGGTTCTTAATAGCGGGAGTAATAGTCTCCTCCTCTCCTTCTCTAGTATCCTCCTTAATATACGTCTCTACCGGTCGCTCCCCCGTATAGGTATCCTTTATATATAAATAGTTAAAGAAGGAGTCCTTCCTATAGATCGTACGCTCTAACGCGACTATTTTCTTAAACTTCGCCCTAAAGGTATCTATAACTTCTCGCTCCTAGCGCTTAATCTCCCTATCTCTATACTACTTATTATTAAGGAAGCGTATAGCTTCCTAGTTAGTAACTATAGAACTCTACTTTATCTACCCGATAAGCGCGGCTATAATATTCCCCTTAAGGCGGTACGGAATAGAGGCGTACTATAGCTAAGGGATTAAACTATAGTTAATAGAGTAGCCTAAAGAAGTCGAGGGCCTAGTAGCTATATCCCTATAGGCGGTAGATAGCGAATTCTATATTCCGCCCTCTACTATCTCTATAGTTTTATAGTTAAGTTTAATACTATAGAACTATAGTAGGTACGTAATACGCTCCCTATAAGCCGGCCTATATATCCTATAAGGTTAAAGGCTATAAGTAATACGGATAGTTAGGTTATTATATATAGTATTTGTCTAGTTAGTCTTAAAATACTTCGCGTCCTCTAGAGTCTAGTATAGCTTAGGAGTAATACTAGCTATATAGCTATCCTTAAGAGAAGCGCCCTAAGCTTCTATACGCTATATCTAGTCCTTATATATATCTAGCTTATATATTCCTAGGATAATTATAGTATAGTCCTACTTATTCTTACCTAAGATAGTAAGACTACCTTAGATTACGTTAAGTCCCCTACTAGTTATAATAGCCTTATAAACGTTAGTATTAATATAGGCGAACTCTATATTCTAGCCCCTAATAGTATACTTAGTATAGTAGGGGTAGGAGATAAGCTAAAATCTACTATTAGGCTAAGTAGTAACGTAAGTAGTCTAGTATACTAGAGATTACCGTATAATCTATTAGCCTAGACTATAGTATAAAGCCCGATTCTAGCCTAGATTATTACGTCTACGAATCTTACGCTAGTACTATAGGTATATAGTAGACTCTAGCTAAATAAGTTCCTTAATAGTAGGACTCTTACTCTTATAGATCTTTATAACCTAGCTCGTCTTATTAAGGTCTTTAAGTATAACTCGTAGCTCCTTATAAGAGACTCCCTAGTACTAAAACTCTTTCCTAGAGGTAATTTACCTATCCTTTTCCTACTAGACTATCTTTACGTTTCTAAGTATATCCTTCTAAAGATTATTCTACGCTAGCGTATTTAGGCGGTTAGCTAGCTTAGCTAGACGGGATCTAGCGAAGGTATAGATCTTAAGCTTATTAGTTTTTATAGTAGGCCTCGCGCCCTTCTTAAACTAGATATAGGTATTCCTACCTACTACGAAAGTAGTAGGAGAGTTATATAATACGAAGTCCTAAAGGCGCTCTAGTAGCTCGGTAGTAGTTCCCTAAGTAACTTAGAGCCCCGTCTACCCTACGCCGAGCCTAGTATACTTTAAGTAGATATTTATCTTAAATAGTTAATTATTATTACTAAGCTAGACTACGTTCGCGTTTAGGGCTTTAGCCTTAAGCTATCGTAGGTAGATAGTCTTAGATATCTTTCTCTTCTCCGCTAACTTTATAAAGACCTTTCCCTTATTATTCTTTTTATAGGTATAATCCTTACTAGTAGCTCTAGCTTTCCTTAGTCCCTAGACGTTCTAATCCTCTATAGTAGGAGGGCTATCTTTAGCGCTAATAGATACTTCCGAGTACTTAGGTATATCGGTAATTAACGCCTAGCTCTATAATATAACTAAGCCGGGCGAGGCTACCGATCGACGTAAGCCGATAGTAGTAGGGCTATCTATTAGACGAGCTCGTAGTCTCCCTAGGCTTATTATATCTATAACTCCCTAACGAGTTATCTTAATAATAACTATAGGCGTAGTAATTACTAGTTATTAGCTAGAGTAGTCGCGAAGAGACCTATAATCCGACCGAGGCGATCCCGCCTATACTTTATTCTATATATTCTATACGTCTATATATTCTTCCGTAATAGGGAGGATATATTAGGGATACTCTATAGTATAGTATTTCTCTCCGAGGCTCTCCTATTCCGCCTAGGTAACGGGATCTATATCTAGGTCGGGCCTAGATTCGAAGGGAACTAGGTTCTTATTTACCTTAATCCTACCGATAACGGTTTAGATATCTTTAGTAGATAGAGCTAGAGTATTACGTACGCCTCTCCTAAGGTTACTAACTTAGATAAAGATCTATCGGCCTAGGAAGTAGAGTATATTCTTAAGAGAGTAATATAGCCTATATAGATTAAGGTACTACGCTAAGTTCTATAGTATATCGCGTCTATTAACTATAGTATCCTAAAGGCCTATAGGGTCCGCCCTACTTATATATACTAGCGGAGATAGTCTATCGTCTATTAGCCTATCTAAGATAGCTTTAGGCTAGAAGGGCCGTCTCTAGAGTAGCGTTAGGATAGCTATATAGATTCTATTAATAGTAGAGTTCTTCTTATCGAGTATCTTCTTAGTATTATTAGTAGCTTTAGTAAGTTTCTTAAGCTTATTCTTATAGGCCTACGCGAAGGTCGTACGGCTACTTAGGCCCTACTATAAGTCTAAGTTAGACTCTATATATATAAAGAGGTAGGTAGCTATTATCTTAGTACTCTCTATCTTTCTCCTCTAAATCTCGAATAGCTCCCTAATAACCTTACGCCTATCCTAAACGGGATAAAGCCTAAGCTCCGTAGTAATATCCTTAATTCTCTAACGCTAGCTATAGATAGCGCGGTAGATAAAAGCTTCTAATAGAGTAAAATTACCTTAAGGGCTAGGTAGATTATATATATTCGCTTCTACTAGTATTAAATTTATACTACTAAAACCTCGTATCTATACTAACTAAGACTAGTTACCTAAGACGGGTCGTAAAAAGAAGTCTTATTCTATTTAGTTACTACCCGAGGCTAGTCGTAAAGATACCCGCTCTCTCTCTTACTCTTATTTCTAGTACTTATTAGGCTCGCTAGGTTATATACGTTCTAATAATACTCCCGTTAGTTAAGGCGAGCCTATATTATCTACCCTAGTACGACTACCTTTATTAGCTTTATTTCTCCTAGCGTCGCGTACCGCCTTAACCTAGCGCGACTAATCGTCGTCGCCGTCTATTATAACTATTACTTTTTAAAGTTATTATCTAATATATATCTATCCTAGTAGGCTAAGATATAGTCGAGGCTATTAAAAGTATCGAAGTTTTTAAGTTATAAAAGAATTAAAGGGCGCGGCGATACCCTTATTTATTAAGAAACCTCTAGCGAAACTTCGGGAGTATATAAGGCTACTCCCGTTTTTAATACGCGAGTATTTTACGTCTCTATTATTTAACTTTATCCGGGTCACCTTTAAATAATCTAATTACGGAATAGATAATCTATAATCTTCTCTCCCCCGCCCTATATACGTCGCCCTATAACGTATCTTTCTTCCCTAAAGTACCCTAAGTATCCTATTCTATATCTAGGTTAGGCCTAGAATCGCCTAGCGCTTAGAAATATCTATTCTAAGAGCTCTAGGAACTCGAAGGCTAACGTAAAAATAGAATTAGAAATAGAGTCGTATATTTAGGCTTCTCGCTATAAGTTAACTTTAAGTCTAGAGCCTAGAGCTCCTTCTAAGCTCCTCGAAAATCTAGTAGTCCGTAGGGTTAAAGCTAGCTAGTCGTAGAATTTAGACTATAGATTATCTTTAACGGACCTTAGTATCTAGTTCTTTATTATCTTGCTTCTTATCCTCCGCGTTTAGTTCCTTATCTATAGAGATATCGCCTATATCGAGCTCTAGTATATCGATATCGTCTAGAGCCTTAGGTCCTAACTCTAGTAACGTAATCTTAGCTCTTTAATAGAAGACTCTTATCCTATTACCTCTAATTAACCTATATATAGAAGTACCGTCTAGTTCTTCTAAGGTATAGCCTCTAATTAGTCTCTTTATAGCTTTATCTATATAGGCCGTAGAGATACGGTAGGGCCTAAGCTAGATAAAGTCTAGCTTTAAACTATAGTTCTTATTAATCTTAGTATTATATAGTAGGACGAGCTAACTAGCGACTAGGTCTTCCCTTTATATATAGACTTATCTTTACGACTCCTAATACTCGTTAGCTTCCTTACGTATATACTACTATTTAGCTACTACCTCCTATAGGTCCTTATCTCTTTAGTCTAGTTACTTAGCTCGTAAGTATAGAAGCTAACTCGTAGTTTAGATAGAGGACTATAGTAAACTTTACTAGGATAGTATCCTTAATTTAATAGGTAGAATATATTCCTCTCCGAGTATTATCCTAGTAGGAGTTATCTCTATCGTCCTATTTACTATAGTCCTATCTACCTAGAGTATAGTAGGTAGTAGGGGCTTCTAAGATTTTCTATTACTATATATAGCTCTCTTTAGTATATTAAGGAGTAACTAGTACTACCTCTTAATACTACCCTAGCCTTAAGAGTTATACGGCGAGATAGTAACCTTACGTATATTATATAGTATTAAGAGAGTATCTATAAACTTCTTATTTTTAGATCCCCTATTAAACCCTATCTTACTTATAACTCCCTAGCGATAGATTAATTCCTTAAAAATAAAGTCGGTAATTTACTAGGATACTAGGTAGGTCCTAAAGATACGTACTTCCGACTAGCTATTTAGCTCCTCTCTTACCTAGATAATCTATTTAAAGCCGTCCCTAGCCGGGAGTAAGGTATAATTAAGAGACTACCTTACTCCTAGAACTTTATTACGGATAACTATAGAGTTTAGGCCTTCTACTATATAGTTTCTATTACTTATTTAATATTGTAGGTACTCCTTAATCTATTAGCTAACGTCCTTAAAGTAGCTATCCTAGTAGTACTACTACCTAACTAGGGCTACGGTAGACTTTCTACCCTTATAACTATAAGAGTTATAAAGCGACTTAATAATAGCCTATCTTTCTACGGTATTATCTACTATACGCCTATAAGGCTAGCCTCGCCTACCTCTCTTAAATAGTTATTTATATAATATAAAGTATCCTAGGGCGGCTCTCTTTAGCGTAGTTAGTTCTTTTCCCTTTAGTTCTTTAGGGTTACGTAAAGTTACGAGGTACTCCGCTATCTAGCTATATTCTCTAGAGTAGTAGCCTCGTAGCCTATCCTATATCTTGCTATTTCGCTCTTAGTTAGGCTCTTTCTATATAGTACTAGAAGCTTAGGAGTTATCTAAGTCTCCTAACGTATCTAGGCCGGGCCTAGATAGGGGTATTATTCTAAAGTATAAGTCTAGTCTATATAGGTATGCGCGTAGGCCGCTATAATAGAGGGCGCCTAATTAACGGTCTACGAAGTCCTCTATATTAAACTCTAGCTCCTTAGGGACGTCCTTCTTAGGTACGTCGCTATACTAGTAGGATAGGCTATTGGCTATAAGATTCTTCTTTCCTTCTATATACCTAATTTTAAAGTTCTATATCTAGATCTATACTAACTAGCGTATAACTAGTAATCTAGCTACGTCCGAGAATACTCTATTAAGCTAGTAGATTAGAGTCCGCGTATCTATTTTAATAATAAATTTAGCTCCCTAAAGATACAGCCTTAGCTTCTTAAGGGAGTATAGTAGCGCTTAGTATTCTAACTTTACGGCGTTATACTTACGCTTAGAGAGGGACTATATACTACTTTCGTACCGGTACGGATATCTCTTCTTATCTTTATCTATTTACTATAGAACGCTACCCTATCCTTCGCTAGAGGCGTTAACTAATAGTATAAAAGAGCTAGTATTCTTATTATAATAGATAGGCTTTAGCACGGGCGTACTTATAAGAGTATTCTAAAGAATAGTTATAGTCTTCTCCTATTTAGTTCCCTACTTAAAAGGGGTATTCTTTTTAAAGACCGTAAAGATAGGCTTTAAGATAGTTACGAAGTCCTCGATCTATATACGGTAGTATACGTAGACTCTAATAAACGCTCTAGCTAATTTTAGTAACCTTAGAGTCTTCTAGTTAATAATAGTAGCTACCTTATCTACTACTAGATACTAGCTATCTCTATTATAGTAGTATCCTACTATATTAACCCCTTCTATATATATATTAAACTTTTCGCCCGAGATCGTCGCTCTAGTACGCTTAATATCTATAAGTAGGGCGTCTAATTTTACTAGATACTCGAGGATAGCGCGACGTACTCTACTTAGTACTAATATAGCTCTATCGTACGTTATCCTAGGGCTACTATAGAGAGTATCGTCTACGTATACGTTACTAGAATTAGCTTAGTAGAATATAATCTTCTTTATAACTCGATAGAACTAGGCTACCGAGTTTATAGCTCTCTAGGGTAGCGTAGTTATCCTTAGGAGGCTAAAAGAAGACTAAAAGAATATTAGGTCCCTACTCTCCTCTATAAGCTCTAGTTAATTATATCTAGAGTAGAAATTAGTAAGAGAAATATATATATATCCCGCGAAGGAGTCTAAGAACTTATCTACTATTAGAGAAATATTAGCGTCCCTAATTATTACGGTATTAATATTAGTAGCGCTATTAATAAGCCTATACTTCCTATTTTTCTTCTAAACTAGGAACTAGAGATTACGGTATAGTACGTAACTAGGCTCTAGTCTACTAGTAGATATCCTCTCCTAGAATATCTACTTAATCTTATTCCCTAAAGCCTTCGGAATATAGAAAGACTTAGCCTACTATAGGTTATAGTCTATAACTCGGATTACCTAAGGAGGGGTAACTTCTAGACGTATCTTTCTATATTTAGAGAAGTCCTATACTAGGGCCCCCTCTCTTCGGTATAGTATCTCCTTTATAGTAGACCTTTTATTAGTACTTAGGTTAGAGTTAATACGTATCTTAGAGAACCGTAAGTTAGTAAGCCTCTACCCTCTTAGGAATAGGGCGTACCTCTTTTTAAAGAACTTATTAAAATAGAAGTTAGGTTCTAGGCTAATCTACTCCTTTATAATATACTCCCTCTAATTAATACGGCCTCCCGGGGTCGACCTATCTTAAAGAGAAATATTTTTAGGTAATATCTTATCTACCTTCTTCTTATATATACCCGCTAGACTAGATATATTCGACTACGGACCTCTCTTAGATATAAACCTAGGGACTAGCGTATCTAGGTCGGGCCTAGATACGTTCTAGATCTACGGGATATACCGCTTAGATACTCCCGATCTAGGGCTTCGACCGATTAGGTAGCTAAATATAAAGTTTTTATACCTATCCCGTATACTCTAGAGGTACTTCTCTCGCGCCCGCTATCTAGCTATCTCGTTTCTTATTATTAGAAGGTCGAGCTTAGTCGTCGTATAAACCTCCCTAGGAGCTTCGTCGGGTAAGCTCTACTCTATATCTATATACTAAAAGTATTTAATAGTAGGGGCCGTCTCTTACTCTAGTAGACCTATATTTAATACTAGTAAGTCTTTATAGGCCTAATTATAGGCGGACTCCTAGCTAGTTCCTAGAAGTCCGCCTCTCTATTTTCCGAGTTATCTAAGTCGGTCGGGTCCTCGCTCTCGTCGGAGGAGACGGCCTCCTTAATTATATTCTATAGACTTCTAGTATATAGGTATTCTATAGTTACGGCCTACTATCTAACGGTCGAAACTCTATTACTAGAATATACCTTATAGTCTACGGTACTATCGGTACTAGCTAAGATAACTAGTCGACTACGTATCGAGAATAGTTAGCCTAGGATAAGCGCCTAGGCGCTATCTTTTAAGACTATAAAGATAATATTATAGTAGTCGAAGCTTATCCTAGCTATATATACTATATAACTAGTCTACCTAGTAAGTAGAATCTTCCTTCTATCTATAACCTTTAACTTATTTATAATTAGCTTCTAGACCTTATTACTTAGGCTATTAATAGCTAGGCTATATTTCCGAGCTAGGTTCTCGGATATTATATTTACCTCTACCCTAGTATTATAGAGGCTTTTTGCCTCTACGTCTCTAATCCTTATAGAGACTATTAGACTCTTCGTAGAGACCCTAGATCTACTATTTTCTTTATTAATACTAAGGACTATATTAGTAGTAATCTTATTTATCTTACTAACTAGGTTAATACCTACGCCTACGACCGCTACCCTAGGGCCGCTACTAATAGTATTTATACCCCTAGGAGTAGTAGCTCGCTTAGTAGCCTTTCGCTTCCTCTATATAGCCCTCTCCTACTTACGGCGCTCTATCTCTTCTATCTTAGGTTAGATATTCTCTACTAAGTCTTTAGGTAGGGACTTATATAATATATCCCTAAAGGCTAGTAGGTATATAATATAATCTTATATACTAATCTAGACCGTCTACCTAAGTAAGTCGCTAGCGAGCCGTACCCTATCCTTTAACTTATCCGTCTTCGTAATATACTACCGTAAGGTTAGGGCCTTAGGCTTCTTAGTTAGTACCGTTCGTATCTACTATTACAACTAACTATATAATATACCCTATAAGTCGTCTATCCTATCTACGTTATCCTCTAGTTCTATATCTATAGTACTATCGCTATTAGCTTATCCCTCTCGTCTAGTAAGGTAATCCTCCGTAGCGTTACGTAGTCTATTATATACTATATACTTTACGGCCGGGACCCTCTTCCCTACTCCTTTCTATACGCGTAAGGATAAAGGCCTACTAGAAGCCGCCTCTTTCCTCTTTTCTTTATCTACTTTTCTAGGTATACCTCGAGTAGCGGCGGTGATATATATCGACGGGACGTAGCTTCTAATTCCTACGAGGCTAATATTACTTACGGCTATACTCTTATCCCTATACGCGGAGCCGTCTATTTACGAGTTAAGGTCTAAGTCGTAGTCTAAGTCTAAGATTCTACCGAGGGCTAGGCCTAAGCTAAAGAAGTTAATACTAGATCCGTATACGGCGACGTTCCTAGACTAGGCCTAGGTATATAGGCGCTCCGTCCTTCTCTTATATTACGCGATAATCTAAGGCGTATAATTAGAGGCGTCTAGAAAGTTAATAATTTAGCTAATTTTTATATCTAGGTTATCCTAAGTATCCTAATACTACTAGTAAAGGGAGGCGTCTATATTCTAGAAGTAGATACCCTAAACGACGAGCGTAACGTAGTCTAGGTAGTTCCTTTCGTAGTAGCCTAGCTCTCTATAGCTTCTATATAATCTTCTCTAAGCCTAGCCTCCCTAGGCGTATCTAGGCTAGGCCTAGTTATATATATACGGAGGGCTAGACTAGTTAGCGGCCGCCTATACGCTATAGATATAGAGAGTAGGTCCGCGAGGCTAACTAGGTATAAAACTAGGCCTAGTATACTAAGGCTATAAGTTTACCTAGTCTACCTAATTCTAACGGAAGGGGGCTTACGAGGGTACGGAAGGTAGGTTAGCGACCTAAACTATACCTAGAGTATTATTCTTTATATTATTAGCTATCTAGATACTAGTAAGCGTAAATTAGTATATATTCTTCCTAGCTATAACTATAATAGGGTCTTCGCTCTACTAAATAGAGTAGCTAGTAATTTCTTTTAGAGTACCTAAGATTTTAAGCTATTCTAGGGCTTCGAGAATATCGGAGTAGAGCTTTAGCTTCCCTATACTAGGCTTCTCCTCCGCCTTCTCGTTATTTCTCTTAGAGACTATCCGCTTAACTACCTTATTAAGACTAATACCTCTCCTACTATTAAGGGAGAAATACTCTATATTCTTATTCTCTATAACTATCCTCTCTACCTTAGTAATAATACGCCTAATATTAGAGTAGGTTAAGCGTACTCTTAGATTAATATTAAGTAGGAGATTAAGCTAGTATCTAATATTCTTAGGTAGGCCCCCTAGGAAGATACGGCTCCCTACTAAGGTAGTAAGCTTATTAGCTCTATAGACTAGGGGCTAGAATATCTTAAACTCTTTAATAAAGCCTCTAGTATCTAACTTCCCTAAGGTACTCTAAGTAGTAAGCTCGTTTAGGTACGCCGCTATCTTCTTACGCTAACGGTCGTTAAGTCTCTTATATTCCTTTTATAAGGAACGGCGTAGAAGTATATAGTCTCTAGTCTTATACCCTAATAATAACTTAACGTCGACTAAGAGTTCTAAGGCTATATTCCTTAGTAGGGCTTAAATCCTAAACGTACTATCTTAGATATTATATATATTAAAGGTATCCTTAAGGCGAACGAGGAAGTTAGTAATATTCTTACCCTAAAATTTATTCTTAGCTAATAGAATATAGTTCTTAAGTTCTAGGATATTACGGCGAGTACTCCTAGATAAATTCTAGGCGAGGCCTATACTAAGTACCTATATAAGAGCGGCTATCTTATTCCTTATAACGAGGCCTACGTCCGAAGTTATAGAAGTAGGAGCTAGGATAGGTCTAGATATAGTCGAGTTACTCTCCGAGGTTCTAGGAGTTATAGTCTTCTTATCGTTATCCTTTAGGTTATAGTAGCTATTAAAGTCTACTCTCTAGGCTACCTATATAAGTAGGTCCTTAGCTTTAGAGTTCCTACCTATAAGCTCTTCCTAAGACGCCGTCTACGAGCTCTAAGAAGATATAATAATAAATTACGTATAGAGAAATTTTCGTAGAATACTAGAAAGCGTATAAATAATAAGGGCGATTTCGAGTACTATCCGTAGTAGGTAGGTCTTAATCTATATAAATATACGAGAGGGGGCCTAGCTCTTCTAAAATATAGTCGAGTCCTATCTAGCTAGATATCTCCGATAGAGTAGTAGTAACGGTTTAGGTACTAGTCTAGACTAGTATTACCTATAACTTTTTCTTATTTCTTAGTTCTAGCGCTACTAGGCCCTAGGTCGCGAGGCTCTAGTTATAGCTAGGCCGGGCCTAGATATAATCGGTATCGAATCTAGCCTAGGCTAGTATCGATATAGTTAAGTACTATAATAGTTCGTATAGCGTACGTATATTTAGTTAATATTCGTACGGTCTACTACGAGGCTATTCGTTTTTCGGAGTTCCCCCTAAGGCTTCCTATAGGTAGGATCTCGAGAGATATATAGGTATACGCCGTAATACGATACGATACGATATAATTACGGTTTTAAAAGTCGAGAATACTTACGTCCTTTTAAGTAGCTAGGTGCGTCGTAGCTACTATAAGTTATATTAGGGCTTCTTCTTTTATATATAAAAGATAGTTCCCTAGTACGACCTCCAAAATTTAGGTAGGTTAAGTATAGTAATATAAATTCGGATTAATATTAATCTTCTTCGCTTAACTTATAGCTAGCCTCTAGGACTCGTAGCGATACTACCTATAGGTAGTATTTAGTTAGTATACTAATAGTATTCGGTTAGTATATAGATAGTAGGACTTAGTAGCGGTACGACCTATAGATAGTATTTAGCCAATATAGATAGTATTTAGTCGGTATATAGATAGTATTTGGAGTTTAGTAGTTAATATTTAATATTCGAGGTTTAATAATAAGTAAGTACTAAAGGGAAAGGATAGTTTAATTTCAAATACTATTTATTTTGGTAGTAGTTATTGTTGTGTTCGTACTACGGTTCCTAGGAGTAATAGGGGATCCTTCGGATCTCGTAACTATTCTATAGCTCCTAAATATATATCCCTACTATACTATCCTTATAATATAGCTCCGAATCTATTTATCTATACTAAATACTAATAACGTAATAAAGATTACTATAATATAGTCTATATAGCGAGAGACTTCGCTAAAACCTATATAAAGTATTACTAAGTTTCTACGTAGCTTTAACTCTATAGCTTCGTATTACGTAATACGAAAGAATACTATAATCTCCGTATTAGAGACTAGAATCGGCAGCTAGATAAGTTTCTTTATAGTCTCTTTAATCTTCTTAAGTATTACGCCGAGATAGATAAAGAGAGTTATAAAATCTACTATTAAGTATATTATAGTAGAGTAAGCGTAGATAATAGGGGAGAGTAGTTTTCTACTTCTATCTTAGAATCCTATACTAGATTATAAGATTAAGGTAAGGTAGATTAGATAAATATAATTTATATAATAGAGAAGATAAGGCGGGATAATAATAGCTATAAATTAATATATTACTATACTAGTTAGTAGGTAACTATCTAATATTTTTTATAGGCGGCGCCTCTCGTCCTTATATAGGATAAGAGAGCCGGGTTATACCGGCCTATAAATAGCCGTCCCTACTATATCCTCTCCCCCTCCTACTATAGCGTCGTCCTATAACGCTATATAAAGAAAGTAGGTAATTAAAACCTAGGCTATTAAAGAAATCCCGCTAGCTATAAATATACTAAATAAATTAAATAGAATTAGAAAAATAAAATAAACGCCTTATCGACTACTTAGTCTACCTTCTCTCTAAGTTCCTTACCGTCCTCCTTATTACTATTCTTTCCGCTATTATTACTATATCGGCCTCCCTATATTACTTCCGTCTTAATCTACTCTCTATTATCTATAACGTCTCTAAGTACTACGTTAAGTTTCTTATTATTCTCTTTAGTTATATAGTAGATCTTAGGCTTAATAATAGGGTCTTTCTAAAAGTAATATATAAAGAAGCTCTTATCCCTAAAGATATAGATCTTCTTATTAATAAAATTAGCGAACTTCTTACTAATACGCCGAACGGCCTCTTTTATATCCTTCTTAAGATAGGCCTTATACTTCTTAGTATCTATCTTAATAACCTCTTAGACCGCCTTAACGACGTTATAGTTAATTTACTTTATTCGACTAATAAGCGCCTAGCTAATTAGGTTATCGAGGTAAAGAGAGATATAAGTCGGGAATAAGTACGGTAGTTTACCGTAATTAATAGAGTATCCGGATAGCGACGTTAGACTAGTAAATAGATCGCGATATATCTTTACGAGTTACTCCTACGTACCTCCTTCTAGGATCTCTATTATAGTATAGTCCTTCTTAATTCTGTAGTACTAGGGTAATAGGGTTAGACGAGTCCTATCGGCCTTACTATATAAACTGTAGAAGTTTAAGAGATAGGTAATACGTATAGTATAATCGAGCGTAATCTACTTAGTAAAGTCGGTCTTAAACTTCTTAATATCGTCCTTAGTCTAGTACTACTTCTTAATCTTTATAATATAGCTACTACTAATTAAAGTCCCTCGCGCTTTATTATTATTAATCTACGCCTATAGGTTCTCGTCCTTATATATCTTAGGTATAAACTAGGTATAGTTCTTCGTAGGCTCTCCGAATATTATTAGACTACCTTAAATCTAGTTCTTACCTTTCCTAGTTATAAGTATATCCTTAATATTAATATCGACGTAGCGGAAGTTAATATTATTACTAACCTAAGTCGTCTTAGTATAGTACGGGTACGAGATAAGTTAAAACCGACGGTTAGGTCGAAGAGTAATATAGCGTAACTAGTACTCGATCGACTATCGTATTACCTACTAGATAATCCCGTAATATATAGTACGGTTCTAACTAAGGTTATACTTTCCGTTAACCTCCCTTAGATACTAGAGGTAGTATACCGACTTAATACGTAAGAGCTCTTTAACCGTCTAGTTCTTACCTACTTTCTTTAACTCCTCGGGAATATACTTTATATATTTAATCTTATCGATAGAGTTATCTAATACCTACTACTTAGTATCCTACTCCTTAAACGTACCTTTATAGAGGATACTACTCTTTTCTTCCTATTCTACTAGTTCCTTATCCGTCTATATATTTTTACGTAGCTTCTTCTACTTTCTCTTATTAAGGAAAGTCTTATCGAATAGGTACTATTTAGCTAGCTTATACGCGAAGACCCTAAGGTAGTTAGACTAAACGTATAGTTAGTTCGATACTCGGAACTAGGTATAATATTCTCTACTAACTATAAACTTAGTCGGGTTAAGGTATTCTAAAAAGGCCTTAAGTCGGGTTATAAGTATCTCCGTTGTCCTAGTACGAATTTATAAGCTAGCTAGGCTATAGAAATAGCGAAAGTAATTATTATAGGTAGTTTCTCTTAGCGGATAGACTATCTTCGTAAACGACTAGAACTTAGGAGGGTTCTCGCGTATTCCGTATTCTTCTATCTCCTTCTTCGTATTCGGACTAACTCGAGCGGAGAGTTTTAGCTTCTTAGACGCCTTATAGTTAGAGAGAAGAACTTTCTTAGCTTCTACGCTATAGCCGTATTAAAGGCCTCCTAGAGAAACTACCTTCTTAGTCTTTATCTCCTTAGACTTCTACGAGGCCTTAGGAGCTAACTTCTTATTAGCTACCTCCTTATCCTTCTTATCCTTATCTTCGTTACCTATATTATCTTTATTAGGCGCTCCTATCTACGGTAGTACTTCCTCCTTCTTAGGTAGTAGTCCGAATTCCTTAAGAAGAGATAGCTCGTTCTCTTTCTCTATTTACTTAGAGATCTTAGTACTAGTTAAACCTAACGGCCCTTCCTTAATAGTCTTAGTCCGAGATTAATATATAAGGAATTCGTCTATATCTTTCTAAATAGGAGGCTTTATTCGCTTCTAGTATCACTTATATATATTAAGGGTAATCGGTAGGGGATACCGAGGATAAAGAATAAAGCTCTAGGGAGACTAGTCGAGAGGGTCTATTCTATAAGTCTTATTAAGAACCTCGTTAATAGCCTCCTTAGTCTTACTAGAAATTATCTTTACTAGATCTTTAATATCTAATATCTATATCTTATTCGTCTTCCTACTTCTATTATGCTATAGATATATATAGATAGCTCGAGTAAGAAACTCGAGGGCTAGGCGGAGAGGATAGGAAAGTATATATTCGAAATATTTCCTTAACGCCTAGAGGGTTCCCCTAGAGACCTAGTATTATATAGTTAAGGGAATATTTCCGTCGTTCCTATTTAGATTTAGAGGTAACTAGCGATTATTAATTAGGTCTACTATAAAACCGCCCGTCTAACTCGGTCGGGTACCCTCTACCTCCTCGTAGCCGTATATTATAGGGTCTATATCGAAAATACCCTTATAGGTACTTAGAACCTACTTCTAAGTCTTCTTAGTTCTCGCTACTCGACTCGTACTAAGACCTAGTTCTTCTAATCTTAATACTTTCTTCTTCGTCTTAGTACTATTAGAGAAATACTTCTACTCCTCCCTATTAGAGTTCTAGACGTAATAAATCGTAAGCCTTAAATAGAGCTCTAATCGAGCCGCCTCTCTCTCTACTAAAGATAGAATAGCTTATAGTCCTTTAACTCGTCGAGCGAGGGGTAGTTTAGCTAATTTAGTATCCTAATTCTCTTTAGTCTAGGTAACTACTCTAGAGGCTTTAACTCTCTATAGTTACGTAATAAAGCCTAGACTATTATTATCCTTAGGTAGTAGTATAAAAGCGCTATTATTAGCGCTTATAGTATCCCCGTTATTTAGTTCGGGTATATTCTTAGCGGAGCCGGCTATTCTTAAGCCCGACTAAAGGGTTCGACTTATCTTAGTTAAAAGTAGAAGTATTAGTAAAAGTCTAAGTATAAGGGTATAAGTATAATTATTCTAGAGTTAAGTACCGTTTATTATTTCCGAAACTTTTATTAAGGAAATAGGAGGCTCGGGGAGAGAGAGATAGAGATAGCTTATATAGGCCTCTTTTAGTATTTACTTATAATATTATACGTCTTTAGTATTTCTATTACTAATTCTATTTTCTATTCTAGTTAAGTTCCCCTATAGAATCTAAATCCCCCGTAAAACCTTATTCTTTTTAGTATTAAAAGAAGCTCTATATAAAAGAATAAAAGAAAGAGATACGTAATAAAGAAAATAAATAAAGAGACGTAAAAGAAATATAGAAAGTATCTTTAATTCTAATATTAGTCGAGACGTATACGATAGAAAGACTCCTAGTTCTAGTTATCCGAGAATATAGCTACGAGATTCGATTAGGCGTTAAGAGATATATTAAAATACCTATTTTTCTATTCTTTTAAGAATAATATATATAGGAGTAGTTACTTATAGGTATAGTAGTACGTCTATCTTTATTTCTAGACGAGATTAATATCTAGAGCGGCCCTAAATATTATCTAAGTCCGTTTTACGAAAATTTTTCCGCTGGGAATCTAGTATACGGAACTTTTTAAACTCCCGTCCTTCTAATATTTTTATAATATAGATACCCTCGCGCGGTATTCTCCCCTAATATATAGTAGAGACGGAGATACTCTAGGAGTAATAGGATTATTAGTAGATACGCGGGCGGCTAAATACCGGGTAGTACGTAGTAGAACTCTAGTAGAATATCTTCCTTATAAGAAAACCTTCTAACTTTCGTATTCTACTCTTCTTTTCTTTCTTTATCTACTAGAATCGGAGTTTATCTACGAATACGGCTCTAGCCGTCTAGTTCCTAATAAACGGAGGCGTCGCGTTAGAAATCTTAGGAGATTTACGATATATCTCTATATAGTCGGTTACGCTCTTTCTTTCGAATCCTTCTCGATTCCCGTATAGTATAACCTAGACTAACGGAGAGGACCGTTATATTATCTATAATTATTACTACTACCTACTCTAATAACCTATTCCCCGAGCTCTATCTCTATAATACGCTCGAACTAGCTAACCTATTATAAAGAATCTTAGGAGTTTAAATATATTCTTCCTTACGTATAAGCGTCGCTTTCCTTCTAGGTATTCTAATTATCCTATCCTCTATTACGAAAACTAACGCGTAGTCCTCCTTATCTTTATCTACGTATATAATACTATACTAGAGGAAAATAGATAATAATAGTATATCGCCGTTAAGTCTTATCTTCGTAGACCTAGGAGAAAGAATATATATACTAGCCTATTCCTAGCGAGATATAGGCCGCGTAGTAGAACTCTAGGAGCGTACCGGCGAAACTTTAGTAGTATAGTTCCCTTATAAGAATATCTTTCGTTATCTATATTCTACTTTCTCTTTTCTTCTTTATCCGCGCGTCTCTAGTAAAGGTATATATATAGGATACCGTCTACTTAGACTTAAGAAGCGGAGGATACGCGGCGTATAAGGGCCCTTAGGAGTTTTAGAATATCTTTCTTTAGATTTAAACGTCCTCTCTTTTCCGAGTATTCCTTAATTCCTATACGGTATAGACCTAACGCGTAGAGTAGACGGTTAAGCCTCTCTCCGAGTCCTATCTCTATAAGGAGAAGAAGGTCGAACGGTAGAACCCTAGGAGTATACTAGTAGAACTTCGGTAGTACGGCTCCCTTATAAGAATATCTTTCGCTATTTATATTCTACTTTCCTTTTCTTTTTTTATCCGAATACTTTAATCGTAGAGAGATAAAGGGATACTATCGCGCTATTTCGGTTAGGAGATTTAGAGGGTATATCTTTATAAGTAAGCTTATTTATTATTTTAAATACGCGTCTAATCTAGTTATAGGGAAAGAGTTCCCCTTCGATAGAGTAGAACTAGAGAGAGTTACCTAACTAAGACGTAAGTATTCCGAACGATAGTATATCTATTATTCTAGCTTATTATAAGAACTCTTTTTCTTATTAAGGTCGAGTCTAATCGGGTACCTAATAACTAGCTTATCTTTCGGCCGGCGCTTATTAGTTCGTTTCTTTAGCGTATAACGATTATATTCTCTAGCTACCGTACTAGCTATCTTTATAATAGTTAGAAGAACGAATACGCTATAAAGGGTATAGAGTATCTATTAATCTAGGTTATCGTCGATAATCTTATAATTATTAGGGTTAAATTCTTTAGGCTATATAATCTTAATAAATAGCTCTCCTATAGATATCTCGTCGGAAGAGTAATCTAAAACCTACTTATACTTATTACGGTTAAATCCTTAAGGGTTTATAACTTCGATAAGTAGTCCTTCCTACTCGTAGTCTAGTTCGTAATCCGTACTAGGGAGTAGGCCTTTCTATTTATAATCTAGTTTACCTAGAGTAGTTACTCTAGTCCTCTCCCCTACTCTAAAGTCTAAGTACTAATTAGACTTAAGAGAGTCGTCTCTTTAAACGAAGACGCGTATACGATCTATACGGACTAACTTAAATACGACTATTCTATCTAACTCTAATAACTTATAGCTCCTAATAGGTCTTTCCGTATAGAAGTTAATAATAACCCTCGATATAATATATAGACTAAGCTAAATAAACTCTAGTTTATTTCCGAAATTCCGTATAATCTTCGTATTATATAGGAGAACTTTCGACCCGATATATAGTCCTTCTCGTCGTTGTCGGAACTCGTAAGTCTCTTTCTAGTACTTATTAGTCTCGTATCTTATTCTTTTCTATCTTACTACTACCTCGCGAAGATCCTTATTACGTAAGTCGATCTAATATATTTATATAGTAAGGAGATTCTCTATTATCGAGACGGAGTCCTAGTTTAGCGGATACTACGTAGCTATCTTTAACTTAATTAGAAGAATATACTCCTTACTAAGTATTATCTTAGCTAAAGTTATCCTAGTTATCCTCTTAGTAGTCGTCCGCTCTATCTATAGCGTAGTAGGTAATAGACAGACCTAAGACTTATTATTACTATTCGTCGACTTTCGGAGGGCTATAATAAGTAGCCTATAGACTCTCTTAATACCCCCCTAACCCTATAAGTTATATAGAGATATCTATATTTTCCGAGTCTAGTATAAGTATAGAAGGGCTAACGTAAATCGCCTATTCTTACTTCCTCTATCTATACCTATCTCTAGAGGTACCCCCTAGCGATAGATAATATATTCGAAAATAAAGTCCGTAATCTACTTTGCGTTCGGAGAGCTACGGAGTACCTTCGCCTCTAACTAGCTACTTAATTCCTCTCGTATATATATAATATACTTAAAACTATCTCTCTTAGATTCTCCCGTATAGTTAATAGCCTACCGGACTCTAAGGATTTTATTACGAATAACTATCGTATTAAGGCTCTCGTTAACGTAATTCTAATTACTTTTCTAGTAAACTTCGTACTCCCGGACCTACTTAGATATATTAATATTATAACTAATCTAGTAGTATCTCTATCGAACGAGTACTATAGTCGATTCTCGTCCCTTATAACTATATTTATTATAGAGTCTTTAAATAATACGAAAGCGCTCTTCTTTATCGTCGATAACGTAGTAGTAGGGAGAGCCTCTTTTTCCTCGTCGGAATAGTTATCTATATAATACTAGATAGTTAAAAGCCCTTTATTAGATACTCCCGTATTCTTTCGTATTTTAATACCCTTTAGGTCGACGGAGTATTATTAGGTAATCCGCGATTATTCTATATTTAGTAGAGTAGTTACCCTTAAGACCCTACTATATATACCTTCTAATAGAGGATATATCTAATCCCTAATCTAAATTCTATTCTATTAGAGAGGCGTTATTATACTCTAAGAAGGATAATAGAGAAAAGATATAAGGCCCGGAATACGTAATAGCTCCGAGATCTAACGCGATAAAGTCGTTAATATCGAAATCTAGAACGAGAGGGACGTCCTTAGAATCCGTATCCTTATATTAACGTAAGAGACTATTAGTAACTATATTCTTCTTTCCCTCGATATAACGGACTTTAAAATTCTATATTATAATCTAGGTAAGCTAGTAAGTTACGAGAGCGCCGGTAATATCCGAGGCGATATAGTTTAACTAGTAAATAAGCGTCTTTATATTAGTCTTAACGATAAAGCTAGCTCCCTAAAGATATATCTTAAACTTCTTAAGAGCGTTAAGTAAGGTACGGTATTCTAGTTTAATAGTATCGTATTTCCGCTTAGCGACTAACTAGATACTACTCGTATATCGGTATAGATACCGTTTCTAATTATATATCTATACTAACTCTACTCCCTAATCTTTATTAGAGAAGTCTACTATAAGAATTATCTATCCCGCTTCCTCGTTATATCTTATAGGTTTAAGAGTAGAGGGATTTATTAATACCTTCTAGAGTAGTTATATTACTCGTTTCTACGGCTCTTTCTAACGGAACTTAGTATCCTTCTTAAAGAGAACGAATATAGGCTACGTAATTAGAGTAAAATTAGAAATCTAGATCCGGTAATAAACGTATATACTAATAAATACTCTTACCGACTTTAGTATATAAGGCTTATTCTATTCTAGGATAGTAGTAATCTTAGACTCGTTAGGATAACGTCCGTTTCTATTATACTAGTAACTAACGATATAGAGGCCTTCTATATATATATCGAACTTCTTTCTAGATACTATCGCTCCCGCGCGTTTAACGTTAGCTAGGAGTATATTAAGACCTCTAATATATTTAAGAATATTCTTACGGATCCTAGGTAGTTTACTTATTTGTACTCCGTAGTTCTTTATTAGCTTATTAAGAATATCGTTAATATAAACGTCGCTTATATATATCTAATACCGGATAATCGCCTTAGTTACTCGATAGAATTACGCGACTAAGTTCGTAGCTCCCTATAGTAGCGTTATTATTCTATATAGTCTAAAAGGGTATTAGAAAGAGGTTAGATTCTAGCTCTCTTTAGTAAGTTCGAGCTAGTTATATCTAGAGAATAAGTCCGTAAGTAAGACGTATAGATACCCTATAAAGAAGTCTACGAATTTATTAGCGGAAGGGGGAATATTTATATCCCGTATCGTTACGGTATTAATATTAGTCGTACTATTAATTAGTCTATAATCTTTACCTTTCTTTAAGGCGAGGAACTATAGATTCCTATATAGCGTATAGCTAGGTTCCAGGCGTCCCGTATCGATTCGTTTCTAAAATATCTTCCGTACTTCGTCTATAAGAGCCTTTAGAATATTAAATAACTTAGCCTACTACGGAATATACTCGATAGTACGTATACGCTACGGAGGAGTAACCTTAGGCCGTATTCTACCGTATACTAAGAAGTCCTATATAAGAGAACCCTCCCTACGGTAGAGTATTTTCTTAACGAGTATAACTTTCTTAGGACTTAAGTCCGGATTAATACGTATCTCTTAAAACCTCTTCTCTATAAGTCGAGTACCTTACGCGAATAGTATATATCTCTTCTCTAGGTATATATTAAGCGGGGAGTCCGCTTCTAAGCTCTTCTACTTAGCTATCGTAATCTACCTCTAGTCGACGTAGCCGCCGGGAGTACTTCTATCTTAGAGAGCGATATTCTAAAACTATACCTTATCCGCTTTTCTCTTATAGAGTATATTAGCGCTATTCTAAACGCTAGAGTCGTCGATCTAGCGAGATACGGGTATATACCTAACGATATTAATATCTAGGGCGGCCCTAGGTATCGTCTAAGTCCGTTTTATCTAGCGATTTCGCCGCGAGTCCGTTTTATCGCTAAATAGGAATCTAACTCTCTATATCCTAAAATTATCTACTATATAGCGCCTATTCTATAAGAACTTCTCTCGAGTCTTCTTCTTCCTTATTTCGATCTAGAAGGTTATAAGATTATAGTAAGTCGTTATTAGTTATTCGCGATTATTAACTTCCGAGGCGGCGTCTTCCGTACTCTAAATATCGAAAAATAAACTAGCTAAACTCGCTCCTCCGGTAGAAAGTATACCTAGACTAATTACTATAGATAAGTCTCTAGGCCTTATAAATCTATACTCTTATTTTCCGAGTTATCGTCTAAGCTATCGTCCTTACTATCCTTATTCTTATCCTTCTTATCTTTATTCTCCTCTACTATTAGAGTTATCTCTACCTCTAAGGACGCCTCTCTCGAGACCTTCGCGATTACTATATAGTCGATCTCTACTATAGTAGCCTACTAGGTTACTATCTTATCTCTAGAAATAGAAGTCGCGATATAGTTAACTAAGCTATCTAGACGGTTAAGGACTTAAAGAGAAGATCTCGCGGCGAATAGCTAACTAAGTATAATAGACTAGGCGTATTTCTAGAGGACTATAAAGAGAACGTTATTATAAGAGAAACCTACGTTAGCGAGGCGGATCTATATAGTTACCTACCTAATAATAGATATACTTCTCCTATCTACGATATAAAGACTTTAGAGTACCCGCTACTATTCTAGCCCTCTAAAGCTATTAATTCTAAGTCCGATACGTCGAGCGTAATTCTCGTCGATTATATTTACTTCTATACTAGTATCGATTAGACTACTTATAGATATATTTCGAAAATATACGTATATATATAGAGACTTAGTAGATATACGTCGTTTATCGTTAGCTCGGTCGATAATATCGACTACCTACGTAGTAATTAAATTAATACTAATAGATATATTAGCGAGAGATCTTAGGTATTTTACGTCTCTAGAAGCTAGACTATTAAGTAATACTATATTCGTTACGGGTTATTAAGCTATTCTCTTTACGGCTCGTTTAAGCCGCCTCTCTTCCTTCCGTTATTAAGTAGCTTTAAACTTAGGTACGACTCTTTTAACTATATCTAGAGAGAGACTTTAAAATATAAACTTTAAGAAGTAAGGAATATAGATAAGGGTCTTATTTAGAGTAAGCTAAATCCCGCTAAGAGACTATATTATCTTCTAGATTAGTCTTAGCTCGTTAGACGACTTATTCTATACGGTAAGGTACTACTTATACGTCGGCCGCCTCCTCTATTTCTTCTTCTATATAACTATAGGTTCTTTATTTCGTAGGGTAGAATCTTTATCTATTATTTCGTTATTATCCTTATTCTAAGGGCTTCCCTTAATAGCCTAGTCTATTAGGTCTTAAAACTATCTAGGAATAGTATACTTTACTTTCGTAGACTTCTTTAAGGACGGCTTTAAAACTCTATTATTCGACTTTCTAGGCGTCCTTTTCTACGAGAACTAGGTACTAGTAGTAGATACTCCTAGACTTCCGATACTAATAAAATTAGGAGGGTAAGAAGGTATCTTAGTCTCTTTATCGGACTTAAGGAGATAGGAAATACTAATAGAGTTTACTTTTACTAACGAGGGCCTAAGTCCTTTCTTTACTATATCGAGGATCTATAGTAGCTAATACTATTCCTAGCTTAGACGAAGTCCTTAGATTCTATTTCCTAGGTTATTAATAGTTTCCTAGAAAAGACCTCTCTATTCCTCTTAACGATTATAGAAATATACTTCCTAGGCGTATAGATCCTTTATATAACTATCTACGTAGAATAGTATATTATAATAGTCGTTATATCCGAGGTATATTTATAGCTTCTATAAAGCCTAATTATTTCTATTTCCGATATTATTATTACGATAGGAACTACTAGAGTTATTTACGTAATTAGTATTACGAGGAGCGGGCTAACTATTATAACGGGGCTACTAGATAGGTTTCTAGACGTACTATATCTAAGACTAGTATTAAGGCTACTACTAGACCTAGAGTTAGTATTTACTTAGGAAGTTCTTATTAATATATACGGTAAGGAGCGTAAACTATATCGTATCTTTCTATATAATCGCGAAAACTAGGTTATAAGTTCGGCTAATAGTCGTATATAGGATCTCTCTACTTATATTATTAATACGGAGTTTACTAATAGCCTTAATAAGATTAGGATTTAACTTAGAAGGACCGGTAGCTTTCTTACGTCGGGTACCCTTAAAGTACTTATTATAAGTAACGATAGACTTATTAGCGATACGGCCGACTTCCTTATCCTCTTTCTTATTAATATAGAAGGTTTTAAGTTTTTTAGTAGTATAAATAACCTTCTCTACTATCTTAATAACTACGTTAATATCCTCGTATAGGTCGTTCTTATCTTCTTTATTAAGATTAATTACACGGTTAACCTTAGTTAGGATTGTATTAGGAAGACTACTAAGGAAGATACGTACTCCGTCTATAGCCGTACCGATCTTATATTAATAGATACCTAGCTAGTAGGTCTTAAACTCCTTAATAAAGCTACTCGTATTTAGAATACTACTCTCGCTCTAAATAGCGAGCTTAGTTAGATAGGTTAAGATTTCCTTCTTTCGTCGTTCGTCCTAGGCGCGGTACTCCTTATAGAATACTTTCTTAAGGACTATCTAGTCCTTTTTAGACTAGCCTTTTAGATATTCGATATCGTTCTATAGGGTCTAACTATAGTTTATTAGGAGGCTATAGTACTTATACTTATTCTTAGTAATATCGAAAAAGCTAAAACGCTTCTCTAAGTTCGAGATAAAGTTAGATACGTTCTTCCTAGTAAACGCCTTATAAGTAGGGAGGAGGAGGTTCCTAGGGTTATAGCGAATAGGACGTTTTTTAGATATACTATACTCTTCGGTAGTAGTCTACTAACGAGTTAAAGTATTACTAGGAGCCGTATTAGGAGCTCGGGAAGCTATATTCGTTATAAGGTTTAAGAAGTTCTTAATAGTAAATAGGGTTATCCCGTTCCCGCTACGAGTAGTACCGCTAGGAAGATAGGTTACTCTAGAAGTACTTATCTTAGGAGGGGTAATAGTATTAGAACTAGAGTCCTCTAGGGCCTCCTAGTTATAGGTTAAGCTATCGGTACTCGGAATAGGAGGAGGTAGGCTTCTTAGATCCTAAATAGTAGGGTTAGTAGATATACTAGATATAGTTAGAATACTATTATAGTAATATCTTAGAGAAACAATTTCGTAGAAGTATTAAGATAGATAATACTAAAATATACGTAGGATCGTTTATATTAATATTAGGAACTTAAGGACGGTACTTATAATAGTAGACTATAATAGTACGGATAGAGTAATACCCGAAGTCGGTACTAACGAGCCTATCGTCGTCGCCGTATAAGTCTTCGCTCCTTAACCGGATTAGAGGAAAAATATACGTAGTTACTTAAGTAGATATTCTTCCGAAATACGTACCGCGTCGTCTATATCCCGTTTAAGGTAATTACCTTAGAATAGGCTTATTCTTAACTAGATATATTACTATAGCCTCTTTAATCTTCGAGGCCTTAAGGATAGTTATCGAGTTATTATTAGTTACGCTATAGTTAGTAGGATAATAAGAGAGAGAAAATTCTATATAGCGATACCGCTATATATAGTCTTTAGCCTCGGTATCGTCGTCGTCGTTAGTATCGTCGTTAGTATCGTCGTCGGTATATCGAAAACTCGAGGTAGATTAAGATATAAAAGTTCGCTATCGTAAGAGCTCGTAGGTATACGTAAATAACTAGGTAAACTAACTCCTTCCTATAATATAAATAACTAATATAAAGAATCTATTATTCTTTTAACTTACCTACTTCTCTACTAAAAATATAGTAGAGTAAGCGTAGATAATAGGGGAGAGTAGTTTTCTACTTCCGTCTTAGAATCCTATACTAGATTATAAGATTAAGGTAAGGTAGATCGGATAAATATAATTTATATAATAGAGAAGATAAGGCGGGATAACAATAGCTATAAATCAATATATTACTATACTAGTTAGTAGGTAATTATCTGATATTTTTTGTAGGCGCCGCCTCTCGTTCTTATATAGGACAAGAGAGCCGAGTTATACCGGCCTATAAATAGCCGTCCCTACTATAATATTATTCGTATACGATAAGCGATAAAACTAGTAAAGCTACGGCTTATAATATTAAGTAAATTATATAGTAGATAAAGCGCTAAGAGGAGTTTACTATACGCTTTATTACCGATTTTTATATATATATTAATAGTACCTTTAATACTAATAAAGAGAGCCTTATATTAGGTTTAGCTACTAGCGTATTATATATAGGTAATAGCTTTTCTATACTATAATCCTAGATAAAGTTAGAGAGCGCTAAAGCGTAGCTTTTTTTCCTATAATATATAAAGAAGATACTTACGTCGAGGAGGTTAAAAGACGGCCTATAGTACGAAGATCTGAAAATAGATAACGTTAATAAGTTATTACTAGTAAATAAGAGTAGCCCTAAAGTTATCGTTTCTAACTTCGGTAAAGACCTTACTATAGCGATACCTTTATTACTATTTACGTATTATAGATAATAATATTACTAGTAGTACTATACTAAAGCCTTTAAGAAGGTCGTCTTAAAAGCTACGGCTTTAAAAGTAGATAGCGCCTATATAATTAAGTAGCGTAATAAGATATATAGTAGTAAAGAGGGCGGCCTTATCTAGCTATAGCTAAAGTTAGAAACTAAGGCTAAATTAGAGACGAACCGAACCTTATTACTAGCCGTATTACTACTAGTTTACCGCCGTTACTTTAACGCTAATTAGCGGCTATATAAATAGTAATTAATTACCTTCTTTATTTAGTATCTACTAAACCTTAGGGTAAACTCTACTTAAATTAGTAAAAGTAGTAATACTAGGATAAAGATTTATACTTATAAAGATAATACGCTTAAAAAGTTATTCTTAAAGTTAATAATAGCCGTATAAACCCGGCTTCACTATATTATAAAAGTAGAGCTTTTAGACGACTTAAAGAGGCTTAGAATCTCCCGTTTAGATAGCTAAATACGGGCTATAATAGCTAATATATCTAGACTTTATAGTTACTAAGCTATACTTAAAATCTATAAGGCTTACGAGATAGCTTAAGCCTAAGAAATAGCGAGATTAGCTAGTAATAAAGCTATAATTAAAGATACTAAACTAATAGAAGGTAACTACTAGTATAAGTATATAGTAAGATAGGGTTTACCCTATTACTATTAGCTTTAGTAGTATATTTTACGTAGTCGTATAATACTAAAATCCTTTATATATCTACGGTAGTTCCTATTTAGCGTTTTTAAAGCTAAGAGGTCTCTTAAATAGAAGCTATCGTAGTATATAGATAGCCTTAAACTAATAAACTTACTACCGGAGCGTAATATAGGCTCTATCTACTTCTTCTTAGAAATCTAAGCTCTTATAACGCGGTTTAAGGGCCTTAATAAGCTAGAATAGGAGAAAATAGCCGAGATATTTACCTATAAGTACGACGAGATAATCTAATAACTTAATACTACTACTACAGCCCTACTAAGTAATACTAACTTTAAGATTCGGAGAGAGATATAGAGACCGCCTCTATTACCTTAAAAAGATACTTATAGCCGTACCGGGGTACGTACGATAATATTAGCTAAGGTTATAGAGAGAGAGATAAACGTAAGAGTAGCGGCTTAACGAAGGGAGGATCGTAAGGCTATTAAAGCTACGGCTTAAACTAGTAATAGTAATAGTAATATAGAAGGGCTAGAGGTTACTTTATCTCGTACTTAAAAGGCTACTATTACGCGTAAGCGTAATAAGAATACGAAAGAGGCTATAAAAGCGTAAACTATATATAGTAATAAAGCCGTAAGAGTTAAGAACGTAAGGGTTTATAAAGCTGCTAAGGGCTTAATTATAAGGGCTCGTCGCCCTCGTAAGAGCTATTATTATAATAAATTAGCTAGTAAGACTCGTAAGAAGGCGAGGGTTAGCTTACCTTTAAGGTCTAAGGATTAACGTAGTAGTAGTAATATATAGTAGTTTAGGGTTTAGAGTTTATAGTAAATATACGGGTTTTCCTTTATTTAATTACTAGCTACGTAATATTATCTTCTTCTAGTTTTTTATACCTCTTATATTAATATAGTAAGTTTACTATATAAAATAGGTAGTAAAGTTATAGAGTTTATATATAAGGTACGTACGTACCGGAGTATCTAAGTTTAAGAAGCGAGTTTAAGTAGTTCTAAGACTACCTAGGCTACGGCTCGTACTCCCGACTAAGGCTCAAAATTCCGGTATAGGAATTAATAGTAATAAAGCTCTACTAAATTACCTTAAACTTTAGTAAATATTCCTTCTAGCCGCTATTAATCTTTAGAGGTCTTATATTACGATAATAAAGAATATAAAAGATATATAGTCTAAAAGTTTATCTTCCGACGAAAGTTTTATAAAATAAGACTATAAGAACTCAGCTTTCTATATCTACCTAGGTAGTACTTAACTAATAATTACTTATACTTCTATCTACAATATATTATTTAAAGTTATACCTTTCTTACTTAAGCCCGATAAGTATTATCCTTAGTTCTTAAAGTAAAACGATAAAAACAAGTCTAAAAAATTCTAAAATTATCGATATTTAACGAGTAGCTTATTTTCTAAGATATATAGCGCTCCGATCCCTAAGATCCTAAAAAAGGACTGTTGAATTTTGTAGTACAGGGATCTTTAGACCTAACGTAGAAATATCTACTAGTAGAAAATAAAACTTGTTCCCGGTTTAGCCTAATTCCTTCCTTAAAACCGAAAATCCGTACCGCGAAAGTAGAGTAAGCGTATTGTTCCGTCCTCCGTCTTATACTATAAGGCCGTATATAAACCTTAGCGTAATCCCTTCTTCTACGCTAAAATTATAGTACCCGACCTTCTAGGTTTCCGTCTACTTAACCTTAAGATTAGGTTTACTACGTACTATTAGTACTAGTATAAGAAATAACTAGTCGAAAACGACTAGCTAAGCGAATATACCTTACTACTAAAACTCCGGGTTATAGACATATTCTAGTAGCGTATTAAGCGGAAAACCTCAATACTAAGCGATATTATCTTACGACTTTATTGTTGTATCTAGTAGAATTCTTTGCACACCTGTATGGAATTGTTGTAAGATAGCTGCTAGATCACACCTATCCGCCAGAATTTCGGTGGTGAAGCGTGTTCGCTTAGCCGGTCGTTTTCGACCAGTCAAGGTATTTCTCATACATACTGATAGCTCGCCTTACGGTACTACTAAGCTGCGGTGGTACTAGGTAGGTACAACGTACACGCTGATTCAAGGCTTGGCATGATCCCTTCCTTTTGCGCTAAAATTGCAGTGCTGACACGGCTGAGCTGTCCCAGCCAAATTCCCCCCAGCTGAACACCGAAAAGACCATCGCAGAGAAGAATTGTACACACCCCATCCAAAAGACAATCAATATTTAAATAATAAAGCTTGTACAGAATAAAATACGATACATGGTACAACCAATCGCATACCTGGTATATATCTCAAAAAGCACTCCACTCCCTCACCCTCACCCTCACGAAACAGAAGATACGTAGTGGAGAATATATACGCAAACACACGCTAAATCGAACTCAAGCCCACCACAGCTCCAAATACAGCAGTGGAGACGAAATAGTCCCGCCCCATCACAGATCCAAATTATCCAAGCCCCAGATCTCAACATGCATGACATCCTCCAACCTAGCCGGCCTAACAACCCTCCTCACCTTCTTCCCCTCCTCTTCAACGACCTCTCTCAACTCAAAGATCTTCGGCCCAAGCCCGAGCCACCTCAGATTTCGCAGTTCCTCTTGCGCGCATTTCTGGCCCAGGGCGTAGCAATGAACCTCATCGCTGATTTCCTCGATCTTCCTGTACGTCTCGTCTTCCTCTCTCACCAGCAGTCTGAGAGCCTTGAGTTTCTTGAGGTAAGGCATCGATTGCCCGAGAACTTCAACGTCGTTGCTTTCGATGCAGACGCCTAACTGTTCGAGATTGGGACAGGCTTTTACAACGTTGAGAACGACGGATGCGCTGAGGGCCCAGAGGTTGGAGAAAAGGAGTTTCTTGACAGTCGGACCGTGGCGGGATGTTATGGCGGCGATGTAAGAGGATCCGGATGTAATCATCGTGCGGGAATATTCTGACGAACTTGGTGTTGAAGGTGAGGGACTCGCAGTCGCGCTCGCGAAACCGCTGTTCAGTGTGTTCCCAGCACTATCTCCGTTCATTCCGCCCGTCTGAGTGAGCGCCTTTGGCGGCCCTTCAGGACTGACGAGGTAAATGCCTTCAAAGCCTTCGAGAGCACCCAGAGGTTGTCCAGTGTGCACGTCCAAGCGATCGATCCTCAGCTCTTTCATATTCCGCATAATACTTTCATGGGCTGAATTCTCCATCATCCACGTTCTGTCGATAAACACAGTCGCTTGGTCTGTGGGATCCACGCAGTTGATGAAGTGGATCGATTCAAGTTTCATGCTATCAAACGCATGGTCCATGTCATTGTCCTTGCGACAGTAGAGGTTCTTCATGCCCAAGTGTTTCAGTGGAATTTTATGGTTGGCGCGAGCGCAGCGGTTGAAAATTTGTTGAAGGGAAATTGACGGCTCTTTTTCACGGCGCATTCGCGGCGACCATTCCAATTTCAAAGAAGAGAGCTTTTTGGACTGTAGAAGAAGGAGAGAAGGATCGTCGGGGTAACATAGAGGGTCGATGTTTTGGAGGTGGAGAGCTTTGAGATTTGGTATGCCAGGCATGAGAACTGTCGGCCGTGGTATTCGATTCGAGGGAAAGCGTATTGTGAGCGATTGGAGAGTGGTTCGCGAGCCTAGACCTTGGTATATAGTTCGCAATGGCTTGGAGCTTAGTTTCCAGCTGTGATACACTCGTTAGTATTATCCATCTCACACGGCCAAAAGAAAGATACTGACCAAAATCCTTCCAACTTATCCATCTTCTCCAAAGCTGCCTTGACAACAATATTTAGCATCATGGTATTGTCCGGCACCCTCCCCTTCTCAAACTCGTCAGACCCCACCTCTTTCCACGACCCGACTAATCGCAGATCTCGCACATAGCCTCCAATGTTCCTGCTCACCAGCCCATCCAGTGCCATACTGAAGGGACTACCACTGCCAAATCCCTCTGCGCGGCCATCTCTGTAACGAATCTCGGGATAGGAATGGAGCGTGACGCGTTCGTAGAGCTTGGGAAGGGTGAGGTAGTAAAGAAGTTTCGAAGCGCGAGTTACGCGGGCTATGTCGCCTACGTCGTCAAGCTGTAGCGAATGTTAGCGAGCTCACTATCAATTTGTGCAATGCCATGGTCCAAATCCTGAGCCTCCCTTATCCTCTCCTTTCACACGGCCTCTTCCGCCAGCTTCCTACTCTTAACTGCAATGGACTTGATGCGCCAGCCCCTGATCCCAGGATTCAATTCCATCCGCTGCCACCCTTTTTTCCATTCCTTTCAAGATTGCGACCACCATCTGATAAGATAAAACACACTCACAAATCCAACAATCATCAAAATCAACCCAAGCGGTAATTGCCTCGTCTTCCGATAGTCGCCTTGAATCGCGACCGGACTCGTCGCCATGATATAAGCCGGCGGTAGTTCCCTCTCATTCTGATTTCCCTTGCCCACCGCAAAAGCCGGTGGTACGGACTTGCGCCCATTAGGTCCTGACCGATCAAATACTGCATTTTTGGGAGACGATATTTTGTTGTGCGTGGCTCCGTTGGGCGAGTTGCGCGCGTGGTTGGTAATGTTGTTGCCATTGGATTGTGGAGAGCTGCGGTGGGCTGGGTAGGCGGGAGCTTCCATCTTCCGCTTGAGCGGGTTCGTTGGGGGGGATGAGGATGTCATTGCCATCGCCTCTATCCCGCGAGAACCAGAGGTGTTGGTAGACGGTAGTTATGTGTGGTGTCGATGTAAATTGGCGGTGTATGTCAGAACGCAAAGGGTGAGAGTAAACTTTGCTGGTTCGGAAGCGAGGTGGTCCGGCTTGCTTCACGAGACGATACTGATGATGTCGAGTCAGGTCAAAAGGCACATTGTGGAGGTCTCGATTTTATCTTTATATTCTAGCTGCATCGACTGTCCCTCGTATTGGCCGAAGCAGTTATCTTCGTATTAGCCTCTTATCCTTCAGTATCCCGCGATACTGCTGGGTGGATTCCGTAGAACATCACATTGGCATTCGTCACGCCCAGCTGCCTCGCTCTACATGACCAGAATTTTTTCGTCCGACAGCTTCCTGCTTCATCGCAAATCGGGGACTTATTCCCTCCTGGCGAGCGCTGCGGGGTCACAAAAATAGGCATAAGTGCAGGCAGGCGGCTGAACACCTCGCTTCCGCTTGCTTGATCACACGGATCCCAACTGCTCGACCCCGACCCGGCAGCAACCGCAACAACATCACGACAAGCAATCCATGCTCAAGGTGCATATTCTGATCTCATCAGCGTGTGCATATCCATCGGGCTGGACTGTACGCACTTTCTTCGTCGAGAAGGGTCTTTTCTTTCCAGCTTTCTCGTATCCAGTCGACGGTGACCATTCTCGGGATGCGTGATTTCCTTTGGGATGTGTTGTTAGTAGGCCATACTAGATGGAATGGAAGACTAACAAGGAGTTCCTTGCACGAATTTCCCTCAGTCTGTTCTCATCGCCACCGGCAACGACATGGGTAATTTCGGTATCGTCGAGATCGTCGGCCAGTCTCCCTCCAGCAAAATGAACGATATGGCCTGCGAGCTTCGTATCGAGATCGTAGCCATTCTCATTCTCAACCTTTGTGCCACCATTGAGTGTTTCGATCTTGTTTTCCTTCTTGTCGAAATAGACGACTAGGCTACTGAACACCCAGCACGGGGCCTCGACAAGATCGGGATTGTGTGCTTTGAATTGAGTAAGGAGCAATTTATGGTTGATCTCATGCTCGGATTTGGGCATGTCATTAAAGATCTGTTGAGTGTCAGTTTCATTCCGAAGTCAAGACTCTTGACGCACAATCTTCAGATCATCAACGTTGACATCACGACAATAGCTGTCTCCAAACTCATCGACATTCTTGGCGATCATCTCACGATCCTTGTCTGCGATGTGTAGCATATGGCTATGAGTAGTCAGCAGTATTACTCCGATCGTGTATAAAACTGTACCTCGGTTCCATCGGCAGCAAAAACCTCTCCTTTCCAATGTCCATGGCATTCTGCTCGATACAATGGAAAATCCACGATGGTCGGACAATGCTCACCAAGTTGTCTTTCTCGATCGACCTCACCGTCATTACGAACCTGTCAGCCACGACAACCACGTCTGGTAGGTCTCGCTTCTGTGTGATGGCGCCGCCGTTGGCTTTCACCATTTGCTCGAGCTCGGCCTTTGACTTCTTCCATGGCTTGAGCGCTTCAGTGGCAATGAAGAACGTCAATCCTTCAAAGACCTTGGTGCTCGGCCCTGCATATGGGGTCCCGACTTCCTGGTTGTCGCCCATGATGGTAAGTGGCTTCTTCCTCGTGCGCGTCGATGCTCGGTGCTGTTTTCGCTCGTTGTCAACCTCGAACGATTTCTGTTCCCTCTCCTTTTCAGCATCGATCTTCAGCTGGATAAATTCGTTGATAGATAACGCCTCTTGCCAACTCTTGTCGTCCCGCAGCCTCTTATACCGAGGAAAGCGCAAGGTGAATCCAGTGCGAAACTGATCAGTCCCACCAACAGAAGCAGCCTTTACTTCCAGGACAACGGAGTCCTCAGGCTTGATCCACACATCTGGCTTCTCATATTGCGCATAATTCTTACCGGCCAATTCAATCCATTCAATTGGTGGCCTCTTGTCATCCCAAGTAATCCACTTCCCTTCTGTGCGCTGCGCGATATGGTCGTAATCGGATCTAGCCATGCCACCACCAACCTTGAAAAAGGAATAGCACTTCTGTGGGTTTGCTCCTTTCTTGATCTGGGCTTCATCAACTCGAAGACCGCAAAGAAAGCTAGAAAGAGTATTCCCTCGACGTCCACTACCCCAGTAGCCTCCCACAACTACACAATCAAGAGCCTCGCCGAATTCAGTCATGTATTCAGGCTTGACTTTCACCCAATTGTCGTTTCGCATTGCAAGTGCATATGGTGATCGAGGTGATTTAAGAACGAGACCTTCAGAGGCCTCGGCTACCACTCTCCGCAACGCGGGCTCAATGTCTGCGGCGCTTTGAGCGACGATGTATTCATGGATCTCGAGACGTCGATGTGCTCCAATTACAGCTGCTGAAAGCGCATTGCGACGGTCACGAAGCGTGTAATTTGTCAGCGACTTATTGTTGAGTAACAGGCAATCGAAGGCTCGGAACACAGGGCGCTGCCCATTTGTGTATGGGTTTCGTCCTTCAGAGAGCGCTGCTGTCTTCAAAGTGCCAAAGTTCACAATTCGATCCATCTCCATATCCCAAGTGATCATCTCGCCATCAAGAATGATGTTGCGCACATTACCTTTGAATGCTTCCTTGAGATGCTGTGTCAGCGCGCCATTCGAGTCTTCGAGACTGTTCCCATATAGGTAGGTATAGTCCTTCGATTTCCGTGACCAGAACCCGAATCGCATGCCGCCTGGCATAGTGTCGTCCTCGCACATGTGAAGCTGAATGCGCTCTCCATCGAGCTTTTCTTCAATCCAGAATTCGGGATCTTCTGTTGTGAGATGCATCTTACGGACGCTCACTTCGAACGAGTGGTGTTGGAAAGCCGCAAGCATGGGACGGAAGCATTGCATCAGCGTAATATCACACTTTTCGCCTTCGAGGCGAATAGAAGGGTCGAATAATTCCCAGCACACACGTCGAAGATTTGAAGAAATGTTGAAAAGATTGTTAGCGTCAGG
The DNA here is from genome assembly GCA_007735645.1 of Venturia effusa. Taxonomy (NCBI): domain Eukaryota; kingdom Fungi; phylum Ascomycota; class Dothideomycetes; order Venturiales; family Venturiaceae; genus Venturia; species Venturia effusa. The sequence continues at coordinate 1,467,713 of CP042198.1, forward strand.
ATGCCAGATTTCAAAGAATGTGTTTTCAGTGCCACCAATCTTCAAATCACGCAAGACGATGCGAATCAACCACATTAGCTCTTCTGGATTCAAGTCTTCGTAAAACTGCTGAAGAATTGGCTGCTGGTCCTCGTCTTTCGACGCGATCGACAGCTTGTCCAAACCTTCATTGACTTGAGCGATGGTCAACACGGATGGTCCAGTTCTCCAAGGTCGTTTTGAGAGCACCTCGTAGCATCGTCCAGCAAAATCACCTGCCGTCGAAGCAGCTTTTTTACCTGGTAATTTCCAGTGAAGCAGATTGTATGCATCATCAGAGTTCTTGTCGATGCCGATAATTTTGATGAACAATTTCGCGATGGTCGCTTCTTTGAGACCATACATAGCTCGGTCACGATCTCTGGCCGGAACCATGAGACGCATGACAGGGTAAATATCGTCTCCGACCTGTTGTCGCCACTTGCCGAAGAATTTCTCGACAGTTTGTCTCTTCCTCTCGGCCGGGCCAAGGATGGTCGGACCATGTGGACCTTGTTTGTTCCGTGCCACAGCGGATTTGGCAGGCTGCTTCTTGATCTCGAGAAGTGGATCGAAAAGGAGTGTTATGAGCTCGTTGAAGGGAAGAGTCTTGTGAACATTGCGAGGTCGATTCGGATACCTTTACCTTGCGGTTAGCTCTCCATGTGTCGAAGAGATGATCTAGATCACTTTTCATTTATTTCCTCTTCTGTGAGCGCTCCATGTCCATATTGGATTGCTTCTTCATGGACAGCATCCGCATCTTGCATTTCCACATCACCGCTCATCTTGTGCTCGTAATTGTGAGCTTCGACAGAGTTGAGAGACGTGGAAAGTGGCAAGTCAATCGTGTCGGAAGAGGCAGTGGTATGGAAGCCTGAGGTGCGCGTAGGCTACAGTAACTCTGGCGCGCGATACTGTGATACGAGATGCAAACGCTGTCCCGTGACCGAGATTGACCGATAGAACTTTTTGGCGATCAAATCTTTGACCAAACAATTACCAATCATGGCGCATTGCCAGTCCCTACGAATAGCACTATACAGAGTCTTTGTGCAGCCAGCACTACTTCGTCCAGCACTACCATATTTACTTTCAAGCTCGGCATACCAATTCCGTTATAACTCAACGATTCGACAGCCTCCGGTCGAGCCATCACAGCAGAATACAGCCGCCAGCAATGAACCGCCCAAGAAACGAAGCTACAAAGACAGACTCGCAGAAAAAGAATCAGCAAGGAGTTCTCTCGCCCCGTGAGCACCATAGATTCCCATTCCAGCTCTCACTAACCACTGCACGCAGGGAGCGCATTACCCGACCTCCAAGAATCAAAGGAGCCCCTCCGCGCCCTCCACAAGACACCGAGATCCGCTCAAAATATATTGACTTCATTGATCGCGAGGGCCAGTTCAAAGCTCATGTTTGGCGGGACGACGTGCTGAGGTTGCTCGATCCTCGCACGGAACACCTTGTCCAAGTCGACCCACCTGATCCAGAAGACCCACAATCGGTACCAAAGTGCAAGATCATCACAAAAGCTTATATGCGTGAATCAGAGAGAGTAAGAGAAGAGCTAGCAAAAGAACGGTCGAAGATTGAAAGGTCCAGCAAGACCGTTGAGTTGAACTGGGCGATTGCGCCGGCAGATTTGGAATTGAAGTTGAATAAGGCAAAGTCGTTTTTGGAGGAAGGGAGGAAGGTCGAGATCACAATTGCGTCCAAGAAGAGGAAGAGAAAGGCTACGAAAAATGAGATGGATGAGCTCTTGAAGAAGATGATGGAGAGTATAGAAAGCATAGACAGCGTGACGCAAATTGCTCCAGTAGAGGGGAAAGTGGGCGGCACGATGACCTATTTCTTCGAGAAGAAGAAGTCTTAAACGTGGCCGGCTAGATGTGAGGATCAATCATGACTTGCCATCGGCAAGACGTAATCATGAGACTGGAACTCCTGGCTGACATGTTGCCGACTGGGGGCGAAGTAACTAACGCTCTGGCCGTTCGCACACAAGCCCGGCGGTTCAAATAGATGCCATCGAAATCATCGGAGCTGCAGTGATCAAGAGAAGATGGCGGTCGTGGGCGGCCTCGTCGAAACTGAATCCACGACATGAGTCAACGAGCGTTTGTACGAACATGAAGTTTCCTCACTCCGTGTTCACTCTCCTAGTCATGCCTTTCCTTATCTACACACGTGTGCAATTTGAATTTCCCAATACCAGCTTCGTCGTCTTCGCTATGCTGCAAACATTATCTGAGCTATGGAACAATACTGTTTTAGCCTGTCCGGCATTGCTGACGACTTGATAGTATCGCCCTGAAGCTATGTCCTCAGATACACTTCTTTCTTATATCGAAGTACGTAGTACCTTGACCGCACTCTCCCAAGGCCTGAGTGGGTGGATCATCCCGCAACATTCTCGAGCAAATCCAAGGTATCTTACCTCACTGGATCCTCCGTGGAGCACCTTTGCTACCTTCATCAAACAAGGATGGCTGGCGAGCTGATTGCGTCGAGGGGATTGCGTCTATCTCGGTGATTGACAACGCTGTAACAGGGAAAACAACCAGCACTCATGCTGTTTACAAGGCTCCAACCATGCTGAGACTATTTCTTTACGGCCCTGCCGCACTGCCGACCACTACCAATGATCAAATCCAAAACTCCTTTTGCCTCCGACCATCGACTTCAAAAGTGATGCTTCATTCAACCCACGTCACGATCGGAGACGTTCTTGCTGGGGCTGTCTTTGACCCCAAGTTGTTTGGTGTCAATTCGGCTCCAGGTTTTTCGAGCCTGCCAGGGAGTCAGAAGTGCCGTATCGTTTCAATAAAACTTCGAAGGAGAGGATACGCCCCCCAATATGCGCGAGAGGATCCCGTGCCTATGACAGCCATCAGTCGCAGCACTCGTCTTGGTGCAGTCATTTTCACTACTCGGCGACCTGGAAGAATGGTCCCTAGCGGCACTACAGTAAGTACAGCCAACCTCGGATCCAATAAATCCTGGTGAAGGAAGCAACACTACGTCGAGGTGCAGAATCAAGCACCAGTACAATCTAGCGACCTATCGCGACCACATCAGTCAGCTGCATTGGAAATGCTGCACTCCGAGAATAACAAGCGTCTGACGAATTCTTCAAGCGACAGACCATAAAAGTGGACCCAAATGCTCAAAATGTGCCTAGCACAAAGGTCACGTGGGCAGCCATCTATCGCTTCATCTTCATTTCGCACTGTCTATAATGTTTCTGATTATGAAGCATGACCACGGCTACCACTAGCTTTCCAATACAGCGATCACAGTGGAATCCAGGTGTTTGTTCAGGCTTTGCAGCAAGTCCATCAATTCTCGTCGCCACTCCCCTGGCATAAGGCATGGGTAGGCTGGTTGACAGCACTGCCCAGCAGAAAGCTTATCCGCGGTAATCAAGCCGCACCCAAGTGGAACTGGGAACAGACTGTAAGAGCCTATCGAACTTCTCCACGTACAAGCTGTATGTAGATATCTCATTACTGCACAATCGATGAACGAATCCATATTTCCCCTGCAGCAATTGGAAGACGAGCAAAATCCAGTTCCGTGTTATGTTCCACCGTGGCCGATTTGGAGATCCTTCATTATTACGGGTAAATGTTACAGTCGGTCCGGTCCCTCCCAGGTACACAGAGACCCCAGCACTGTGTGTAGAATTTTCGAGTCCCACCATTGGTGCAGCAACTGGTCATTGGCAAGACGTCTGCACACTACCAACGAGGCGTTAGTTGATAAGCTTCCATTCCAAAGATACGTCGGTAACCAAGGGTTCTCATCAAGGCTGAAATCTTGTCGGATTGTGTGTATGACGGAGGTTAAACTTACAGTGTCGGGCCCTTCTTGGTACCTAATACTGGAGCAGCACGACTTCGTGTATCCCGATCCCATAACAACCTCCCCGTCAGAATCGGTGCTGCAGCAGCTTTGAGTGGTGTACCCGAATGGGCGTTGTGCGACTGCGCCGACGGTCAAGAGAAGGGGAACGAGAATTGGGACTTTCATTTTGCTCGGTTTGCGGTGGAGGGAGAGTAAGTGGCAGGATTGTAGTGTGATGGAAAGAAAAGTTGCTGTGGAAAAAACAGACTATATGTATACTGTGGCAGGTGACGGAAAAATGTTAGAACGTCGATCCGCGGTAATGAAGCCGTATCTAATTAGAGCTGACAACAGGCTACAAGAACCAAGGTAATGAAGCTGGACCTAATTAGAGCTATCAACAGGCTACAAGAACCAAGGTAATGAAGCCGTACCTAATTAGAGCCGAGGGCAGGCTACAGGAGCCAATCGGAGTCTATTACGTATAAGCTATGCATGAATGTTTAATTGCTGTGGAGGGATCAGTGTGCCAACAGTTTTTCCGCTGGCTTCCGTAGAGGTCTTGGTAGAAACACCCGTAACCGTGCAAACCATACACAATCGGCACAACGCATATAGCTTCGCACGGCCACAATGCCAGGGGGTTTCTCGCCACTCTTATGCCGATAGTAAGTACCGAAACGGTCTAGGTATACTATAGCTTCCTAGCCTAAGCGTTTATTTATTATTTTCCTATTTATTATTATCGGTACCTATATATATATTTTTATAGTATACGTTACTACTTAAACTAAAATACTAAATTTTCGTTAAACCACCGCGGCGAAGCCGCATTATATACCGTAGGTATACGATACCTATCTAGGAATCTTCTATATACGCTAATTAATAAAGCTAACGTTCTATAGGTTAATATTATAAAAAACCCCAAATAAATTAGTACTTAGAGAAAAAAGTTAAAACTAGGTAAGCGTACTTCCTATTACTAAGTATATAAATATTATTACTAGTTAATTACTAATAATAATATTTATATAGTTAGCCTTATTAAAGTACTTATACCGTTATATCTCGAGATTTTAAAAAAAAACGAAAAAAGCTATAAACTACTAACCCTTAATCTAAGTCGATTACCGTATAGTTTAAGTTTATATATTGTTCGAAAGAGGTTAGCGTATCGTATAATAGTACCGAAATCTAAGTAGGAGAAGCTATAAACCGAGAGTAACTATTTAAAGCTAGTAAAGTAGGCCTCGCTTACGGATTACCTCTAAAACCCTATTAATATTATAGCTATAAGGTATACTATCTTCGAGACTAAGAAGCCTATTATAATAAGTAAGAATAAGTTCGAGATATACTAGCTATATATTAGTAATATATAGAATCTATACAAAAACCTAGTATTACAATATAATATAGTATACTAGAGGTTTTAGTACGCTAACTAGAATAAAAAACGGGCTATATAGTTAACTAGTAAGTCCGCTAAACCTACGATAAACCGTAGCTACTATATAATAGAGTTATATATATTTACTAATATCGTCGAGAAAGTAAAGAAGGTTACCGACGAAAAAAATAAGCTAGTAAGCCGTAAAGCTATTACTTATATAAGGCTTTAATCTTAAAGTAATAAGAGTAGGTACTACACCTATACGCTAGCCGAATTAGACTATTAATAGTATAATAAAGCCGTAAACTAGGCGCTTCGAGGATACCTTATCTCTATAGATATAGATCGCTAGCTAGTATTATCTACTCTTAAGGAACCGTTAGTAATCCGCGCCCTAAGTAATATAGTAATACTAGAGGTAGTTTAAAGAAGCTTACTTATTACTACTTATATAACCTTTACCGCTATATAGAGGATAAAGCTAAAAATAACCCTTACTTTAACGGTTACCTACTTCCTATAGATAAGTAGTTATAGGGTCCCTAAGGGGTCGGGTCGGGTTGGGTTTTAAGGGTACCCCCCTAACCCGCCGCGGGGGGGGGCAAACGGGGGGGGGTCGGGGTTTTAGGGCGGGGGATAATTTACCTCCCGACCCGATAATTAGGGTAGAATCGGGGGCGTACGTAATACTTATTAAGATATAATACCTATATAAAGTATTATATAATATTATTAAGAGATAAGGTATTCTTATAGGAAGTAAGAGTAATAATTTAGTAGAATCTAGGTCTTAAGTTATAATATTTATATATCGAGTATTGCTAATAGTCTCCTAATAGTTAATATAGAGAGAGAGCTATTTATTTAGTACTAGTATATAGAGAGAGAACGGGTATAATATTAGATACCGTCCTTAGACTTATTATCCGACACATCTCGCTTATTAATAATACTATTATTAGTTATAAAACTATCTAGATTCCTATTATTATTATTATCTTCTTCTTCCATCTCCTTATTATCCTCCTTATCCTTATCTTAAAGCCGACCTCGAAATATAGAGGCTAGAGTACCCTTATTATCTACTATATCTATTTTATTAAGATAATTACTATTAATATTAGTCTTCTATTTAGCTAATAGTAATATTACTAAATATTTAAGATCTATATTACGAACTCTACTATATCTCTAAGTAGTATCTCTCTTCGAACTAAATATAAGCTCTTATACCTTATTTACTAGCGAGGCTTTAGGTAGATTAGCTCTTAATCTAGCTTTATTAATAGAATATACTATCTACTAACTAGTAGGACCTAGTAAGGAACGGCTAGTTATAAGTCGATTACGTAGGATCGTAATTTCGTCTATATTAAAAAATTAGTAAGGAGAGATAAAGGGAAGGGAATCGATAGTATAGGTCCCTATAGTAATAAGGGCCTATATAAGCGTTAGAGACTATTAGTAGACTATTAGATAAGCGGAATACTAACCGATAGTTCTTCTTTATAAAGATATTTATAGATCTTCTTATTTTAAGTAGCGAGCACTAGACTATTTGCCTTAGTATTTAATAATTACGCTATATACTACTATAATCTCCTTATAAGTCTAAATATAGTTTACTAGTAGTTTAAGTAGTAAGCGATAGTAGCTTCCTAGAACTTTTTAATTTACTTATCTACTATAGGGGACTAGATTTTAGTATCGAGGAGTACGTCTAGATCTTAATTAAGGGATTCGTTATTATCTTCGTCGTCGTCTTCGTCGTCGTCTTCGTCGTCGTCTTCGTCGTTATCTTCGTCGTCTTCGTCGTCTTTATTATTATTAGGTTCAAAGGCGATAATTTTATTAAGAGGGCGTTTAAGAATATTAGGATAGCTACTAGTAGTAATTCTAGAGGTATTAATTAGTTAGAGGACTAGTAAAAGAGTAAGGAACGTTAGTATAGATATACCTCTTATCTATAACTTCTTAAGTAGCCGCCTATAAAAGCTCCTTTTAACGCGCCTCTAGTAATTTATTAAAGCCTAATAAGTCCTTTACTTTCTTACGCGCTACCGATATTACAGTATATAGGTACCGCCTAGCGTAATCTTTTATCTTCTTAAAGCCTTTAAGACCCTTACGGCGCGTAGTCTCTTTCTATATATACTTATTTATAGATCGCTACGTAACTAGTTTAGCGGGCGCTATAGTAGAGAGCGGCTAAAGTAGGGAACGGCTAATAGTCTACTAATAGTTAAGGGTACGATTAGAAAGTAAAATACGCTAAAATTACTTTTATAGATAGGATAATATTAATTAGTAGAAGGAGTTCGTCCTAAGCGCGAAATAGTAAGTACGGGCCGATAATCGGCGCCTAAAGCGGCTTAGCGTATAGAGATTTTAACGCTAGTCTATCGTATATTAGAACGCGCCTTTACTAGTTACCTCTATAACTATTATCCTCGTATTAACTTAGCTAATTATATCTTATTAGGCCTATTAAATTATTCTTATTATTATTTATTACTATAGTATATCTTTATTTCAAATTCACGCGTGCGCGTATTCGGTAATACTAATTATAACCTTAGGCGCGTACTAAGATAACTAGCGTAATTACTACTAGTAGCTTCTAGATCGCTCGAAAGTCTTTAAAAGATTTAACTAGTACGCCTAAGTTACGTTTAAGAAAAACAACTACTCGAAAGGCTCCTATAAAGAAACCCTACTATTATAAGCTAGGAAGTAAGTAAAATACCTATTAGTTTACTAATAGTCTATTAATCCTTACTAACGTAAATTCTAGCCGTCGTATTACGTAAGATTCGTCGCTACTAGAAGGGGACTAAACTCCTTATACGTAAGTTACTATTTACGAGATTAGTAAAAGAGATTACCTAGGATTTACTTATTATTAAGGATACGCGCTTTTAGAAGACGGCTATCGATATAATTTAAGAAGCGGCCGAGGCCTTTCTAGTTAGCTTATTTAAAGGTAATATTTAATATATACTTAATTATCTCTAGTCTACTAATCTAGAATAGATACTAATCTATACGCTATCTATACTAAGCGAGTAACTATTTAGTTAAAGGATATATAGTTAGTAAGACGGCTTTATTAGGGTAGGGGTAGTAGCGAGTAAATTCTAGGCTAAAAATATAACTAAATAATATATTTTTAGAGTTATATACTATAGGATAAAGTAAAGCATATATTAGGCGTAGAATATTAATAATACTAGTATTTACCTCTCTTAACTATTAGTAGACTATTAGAATCTCCCTCTCTATCTTTCTTTATCTAAGCTAAATAAGAAACGGTAAATTTAACCTCTCTTAATAATTAGGAGACTATTAGGATCTCTCTCTTCGTCTCTCTTTATATAAACTAAATATATTATCGTGAATATAGGCTCCCTCGACTATTAGAAGACTATTAGAATATCTCCTATCGTCTTTCTTTATCTAAACTAAATATAATATCGTGAATATAGCCTCTCTCGACTATTAGAAGACTATTAGGATCTCTCCTATTATCTTTCTTTATCTAAACTAAATCTAATATCGTGAATATAGCCTCTCTCGACTATTAGGAGACTATTAGGATCTCTTCCGTCGTCTTTCTTTATATAAGCTTAATAATAGGTTATAAATTCGTCTAAGTATATATTCTAGTACCTTAGGTTATACTACGTAATAATTCGATATTCTTCTTATTAACTCGAACCCCGAGGATATATTTTATTAAGATTTTAATAAATATATTTAATTCCCGTAAGAATTAATATATATATACTATAATACGTTTAAATAAAATAATACTTAGTTGTGAAGAAGAACAATAAGTATACTATCGATCTACGTATTTAGATATATATTATTTATCTACCTTAGGTATAGCTATATACGCTTAAATAATTTCGTATAACCCTCGGTATTATATTAGAATTAATATTTACTTAGCGTTGCACGGTCGTATAAATTCTTAGAGGAAGTAAGAGGGATAATTTAGTAGAATCTAGATCTTAAGATATAATATTTATATAGCGAGTATTACTAATAGTCTTCTAATAGCTAATATAGAGAGAGAGTTATTTATTTAGTACTAGTATATAGAGAGAGAATAGGTATAATATTAGACGCCGTAGCCCGTCCCTAGACTCGCCTTTTAATATAATATTAATAGGTTTATTCTTTAGTACTAGCGTTATTATCCTTATCTTTACGCTCTTAACCTTATATCTACGCCTTTAATCGGAATATTTACGCTTCGTAGGTTTAAAATCTTCTAGAATACTATATATCTTACTACTCTAAAACTAGAGTAATAGGACTACCCCCTAGGACCGGCTAGATCCGTAATAGTATTATTAAAGAAAGAGATTTAGTAAGCGCAGGTATATTTAAATCCTTATCCCGATAGTAACCTAAATTAACCTCTCGCTACTATAATACCGCTTCTTCCCGTCCTTTATAAGCCGGCTTAACGAGCCGATTATCTATAAGTTTAGACTTTAAACTACCTTATCTCTCGTCTTCTTAAAGCCTTTAATACCCTTACGGCGCGTAGTCTCTTTTAGTATATAGGGATTCGACGATCGCTACGTAATTAGCTTAGACGGCGCTATAGATAAGGGCTAATAGTCTACTAATAGTTAAGAATATAAATAGAGGCTAAAAGACGATAGAATAGTATATACTAGGATAATATAAATAATTAGTAGAGATTCTTAGTCCTAAGCGTAAAATATTATATATAGACCGATATTCGACGCCTAATTTAGCTTAGCGTATAGACTTTTTACGCTAGTCGGTCGTATCCTAAGACGCGCCTCCGTAACTATTTTCTATTTAAAATATTACCGTTACGCCCGCTTTAATTCCGCTAATCGTATTAATTCTACCCTACTTATTCTATTCTTTTTATTAATCTTTATTATAGTATATATTTATAAGGAATTCGATCGTATACGTATTTAGTAATATTAACCTTTACTTTAGGCGGATAACCCTAAATAAGTACCTTTCTAAAAACTTATCCTAAAAGTCTTAGAGCTAGAACCGCGAAAGAAAACTAAGTAATAGCTTTTAGAAGACTAGCTTCGCGTAGAGATACGCGCTCGTTAAGATAAACTATATAAACGCGACCTTACGTAAAGAGCTAAAGAGAGAAGATAATTATAGAAATAACTCGGGGAATAGGAAGACGAGCCTATAAATAGCGTTAATATAGATACTAGTAATAAAGATACTAATTAAGATAGCGGCTAAGACTCTAATATACCTTAACCTAGCCCTAGCTTATCTATACCTTCGCCTTAGTCTCGTATCTTCGAAGATAGATCGCCTAGTTCGTCCGTACCTCCGCCTCCGCCTTATAACTTTAAAGGCCGTTCGATTTTCTCGCCTAAACCGCCTTTACCGCCTCTATAACGTCTATAACCTTTACTAGTACTATTAAAATCTTTAAGTAATTCGTATTCTTCGGAGAGTATAGACCCTAGTATTAAAGCCGGAATAGATATAATACCTCTACCGCCTTAAAATTAACCTTCTCGTAAATAACCTCCTAAAAGAAAGGCTAATCTAATAACTAGAGATATTACGATAGGCGGTAATAAGCCTAGTTATAACTTAGGATCTATAGTAAAGCGTACGGGTATCTATCTATTCTATAGTACTAAAGTACTAAATAGCGCTAATCGCGTAAGTATAGCTACGTCTTATACTTAAAAGGCGCCTCGTAAATAAGATAGAAAGAAAACTATAGATCCTTAGAAGAGGGCACCCTACCGCTTTAAGCTAGAAAGTAAGTAAAATACCTAATAGTTTACTAATAGTTCTTTAATCTTTACTAACGTAAATTCTAGCCGTCGCGTTACGTAAGATTCGTCGCTACTAGAAGGGGACTAAAATACTTACTAAGTTCGGGCCGTTTACTAGACTAGTTCGCGAGATTACCTAGGACTATAAATCGGACCTACGTTTTTAGAGATCGGCCCTCGAGGCCCTATAAGAGGCTATAGAAGCCTTTATTATTAGTCTTTTTAAAGGTAAACTTTAGTATATCTTTTATCTATCTAATATACTAATAAGTAATAGATACTAACTTATACGCTATCTACGCTAAACGTATTACTATCTAGACGAAAGATATTTAATTAGTAAGGCGGATTCGGGGAGATAGTAATAGATAGTAGGTAATATAATTAAATAATATATTTTTAGAGTTTTATACTATAGGATAGAGGCGTTTAGTAAAACTAGTATACCTTAGTTATTAAATATAAATACTATTAGTCTTTGCCTCTCTTAACTATTAGAAGACTATTAGAATCTCTTTATCGTGTTTCTTTATCTAAACTAAATATAATATCGTAAATATAGCCTCTCTCGACTATTAGTAGACTATTAGAATCTCCCTCTCTATCTTTCTTTATCTAAGCTAAATAAGAAACGGTAAATTTAACCTCTCTTAATAATTAGGAGACTATTAGGATCTCTCTCTTCGTCTCTCTTTATATAAACTAAATATATTATCGTAAATATAGGCTCCCTCGACTATTAGAAGACTATTAGAATATCTCCTATCGTCTTTCTTTATCTAAACTAAATATAATATCGTAAATATAGCCTCTCTCGACTATTAGAAGACTATTAGGATCTCTCCTATTATCTTTCTTTATCTAAACTAAATCTAATATCGTGAATACAGCCTCTCTCGACTATTAGGAGACTATTAGGATCTCTCCTGTCGTCTTTCTTTATATAAGCTTAATAATAGGTTATAAATTCGTCTAAGTATATATTCTAGTACCTTAGGTTATACTACGTAATAATTCGATATTCTTCTTATTAACTCGAACCCCGAGGATATATTTTATTAAGATTTTAATAAATATATTTAATTCCCGTAAGAATTTATATATATATACTATAATACGTTTAAATAAAATAATACTTAGTTGTGAAGAAGAATAATAAGTATACTATCGATCTACGTATTTAGATATATATTATTTATCTACCTTAGGTATAGCTATATACGCTTAAATAATTTCGTATAACCCTCGGTATTATATTAGAATTAATATTTACTTAGCGTTGCACGGTCGTATAAATTCTTAGAGGAAGTAAGAGGGATAATTTAGTAGAATCTAGATCTTAAGATATAATATTTATATAGCGAGTATTACTAATAGTCTTCTAATAGCTAATATAGAGAGAGAGTTATTCATTTAGTACTAGTATATAGAGAGAGAATAGGTATAATATTAGACGCCGTAGCCCGTCCCTAGACTCGCCTTTTAATATAATATTAATAGGTTTATTCTTTAGTACTAGCGTTATTATCCTTATCTTTACGCTCTTAACCTTATATCTACGCCTTTAATCGGAATATTTACGCTTCGTAGGTTTAAAATCTTCTAGAATACTATATATCTTACTACTCTAAAACTAGAGTAATAGGACCACCCCCTAGGACTAGCTAGATCCGTAATAGTATTATTAAAGAAAGAGATTTAGTAAGCGTAGGTATATTTAAATCCTTATCCCGATAGTAACCTAAATTAACCTCTCGCTACTATAATACCGCTTCTTCCCGTTCTTTATAAGCCGGCTTAACGAGCCGATTATCTATAAGTTTAGACTTTAAACTACCTTATCTCTCGTCTTCTTAAAGCCTTTAATACCCTTACGGCGCGTAGTCTCTTTTAGTATATAGAGATTCGACGATCGCTACGTAATTAGCTTAGATAGCGCTATAGATAAGGGCTAATAGTCTACTAATAGTTAAGAATATAAATAGAGGCTAAAAGACGATAGAATAGTATATACTAGGATAATATAAATAATTAGTAGAGATTCTTAGTCCTAAGCGTAAAATATTATATATAGACCGATATTCGACGCCTAATTTAGCTTAGCGTATAGATTTTTTACGCTAGTTAGTCGTATCCTAAGACGCGCCTCCGTAACTATTTCCTATTTAAAATATTACTATTACGCCCGCTTTAATTCCGCTAATCGTATTAATTCTACCCTACTTATTCTATTCTTTTTATTAATCTTTATTATAGTATATATTTATAAGGAATTCGATCGTATACGTATTTAGTAATATTAACCTTTACTTTAGGCGGATAACCCTAAATAAGTATCTTTCTAAAAACTTATCCTAAAAGTCTTAGAGCTAGAACCGCGAAAGAAAACTAAGTAATAGCTTTTAGAAGACTAGCTTCGCGTAGAGATACGCGCTCGTTAAGATAAACTATATAAACGCGACCTTACGTAAAGAGCTAAAGAGAGAAGATAATTATAGAAATAACTCGGGGAATAGGAAGACGAGCCTATAAATAGCGTTAATATAGATACTAGTAATAAAGATACTAATTAAGATAGCGGCTAAGACTTTAATATACCTTAACCTAGCCCTAGCTCGTCTATACCTTCGCCTTAGTCTCGTATCTTCGAAGATAGATCGCCTAGTTCGTCCGTACCTCCGCCTCCGCCTTATAACTTTAAAGGCCGTTCGATTTTCTCGCCTAAACCGCCTTTACCGCCTCTATAACGTCTATAACCTTTACTAGTACTATTAAAATCTTTAAGTAATTTATATTCTTTAGAGAGTATAGACCCTAGTATTAAAGCCGGAATAGATATAATACCTCTACCGCCTTAAAATTAACCTTCTCGTAAATAACCTCCTAAAAGAAAGGCTAATCTAATAACTAGAGATATTACGATAGGCGGTAATAAGCCTAGTTATAACTTAGGATCTATAGTAAAGCGTACGGGTATCCGTCTATCCTATAGTACTAAAGTACTAAATAGCGCTAATCGCGTAAGTATAGCTACGTCTTATACTTAAAAGGCGCCTCGCAAATAAGATAGAAAGAAAACTATAGATTCTTAGAAGAGGGTACCCTACCGCTTTAAGCTAGAAAGTAAGTAAAATACCTAATAGTTTACTAATAGTTCTTTAATCTTTACTAACGTAAATTCTAGCCGTTACGTTACGTAAGATTCGTCGCTACTAGAAGGGGACTAAAATACTTACTAAGTTCGGGCCGTTTACTAGACTAGTTCGCGAGATTACCTAGGACTATAAATTAGACCTACGTTTTTAGAGATCGGCCCTCGAGGCCCTATAAGAGGCTATAGAAGCCTTTATTATTAGTCTTTTCGAAGGTAAACTTTAGTATATCTTTTATCTATCTAATATACTAATAAGTAATAGATACTAACTTATACGCTATCTACGCTAAACGTATTACTATCTAGACGAAAGATATTTAATTAGTAAGGCGGATTCGGGGAGATAGTAATAGATAGTAGGTAATATAATTAAATAATATATTTTTAGAGTTTTATACTATAGGATAGAGGCGTTTAGTAAAACTAGTATACCTTAGTTATTAAATATAAATACTATTAGTCTTTGCCTCTCTTAACTATTAGAAGACTATTAGAATCTCTTTATCGTCTTTCTTTATCTAAACTAAATATAATATCGTAAATATAGCCTCTCTCGACTATTAGTAGACTATTAGAATCTCCCTCTCTATCTTTCTTTATCTAAGCTAAATAAGAAACGGTGAATTTAACCTCTCTTAACTATTAGGAGACTATTAGAATCTCTCTCTTCGTCTTTCTTTATATAAACTAAATATAATATCGTAAATATAGCCTCTCTCGACTATTACGAGACTATTAGGATATCTCCTATCGTCTTTCTTTATCTAAACTAAATATAATATCGTAAATATAGCCTCTCTCGACTATTACGAGACTATTAGGATATCTCCTATCGTCTTTCTTTATCTAAACTAAATATAATATCGTAAATATAGCCTCTCTCGACTATTAGGAGACTATTAGAATCTCTCCTATTATCTTTCTTTATCTAAACTAAATCTAATATCGTGAATACAGCCTCTCTCGACTATTAGAAGACTATTAGAGTCTCTCCTATTATCTTTCTTTATATAAACTAAATATTAAATAGTAAATTCAACTGAATATATATCCTAATACCTAAGATTATACTATAATATAATATAATATTCTTCCTATTAACTCGAACCCTAAGGAGATATTTTATTAAGATTCGAATAAATTAATACCTTTCGTTACGTTCTTTAAGATTATAGCCTCTTAGTACCGTACTAGATTTTCGTCTTATTTCGAACGAGAAAATAGGCTCTAGCCTTTATCTATTATACTATATTAGTCTACGTCCTTATCTATTAATATTTCTATACTACTATAGCCTTATCGTTATCGTCGTCTACGTCTATACCTACGCCTTATAATCTATTCCTACGAATTAGCCTTAATAAAGAAGTCTACCTTTAGGCACCCGAATATACGGACGAGTTCTAGGACTAATTTATCGAATAAGTATAGTATAAGACCGAGTTCGACGAAACTAGTAAAGTACGTAAATCTAAAATAAAGTTCCGTAAATTTGGCGGTACTAAGTAGGCTATATACTAGATATACTTCTAGAAGGGGGCTTATCGAATAACTAGCGCCCTAAAGATCGTATACTTACGATACGATAAGGTTATAGTCTACGGGAATTGCTACGGTATAAAGAGTCTTACGGAATATATCGATTCCGATACCTATAAAGTAATTTCTAAGAGACGAGGTTTAAAGTAGCTAACTATTAAAGAGGGCTTTAGAGTATCGGTAAGACTATTAGTAAACTATTAGGTCTTCGAAATACTAATATCTACTAGAAGTACCGTACTAAAGTAGAGATTATAGAGGCCGGCGATATTAAGATATATACTAGTAGCTTTAACTAGTAACTTATTAGGACTATCGTCTTATATAAATAGGTAATAATAGCGGTCGATAATATCGAATTCTTTCGTCTTATACGATACGCAAATCCCGAAATTACTATAATATCTTCGTCGACTATTACTAACTATATTCTTAAGCTACGAGAGGCTACTAAAAATATAATCCGTAAACGTCTCCCTCTATCGCCTTAGAAAGTTATATACGTCTTAGATAGATAGTCTACGCCTCGCCGGGATAGCTACGTCGTAATTAAGGTATACTAGGTTCGTAATAATTAGGTACTCGAAGACGTACTAATCGGTTTCGAGCCCTATACTAGTACCTATAGCGGTACTTATCTCGCTAAACTTATAATAGAGCGGCTATAGTATTTCGACCTAGTATAGAGGGTTATTACGTTTACTACGGATAACGCGTCGAATAATAAGACTATAGTATAGTCCGTTAACGCGTTAATTATTAAGCTATATAAATATATAAATATTTAAAACGAGATTACGCTCTATCCCTATATCGCGTACGTAATATAGCTTAGCTATAATAGCCTTCTCTCCGATATCAAAATACGACCAATAAAGAATAAGCTTATAAGGAACTAGTTAGAGAAGGAGGAGAAAACTACTATAGTACTTATAAGGGGCGAAATTCCTATAAATACTTAAAGAGGAGTAAGTTAACCCCTAATAGTCTCCTAATAGTCCTAGAGTCCTATAGCCTACTAATACTATTCTTCGCCTAAAGCTTCTATATACTATAGCTAAAGCGCGTTAGATTACTATCTTTATTAATTCGAGCGAAGGACGCTAGCTTTCGTTCTAGAGGATTTAAGCCGTATAGCTTAAGGAGTACGATACTTATTCGATAGCCTAATATCTTCGCCCGATATAGGATATTAAGACTAGGTAGGATTCTACTTTCTATATATTAGTACGTCTCCTTAAGTTAGACGAGCCTATTATAACGTATACGAAGAAAGAATACGCGTATCTCTCTCTTAATAATAATAAATAGGACTAAGTTAAATACCTCGTTAATATCCTTCGTTCTTTTACCGTATATACCGCTCTTATTAGTACGTCTAAAGAACCGACTATCTATTAGGTCTTTAAAATCTATAATCGTCTCTTTATATACCTTGAGGACGTAGAGAAGATACTAAAGAGTAAGACGCGTCGATAGAAGATCGAGATTAGGAAGGTATACGGTAGAGTAAGGGAGAAGATTAAGGTCTACTACTCTACTACGTCGTATAGCTAGGTAGGTAAGCTCTACGGAATAGCGATCCTTCTCGATCTACGCGCAAAACTTAGTACTTAGCTAAACCCTAAGTAGGTACTAACCGAGGATAACGAGTTCGATTAGTAGGCGTATTATTAGGAGGAGTTAAAATAGCTATACGATAGTAAATACGTAACGCGAACTCTAACTAAACGATAAAGAGCTATACCCGATAGCCTTAAGAATATAGAGATCTCCCTAGATTCTATTAAGGTATAAATAGCGATAGCTAAGGCCCTAATACCTTTACTAGTTATAGGTAGGCTAACTAACCGGATAATTAATAATAGATAGAAAGAGTTTAATAACTATCGGTCGTAGAGTAAGTCTTCTCTTACCTAATAGTTCTCTAATAGTCTCTAACGCGTAACTAGACGAGGCGTAAACTTACCTAAAGAGACCCTTCTAGTAATAGAAGCTTATCGAGCCTCGCTTCCCTTATATTACTATAATAGTTAAGAATATTTTCGTAATTTAGGCGGCTAGTATTAGTATTAAACGAGAGTTTAGTATTATAAGCGCTTTTAATACGGATAATAAGACGTATAGTCTAAATATTCTCGTAGCCCTAATAATAAACAACTATAAATAGAGAGTACGGTAGAAGTAGAATCTCTAGGATTACTACTTAATTTATACGCGTAAAGATATAGTTATATCTAACGAGATTAAGGTAGAGCGTTAGATATTAGAGGAGGCTATTTATTATTTTATTCGCGACTTACTTAATCTCGATAATATAAGTAAGACGGAGGATATACCCGATCCTAATAACTTACTATTTAAGGGAGAGGAGATTAGAATAGAGATAGAGATAATACTTAGTAGCTTTAAGCGAGATAAGGAGAGTTTATTAGACGATAACCTCGAGATAGTTCCTCGTATAGTAGATCGCGTAAAGGGTTATACGAAAAGACGCGCTTAAAATAAGAATAATAGAGGGAAGCGTAAGGCTCGTAAGTTAATAGTTCTAGGGTTACGAAGGGCTAGTAGCTTAAGCCTTTACGTAATAGTTAATCCGGAAAGCAATAGTAATAATACGGGCCCTATACCTAAACGAACTCGCTTAAAGATAGACCTACGATCGTAGTTAGTAGTAATAACTAACTTTAACTATTAGAAGACTATTAGTATTCTAGGATTATATATTTATACTTCGTATACATATAGTTATAAATAATTATAAGTTGAAACTTAGTATTTCGACTCTAGATAGATTAATATTTAAAGCTTAGTATCTCTACCCTCTATTATATATATATTATACGATATATTATAAGACTAGTATTACGTACCCCCGATCTATTTAGTTAGGTTAGGGTTTATTAGGGTAAGAGTCGGGGCGGGGTCCTCTTAGAGGGTACCCCCCTAACCTAAACCCCCCCCCTAACCCCCCCTAACCCTAAGGGGTCGGGGGATAACCCGACCCCTTAGGGACCCTAAGTAGTTATAGCTTCTACGGTTACTTCTCGAGCGTAAGGGTTACCGCTATACCGAGTTCTTTTTATAGTATAGTAAGGCTTTAAAGCGAAAGAAAACCTACTACTTTATATAGTTAACGAACGAGTATCTCGATACTCTAGCTAAAAATACTTATATTATCGTCCTTAATACTACTTATAATATTAATATCCTCTACTAGTATCTATTTACTATTATAGTCCGTAGCTAGTTCGGTAAATAGCTTCCTTATACTTAGTTTCTCTATATAAGTTAGCCGGGTAAGGTTATAAGGTTTACGATAAATATACTAAAGTAGTAGCGGCTAGATCTTCTCCTCTATTATATAATTACTAATAACTTAAAGATAGAGGCTCGTAGTATTAAGAACTTTAAAACCGACTAAAACTAGGCTTATCTATAGTATATTTTATATTAGAAGTATTTTAAAGAGACGATTCGGTAGAAGTTTCTTTATAAACGGTACCTAGCTATTTAAAAGTACCTATATAGGGCGCTATATTATACCCTTAATATAGATAAGGTAAAGTAGGAGTTATAAGTAGTATATAGCTTTATTAACGATAGTAATAAGAAAAAGGTAGATTTTTAAAGCTTTAAACTACTTAGATTTTAAGCTTTAATCTACTTATAACTAGCTTTTCGAGCCCTTTACTTTCGTACTACCTACGCGTAATTTTCGTATTTCCCTATTACCCGACTCTACTATAGGGGTTAAAGTTAGGAGAGTATCCTTTAAAATCTTATACTTTATACGTAGTTACTAGTAATTAACTAGTAGAGACGTCTATAGTATAAGATTTTAAAGAATTACGGATTCTTAGCCTATCTTAGAAAGGAAACTTATCCTTATATCTTAAGTTTTCTTACTAGCTATTACTATTATACTATTTTTTTTACTTACTAACGTTTAATAGGGTAAGTTTAAGGATAATTACTTTAAAGACGAGCTATAGTAATAGGTAATCTATTACCGCTATCCTTATCCGTTCCTCCTATAAGTCCTTACTATATTACTAGTAGAGGGCTAGTACTCGGACTTAAAGTCTTAACGGTATACTATAGACTTAGGGTCCTCTTATAAAGGTATAATAAAATATCTCTATTTATTACTAGGGCTTACTTACTATATCCTTAATTTAGCTACTAAATAGTACTAAACCGCTATAAACTACGTATCTTATAAGTATATATCTCGAATTAAGTTCCTCTACTTAAAGACGGACTACCTTATACGGTTACTACTCTTACTCTAAATCCTTACCTTTAACGAGCTTAAACTAGCTATAGAGGAGTATAATAACTATAAGGTAATATATTACGAAGCTAATATAGTAGCTATACTTTATACTTATAAGTTCTTTCGAAGATAGTATCTTCCGTATAAAGACCTCTAGCGGCTTTATCTTTATAAGGATATACCTTTTAATATACCTAAACTAGCTATTATATATAAGCTTCTTTATTACGGTTATAGTAGTTACGCTTACCTTATATTCGAGGATCTATTACTACTTACTCCTTATAAAGCCGAAGATAATACCGTATAGCTTACTACTATATTTATACTATAGCGTAACCTTATTACGGAGAGTTAGGAGCTTCTTCGCTTATAGTTTTATAACTTTACCCGCTATACTAGAACCCTTAGTAACCGTAAAGGTAACGCCTTTATATAACGCTTCGCTAACTAGTTTTCTAAGGCTATCGACCCTCTTTTAAGGGTTAACCTAGAAGCCTACCGTAGTATAATAGTATAGCTTTAAAGTAGTACTAGTTTAGTACGGTTTAAGAGTACGGTAAGTTTAGTAAGCTAAATAAGGTATACCGTATCGGCCCTTATTAGTTTACTATTACGGCTATTACCCGTCTCCTTCTTACTAACTATAAGGTTAGAAGAAGTTCGCGGTTTTACCCTCTAGCTATTATTACCTCTATTACTATTTAAAGGTAATATAATAGGGTTAGAGAGAGAGGCTAGTAACCTTAATTTTCTTATATCTAAGGCTTAATCTAAGCTACCTTTAAACACGCTTAATAAGTTACTAATTACTAGTAATATATAGTTTATAGTAATTCTATCGGGCTCTCTAATACTATAACGTTATATATTGCTAACTAGGCCTCTACTATAGCTAGTAATACCGTACTTACTATCCTTAGACGATTTTGGGACCCCCCTTATACTTTTAGCCTTTACCCCCTTAAAGACCCCCTTAAAGCCTTTATAGTTAGGCCCCTTACGCTCGGAATTACCCTTAAAATAAAAGTATTACTTACCGTAACGTATAATATATAGCGCGGCTTAGGCTTTACGCGGTAGCGTAAACGGGTAGGTAGAAGGGCCTTAGGCCGCGTAATCTAGTATAAAGCCTCTAGTATACGTATATATTAGATACCGAGGGCGATAGCTATAGCTATAGTAATACGATAGCTATAGTAATCTAAGTCGATTACTATATAGTTTAAGTTTATATATTATTTAAATACGGTTAGCGTAAAAAAACTTAATACTATAGTATAAAGTATCGTAAGATTAAGGCTAGAAACCTATCTCTATAGTAGAATAGTAATCTTTTATTACTCTAGTAATATATCTACTTCCTTACCTTAGCTTAGTAGTATATACGATAGGTTAATATAGCGACGAAGGTAGTACGGTTCGTAAGCCGATAGTAAGCCGTATCCGAGGTAAGTCCGAGATTAGGCTTATTATAGTGGCAAAAGCACTGACTTTACGACAGATGCTCGACGGTTACCTCCCCTGTCTAGCGCCTCGGGTGTTTTTGCAGACAACCCTTCCGTAGTAATCTTACAGTGATCAAGGACCTAGCATTTTTTCTGCTGATCTCCACAATAAGGACTGAATGCCGACTTCAAAGACAAATATAGGCAACCACCAAAGATAAGGGAAATGGCAGCGTCACACTTTCGCATTCACCACGTTTTCACATTCACCACACTTTCCGATTTCGCATTCATCAAATCTAACCAGCCCTACCGTCCTATATTCACACTATGAAGTTCTCAACCCTGACACCAGTCATTGCACTCCTACCTACCGTCACGTACGCCTGGCATATTGGAAAAAAATGCTGTCAAAGCGATACCAACAGTTTTTTCATCCAGGAGGGATTTGGGTGTGTCAAACTAGACGACGTGAAGTGGAAGGTGACCTATAATGGGGACCCAAATTGTCTTGTCGAGTGTCGCGCTCATTCACAGTACGGTGAGAATCTGCGCACCTATAAAAACGCTCAGTAAGTTGTGAGCCCAAGGTGAACTCCGGATCGCATCTGCTAATGAAGTTGATAGTGAGATTCCCGGCCAGAAGAAACCGTTGTGCATATGCACCGATTTCGTCTCCACTGCCGGGAATCCAAGTTGTTAAGCGTGAGTGATCTGTTTCGTTGCGTCTTGGAAGAGCAGCGGAAGAAAATGCAAGATTTGGTTTCATTCAGGTGGACGCCTCGTTTTCCCCGTCATGTCTAGCTGTGGAGGTTGTGGTGCAGGACTCGGTGGTCCGACTCGTCTCGTCCATGGATGATGTTACCTATCATCCAGACACTGCTCGGCATTCGCACGTGGATCAGGAAATTCGCGATTTGATGGTGACCGGCGATGGCTCTCATGGCGAATTTTCCACTAACAACAGAATCAAGGAAAGCTCAATCACACCCAAAACCTCCCACCTGACGGGCCCGTATTTGAGTCTCGCAAGCGTGCCTCTTTAGGTTCAGATACCGTTCGATGGCTGGGGCTGTCATTGCTCGCGCCCACGTTCCCACGCCTATATAGCCCTCACTGAGATGGTGCCCGGCGAAACGGGTCATACTCGGTCTTCGACTGTTGGCGAAACATAGGGCTAGGATAAACGAGCTGCGGGTCACCTCAGTCATCATTCTGTTCATACTTCCATCCAAACCCTGATATTGTTTCAAGTACAGATTCGCTCCGTTCCTAGCACGACAATCACTTGCAAGTTCCAATCTACGTAAAGTGAAGCTTCGCACACGGATTCTTCATGTCATGGCTATTTCCCACCGATGACACGGTCCGTGCTGTAACGATAACGAGCGCATATGAACAAATAAGATCATGATGATGAGGAAAATCACTGCTCATCTATATACCCTAAGAGCGTTGGCAAGCTCTCTCGTGCGAACTAGACTCCCCTTTTCCACCTCACCTCAATACGCTCTTTGAAGATTCACCATGAAGTTCCTTGCTCTTCTGTCAGTCTTACCACTGGCTGCAGCAGGTGTTGTCGCCAACGCACCCAAAGAGGGATTGGTGGCAAAGTCTGGAAAACCTGGAGCAGTACGCAAGGTCTTCACACTATCAAAAAGTGAGTGAATGTCCAGTATGAACCAGTGATCTCCAGAGTCTGATCAAACGCAGCCTTCAACTTGTCTCCGGGCGGCGGTGCCGTTCGTGGTATGGGCAATGGCGAAACCATCTCGATCCGGGGCAGCGACTTGTGCGGCGATTGCACCGTTCTGGAAGGACAGATTCACTTGACCAATGCTGCCGACGGCAGTCCCGTGGACGAGAAAGTCGTGTACAACCACCACATCCTGACCAACGGTCCAAGGCTTCAATTCCCCCTCAAGGCGTCTGGTATGAGCTTGGCCATGGCTGGCGGCTTCGTTGGCGCTGGCGGTGACAATGGTAACAGTCCGTTCATGTATTACAGTCCCAAGCAGGAAAAGAAAATGGTTACGGGCTACCAGATGAAGCCAACGACCTCTTTCTCCACCAACGTTGTCCTCGTCAACAAGAGCCAGAAATCGCAGTCTATCAAGGTCAACTACGAGCTGGAGTATATCCCAGGCACTGTGGGAAAGAATGTCCGATCTGCTCTCGTATCCGCCTCGGTGATACCCAATTCAAATGGACCGAGTGTCAGCAACGTCCTCACGTGGGAAGAGGATGGCGAGTTCTTGTACGGCAAGGGTCACCTGCGTAAGTTTGGCCTGCTAACAATTCGGGACTTTGTGCTGATACCAGGAATCCAGACGATGGTGGTGTTGCCATGAAGATGTGGTTCTGGCACGCTGGCGAAAGCACCTCAGCTGCCAACCGAGCCAAGGCATACTACACCTGCGACTCTGCTGCTACATACGAGGGCACCTCGATCGTCAGCATGAAATCCTGCGATCCTGTCAGTGTCAAGAAGGGCGATCTGGTAGTCATGGAGTCCACTTACTCCAAGGCCAAAGCTTCGTAAGTTCTCCGATGGATCGAATGGTGATGTTGTCTTTTCTAATGTTTGCATAGCAACGCTGCAGCTGGTGGCAATATGGCTATGTTCCGGATGATTTTTGCTGCTTAGTTAGTTGTTGTGGAATGGCTTGAACCTTAATGATATACACTCCAACGATCTGTGTACGTGATCCGGTATTACGGTCCGATCGCTTTTGTCGCGTTTTCTCCTCACGCCATTCGCGGTCTACAATTAAGGTTCCACATCTCATCCTGCCTTTCCTGACTCCGTCACCCACTCCTCCAACACCAGTTCCTTATCTACTACCAGGTTACCCCAAGACATCTACGCGTTCCATGCAACTCTGGTCCCTTGCTTAGATGAAACAACTCAATATATCCAGACACGTGGCTTGCCGGCACGGACCTTTCCTCCACTTCTGCTTCGGTACCGATTCATGTGATCCATTATTTCCCACTTCCATTCTTAGCTCATCGTCGGTTATCAATGATGGCGATCAGTGAATTAAGATTGCATGTACGTGCGACAGAGTTGGTGGGCCTGGATCTTGATGGAGTGTGTGCAGTCACGATTGGAACAATTATACCTGGTTAACATTGAGGGACGAGTTTGTGAGGTGTGGAGAGGGCGATGGAGAGGAGATGAACACCGGGTGTACTTAATCGTAGTGGTATGGGTTGGGATTGGGCGACATGTCTTCTTTTTTCTCGTTGTTTCGTGAACTGTTGGTTATCGCCAACGATTCATAGCCATGATCTCTAAGTTCACCACAATGATCTACTTTCTATCGCTCTTGGGCTTAGTATGGCTTTCCGTCCAATCCGTTGCTTGGCTTGATATGTTCCGCTTGTGGGTTTCGAGAAGAGAAGGCAGGGGGTAGAGATGGCGGTTTCTCTCTCCTCTTTTTTTTTACTTTGAAGCAACATGATACGGAATGCTCGTTTTCTCCGATGTCCGTTCCGAACTTTTTTGTCTAATTGATAATATCTTCCAGAAAAGCGAGAGTTTGATGCCTACTTGTTCTGGCTGTAGGATGCTGACTTATTCCGCAGCTAAGTTCAACTGGTTTCCCATTACTGAAGATCTCCCGTCGCCATGCTGCGAAGTGTTGTATCGTCAGCGGTTGTGTTGGGCTCGTATAGCGAGGGTTATGTCCAAAAGTCCGTTTCGGACATAGCGATGATGATGGCTCGGTCGATGATGCCACGACTTTCGCTTCCAGGGGTAACAGGGTTTCTTGACAGGAATATAGGAAAGTCTTATAACGACCCATTGTTAGGGAACTTTGACGATGTTCCAAAGTCTTACCCACTTCTTATGATGTTCGAGAGAGGTGCGCAACCTCATTCGTACGTTTACGCCAGCCTTTTTGCAATACCTACCGGCGCTGGACGAGTTACTATCATCCAATCATCGCCAATTGTATTCATGGATTGACAAGGTGAGTCGACTCCGAGACGTGATACGAGCTTGCTAGAAATGGACACAGAAGCCTTGATTGCAGAGTCGTATTAGCGAGCCACACGAAGCCTGTTCGAAAAAACTTTATCTGGCCGTGTCAGGGAATCAAAGAATACTTTAAGCTTGAGATGAGAAGAGGCATTCAAAGGGAGATTCTACTAGTAAGAGGGGACCCGGATGAGAGAGCCAAAAGTCGAAGACTGGAGAGAGAGAGTGCAGTGCACCAAAGGGGGTTTAGTTTAATGTGTCAGCCCTTCCCCCTAGTGGTCCCCGATGCTTTGGTATATTTGTAAATCGTTGCGCCAAAACCAGCCATGTCAATTTGACGGCGCTCTGGCGGAGTGGTTAACGCGTTTGACTCGAACGATTTGGCATTGGCTGGATTCAATTAGGGTATCAAATTCCTTCGGGAGCGCAGGTTCGAATCCTGCGGGCGTCGTGTTGACTTTTTGCCGTTGTGCTTGTTGCATATCTTTCTTTTTCCACCAAGTAAAGTCAGCGGCTTGATACAGAGAAGAACAATCAAATGTTCATGTTCTCATTATGCTCCTTAAATGCGATTTCGAAATCTAAAACAATATAGTTATAGTAATACACAATTTGGTTTTGTATCATGGCTCCTAGAGGTATCAATATCCTTCATTGTTTCTCTCAGCTCCACCCCTGATCAGCCATGACTTGAGAGCGCAAGGCTTGAAGTTGGCCTTCTGTCTATTTTTGGCATCGTGGACAACGTGGGATAACTCCGCATTTGTCGCGCGTGTAACACCAGCCAGCCGCGACTTTTCATCATTCGCGACCTACACTTTTGACGCGACTCTACATCACACCTTTTTCCAAACGCAGCCATGGGCAAAGGTAAGAAACAGGTACTCTGCTTACGTCTGTCACAAACTAATAATTCCCATCAGGAACCGATAAACTCTACATCACGCACTCCGAATGGGCGTCCGGCGACAGCTTTGGTGCCAGCTCTGGCGCTGGAACCTCTGGCAAGTCCAAAGTTGACGGCGCATCTTTCAAACGGTTACCGTACAACTACTGCGCCCTCAGTCTTCAACCCTTCAGTCACCCAGTCTGTACTCCAGCAGGCTCCATATTCGACCTCACGAACATCCTTCCCTGGTTAAAGAAACACGGCACGAATCCAGTCAATGGCGAACCTTTGAAGAGCTCGGAGCTGATCAAATTGAACTTTACGAAAAACGATGATGGCGAATACGTGGATCCCGTTACGTACAAAGTCTTTACGGACAACACGCATATTGTGGCATTGGGGAATACTGGGAATGTGTTTGCTTGGGATACAGTGGAGAGGCTGAATATCAAGGCGAAGAATTGGCGGGACCTAGTAACAGATGAGGAGTTCAGTCGGAAGGACATTATCACGATACAGGATCCGCAGAGTCTCGAGTCGAGAGATCTGAGCTCGTTCAAGTATCTCAAGGAAGGCGTGAGCACATTGACGCCGGAGCAAGAAGCAGAAAGAGACGATCCAGCAGCAAACATGAACACAGCAGCTCTGGGAAGCTCGGCCAAGATCATCAAGGCAAAAGAGGCGGTAGCAAGAGCAAGAGCAGAACGCGACAAAGCAACCAACGATGCGCGATCAGGGAATACGAAATCATCAGTAATCCAGAAGAAAGCCCCCTCCTCAATTCAAACGAAGAAAACACCCTACAATGCAGCCCAATACACATCCGGCAAAGCAGCAATGTCCTTCACATCCACAGGTCTAACCCCGGAAACCTCGAATGAACTCGCCCTCCTCACAGACGAAGAATACATGCTCAAACCCAAACGCATAAAAACGACAGGCTACGCACGAATGCAAACAAACCACGGTTCCCTAAATATAGAACTCTACCCCGAACACGCTCCCAAAGCCGTCTGGAACTTCATACAACTGGCGAAAAAGGGATACTACCGCAATCTCGTTTTCCATAGGAATATCCGTAATTTTATGATTCAGGGTGGTGATCCGTCGGGGACTGGGAGAGGTGGGACGAGCTGTTGGGGCAAAAATTTCGAGGATGAGTTTGAGGGACCGCTGAAACATGATACGCGAGGTACATTGAGCATGGCAAATAAAGGCAAGAATACAAACTCGAGTCAATTCTTCATCACCTACCGCGCGGCCAAACATCTCGATCTCAAACACACCATCTTCGGTCGAGTGGTTGGCGGACTGGATGTCCTATCTAAACTCGAGAACGTGGAGACAGATGATAAAGACCGCCCTCTCAAAGATATAAAATTGGAAGATGTGGTGGTATTCGTGGATCCGTTTGAAGAATTCCAGAAACAGAGGGCGGCGAAGGATCAATCGGAGAAGCAGAAGGAGGAAATTAGGAGAGCGGGCGGTACGGAGGATGATAGGACGACGTGGACGGGGAAGAGGATTAGAGCTGATGGGAAGGTGGAGCAGACGGGGAGTGTGGGCGTGGGCAAGTATTTGAAGGCTGCGCTTGAGGCGAAAAAGGGAGGAGAAGAGGATGAGATTGTGGGGATGTGGGAGGATGAGGTGGAACCGGAACCCGTGAAGAAGAAGGCTAAGACTGGTGGTTTTGGGAATTTTGATAATTGGTGAGAGGGGCGTGAGTAGGTGAGATTCACGACTTGGACGAAATAGAGATATCTGGACGATATCAATGTTGTGATATGATTTATGGAGGAGTCATGTCTCAATCCTCTGCTGAAACTCATCTTGCGCTGTCGTAAGTCGTCCACCTAAACGTTTTCCATCCAGTAATAACACCAAATAGCGCGCGCTCTCAATGCGAAAAATGTAACGGTAAAACACACTAATGTCCTCAAATCGGTCAGCCGCTTCCAAAAACCTGATAACCACAATCAACCTCATTCGTCCAATACTTTGCATCTTCTCCTGTATCATTCAGCGTCTTCGTCGTCTCTTGCCTGATTTTGGCGCACTACTCTCATAGCCGCTTTCTGGATCTGAAAGGTTTGCATCGGCGAAATCGGGGTCTTTATCGTCGTCGACCTTGATCGTTGCTAGGAAAGCACGTACGTCTTCTTCGCCTTCGGAGTCGGGGTCTGGACTTAGGAGTTGGACTGGCTCTTTTCCTGTATTTGCTGCTTGTCTCCTGGCATTCGTTGGGCCCCTCCTTGGGTCGTCCGCCACGCGCGGTCGTTTCTTCTGCGGCTGCCGAACTCGAGTTCCACTTCTCTGTACCGTCTCACGCTCTTTCTCTTCCTTGCACTCGAGACATTGGCACTCCGGGAACCAGTGCAATAATTTCTTGTTTCTTTCACGCCTCCCAAGAGCCAAATGTTCAGGCTGGAGATAGGAGATATAACATTCCTCGACGGCTCGGATTGGTCTCAAAGTCTTCAGTTCAATGGTCGTTCCGTCTTTCCCAAAACTCCACCCGACATTTGGCTTGCAGCAGTGGTTGAAGAGGCTGAACAGTGGACTGAGACCCAAGAACTCAACACCGTCGTCGTTTCTCTCCCAGGTATTGGCTCTCAAGCGAGCTTGGATTGTTTGCAAGACCCAAGCGTCAAAGTGTGGGGTGGTGAATATGTCGATGCCCATGGATTCGAGCATGGACATGGGACTGACGACGTCTTTTCTGAGGGAGAACTCCACAGCCTCGTTTGCGCCGCGGGCGATCGTGAGATTGCGGATTAAGGGATAGGTGAGCGGGTGCTGGCTTTTTGTTTGAAAGTGCTGGTGTGCTGAAGCCAGAATTTTTTGGAGCAAACTGGTTTTGACCTTTTCCTTGTCTGATATCTCTGCTTTGCCATCGACTTGGGCACGCTTGATCTTGCATATCTTCCGAACGCTTTGATTGCGCATCTTTGCGAGAGTAGGTGGACCGATGCAGTCTCTTGGGTTGTGCGATGGCCCGAGGAAAGCGTCCATACAAGTCCTGGTGCAGAATATCAGAGAACAGCATGAAAGCTGGACGCCATCGGATGAAGAGTTGTCGCCACAATTGGTACAGCGGTTCTCCTGGCTACAGGCAGCATAGGCGGTGCTGTTCCTGAAAAGTGTTACTCCTGCCGCCACGTCCTGCCGAGCAAACATGCCCCAAACTTCATTTGGGCCGGATGTACGGCATTCGTGCGTCACAGGAGTCCGAATCGTCTTCGACCTCTTTATAGCACACGAACCTTGTGCTGCTCTCTCCACACCTTCTTTCAGGGGCACCATACTTTCTTCGGATCGGTGTTCGAAATCCCTTCGTGTCCATGGGTATATCGCCCATCGAACCGTGCCTGCACGCAGTTCTTCCTCGGTCGCCTTTGCTGAGAGACCTTTCCGCAAGTGAAATTGTCGTTCCTGCTCCAGTCCTTGTCGAGCAAACCTGCGCAACATCTCGGCTTTCTCACCTGTACCCATCTCCTTCAAAGTTTCGAGGCACTCGGAGAACGAGTTGGCGAAGAAGAGGGCATTGGCAAGAACGAAGAGGGCATCTTGATGCTGCTGTTCATGGACAGCAAGCTCCAGTCTTTCAGAGAGCACAACGGCCCTGAAGGCATCAAAAGTCGCCAAGTCTGGATAGCCCAATTTGATCAAAGCACAAGCTCTTTCTCTCCATGAGGATGGTGCGTATGGAAACCTCAAGATTTTAACGGTCGATGTCTTCACAGCCTTGGCCATTTCCTGCTCAAACATTAGAAAAGCAATGGTGCAAACATATAGTGTGCTCTCACCTCTTGGTTCGTCGGCCTCCATTCAACACTCTCAGTGCGATAGCGATTGAAGAGGGCCTTGGTGTAACTTTCATCGATAGTCCCGGTGACTGGGTAACTCCAATTACCGTCCATTGCGATGCGGTGCCAAAATCAAGCGAGCGAAAAGGATGCGAGTGGGTAACGAGTGTGGCGTTGTTGTTGAGGAAAGGTGAGGGAGGTCACCTAGAAGTTGAGCTGAAGTCTTCCAAGAAATGGTACGGAGAGGATGCTGCCATTGTCGCCCAATGTGGCCCGAGCCTGGGTGTTGTGCTGCTCAGATCTGAGATCTGCTGAGACCTGCTCTGAGATCTGAATGATAAAGGACTTCACTTCGCCCGCGAAATTGGGTGCAAAAGTGAAGATCGAGGATACCAAATCAGAGTTACTCCCTTTACCAAGCTAGTAAGAAGGCATGACCTCTGCTTTGGTGCTGAGTTGGTTGTCATGGTGTCGAAGAAGGTCGTGTTGTCAACACGGTGTTGTGAGAGTGTAGGAATGACAGGTGGGTGGGATTTGACAACGAGGAGCATATCGGCGTGTTGAGTTTGACGTTGTTGTTTGGTAGATAGAGTTGTCGGCATCGGCGAAGCTTTTATCTAGACCTCATGGCCAGTGGCGGCTGACAACGTATTAACGGGTACGAGAGGCTTACGCCATCATAGCCAGTTGGTCAACATGGTGTTAATATATTTCAACCCCATTTTGCAGGTGTGAAGTTCTGGTTGGCATGTGTGCAATGATTTTCTGCCAGCTCTATGACCGTGAATATGGTTACATTAGTGAATATGGTTACGTTAGGTTCTCAAGATTTATTGTGTCGCATCATGCGTATCGGGCTCTTACGAGCGGTCGACGGAATGAGACCATGCCCACCATGAGATCAATGTCACTGAGTTGAACGCGACTTTCGATGTTCAGGCATTCAGAGACTTGTGACTGGCGACCCTAAATTAGACGTCCCTTTACTGCCTGCTACCAATCGTTGTCCCATGGTATTCCTTTGTGCAAAGAACGCGCACCATTGTCACGTCCTTATTCTGGGTATCTTAGTGATTTGCAGCCGTAAGCACTCTGCGCCACTTGTCCGCCAAACGCCATGATCGTAAAAGCTTTGCTATGTTGCGGAACGTTCCCGCGCCTAGTCTGAATCTCCGGTCAGATCAATCTCCTGCACCTGAGTGATGATATGCCGACGTTTGAAACTATTGGAACCTTCCGGGCCTGTGATTTCATCCTCCTCTTCAGCATCTCGTTTCAAAACCCTCTGCTCAGTGTTTTGAGCTCGCCGCCTATTCAGTCGCTCCTGCTTTTCCAGATCTGCTTTCAATTTCGCTGCGTATTGGCGCAGTTGTATTGCTGACATGTCGTCTATCGAAGGTTCAGCGGGGCGGGGAACGATGAACTGTTTATGGAGATCCTCTTCAGGTTGTTAGCGATAGTGGAGTGAGGAGATAGGCGAAGACTTGGATCATACCTATAGAGCCATAGCGAAAGACAAAAGTCGCTAATGGCTTGTTAATACTGTCGATATATTGCACACTGCGCTTGATACGAAGTTGCTGATGGATTGGCTCAGCAGAGTCCAGGCTTACGGAAATCAGTACAGTGGTTGGCAACGATTTAGGGAACATACCTAGTTCGACATGAAAGCGATCTTCCTTTGAGAGCTTTTTCTGGTAGGATGGTATTGTCATTGTTGATATTCTGCCTCCAATGTCTGCTAGGCTGGGTGTCCGACCGCTCGTTGTAGAGTTGAACCCGATACACTTTGCAGGTGATCCTTCCCATCTTCTTCGTTTTTTCGAGAAGGTTTTGATCGATACCACTGTCATCTAATGCTAAGTCAGTAAGAGTGCATGTCGGAAACAAATAGCATTTACCGGTCTTAAGCTCGGCAAACAAGAACTTTCTCCTTATCCCGGTTCCATTTTGCACCAATCTGACACTATCCAGATGCAAATCTCGGCCCCCGGCAATTTCATCCTTCCCAAATGTCTTCCTTTCCGAGATGACACCATCCACATTAATCATAAAACGCAGGTCATGATTCGGGTACATGAATCCAGGTTTGACACGAAAACGGAAAGCAAAATTGACATCTGCTTTCGCTTCGATGTATCTGATCGTCTCATCCATTGCAACGACACCAGATTGAGATGAAGCTGGAGAAGAGTCTTGGCCGGGCGCTGAGGAATCGAGGGCGATTACCGACGCGTCGACCTCTTCCTCGGTTGGTTGATCGTATTCTTTGGCGACTTGTCCATCAACAATGATCTCAACCTCGAGGCCGGGGATATCTGGATGAATGGCCATGCTGTCGGTCCCATTTGTTGTTGGTGTTTCGAGACAGAGTGAATTAAGGGGTTCCAGTGCAATTGGAACGCGTTGCGCGAGAGCACGTGAGATGAGATACAACTTCATGTTCCTCTGCACTTATACTAGTGATTCAGATACCAAATCCTGTCCTGATAGTCTGTATGAAGATAAGAACCAGACATCACCGGGAATTTTATAAGTGGACTAAATCGCAGAACTCTGGTTTTCGCCGAAGAACCATCAGGCCTACTTCATCATAAAGCTTTCGTGTCAAAAAATACATCTCGATAGGAGTGATTCTCGCGATCTCCTCTGTACAGATCTACTATCAACGACAGAGTCATTACGGGATTGTGCAATTGTTCAGAAAACTCATATGTATAGTTAGACATTCCGTACTTTCGAGGTTGATCGCTATATTTGAACTTTTGCGATATTTGTTCTGCAGAAGACAGGCCACACCGCTGCACGTATAGCCTGTATTCTATAGGCGTCTAGTAAAGAACAGGTCTGTATCCTAAACCGGTCGGAAGTAGAAAATTCCGATGGATAGACCTTAGATTATCTAGCTATTCTTGAAGCTACACGTACAGTAGTGCGGCTGGCCTACTGTGGGAAGAGAAATTTCAAATTTCAAACGTAGCGTGTAACCTCGAAAACAGTATCAATAGTTGAACACACCTGCGGGTCTCAATTGATTGGTCCACAGCAGATCGACACTGGAGCTGCATAAGAGCTGCATAAGATCTTGTCAATTCAGGGTCACTGGATCACGCAACTCAAGCTAAGAATGACGACAATGATTATCCATTTCTGCTCCAATATATCTTCACCATGGCCTCCGACCAGCCGCAGGACAACCCAGCATATCCTGCAGGACCTGCATTAAACCGCAAAAATGTCCATGCTTCGTCTTCCGTGGAGCAGGGCAAATACGAACCCGGCGACAAAGCGGGACTCCCGCATTCCTCCTCCACATCGAGTTTGAAGAAAAGCATATCATTTGCGGAGGAGCATGTCCGAGAAGCTGAAGGTTCTATGGTCAGAGAAAGAGAATATTCCAGGAGGAGAAGGCAAGAGGAGGGAGATAGTGCGGACGAGGAGACGAGTATTCTTGGAGGTGAGGTTGGTGGGCCGAAGAGAGGGTATTCCACTGGATCGGGTCCTGGGGCGTCGACACCGATTCTGAAAGCAAGCTCTAGGACCAGGAGTCCAACTCCAAGGGCATCAGATGGTTTGGACACAACTAGAGACTCTGTGGGTTCGCCCGTGAGAAGACGGAGCCTGATTCCTCCTCGAGAAGTCCCAAAGAAAGAACCAGAGACGTGGTGGAGGAAACAAGTCGAGAAATATGGGAGTGTGGAATTAGAGAATAAAGGCAGTGTTGCGAGAGATCACCTTGCGCTAGGTATGCCACATCCGTCACGAACGAAGGTTTCAAGTGCTGGGGCTAATCTGTGCGATAGAACGAACATTTCTCGCCTGGCTTAGAACCTCCCTCTCCTTCGCCTCGATCGGCATCGCAATCACACAACTCTTCCGTCTGAACACATCCATTATTGGAGGAAAAGAGCCGCGTCTGCATCATGTTGGAAAACCGCTTGGCTCGACTTTCATCGCCATCTCGATCGTTATACTATTCATCGGTTTCCATCGATATTTTGAGAGCCAGCATTATGTCATCCGAGGAAAATTCCCTGCGAGCCGTGGAAGCATAATACTCGTTGCTGGTATAGCAGGCGCACTTATCGTCGCGAGTCTCGTTGTTGTACTTGCAATTGGAAGAGGAGCATTTGAGAATTGAGATACCACTGATCTAATGTTCGCGTTGTTCGAGCTTTTGTATAGTTCATGCTGTTGGAAGCAGCGCAAGATTGTTTCAATTGTTGGACACTTGATATTGCTCTTGAAATACTACACCGATTATAATGTGCTCATGTCTTCTAAACCTGATGCAATTTGCTCTATTTTCGTCGTCTTGTTCAAAAGGTCTTGCTCTATGAGTTGCAGTACCGTGAATGCCCCTCGTCGCCTTGATATTTGCTTCGTGAAGCACATTATTTGACCAATCCTCCTCCAACACTCACAATAGGCTTATCCTGGCAGCATAGCACCTGATCTTAATTCCTACAAACATTTCAAATACCTTCCGAAGGACTACTTATCGAATGTGTATATGTCCCGCATGTGATGAAAACTGACTAATCAAAAGTATCAGCGTTCAACTACGCCCTGGCCGTGCCAACCTCATCTTTTCCGCGAACATCTCATCGCCAGCCATCGCAACCTATTGGCCTTCGACTCTGACTGCTTTTCCTCAAGAGTGTACCGACTTGGTATCTCAATGCTTTCCCCGCTGCTTCGACTTGATCATAGCTAGCAGCTTATCATGAAACATATGGGCACACTGAACGACTCCCTCCAACCAGACACCTTTCTTCCATACGTATCTCCCCCTTCGGAATCGTTCATATACGCCTTTCTATAGTTGTGTTCTCGAAAATGTGTCGCTACATACGGCTCACTCTGGTTTCACTCAATGATGACGACGTTTGAACACTCGGCCGATTGTTGTCGGGCTTGCCCTCCATCAGCCTACTCACCGAATAATGTCTTCATCAGCCGGCCCTTGATCTGCAAGTAGGCTTCATGCTGTTCATCAGAGTGTTTCAGTGTCGTGTACGCCCTTGATGGAGCCGTCTATGATTAGTTGTGAGCAGTCATTGTTGTGAATACATCAAAGCTGTTAAATTATTCTCTATCTACACGTCTTTCTCCTGACTATTTCTTTCCTCATGCTGTTGATCTTCCATTTTCTTCTTCAATTATGTCATTCGTTGATTACAGCTCGAAAGAGATCGCCCCCTCAGCCGCGCATGAACACGATGAAGGATGCGCCCAGCTATCGTCCTTGGCCACAGGGAGTATTGCAGGCGAAGCGCCGGACGTGAAGGAAGAGGTCATTCAAGTGGCGGCACTTGTCGATCGGTCAGGACTTGCTCAAGAACAGGTATTTAACCAGAAAACAGGGGTTACACAAGCATCAAAATCGGCCCAGAAATCAATTCCCGAAACGCCGCCTACTTACACTATCGATCTCTCGCTCCCACCAGCTGAGCGGTATATCGAAGTCGCGACTGATTACAAAGAGATGCTCGTCAATCTTCCTACAGTGATTGAAGATCATTTCAAAGCCTCGGGTCATAGCGCCGTGTACCGAGCAACCAAACGACTCGCCAAGCTTTTTCTTAGACGATCGCATTCCAGAGAACAAACTGAAGAGCTCAGAGGCATCAGTCGAGCGTCAGGGGTTGAAATGTACCTCCTTGTTGCCATTAACGCGTTGGCAGACGGCGTTGTATTCTGTACAAGTGGTGGCGTGAAAGTGGACGATCGCGGCGAGAACAACATGTTCCATTTTCGGACGATGGAAGTGAATAATAACATCATCAGAGCATTGGTTGTACAATTTGAATATGTGGAGAAATTACACGGAACGGTCGTGGCGAGGAGCATTGGACACGTCGGTCTTGTAGGTATCTTGACTGGCGTCAGACCTGGTCTAAGCCTGTCACCTAACGCCCGTGAATGTCGCTGCGGTCCCCTTGCGAGAATGGGGAACGTCAAGTATCACGGAAATCGTCTTGCGGTATTGCTTGGACTTAGGCCATCCATTGCCTCGAGGCTAAGGAAATATTTGTTACCAAAGGAAGGCAGGATATTACCGACGCTTGCAGAAATCACCTCGACCTTTCCAGCAGTCACGACCACGGCATGCTACATGATTGCCTGTGATGGCGACAAAACAACAGTCTTCGAGAAGGACGTCAACACAGCTACAATCAGATCCGACACCACTATGATCACAGTCACGAACCACGATCAAGCCTGCGAATGCACCGATGCCGATGGACTCTCCATCGACAACCCAAGTCTTGTCCACAGGGGCTCTCACGAGAACTCCTTCTGGCGTAAAAGATGCTTGGAACAGAGTTGGAAAAGCCTTCTCCCACAGCGAAGTAGTGTAAGACCGGAGCCGTGTTGTATCAACTTCGAGGACGTGGAGAGACTGATGGTGACACACCCTACTGCGAATAGTTGGACACAATTTGCTGCAATCATGGATCCTAGGGATGGCAAAATTGCTTGGTGTAGGCGTTGGCTACAGCCGCCTGTGAAAACGGGATCCACAGGGGCTGTCTAGAAGGTATCGCTGAGAGGAAAAGTAGCGCGAGAGATTAGGAAGTTTTTCGAATCTTACAGATCGAATGGTGATATTTAATATTGCTAGGGTACCACAGATTACAGGTCATTGGGAACGAAATTTTGCAACTATCGATACGCAGATTGCCATCTTTGAGCATTGTTCGAACCGTGCTGGAGAGTCCATAGAGGTGTATTTCCACATTTTCGACCAACTCGAAAGTCTGTTAAATGCCCGGAAAATGCCAAAAAAAGAAACTTGGACCAATTAGTCGTTCAATCTAGATCCACAAAAGTGATCGAACATCCAAGAAGAATATCCGAGCAGCATCAGCCGCATATATAAGGAATCTTCAATCAAGACATCCAAGGACTTTGCGTTTTCCTTTCTCATGATGGCTTTCCTCTTTCGGTTGTGATACGCCACAGTGCCCCACTAATTGAGCCACTCCGCTTGCGCTGACGACGAACCACTCCTGCCCAGGTATTGGCGCCTGCAACACATTGCGCATTCTCTCACCACACAAATCGCCTTCTGGATTCGACGGAAAGTCTTACAAGATGTCGACCGAGGCCCCCATTGGTATGGTCTACATCTCCCGCCCTCTTAGAGCCGCCAGCGCCAAAGACCCTCGCTAACGGAGCTTCCATAGTCCTCGATGGAGGTACCGGTTTCCTCAAGGCTGGTTATGCCGGACAGGTATGCTCTTCGCTCAGGAACCTTGCGGGTGGCATCGCTTATGCTAAAAATGCTGTCCATAGAACTTCCCAGACTTCCAATATCCCTCTATTGTCGGCCGACCTATATTGCGATCTGAAGAACAAACGGGCGACATTGTGGTCAAGGACTTGATGTGTGGACAAGATGCTGCTGACGCGAGATCAATGCTGCAAATCACATATCCTGTGCGTAATTCTGGAGCAGAAAGAGATGAGTGAATCAATGGCTGACCACTAACCACAGATGGAGAATGGTATTGTCAAAAGATGGGACGACATGCAACATCTTTGGGACTACACATTCTATGAAAAGATGCAGGTAGATCCTACTGGCCGCAAAATCCTCCTCACCGAACCACCTATGAACCCTCTCAAGAACCGCGAGCAAATGTGCGAAGTCATGTTCGAGCGATACAATTTCGGAGGTGTTTACGTGGCAATTCAGGCTGTGCTTGCTCTCTACGCACAGGGCCTCAGCTCTGGCGTCGTGGTAGATTCAGGCGATGGGGTAACACATATCGTGCCAGTATACGAAAGCACGGTGCTCAACCACTTGACGCGACGGTTGGATGTTGCGGGAAGAGATGTCACGAGGAATTTAATCGCTTTGTTGCTTCGAAGAGGATACGCGCTGAACCGGACGGCAGATTTTGAGACCGTTCGCCAGATCAAGGAGAAGCTTTGCTACGTCTCGTACGACCTAGAGCTGGACCAACGACTCAGCGAAGACACGACCGTGCT
This sequence comes from Venturia effusa, assembly GCA_007735645.1. Taxonomy (NCBI): domain Eukaryota; kingdom Fungi; phylum Ascomycota; class Dothideomycetes; order Venturiales; family Venturiaceae; genus Venturia; species Venturia effusa. The sequence goes on from CP042198.1 coordinate 1,505,899, forward strand.
CGTCGAATCCTACACATTGCCAGATGGACGAGTAATAAGAGTCGGAAGCGAGAGATTTGAGGCACCAGAATGCTTATTCCAGCCTCACTTGGTGGACGTGGAACAACCCGGTATTGCAGAATTTCTCTTCAACACGATTCAGGCAGCAGATGTGGATGTGAGGAGCAGTCTGTACAAAGCGATTGTTCTATCAGGTGGAAGCAGCATGTATCCAGGTCTTCCAAGTCGATTGGAGAAGGAATTGAAGCAGCTGTGGCTGACGAAGGTGCTGAAGGGCGACCCGGAGAGACTTAACGTATGTTGCGATCACATTAGAAATGCAGATGGATTTACTGACCAGAATATAGAAATTCAAGGTTCGTATCGAGGACCCTCCAAGACGGAGGCACATGGTATTCCTCGGAGGAGCTGTTCTAGCCAATATCATGGCGGATAAACATGACATGTGGATAACGAAGCAGGAATGGGAAGAACAGGGTGTTCGGGCGCTTGAAAAACTGGGACCAAGGTAAGGAGGCTGAAAAGTCATGTTTATAACAGTATGGTCTATGGACCAATGAAGTCCAAATATTGGAAATGGGGAGTGAGGAGGCGGCCTTGTAGAGGCAGTCCTCTTAGACCATGCCGTATTGAAGGCACGTCACATATCCAAATAGTCAGCAGAATTTGAGATATGAAATATGAGTCATACCGGAGGCAGCCCAGAGTCCACTTGTGGAAAGAATGCTTGATTTCGCAATTGAGCATCGTCATCTAAATGTGATTGGCGTGCTCTGTAGCACGACTGGGCTGTGAAGCCAAATTGAAGTCCGCGTGATCCGCAACTGTGCTAAGTTAGCCTGAGTTCTGCGCAATGCCATATAAAGAAACCTTTCCCTCGAGATATGGATGCCAAAAACACGTCCAGCGCGTCCGCCTCACGAGGCTAGTCACGTGAAGGCTCAAGGCTGGCCAATCAGTCGACGCGCCTACCAAAGCTTCCAACCTTCTCCCGAGAGTTTGGCGTTTGGCACTCCAACATATAACAACCTCTCCTTCCCACGACCACCGACAACACAGTTCATACGCAGATCCGACGCGTATAAATACCTAGCATCGTCCAATACTCGCTCGTTTCACTTCTTCGCCTGTATTTCCTCGACATTGGCTCCATAACGCAGCGCGCCGGGAACACGACCATCCAGCCTCCAGTTTCGCGACTTCCTCTCCAGAGTTTGAAGAGACTTCACTTGCCATGGTGGAGAGGAATAGATAGCTTTGTGTGCGGGCCCATTTTCGTCTTTAACGACACCTCCTGGCGCTCAAACCTACCCGAGCCGGACGCTTGCCATGTCGACACCAAGCCAGTCTCCGGCTGCCTTTGAGACCCAGGATGCCGGCAGCTCAGCTTCGCAGGATGTCGACGCATCAGAACCTGATATACCAAAGCGAATGATGCGAGGTAGGGTCACTGAAGGTTAACATGGCAACGGGCATTAACACTTCAGCAGTCAAGGTTCTCTACACATTTGACGATGACAACAAGACGAATTGCTTGGCCCGATTGCCTAATGCTCTGCCTATTCCTGTCGTGGCCCTGGACGAGACTGAAATTGGCATCATGGAGCTCAAGATTTGCATTCAGGCTATTGTTGCCTCGAGGTAGGATCTCAAACATCTCTTGTTGGATAGCGCTTACTGAGACTTCTTGCAGTCCCGAACTGATCGCCAAGCTTGAACACGATTACACCGTATACGCCTATGATTACTCGGAATATGAGACACCTCTCGTCGGTCAGGGCATGTTGTCCTGGGTCCTTGCCTCAGCGTCGCCTACTCCTAATGCCCCTGCCAGCCAGTCTCAAACCATGATCACTGGACGCGTCTGCAAGAACATTCTGGGTCTGTTTTCATCGAATGGTATAAAGGAAACGCTAGAGGTCAAACTCAAGTTGGTGCCGGTGCCCACCAGGTCGAAGAAGGAGTTTTTGCAGAATATGGCAATCTACCGCAATCCGAGCGTCGTCATGCCCGATGGTTTCGACAACAATGCTTGGGACTCTTTCTTACAGGCTATTCCGATCCCAAATACCATGGAGGAACCACAAATGAACATGGCTGGAGGACGTGGTCAATCGGCAAGAACCGGAGCCGGTGGAGTGGAACAATTACACGATATGCTGACACCAAGGTTCGAGCCAGACGATGACATTTACTCGATAGGCCACTTTAACAGTCGCGGCGGAAGTCCTGCTCTCAGTCACCACTCGTATTCTGCCCCACAACCTGTCTACGATGGCTCGAGGCCGAATTCACGACTCAGCATGCACGGACAACAGCAGCAGCAACAATCACAGCAGCAGCAGAACTCTTTCCCAATGGACGATCAAGGTTTCGAGGAAGGCCCTGCACCAAAACGTGCTCGGCTTCAACAAGCAGACTGGAACGGTCGAGGATCATTTGGCAGTACAGCAGACTCATTACGCGTTGCAGTCAGCACATCCGCCTCGATCCGTGGTTTCCGCCCTGGATCAGTTGCTGGAAACTCTTCTGCTAGTAGTGACATGATACCTCGAGCTCCTACGCCACAACCCGGTGAAAAGCGAGGTGGTCGCCCTGTGGTGCAAAATCGTACGAGCAATCTGCGACGAGAATCTTCGGCGAGTTATACAAATCCTCCTCACATGGAGTCAAACGCGATGCGCACTGATTCTGGTATCTATTCTCATGATGATGATGCCCGATCCAGCCATTTCAGCTCACCCAGCCCAAATCTTCCATCTTCACCACCAGAATATACTCCTATCGAAGACTCTTTTCCACCTTCTAGCCCAGGTCTCCCTGAACTTCCTTTTCCAGCTGACTCGGGCTTCCAAAGCGATTCCTTCAACGAAGCCCTTCCAGAACAATCTACCTTGAAAGCGCCACGATTCGCTAACAATCGACGAGCTCATAGTAACGGTCAAATTCGATTCATGCCACTCGAGACTGGACCTAACGGAGAGAAGCCCGTCATACAGACCTCTCGTGTCGATGAAGTGTCGCAAAGAAGAGCAGCGTGTTCTGTAGGTCGCAGATCCATTGATCCAAATCTTCCACCATCTTCGCCGACACCACGTCCTGCACAACCACATGTTGGACGATCTCAATTGCAGAGACATCATACTGCTCCCACATCACGAAACCCATCCTTGACGCCTTGCCAACCTGATGCGCCTTCTCCAAATAAGCCAATCGAATCGATCGAGGCAGAAACGAATAATGATTCACCTGCAGACAGTGCCATGCAACCTCCTGCGAACCCTGCAAATGCTTTTGAAGCACGAGTGCCCACTCTTGGACTTCAGGAGCAACAACACGATGCAAGAAGTTCCATGGTCTCCCTTCCGCCGTTTAACACTCAATCACAATCAAGCCAGCCTCCACAACAAGGTGTAAAGAGGACCATGTCAAGATCTCAGACCTGGACTGCTGGCGCTGATTCATCGGACATTGAGTCTGATGGCCCCGCGGGCAATAATAGACCTGGTTCTTCGAGGTTCACAGCTGGCCCTGAACGAATGAAAGCTCTTGATCCGAAATTGGTTGAGGCTGTGCAGACTGGAGCACCGGTCAAGTATTGTCTCAACTGTGGCGAGATCAAGACATCCACTTGGAGGCCGTACTGGGTACGCACTTGTGATGGTGATGGAGCTGAATATTACAACAACAAGACGGTCGGCGTCCACTTCGTTGAGCCGCTCACCAGGGACCATAACGGAAACACGATCAAGTACCGACTGTACAAACAGTTTTCTCGTTTGACAGCTGAAGAAAAAAGTGCCAACGTTTTTGAGCAATTCAACTTTTGCAACCGTAAGTTCCCCTGCTACTCATCGTCCTACTTTTCGTGGTTTGCTTCTGCTTCGGAGTTTGTATCTCTGAAAGGCCTCTCTCAGTCTGATATCAGTGTTGGTAAAATTCTTGCGAGCTATGTCCATGAATTTGTCAAGAAATTGTCAGCAAATCATCGATATCAAACGCGAGATGGAGAATCAGAATGATTTAAGTTGCGAGAGAAGTGGGAAATTGGCATCGTGTCTGCACTGTTTGCCTTTTGCTGAACATACTAACACATAGCAGCTTGTGGCGATTACATTCGCAAGTGGGCTTGCCACCGACCCCAAGAGCGATGGGATCCCAAGTTCAAACCGGTCAAAAACGTCAAAAAGTCGAGAAAACGACAGCCTAATCCTTTTACGAGTGATGCTGTTATTCCCAGCTCGGACTTCGATGTACCACCTTCGGCAAGACGATTATCAACGATGCCAGACTATACAGATCCTTTTTTACCAAGTGAGGGGCCAAGCGGCCCTACACCTCATGCCTCTAGACCGCCTTCTTCTACTGCTAACCAGGCGCCTCAGCAGGTTCCCCCTTTGAACCAGCAACAACGCGTGCAGCCTGTGGCGACTCGGAATAGTGGCGATGGATGGGACGCAGATGAGCTGGAGCTGGCGCTTGAGAAAGCCATCGCGTCGAGTCCGGCAAGGAACTTGGGGAGTGTCACAAGCCCAATTGAGATATCGGAGGAGTCTCCAAATCCGACGCGGCGGTTGCTTTTCCCCAGTCCGAGGAAGGACGGTGAGTTCAAGTCCTTAGCTGACTCTCCTGAGGCTGGGAAAAGTGGTGATGTGACGCCGACACGAACATCATCTCAATCGCAGAAGCAGCAACAGCAGGGTTTGAAGAAGGTTCCACCAAAGCCGGCAACAGATTATGAAGAGGTAGACAAAGAAAATTTGCCACCAATCGACGAGGGAGAGGAAGATGATTTTGCGCACCTTTTTGATGATACACTGCTCACAGGCACGCCGGTTCCCGTCACACCGAGAACTGCGAAGACAATTCAGAGAATGTTCAAGACGCCGACACCTGTGAAGCTGCGAACACCGCGGACTGGGACCGGGAATGGAAATGGGAACGGGTCCAGGCGGTCGAGAACAAGCCATCTTCTTGAAACGCCGACACGATCATCCGGAGGGATCAGGAAGTCTCCTCGATTTTCCAGCAGAGGTGCTTCCGGAGGGCGAATCACAAATCTCGAGCAGCAACAACTTACGCCTATCTCTGCTTCACTCAATCAGCTCTTCAATGAAGCCATTCGCAGCTCCCCCGGCAAAAACTTTGGATGGAGTCCCGGCAAGCTGTTCGGCGGCGATCTAGGCAACATGAATTTCAATGTTAGTGGCAATGGCGAATATCCACTTCCGAGCAGTCCTCCGATCTTCCATAGTGGTGACTTCACTGGATTGAATGATAATGGGATGCGCGAGGATAATCATTTTGGCGACGTTCTGAATCTACCTGGATTCGAGATGTGGGAGGATTCATCCGCTACTGATCCTGTCAAAGGATGGGAAGACTTTTTGGCAAGCGATGCTGCGGGATCAGGTGAAAATGATTCTCTTACGAGTGTAACGGGAGAGAAGAGCATAGGCAGTGAGAATGCTGCCGATGGTAAAAAAGATGATCAGGAGGTTGAAGTCGAGCCGGGGATTGGAAACACGGACGTGGAGGAAGTGGCGGGAGTTGTGGTAATTGCGACAACCACAGTCACCGCCTAGGATTGCAGCGACGACATGATCACGCGATCTTTGGCCCGGGTGTAGCGGCCGCTTTGCTTCTTTTTGTACTGGGCTGGCTGCATCTGACGGACGACTTTTAAACACACTGCATATTGTAATCGTTCATGTGATAACACTAGTATTTGGAAGAGGCATGTACATTAAAGAGTTTGGTGAATGAGGGTTGTAAAGGCCTTTCCGGGCTGGAATGAAGGGCAAGGAGATGGTATGTCAGACAAACAGGCAGAACATCGAGGGGGCGTGTACATATAGCATCGACCTCTGGATCGTGGATGAATGAATGAGAGGGTTCGTGTTGTTTTTCTGTGCCAATTGCTGAGTAGGATGGATTTGTGAGTGGTATGTGAATCTGCTCACGATCATAGATACACTGTGGCTTTTGTCGAATTTTGTGTCATTTGGTGGATAGATGGATGATTGATGTCATGTGTATTCAGGACTGGATGGCGATGATATGCTGGTGGGATTATCAGTGATTGACGCGAGGAATCCGTAAAGGATCGTTTCTTGGTTTGACGGTGGTGAAATACAACTTGATACCTTGCCGAGCAAGTTGTAAGTGTCATGGCCAGAGTATACAAGTCTTTGGAATTTCAACATTGTCCGAGATCAGGTGGATGTGAAGATCATATGGTGAAAGTGTTTTCAGAAGAGCTTGTGCGTCCTCCAGAAGCCTCTGTAGCTTCGAAATTGTGACCAGTGCCATCACGAGGATGTGAGGAGCCTAAAAGTCTTTTGCTTATACGCGGGGCCTGTTCTTGTTCTCAACTTTAGTTATTCATTTGTTCGTAATCTTATTTCACGCACTTGGTCACGTGTCGAGAGATAATGCTGAGCTTCGAGATCAGCATCGAAGGAGGTCTCTATTTGGTGTTCATGATACATGTTGCAGCTGGAAATCTACCGAAGTTGATTAGAGGTTTAAACTGATGCTGTCCAATAAGTGATGTGTTGGTCAGGCGGCATTGTTACTGCAGTACAGGGCAGATTCTGTGCGTGCGAAAATTGCGAAGATTTGGGGCCGAATGAGTGGGGGAGAATCGATACAAGAAGCCAAATACCTTGATTCGAAGACCTTGGATTGAGGATCGAATAAGTATCATGACCTATGTACTGCCGAACAGCTCCTCTTCATCAACAGGCTGCAGCGTATTTTCCAGTGGTCCCATCCTGCCGAGCGGCCGTATTCTATAAGACACTTTTCCAGTGATTAAAGCTAGGGGCACAGGTCCATAGAGCCTAGAATCGTTGGACTCGGGCTGGTTATCTCCAGCAAGAAAGCAATGCCCCAGCGGGATCTGTTTGGTGTGCCCATTAGATTCCAAACATGACATTAGATATGTATGAAGCCATACCTGTAGCATCAATCCATCAGTATCCACTGTATGAGCGAGCACAAAATCGCCCGGCATGCCGATGATCCTCTTCAACACCCTTCCATCAGCTCGAAGAGGATCCCTTGCCTCAACAAGATCTCCAACTTGCACACCTTTCCCTCTTCTGTACAGCTTATTGACGATGACCCAGTCTCCCTCGACATGTAGCGTGGGAAGCATGGACGGTCCAAAGGTGCCATTTATGTTGTAAACATGCGTCGTAAATAAATGCCCAAAGGCAAGTATGGCAATGCTGTAACCCACACACCGTCGGACAAGCCCCCAGAGAGATACAGATTGCCTGTCAGTATTGCCCTCGATTCGTGTCCTGGCTAATGCATCTGCATCTTTCATCTTGCTGAGATCTCTTTGCCATTGCTGAGACTTCTTGCTAAAAGGTGACAAGGTAGCCCGTGCGACCTCCCAAAGAGTGTAATTGGCCTTAGGCAATTCAGTCTTTGTCGGACGGATCTCAGGAACAGGTTTTGGTCGTGGCTTGATAGGTCTGGCTAAAGCAAATGCTTTGGTCTTTGTTCCGCTGGGGACGCTGTAGAAGCGACGCAAGGAGGTGCGGATCATGGCGGCCGAAGACAAGTTATTGAGGGTGGTCGCAACATTGTAGTCTGGACGAATGGCTATCGCGACATGGTGAAGAGCCAATGGAGAATGATGAGTTGAGGTCGGGGAGGATGTAAGATATAGCAGGTAAAGGGTTTGAGCATACTATTCCAGGTGGTCTGAGATCTGCGTACAGAGTCTCAAAGCTACGGCCCATTATCTGATTTTCCCCGACTTTATCTGTTGGCCAGCATCAACAACTTTGGACCATAATGTCCCAGAAATGCACGAAATGGCACGAATCGAAGCAGACAGCAGCTCGAGGCCAGCCAGACACCGCTCCTCTGCAGCACACTCAGCTTCGGCCTTTTGTGGCCCTTTAACATTGTCACCACCATGAGATGGTCTGACATTCCTGATCCTCAAAGAAGTCGAGGGACAAATTCTGCTACGAGCTTGGCCATCTCTGCATAACAGTCGACATGAGGACGAGGCTCACAAGATCGCTTTCTCCTGCTAAAAGCTTGCGACAAACACCTCGCGGAAGCTTCAGACCATGTCTGGGACTGGAATTCTTGACAATGTTCCTTTCGCGGATATCCCTGACGCCAGCGTGATTGAACTTTGTGTTGGTGGTAGTGACAAACGGCGAGACTAGTTGTCTCCATGGGGATTACTATCGTCCTGCTCCCATCAGGAACAAATCACCACCCGAACATGAACAGAGATATTTGGCTAACAATCAATCAGACAGCAAGCAATCGCCTCAAATAACAATAGGTTCAATTGCTCCATGGTACTGGGAGGACGAAACGGTGCTCTCATATTTTTGACATGCTTAAACCGAGGAGGTCAAAATTTGACGAGCATCATATCATGTACATCATCTCGAATCAAGAGATGTGCCAAGATCCTTGTCTAGACATCATGGCTTATTACCACTATAGGAAAACAGCATTCGTTACTAGCCTATTTAGACTCCGAGAGACACCTAAACACAAATCGACCTTCATGAGATTATCACGCTGCTCGCGAAGACTATCGCAGGAAACGTCGTGGTGATCTTGTCACGTTGGCTGTCCGCTTGATTGTGCTGCAGGTTCAGGAGTTCCATTTTGCTTAGGCTTCCTTGCAACCTGGTTGGTTCGACGCCAATCGCCTCGCTGCCTAGCATATTAATGGAGGAACACGATGCTGATCATTGGTCACAATCACTTTCTCGCACTCACAAAATTGATACAAGCCAATCAAAGCCGCACAGATGCGGAACGAATGTATTTCAATCATCAAAATGGCTTTCGTATGTCTCAACATTCAGTTCCCCCTAGGATCAGTCACCCCTCAACCCTATCATTAGCATGGCCATCGTGTCGCTCAATATTCTGTCCCCCCTGGAATGAGTCACCCTTCAACCCAGCTTTCCGCAGGTCCCACAACTCTTAGGATTCTTGGAGCTCAACGTCAGATCAGCAGCCAACCCACAGTACCCAGCCTTATCCTTTCCATAGCACTTGAAGTTGGTTGGCGACTGCTTGTACTTGAACGCCTTGAGGATGCTCCCAGTTGCTGGATTGGAGCCAGGGCTGATTTTTGGTTTCCCGCACGTCTTGGAGTTTTTGGGGTCGGGAATGCTGAAAGCTTCGGTGATGATTTTGGTCTTCTCCTGGGCGGATGGCTTGAGGGATTCGTCCACTGTCAGTTTGACCTGAACTTCGAGACAGAGTGTGTAAGCGTCGGGGTGGTCGCGGGACACGACATCGCCATTGGGATTGGGGGCGGGGCATGCTGTTGCGGCGCTGAGGAGGGCACCTAGGATGAGGAGATTCTGGGAGAACAACATGTTGTCAAAATTGGGCGACGTTATAGCTGGGAGCGCAGATTTGCTGGAGATAAGGTCAGTGGTGTTCACAACGTGGCTTCGGATGGCATGAAAGAGCAGGACTAACTTGATATTTGATCTCAGGTGATTGCTTGAATTCGGGTCTCAGGGGATTTGTGTCCCAGGAAACATGGGCAGAGGTGCATACTTATAGCTTTCAGTTCGAATGGCGATGAGCTCTGCCGTCTCCATCCGCATTCCGGTTCTCCCTGAGCCCTTCATTGGCAGCCTTGGCTCTTGAGAAGGAAGCTCGAACGTGGAGGTGGACGATCGACTAAGGTAAAGTTTTCGCATTCGGGAAGTGTCATCGAGAGATGCAAGTTCTGAGAGTCGTTCGAGTCCAGACGTACGGTCAAGCATTCAGATCCCTACGATCTACATGAGTGACGAATTTACGTAATCTCAGCGGCATCTTGAGGGGTTCACATCATACTGAATGAGCAGTTTGCGGGATGGAAGCACCAATTTATCGATAGTGATTGTCGAACCAACATACGACCTCAACTTCCTTATCCTACATGAGTATCTGAAAGAAGTAGGACGAGTCAACGCCAGAACGTCGAATGACCCACAGCAATAACCTGTGCATGTACAGTCTATCAATACCCATAATTGGCTTTGGAGACTCGTATGCGACAACACGTGCTTACGATCAACCTACGGCGAGGCAACGTGCCAAGGTATGTTTGTGCTGCTACTATAGCATGTTATAACTGCACCTACTGGGATACCCGCCAACAACTACAAACCACGACAGATGTTGGAGGCGACGCCAACGCCAAGACGCGAACAAATGTCCAGCTGACAGCACTGCCACGTAGTAGCATGTATATACTATACTGCATAAGCTGGACGTATCTACAATCATCGAGGCGCCCGAAATGGCGACGTAACGCATACGGCCTTCCAATTCTCGATGACTACGGTCAGGAGATCAATTCATTTCGCGTGATCTTCGTTTCGAGCCTTTCCAAGTTTTGATTAGAGAGATGAAAAACATGTCCATGATTGGAAGTCACTTATCCCAAGACATTGGCTCAGTTATGTAAGAGCAGTGTCTAGCACTGCCCTCCTCAGGACACCACTGTTGCTCGTTACCTTGTCCATCGTATGAAAGTCCTGATTAAGCATCAGCCCGGAGAGATATCCTTGCGACCATGACGATTCCCGCAATCCGCCATGCTGTCGCTTCTGACTGGGTCACCTCAACTGGCACATGGTTGAGAAGTCTGTTCTTCGGATTCCTGGGCGTGTGCCCCACGAGATCCAATAGGTGGGAGCACCTCGGCAATTAAAATAATTGGTAAATCATTGGACGATCAATCTATTTTAGGCATGCTAGCGAATTCCGCAGGAGCCTCCTCCCTCGCTCTTGATCTTGGTCTCTGCTCAGCTGAGATCTAAGCCGACCCCGGTGTCACAATTGGTCTGGATATATCGACGACTGTTGGTCCGGATGTGATCGGTTCGAAAGGTTGATGATGATGCTGGCAACCTGAGAAGATTGTGAGTTTCAATCGCTCGCTGGCAGCTCTCAATTTGCTGGCCATTGCTTGGGCTTTACACAATCCGATCGCTCCGGTCGTACGGTTCTCGCGGACCGGCGAACAAGGACTCAACAATCCATGAAGAACATCACACCTTAATTGCGGTCCATTGTTGCCAATGCCACCTTCTTCGTTCTAGGAACAGCGGTGACCCGAACACTTGCCTCATTAATGAAGCATCACTGATCGCAGGACGAAGATATGTTCGTTCCCGTGATTGCGATCCTTTATGGAAGTTGTCAAAAGAAGATATTAATTCTCACTTCTTGGTCACGAGACTCTTGATGCTGAACAATCTGGGCAATCAATGATACGGCGTAAATATATCCCAACTCCACCGCTTCATTCGTGGTACTGATGTTCAGGGAAGCGTTGAGCTGAAAGAACGATCTGTGGTGCTTGAGATACAACTCCTCACATCGAGCCTCGAAGTCCTGTGACATTAGCTATACAAGTCTCCAGGTCTGAACGCTTTGAGCGATGAAAGACATATTTTACCTATGGATCAACAGTATCATGCCCTCTGTTCGTCCACGAATTCCCTGAACCTCGACCTCTTAATTACTAAAAATGCATACCCATCGTGGTGAACAGAGCATCGAGACTTGGGACGTCGCCGAAGGTTTCGCGTTTCGCAAAATCGATCATATCAATATCCAGTCTTGTCAAGCTGAGTGTTGGAGGAAGAAAATTAGGGGAACCCGACCTTGAGTCGGGAGGATGCAGATTTGGGAGAGATAGCTGCGCTATCCTACAAGTAGACTAGCTTGCTAGGCTATCATTCTTTTGATGACAGAGCGGACGCAGCGGACTCAGCTCATGTCTTTGCAATACTGCCTGTTTGTGGTCGAGGTATCTGCACTCCCAGACCCGTAAATCGAAGCATGATAACTCAGTAGTCTAGGGACGAGGAAACATTTACGGACCGGACGAGGAGCTTCTGCGTCCTGGATTTCATTACAAAGGCGACCCGAGCCGCAAGATGGTACTCAAATCAGGATATTGTGAAGAGGGAAACATAAGAATCGATTTAGACAACAGAATTCAAGAGCTCAGCGCTCAGTCCCATAGCTTGGAACGATGGCATCAGCACGAGCGATTGCAACACAAAGACAGACAGAGCTTGACGACATCTAGACGTCTCTTCACAACATACTTTCCCGCGTGTTGTCAGACAATCTACGTTGGGAGCTTGAAGAGCAGGGAAACGCGTGACAAGAGCCTAAAGACGGGAACAATAGTCTCAAGCACGAACGTACAAACTGCCATTTCAATTTTCTTCAAAGCATGATATGAGACGCCACCAACGCCTAGGGGTCACTTCGCCCCAGCTGGGCTGGCAGAATACGAGGTTTGGGGGCTAAACTGACAGTAACACGAGAGCTGAACCTCGACCGCGCGTTCCTCATCATCAACAAAATCCTACAAGTATGTCGCAGTTGTTCAATAATTGGTCGTCAAGCACTCAAGACGAGAACAAGCGGACATGACCGAGCAGACTGAGCTGATGATACGATATATCAGGAGTCACGTTAACTCAGCCTCGATTTTCGAGTTCGAGCATGTGGGAAGGGGGCAGAGCCTTAAATTCTTCAGGATAAAAGACGGCATTGTTGAACTGCAGTTCAACCATCATACGAGAAGACAAGATTCGATCATCCACTTGATACCATCAATCTCATATCGATCCATCAAACCTTCCCTCTACGCACCCTGGCAGCAATTCCATCTCGCCAAGTAGCAGACTCTATATCAAACCCCTTCGTCAAGCGACGAAGGCTTTCGATAACAGCGAGTGCCAAGCGATCAGAGACGACATGATCTAAGCTAACTTATCCAGCAAACACAAATTAACATACCTGGCCAATGAAAATGGGCAAACACATTAGCCGCAACAGATTCGCTCGATGGTGTACTCGAATGGCAGTCGGATACAGCGCTATCATTGCATCCGTCCTTACAGGCGGAGCGTTGGCTCCTGCAGCAGCCATGGCATATGGAAGCGTGGAGCTGGGATTGCAGGCTGAGCGCAGAGCTGAGCGTCTACATCTGAAAGGCCGATGAAAACTGTGGGTGATAGGAGCCATGGTGGCAGGTGTTGGAAAATACAGGCTTGAGTTGTTGTTGAAGCGTGGTACCAACGACAGCTGTGGCACGACAATGATGAGACTCAGCAATTGAATAAATGGAATTCTTTGACTCCATGTTATCCAACGTCATCAGGTTCTGATACAGATCGAAGCTCTGCTTTAGCATGGGCTGCTGGTGTATGATCAGCAGTTGCGTTGCATGCTACAGCGGTGCTAGACTGTGTTTTTTCTTTACCTTCGAGTCTCGTTATCGAGTGTGTTTGTATCTTCTCCTGGACGGACGAATTATTTGCTGAGACCTTCTTGTTGATTTTGGAACGTAATTTGGGAGCTTCACTTCCATTTCGAGGGATATCAAGAATGTCAATACGAGTTTGGTTCGATGACTCATTATTCTTGACGCACTGTGCTGATCTTTCTCAACTTTCTGATATTCTCACTCCATGGTCAGCTCGGTTGATCGAGCCTCCTCCACTCCGTTGAGCACTATTCTTGGTTGCTGCGTTACCCAGCATCGCAGGCATGTGAAGCGCAGCTTGTCATGCATCGTCGTTGATCAATGCCGCCGCGACCTGCTTCGCCGTGTTAAAGCGGTTCTCTTCGTCCACGCGAATCCGGTTGAAGGATGCGTGGCGTTGTTGAATCTTCCCGTCTCTCTGATCTCACTCATCCTGTCTTCTTGCCCTCATGCCCATACCCACCAATGCCTTCCAGCGATTGATACGTCTTGCCCTCTCCTGCCCTTCCATTGCGTGGTCCTCGCTCGACTAGATCCTCTTGCAACCAAGTCAATACCAGCTCCCCTAATCTGCTATTTCCTGTTTGTCCGACCTGGTTGGCCTCAACATTGAAGTCCCTCATGCTGCCCCATTTCTTGACCTTGCCCAAACTCATGTGTACTAAATGTGTCGGCCACTCCGCAAGATTGTCCAGAATATGGGTCGCATAAACAATCGTACACTCCCTGGTCTCCGTCTCTTTCTTCAAGAACGCCAGAAAGTTGGAGCGAGAGAGTAGATCAAGATCGACCGTAATCTCATCCAACAGCAGGACCTTCCACGGCCTTAAAAGCCCCATAGCAAGTTGTACTCTTCTTCTCTCCCCGTCTGAGACAGCATGCATCCTCCAATTGACGTCAATATCCAAGATCTGTACCAACTCGTCTCTTCTCTCAGAGTAGAAGTTTCCTCCAACGGAAGCGAGGAGCTCAAGCACACCCATATCTGTGCGAACGATGGGATTGAGGACCCATTCCAGACCGAGGTAAGTGACACCTTCGAGGCCATCTTTGAAGGGGTCGACATTTGCTACGAGGACGCTGCCAGCAGGGGACATGCGCTTTCCGGAGAGGAGGCGGAGGAGAGTCGTTTTGCCTGCGCCATTTGCTGCGATATAATGTTAGTACGCATGACATCCAAATTCTAGAGGAGAGATTGGCGGATGTACCTCCAATCAACAATGCTCTACTTCTTGGTGGCAGATCGAGCGTGACATCTTTCAGTCCGCTTGAACCGTCTGGAAAAGCGTAGCTCAGACTCTTGGTCTCGATGGAAGGTGGAGATTGTTCTTTTGCCATGTCTCCGGTATTTGAAATGTGGTGTCGAGGCTTCAAGCCCTTGTGGTGGGAAATTTTCACATCTCTATATAGGATCGATGATGTCGTGATGTTCGGCGGTGGCCCGATTCCCGTTTAAAAGCGAGCTGACAAGATTTTCCCCAACCGCCACAAGGCTTACGATGTTCGCCTTCGACTTCTGCGCTCGATGATTAGATTTAAGACTTCCTGGGGAAGAAATATGGCTTCACTGGCTGTGAGACCTCCGAAGAGGCTGCCTTTGATCGCCATTGTAGGCGCAACAGGAACGGGAAAATCACAGGTATGCCATCTGGACTTTTCGAGAACTTTGGCTCATGATGCAGGCAGCTTGCTGTCGATATTGCGACTCGATTTGATGGCGAAATCATCAATGGCGACGCGATGCAGTTGTACGAAGGACTTCCCATCATCACAAACAAAATGCCCGAGAACGAACGCAGAGGCATCCCGCATCATCTGCTCGGCTGTATTGGTCTTGATCAACCGACTTGGACGGTAGGTCAATTCGTGGCTAACGCTCGCAAGATCATTGATGGCATTCGAGAACGTGGACGGCTTCCAATATTAGTCGGCGGCACTCATTATTATGAGCAAGCACTGCTCTTCAACGATCAAATCGTTGAACAAACCGAACATTCTCCAGGAGACATGTTCCCCATCTTGCAGGAACCGAACGAAGTCATTCTAGCGAAGCTAAGAGAGCTGGATCCTGTCATTGCGGACCGATGGCATCCCAATGACTACAGAAAGATTCGGCGATCTTTGGAGATATGCCTTAAGACGGGCAGGCCCGCTTCGCAGATATATGCCGACCAGAAAGCTCCCAAGAGCGACCTGCTTAAATCAGACACGGAAATTCACGCAGATGCTTTTGATGAGAAGCCTCCATCTCTAGTCGAATCGACGCTAGTCCTGTGGATTCATGCAACAGCAGACAGGCTCAAAGATCGCCTTGACTCAAGAGTGCTCGATATGGTCAATTCTGGACTATTAGAAGAAGTCCAAACACTAGAAAATATTCTCCTTGAAAATGAAGCCAAGGGGAAAACATTCGATCGAACTCGTGGCATTTGGGTCTCCATAGGTTACAAGGAATTCGAGCAGTATCAAAAAGAAATGAGGTCCACGACTGCCTCAGGCGCAGATCTTGAAAAGCTAAAGCAGGCCGGTATAGAAAGAACACAAGCAGCGACTCGTCAATATGCCAAACGACAAGTCCGCTGGATAAGAATTAAGCTCTTGAACGCTTTACAAAACGCTGGAGCATCGAGCACAACCTTTCTCTTGGACGGTTCCGATATCGAGCAATGGCAAAAAACGGTCGCGGAGCCTGGCTTAGAAATCGTCCGTCAGTACCTGGTGGGTGAGACTCTGCCTAACCCAATGTCATTGTCCGAAGCCGCAAAAGAAATGCTGGCCCCAAAATCTGAAGATCTGAGCCAACGGCCGGATCTTTGGGAGCAAAAGGTCTGTGAAGCTTGTGGAGGAGTCGTTTGTGTTACTCCCGCTACTTGGGAATCGCACGTGAAGAGCAAGAGGCACAAGTGGAATACGACGCCACGAAAAAAACGTGAATACTCGCCGATGATGAAGAAGGATCCGGAGGCTGTTGAGCTAGTGTAATGATGCCATATCAATGATGTGGATATCTCCGATTTCAAAATGGTTCAGTCAGTCTCATGGATCTCGAGGCTTCAATTGAGCAGGTCGAGACCATAGCGGAGACACTAGGCCGAAATAGGAGAATTGTATAGCTACCGGAGCTCAACGCCATCCTCCACACGACTTCCAAACTCATTCCATGCATCATGCACGGTCATTCCCTCTTTCAACATGAATTCCCGAATCGAGATTCGGTGACGCGGATTTTGCTCCGGAATTGATTGGTATTGATTGGTCAGCAACAATACTCGACAGGCTTCTCAAGTCAGCACCTGCAAGGAAAAGGGAAGAGATCCACAAAAGATCCCAAGCCCCTGATCGGAATAGTGCGTCATCACCAACCTGACATCCTCCAGACTCGCGCCACCAAGCTCAATAAACACTTCCAACTCCTCCCTTTGGACAATAAACAACTACAATCCTCGCGACAACAAATACCACATCATCTTCCTATACATTGGATCTTTCTTCTCAACCACCTCTTCACAATCGCAACAATGGCCCCACCGAAGCGCGCTCTCATCGCAATCACCTCTGCTAAAGCAGTCCTCTACCCCGGCGACCAAGTCACAGGTCTCTTCGTCACAGAAGCTCTTCATCCCTACAATGTCTTCAAAGCCGCCGGCTTTCAAGTCGACTTCGTCAGCGAGAACGGCAGCTACGTGCCTGATTGGTTCAGTCTGCAAAGTGATTGGTTGAAAGGCGAGGACAAGATCGCTTGGGAGGATCGCGACTCGGGATTCCGAGCGAAGCTTGATGACTTACTCAGGCCGGCAGATGTGACGCCGTCGAAATATGGCATCTTCTTTGCAAGTGCTGGACATGCTAGTCTGATCGATTACCCGACTGCATCTGGACTGCAGAAGATCGCTAGCGAGATGTACAAGGAGGGCGCAATTATCTCGGCTGTGTGAGTGCTTGCCTCTCCCGACACGCATGATTAAGGCTAACACTTCCTAGCTGCCACGGCGGTGCAATCTTTCCTGGTATCATCGACTCCACCACCAAGAAATCCATCATCAACGGCAAGAAAGTCACTGGCTTCACAACCAAGGGCGAGGAAGACTTAGGTCATGTTGAGAAGATTAAGGAGTGGGGCGTTGCTACCATCGAGTCTTCGGCAGCTGCTTCAGGTGCTACATACGTGAGTCCTGATGGGCCTTGGGATGCATTCACCATCACGGATGGAAGAGTGGTGACGGGAGCGAATCCTGCTAGTGCTACGGTGACTGCTGAGGCTTGCTTGAAGGCTTTTGAGTTGTTGTAGAAGGAAAAGAGACGCTACCGCCAAAGAAAGGGGAGTTCATGTGGCCCATAATGATATTTGATGCTGTCAATTGGAAATGAAGCTTATACACCTTTTCTCACCGTTGCACTCCAGATCCCGATTTCCTTCATCTCACGAATCAACTGTCGATCACACAGAGACAGCCAATACACACTTCGAAATTTGCACCATTGCCGCTTATTCACACCTTCCCTGGCAGTGGATGCTCGGGAGAACATACTGACCGTACCCTTGTGAGTATACTCATGGCCTGATGCCAGAGAACATCATGATGAGACCCATCATTGTACTCACGAATTCTTCCACATGTAGCTCGACACAGACTGCGTACAATCCGAGCCGCGGAACCTGGTATCTTTAAAACTCGAATACCGAAAAATGTTCGGAGACAAGAACGTCGATACAAGCTGCTAATTTCATGGACGGCGTCGTGGCACTAGTAAAAACAGCATTCCAGAGTGAGAAATATCTTTACGCGCAGATCATAAATTATCTGCTTCATCCAGAACTCTATCTAGCTTCTCGGAGCTATTAATTTTCAGGCCCGTCATACTACGCACTGCCACTAATGCCCATCCGATGACCAGGCTGACAAACAATGGTGGACCGTGCATAGCCCCCTTATTCTCCACTCTCTCACATTAAATGTGAACATCGCGTCTCCATTTCGGAATCAAAGACAACATGCCTCACGCTGGAGCCATAGGAGATGGATGGCTTTGCGCGGAAATATGGAGTTTGAAAGAGCTAGGCATGGAGTTATGGATAAGTGCAGAAAAGAGTAAAATGATCTTACGATATTGGTTGTTGCTCAAGATCAACAATGATACGACGATGATGATGGTGGTGATCTTCACTACTACTCGTCAATTATCTTCACCATCATCGAATATCCATTTATTGGCTGATGGCCTATTTTCTCCGTATAGGGTAGGGTTTCTCAAGCTTGTCTCCGGAGATCAACTATGCTTGCTGTTAGCGTGTATCCGCGAATCTCGCGCTTCCCAATTCAAGAAGACTAGCAGGATCTGACGCCATCAAGTCTCGTCGCAGTAGGGTTCCAGAACTTCCCAATCTAGTATTCACCATCACGGCCCCACCAAAACATGAATAGTGGTAAAGCCAGCAGCCAGCTTCCGTAGTAATCTCAACGAGGTTAGCGGCATAAAAGTCTCTACAGAGTACAATATCACTTCGTAGAAAAGGACCTCCCTTTCGGAATACCTGATTAAGTTAATACCTGCTGAGCAGCTGGGTTCTCCACTACATTGCCTGCCAATCTAGGCAGTTGATAAAAATTTGGGATTGCTGTATACGGTAGTTCGTAACTGCCCATCTCGGGTTGGAAAGCTGGATCTTTTCATGCATTCTGGTATTTTTTATTTTACAGCTGTGTAGGGGTCATTCGCGGTAGTACGAGCTCAACAGGAGATCATAGTAATGGATGTTGCAGGATAGAATCGTTGCTTGATCAACCTACTCCACATCATCTTAAGTCTTTCTTTACGATGTTCGGGAGCCACGAGCAATATGCATGCATGCTAGAAACGTTCCAAGTTATCTCCATCCCCTGCGCAACGATTAAAGATATTCTCGTGTTTTCCATCGATGCAGCAAATACCGGTTCGCATGCTGTGGAGGTGAGGACAGGCGCTCACAACCCGCGTACCTGCGGAGGTCTCTTCCCAACTTTTTGAACAACAAGGTTAAGGACTCTGCAGCATATGGGAGCCGAATTGCGCATGACTTGCTCTTAGCAGCCACTGCAGTTGGAATAGGAGAAGTGATCTTCCCACCCACCCTCAATACAGAAACGAACAGTTACATGTTTCGAAAAATGAGGACTCACCGACATCGAACAAGCAAAAACACACTGAAATCTCAACGGGAGGTGAGGTAGAAGAAGATAAACAAAATCTCGTCATAGACTGTCCTTCCAACCTATCCCCATTTCCAGTATACACTTCAGGACTGAACTTACTATTCCCTCTCACTCCATCACGCCGCTCTTCGCAAACACGTTTGGGCTCAATAGATATGCTCTCATCTCCTAGCCAGTACCCAAGTATACTAGAGACCTCCTCTATCGCACCTATAGCCGAAAAAAGCTCCACTCGTAGAAGATTCAAGTTTTTCTCCAAAACCGTCAAGGAAAGTAACTACAAAACCGCTCAACACTCAACCCGAGTTTAAGTGCCTTGTACTGCATTTCCGCAATCCTGAAGATACTCTCCTCATTACCCTCCCTCAAACGTACCCTCCCTCACCCTGACTCCTTCAATCGTCCTCCCCATCCCGATCTCCCTCCCACCCTCAAAACCCCTCTCCATCCATCCATCCGTCCACCTCCAACCCCGGACTCACACACAAAAATTTCAGTTTGCCATTCCCCAAACACCAACTCCCAATTCGGAAGTAGAACAACCCGCCCCCTCCCTTCTTCCTCCATACGGACTACACTCCGCTTCCCTCTCTCTCCTCCCCTCCTACAATCCCCTCTACAACAAAACCCTCACCAACCCCTCCTACACACACTCCGTCCCCCTCTCTCCCCCCCTCCTCTACAAGAATCCCTCCATCATCATTCCCTCCTTCACCGCCTCCATATCACCAAATAGGCAGGCAGGCAGGCAGGCAGGCAGGCAGGCAGGCAGTAGATCACGAGGAGGACAGCGATAAGTAGTACCTAAAAAACGCTAGTTAAGTAAGTGAGTGGTAGGTGGTAGGTCACACCTAGCACCGGAGAGAGGGAGAGGCAGAGGGAGAGGGAGGGGTAAAAAGTCGAGTTACCTAATCTGATAATAGTAGGTAAGGTAGGTAAGGTAGAAAGAAGTAGTGTAAATCCCCTACCTACCTGGAAAGGACCGGCAAACTCCTTAGCCTTAGCCTATACCCCGTAGTATGACTTCTATGCCCCCCCAGATGAGCGTCAGGTGTGATATCTATTAAACTACTTACCAGTTAAGACAGGTCAAACACAGCCGGAGACGTCCCCTGCCCTCTCCTCTCCTCTCCTCACCTCGCCTCATCTACCTCTCCCCCCCTTCCCGTCTACCTACATCATCACAGCATCACTGACTCGCAGATCCGAGAAACTCAGCGAAACCGGATATCAAACAAACCTTTAGTCTGAAGTGGGAGAACAATTGCCCACTATACGAAATACCACTACCAGTTCCACATTTCCCCCCTTCTCCCCCAATAATACCACAACATCACCACCACTCACCACACTGCTCACCACACTGCTCACCACAATACTAGGTAGGTACACTGCTCACCACAAACACCACCATCACCACCACCAATACCACTACTCACCACACCTTTTCTCATCTTACCACTCTCTTTCTTTCCTGATGTTCATTTTACACACCCCGCACTAACTCACTGACCACCATCTCCAACCCTCATAAACCTTCCCAATTGACATACACGGCATCACCATCAAGAAAGAAAGAACACTCGACCAAATCCAAGCTCTTGAACCCACCACTGCAGAAGAATTTCGTTCTCGTTCCCAACGATCAACCGAACTCACAACACCTCACACTTTGGACAACCCAAAAACAAAGCCATCATCACAAGCGAAGCACGTCCGAAAACAAAAAGGGGAGACCGTCATGAAAACCGCATGCTCAGATTGAAACTTTCTTTAATCGACTACTAGTACGACTTGCCACCCATTCATCCGTCCACCTCTCCAGCCCAGACGTCCGCATTTCCAGCAACGCTCCGTGTCAAATCGATCCCAAAAAAGGAAGGAGACGAACACAGAGACAAAGGACGCGGTCGGAGAGGGACCGAATCCCACCACCAACAACAATAACAGTAGAATATTGACCCACGTCAGCTCCATAGCCCACTTCGCAACCCCGAGAAAGGAGAGGTGCCAGACAAGGAAAAAGCAGCAGATGCGCCTAGCCTCCAACCACAACGAAAACAAAGACCGAGAGAATGAGACGGGTCGCCGCCTCAGCCACCTCCGAGCCTGCAGAAGAGGCATGATAATATTCTTCGCATCATTACAAATTTCATAATTCGACAGCAAATTACCTGTCCAAGGATAACTAGCAGGTCATCTAGTGAGACCATAAGGTGAAGAAGTGAAGGGCTCGCGGTCCGGCCTGTCAGCCCATTCCAATCGATGGAAGAGAAGCAGCCAGGATACCGACAATGCCCGCAAAAGCAAAAGTCGAAAACTGAGTTCAAAGGAAAACCTTGTGTAGTACAATGCCATGCTCGTTGAACGTAATAGGCGGAGTTTATGATGCATGCAAAGGAAGACAAGCAGAGCTGTGGAAAAGTTCGTCGTAAGTCATCTCTGACAGGTGGTAGCCTCCACCATCTGATCGTCCACGCAAATCCATGGCTAATAGTTGACGCTCTTGCGCTTCTCAGCAGCGTTGGCCAATTCGAGCAAAGGCGTGCGAATTCGGCGTTGGCCATAGGGACTGCCATCCTCTGATGACACGGGGCTCATCGACTTGCGCTCGCCACCAATCGCTCCATGAGCGGCCGCTCTCAAGCTACCAATGCTTTGCTTTCCACTCAAGCTTCGTCCGCTATCGGAATCGTTGTCAGAGGGAACCGAGAACGTCAACTCGGTCTCCGAGACTGGAGTCATGCTGCCGTTGCTGCCGCTGCCTGGACGAATGCGACGCTCGAGACCGGCGCGCACGAGACTGCTCAGCGCTTGTCGGCGTTGACGGGTGGCGAAGTTCTTGCTTCCATCAAACTTGGTAGTTGGCTTCTCCTTGAGCTCGTCGATCGGAGGTGGTCCGCGCGGCTCGCGCGTAGCATGCTCGCCAGCACGACCTTGACCAGGGCCGAAAGTGCCGGTCAAGGGTGTGGGAGGGATGCCGACGTTGCGGGGAAGGAACGCAGACTTCGGTCCGTCGGCGACGATCTTGGAGTTACTCAAAGCGAGCGACGAGATCTTCTTGTGGTGGCCACGTCGGAATGCGTTGGCGGACGGAGGTGGAAGTGGCTCGACATTGGCAGGAGGCGATGGCGTCTTCTTTGGTGGAGACATGCTGCGCGATGGGAACGGCGAGGTGCGCTCGATTGCTGGCGGCGAGATCTGGGCACGAAACGACGGGGTATCCATGCCGAAACCGGTTGCGCTGTGGCTTGGGGTTGGTGGAGGCGGCGAATTGGCAAGCTGGGGTGCTTCATGGGAGCTGGGGTCGGCAGCATAAGTGGTCTGGCCTGTCAGGGGGTTGTAGACAAGGTAGATTCCCGGGTGACCGGGGACTTCCTGCACAACAGGCTGCACGCTCTGGATGAGTTGCTGGTTGTATATGTTCATCTGTTGAGGAGTGACAGGGGTCTGAGGATACATCTGGTGGCGGTGTTGCTGGTTGAGGTTCATGCCAGCTGAGAAATTGCCGGTCAAGTTTGCGAGCTGCTGCTGGAGCATTTGCTGGCGTAGAGCCAACATCTGCTGCTTGTGATACATGGCCGCGAATTGAGGATCCTCGACGCCGTCGTCAATCTCGAGAGAGGGTGGAGCCAAAACCTGCTCAGGGAGAGCGTAGAATTGCTGGCCTGGAGCGATACCGTATTGCTGCTGCTGTGTAGGAAAGTGATTACCGACGGAAGTCTGTGGGGCCTGTTGGTGGCGCTGTTGATTCATGCCTTGTTGGTTCTGGTAGGAATAGCGGGAACTGTCAAGACCAGCGTGCTGAGTCTGATTATAAGGAGCGGAGGCTGGGACGCCAGAAGGAGTCTTGGGAGCTGTGCGCAGGCCAGCCAAGAGGTAGGAGCGACTGGTGCGTGGAGTCGGGGCGGAGTCGTCGACCTGGTTCTCGTTCAAAGCACCAAGCTTTGGCGGAGATGCGACACTCAATCGCTTCAAGCCCGTGGCTTTACCACGGTTGCCATAGCCCATGCTTGGAAGACCGATGGCATTGCCAAGGTTGGAAGAAAAGTTTTGGTTGTTGAACGACATTATAGCAAGGCCACCAGGGTCTTGTCTACAGATAGATGTGCGAATTAACACGGATGGGCACTGGCCTCGAGAGCAGGAAGGACAGGGTGGTTGATGGAGATGTGCAGTGAAGTGATGAGAGCAGTTGTCAGGTCAAACGTAGTGGGAGAACGTCCGAGGGTCTCGAGTGCGACGACGCGTGAAGGTGCGTTAATTGATGATTTTGACGGACCCGGAGGACAGGCTGGCTGGTTGTGGGTTCGTAGCGGGCGGTTGGCGATTGACGTGTGATGGCGTGACGTGAAACGTTGAACCTGGCGACGGAGACTGGCAGCGCTCGAAGGGATCGAATTACGGGATTAGAGTTTGTCGTATTGGAAGTGGATGGAATAAAGGTCGTGACGAGCACAGACGGATGCTGGGGCTAGATGAAGACCGGTGTGGATACTGAAGATGCTTCGGTAGGACGGGACGGAGTGGCGGGTCGCGATGTGAAAGCGATGGATCTTGTCGTGTCGAGGCAGGCAGCGGACTAGGCAGCAGTGCGGAGTGGAGTCGTCGTACCGAGTAGTAGAATGGCAGCTAGTGTATGAAGAATGAATGCAACGCGAGAGGGCGTGTCGATGTGGTGGTGGTGGTGGTGGTGGTGGTGGTGGTGGTGGTGCAGTGCAGTGCTGGAAGCTGTTCTGAGACTTCAAGTCCTGGGAGGCAGCGGGCAGAGCGACACGACGTGACCAAGCGGATAGTGGGATTATAAGCTCTAGAAGATGAGGCTCGACGGGGGAATGAAGGAGAAGCGAAGAGATGGGGTTGTGGGCGAGGGCGAGATTTGGGGGGGACGGAGGATGGAGGCGCGGAGGGTAGAGAGGAGGGAGTGGGAGTTCTGGGGAAAGCTGAGGTGCTGAGGTGTTCAGGCCAGAGGGATGGAGGATGGGAGCTTTCAAGGGAAGGGCCAGTCATAAGAGTCGAGGGCTCCCGGCAGCTAACCCAAGGAGAAGACGACTAGGCTGCTTTGCGACGGGGGCCCAATCACGGAAGCGAAGACGACTGAACGGCTGCGTCCAGTTGCATTCAATTGCATTCCCTCTGCATGACAGCGTCTAGATCTATTCGCTTCACTCGAGGCCGGCCAGCGTGCGCTCTACAGCCAGAGCGTCGGTGCAGGCACACGAACAGCGACAGACAGAGAGAAGGGGAGTCGAGTGGACAATCTATTTCGAGTGTTTCATAGTGTTCAGTGCCGGTGCGTGCGTGAGCCCAGGCCATCGACCATATCAATTTCTCCAGGAGTCTATCCGTACGAGTCCAGCTCGTCCCGGCCTCTGCACTCCCTCGAACCTGTGTCCTGTGCCCGAGCTCAAGACAGAAGACAGAAGACAGAAGACAGAAGACAGATGGACAGATCCATCCATACTCCATAGACCTGTTGGGACTTGGGACCGTTTTGGGTCATCGTCGGCCTCTCCCCTGGGTGGATGGTTCTAGCGCCGTGTCCCCCAGCGAATCAAAGCCGCGTTGCAGGCCATCAAACTCTGCATCCACTTGAGTGCCTTCACAAGTCGCGCTCTCTCTGCAAGACACATCTGCCAGCGCGCACTTTGCTCCTTTCAAGCGCCGCTCTACTCCAGACACACTGCGCCCAGCGTCGAGAGCCTGCTCGAGCCTGCTATTTCTGCCGACAACGTGCAGCCTCTCAGCGGCTACCGTTGAAACGACGACCAATAACACAAAACACTCCCGCCCACTGCACAGGGACGTCTGTCGGCACCTTGGCCTGTCATATAATTTATTCCATCCATTCAGCCGTGGCTCACGCTGAGGGACTCTGTTTTCATCCAGCACTGAATAAGTTTCCCTCCTTGGCGAGGCGGTTCTCCCTGCACCCATCACGAGTGCTCCACCTGCCTCCATCTATCTTGTGCGCGTTGAAATCTGCATGACCAGCATCTTCCCAATCAAAAACGGTCAATTGTCGGCAGATGGACTGCCCACATACTGTTTGCAATAATTATAACATCGTCGACGGGCTCCCTTCCTGCCTCATGTTTCCATTCAACTCCTGCGGTAGCCAGTAGAAGGGACCTAGATGCGATGATCAGTCCACCGCAATCAAAAAATTCGTATACAGCTTGTACCCGCTCTCTGATTGGCTCTTACAGCCTATCCTCAGTTTCACATGGGATCGACTTACGGCTTCACTACGGCCATTGCAGTTCTGACATTCCTTTGCTGGCCATTCCACCTCAGTCCACAATAATTCACGGCGCAAGGCACTCTCTGCAGGTCACGGGTGTTGTACCTGCTGACTAACAAATCCCACACGGGACCCGCCCTACGCAGCCAGCAAATCCTGGCACCCAGCCAAAAACCCACTTCAAGACTAGATCCAAGGCCACATGAAACCTAACGTCCACACCACGCGCGACCTCCATTTCTGCTGCAGAGTCTGCACTCTGCAGACACGACTTTCGCCACCCACGCCCTGCCCACAAGACAAGCCAAAGACAAGGACACCTCAATCTCCCGCGCCAAGCCACTCCGCCCGCAGAAAAGAGCCTGACGTCAAATTTCCTGCTGCCTTCCAAGACCCACTCCCATGTTCCGTCCGCAGGAGAACCAAACCACATTATCCACATACAGTACCTACGCTTTGTCATTACTCATTTCACACCAAGCGCCCCTGAAACGTCGTCCTGCAACCCACCGAACCCACTAGTGGTGGAATCCATGTTCCGTTTCGTTTCACCCGACCCACCGCCCGCACCTGCATCCCTTACCTGCGAACCCGGTTCCAGAAACCACTGAGACCCCGATCGAGGCTGCGAGCATGCATCCCCGTACCTTCTTCTTCTTCTCCAGAAGTTAGGTAGGTAGGCCGTTTCCTTGCGGATATCGCGAGATCGAATGTGAATACCTTCCAAAGCTTTGGCCTTTCAAAGGTGCCAAGGGACGTAATCCCGTTTTACTGATACAGCTTCCAGAATAGTCGAGTCTGTACTGAATTGCGAATCAGAACTCGTCGTCGGTAATGTTCCTCTTGATTAACAACGTTGGTTGTAACTGCGAAGAAGATATAGAAACCTCATGTTCTCGATGCGAGGATTCGCCCACTGTGAATCTTACTATAATCCATCGGAACTATAAGTAGTACTTCATTACTTTTCGCACTTGGAATTCCACGCAAATAAAATTCATTCCAAATTCAAAAGTCCTTCTTTTCGTACGGACTATTCTCAGAATCGCGCTTACGTAAATTCGAATTACGCCTATCGCACAACAACAGTCTTACATTTCTACTACTTATACACCGAGTAGTAACAATAACAGGAATCACAACTACTACTTAAAGTTTAAACTATATTCTCCGTAGATATCTAAAGAGAACCTCAGAAGCTTTATAACTAAGTATATAATGCAAATAGAAAGAATCTTTGTATCTTACATGTTATCTTACCAACGAATTGATGTCTATACCTTATTTTTAACTTACGTATAATAGCTACGTCTACGTCTACGTCTACGTCGTTCTGGTTATCAGTAATTCATAGGATAAGCTATAAGTACCCTTTTCCTTTCTAGCAACCTTCTACTTGCCTTACATTTGTTCATTTCAATCCCCTATAAAATCCTATTTAGTATACTCCATCCTCTCTCTCTCCCTCTCCCTCTCCCTCTCCCCTCCCAATCCAAAGTCCCACAACCACAAACAAACCCCACCGCTACAAAAAAACACCTCTCTACAAACCCACCAGATCAATTCCAACAAACCCACCTAACCAATTCCAACAAACCTCACAAAAAAGCCCCTCCTCACAAAATTCCCAACCACCAAAACCACCCAACTCCCCTTTTCCAACCCCCAGATCCAAAATCACTCTCCCCTCTCCTATCATGAAAAAACACCTTTATCACGAGAACAAGGGGGAAATACGAAATACGAATAATCGAGATATCGAAAGAATCCCGTCCGCATTCAGTATATCAAACACAAACAGCAACCGGGTAAAGAAACGCATCGCGGAGCGGAGCACTACGGAAGGACAGAACAGCGTGATGAAATACGATAAAAAAGCGATATCGATTCGACATCGACGCGCGGTTACTATGGACAAGAGGCAATGTCGATTCGACGCGCGTTACTATGGACAAAGGGCCACTGCTAGACCGCCAGCGCCGCCCCGTTGCAAAGAACTCAGTTTGGAGACAGGACCGCTTCGGGTACTCACTATTTCCTATCCTCAGCCTCGCGGTCCTCAGTCTCCCGGTGGTGATGCCTAACGGCCCATCGTGGGCAGACCCATATTCGCCACAGAACAATATCCCGCTGGGTATCTTAAAGTGCCTCGACCTCAAGTATATCCTCCCATTCAGTAGATTCCACATTCCCAACATCCTCGACTTCGAAATCTTCGACTATGTGAAAGATTGGCCTCCCCGGACAATTTTGCGGCCTAACGCTAGCTTACTGATGTTGAATAAATTGAAGTGTACCGATATAAGCTCCCCCGACCTCGACAAGGAGGTATACCGGCTAGAGTGGGCGCGTGGCCAATGACGTATGGTGAAATGCAAGAAGAAAACATCCGGAAATCTAAGGGATCACTAGTACCTGCGCATAGGTGAACGAGACCGTGAACGGTGGCCACCATAACCGCCAGCTTGATGGAATGAACGCTGTTCTCGGTCTGGAATCCTTCCATGGCCTGTCTTAGGTGGGTTGCCAGCATTGACGGATGCGTCTGTGTTTCGTGTCAGTTTAGAGCCCACGAACCTGCGTCCTGTTGTGACAAGAATGCGAGCCACCATCCGTACAATAGTGTAGATCTTACCTTGGCTGAGGACACCCAGACCTGTCGGAACCTTCTTGACCAGAGTGCGCAGAATATCGCCAATCTCACCCTTAGCATTCATAACGAGAACATTGTGCCGTCCATTAACAGTATCCGCGTAGCGATCCGCAGTGAGCAGCTCCCCCTTCAGGAACTTGAATTCCGTGTTACGGACATTGCGGCGACCGTCCTTAACCAAAGTACCATATCCATTATCATTGGCGACCACAAGACATTGGCGCTGCAATGCTTCAATAAGATTGGGAATCTCATGAGCTGGGAACGGTGCATTGAAAGTTGGGTGATTGTGGGCATGACGACGCGGTGGCGGGAATGAAGTAGGGAACGGTGAAGGTGATGCCCCTGCATTCGCTGCCGGACCTGTAGGTGCGATTATCTGCTGCGATGGTGCTACTGGAGTCTTCGGTGTAGCATCTCCTGCTCCAGCAACCTTGAATCCTAGCTTGAGCTCCCTACGAGCGGCATCACTGGAGCTGATATAGGCCTCGAGTAACACAGGCCCCAATGGTGGTCTTCCACGCGTGAGTTTGCGTAGCAGAGGTACATACTCCGGTAGTCCTGTCAGCTCCTTGCAATTCGCGTTGATATAGCCCATAATGCGCTTCATCAATCCTTGGTCCTGGTGCTGGGCGGCAATGTTGGCTACCTTGTCAATCAGGACCCAGATACCATGCACAGACTTGGGATAGCCGCTGCATAGACGTTCAGCGCTGGTGCGGCGCAGCTCAGCGAAGCCAATTTTAGCGGCGTATAGGTAAAGGTCAACTTCGCGCAAGAACAGATCGTATGTTGCCTTGGGTACCTCGACAGCATTCGGACTATCAGCTAACCTAGCTGCCCACTCGTGAGCGGTGCCAGTGGCGTCCAAATATTCCAAACGCGTGTGAGGCATGAACGGCTGGTAATCGCCTTTTTCTAGATACTGCTTCAAACGTCGTAGCGACTGAAAATTGGGTGTAGATCCGAGGTTGTGGATACCATCCTCGTTGGCGCCTTCCTTCAGCATATTAAGCAGCACGTCCTGGGGCAGCTGAGATAAGCGCTGCTTCGGAATAACCTGATCTTCTTCACTTCCTTCACCTGTGTATAGCAGACACGCGGGAATTTCAAGGATTGGGTCAGAAGCTGGAGGGGTAGGAACGCCGTTCTCTTGTTTTACCTGCATTTGGGCAACAGGTTGTGCGAGCAGTGGCTGCTGTATTGCAGGTTGTCCATTCTGCTCCAGTACCGGCATCTGCTGCTGAGGTACCCCTTGTACGTATTGCTGCTGCTGCTGCTGCGGCGGTACTCCTCCATTGTATATAGGTCCAGAAGACGTTGGTTGCGGTCGATTTTCTGCTAGGAGGCTCTCCAGGCCGGACATTGGATCGGCTGGGTTTGAGTAAGAAGAGGCTCCATTCTGTGGCTGGGCTAAAGACGACGCATTCGCTGAGTGGAGACCTGGGATATGGTCATAGCCTGACATGTCTGGGTTGGAAGAAGATAATCGTCGACTGTTCGAGGTGCGTGGGTGGAGGCTGTCTCCAATACGGTGTCGTCTAGGGTACCTTTGCTTGCTGGTGTGGTGAGCAATGAACAATGAAGTTGTGTATGAGTTTGCGCCCTCGTAGTTGATGGGCTTTTAGTAGTTGTCGATAATCAGACTGATATCGTGGTGAAGTGTTTGTATGAGGTGTTGAGGATCAACCTCCCCACCGCCAGTTCAAAAAGCACTGCGCACGGTTCTCGTCCCTGTGTCCCCAAGATCCAGCCATCACGGCGTTGCTGGAGTTAACGAATCTACTAATTTTCATCTCGAAGCGCAATATGTCAGCTGCAAATGATCCGGCGAACCAATTTCAGATTGTTAAAAAAAAAGACGTGGACACTTGGCACGGAATCGGCTTTGAAATACTAGTGCAGATCCACACTCACCGCCATCGAAGTATCGTAACAAAACTATATGACCGATGAGGATTCGGCTGTCACCGCTCTAATAAGGTTATATAGTCATATAATCTACGTTTATCAGGTTCGGACCGGTATAACCTGCTCATCACCGGCAGAAACATCAGATACTCCACTTATTATTGAGCAGATTCCGTACCAAGTCTTTCTCGCAAGCACTATAAATGGGCGCGACGTTACAAGGCCCATCTGTTCTGTGGAAGAGTGCGTACAAGTACCTTCTTTTACACCCTTGCCATCTCTACGGGAGGTAATGCGGATCCAGACTCTGGTATGATGAGGAAGGTTGCGCGAGTTACGAAGTTGAAACGTTGCTGAGGGTGATAGTGACCCGGCCCATCTGAACTAAGATATTTCGACTTCAAACAGTAACGTCCGAGAAGGAATCTACTTGTGAGGATTGCAGGTTCTTTTCCCGAAAGAAAGGAGATGGAAAGAGTCTTGCCCATACTGATTCCCATTTGGAACTGTTGGCTTGAACCTGAAGATTCGGCCAGCCAGCGACTCCTCTCATCTTCTAAGTGATGCCATTCCCACCCGAATACGTATATTCGTAGTCATGTAAGGTCTTCGATTGTTGAATCTCCATGCTTCTCATATTTGAGGCATACAACAGCGTAGAGTTGACGTAACTCGTTCAAGTCATGGATGTTGACAATTTTTCGTCAGAAATCTTCGTTCAAAATATTATATTAGGAATTTTAGCCATGACTTTCCGCCAAACAAGCAATCTAACCCTGAAGATACTGGCCAAACATCGCCGATAACCATGCATCACAACTTCGCAAGAATATCTCAAAATGGTGCACAAAAAATTTATTGACTGTGAATCCTCGTTGAAGCCGTGGTCTCGATTCTTCACTGGATATTGTTACATGTACACGCCATACATCATTACTAACAACCAGTCCATTCTGATCAGTAACATCACAGCCGATTCTCTGCTATACGTTCCATCTGCGATCCAATCTTGCATTCTGAGAGTCAGGCCACATTTTCAATTCCCTCGAAGCTTGTGGAAGCCTCCGCATCTCTATCAAAATGCCCAAAACCTACCCATCTCATCAACTGAACTGGGGAATGATGAGGAGGTAAGGGATTAGAGCGTGAGATGCAGTTAAACACGGAGCTGAAGAGGGGAGCTTGATGATAAGCAGTCAAGGCGACAAAAGGCGTGGTTGTCAAAAAGTAGTATCAAAATGGTTGATAGCAACGTCAAGAATCAATTATGAGGTACTTTCACTCCAGTTTGAGCGACTTGGTTCGTCCTCTGCGATCCTGGTTTTATATGCTCCTCAGCATAAACATCTCGTGGGCAATGAGAACCGTTGCATGGTTGAAGGATGCATTTTATTGAGCCAGTGCACATAATTGTGAAAGAATTCTCATTCGTGCGCTTAAAGTGAGTCCTGCTTCCGAGAAACACCTAAAATATCAACTCGGGCTGCGACATATCAGGGTTTGGTCGATTTGGTTGCTCATAGCCAGTCTGAAAGAACTGTTAGAAAGATCTTGCGGCATTGAAAACAGTCGTGGTGCATACTCATACACTATCAATTCAATGCTCAAAAGTGGCTGGAGTGTTCGGATCTACCTGCCTTCCTTCGACACGGCCAAAGGTACCCAAGTCGATGTCTCCAGGCCCACCTTGCCCATCTTGCAAATCCACCAAGCCGATGATCGCTGCTGCCATGATTAATATGCAATGCATGTCACCTTCAGGTTGTATCCGCCTGCCATAATAGACTCCATATGCCGTTATGCCCTAACAACGATCAATACATCACTTCCGGGTATCGCAAACAAACAAATAAAATATGGAAACGACGCGGTGTCCATTCCAGCATGAACTCACGTCGCGTTGCGCCCCTCTGCCTTACAAACCTAGCTGCGCCGAGGAAAAATGTGCAATATCATATTATGCATGGCGTGTTTTGGAAGGGCGAAGTACGGGCTTCGCAGGCTATCCAGTGTTCTCACTGATGCTCAGTGGCTGTCTTCGGAGTGACTATCGCAGAGGTCGACTGCGAGCCGTGGGTCTGATCTGGAGCGCTTGATAATTTCTTCGAGCAATTCGACGTCAACAAATGTTTCCTCAATATCCTCCTCTTGTATTCGGATAGGAGATGCCTCACCAGATTCATTGTCAGTGCTATCGCGATCAGCAAAATAGCTTTTGGGTGTAGTGTAGACATCCGAGCCCCACTCGTGGCAAGTCTTCAGAGCACGCGCGTGGAGATAGGTGACGCGTTTTTTGCTCTTGTTGTGGAAGAAGTAATGCAAGCTCCAGAAGGACGGCTCGAAATCGTCCAACGGATTCTCTTTTGGATTCCAACTGTAAATGTCGCATTTCTCGATGTCCATTTCGGAATCAATGATGCGCCACATCTTTATGCCCCAGAGAAAGCTGCCACCAGGTGTGTGAAGTCCACTCTGGAAACGCATGCCATGCGCTCCAAGTATCTTGTCGTCAAACGCGTTCACGACATCATCTAGTGACCGTTCTTTGGAAAACTCGTACGGCTTCGGCGCCTTGAAGAAGTCGTGGTCAGGGTGGCACGCGTTCAGGGTAGATAGCATGTAGCCAAATTTGCGACGATTGGCGCGAACGCTGAGGGGGCCGAAAGGTGACGCGCGTGCTAGGTTTGGAGGAATCGGGTGGCTATGTCTGCTGTTACTGCTACTTTTGCGAACGGATTCTGACTGCGCGAAGGCGACAGCCATTCGAAGACTACGCTGGTAGTCCTCATCGAGTTCATTCTCAAGCTTGAACTCCAATTTCTTATCATCTTTGGTAGGCTTGCAAGTGAAGAGGTCACATCCGCCTTCAATGATCACACCTTCGTTCTCGAAGTTGAGGGCCGCATCGACAATGTCGAAATTGCGCAAAGGCATATACTGGCGAACTGTTAGCATGGAAAGGGGCTCACCGGGGCTGGAGAACTGAACCTGCCTTCATGATTGAGTTACGCGTATAATAGAAGACCTAAATGATGAGTTGGTGATAATGGTGTGATGGAGTTTCTCCAAATCGCCAAAGACGTGTTGATTTCAAATCGATCGTACGTGGTCCTTCCCACGCTGTCGCGTCTCTCGTTTCGTATCGGATTCTCGGATCTGGACAAGGCGCACTGACTCACAGATCTGATCAGTCTGAGAGAGGCGTCAAAGGTTACTGAGAAACCACTGATGGGTGCGGTGGTTGAGATTGTGCGACTATGTTGGCAAGACTGCGACAGCGCTTGTTCGTGACTGGGCCTGGCTGGGTGCGAGGAGTGATCACAGAATACTGTAACTACCAGACTATACGTCTAGTAGGCTCTGGTGGTGATGTGGGCGTTCATAGTGATGTTGTTGATTGTTGAGGAGTGGTCAGATTGCGCATCTCCGCCCTGTTTGGAGGTTGCGACGGATCTTGCCCCACATGACCGAGATCGACCACGTGATGATGAGCAAGGCCTCCATCGCTCTTAGTTTCGGACATATTGGATGAGTGGATGTGTGCACAAGGCGGGTGTACTGGTGGAGGATGATTCTTGGTGGTTGTTAGCATTCATTGGACTTGTCTTCTATTCTTGCGACAGGAATGATCAAGCCTTGGTTGACCACCACGTAATCCGGGCAAGCCGCGCCAGTGGTTGATGCACGTTGTCCAAGTATTTGATCATTGATTGCTGTCAATCCACTGTTGCCATGAATCCTAGGAGTGGAGAGGATCCTGGTCGTAAGAATACTTTTTATCATGGTCTTGACGATTCAGTGATCAGAATGTGCCGAGCCTGGGGTTCTGGAACAGCCACTCATTCCTTCAGAACGCGGTCAACCTAACAGCGGAATCGCAGCTATTTTGGCGATTCGAGCAAGACAAGGCCCTGGAGATATTGAAGGCTCCATTTCGACGATCTTGAAGCTCACATGAAAACCTAACACGTCATGCAGATAGCCTCAGTATCCGGGTTGCGTGATACTGTTTGCGTAATAGGTCATGACTGAAAATAGCGTGCAGCCCCAAGGCTATGGAATCATGTTTGGTGACTTGATGACTGCCTGTGATGGCGTAGTGTCATCCAATGCGGGTCAATTCGATACTGCTATCTTGTACATAGAGTGCATTCCGCAAAACGGCTGATCTCTACCTGTGGCAGAGTCACTCAACGAAGACCCATTGTTAGCGCACGACCATGCTCCGAGGACCAACCACTATCGATGGTTACCTCATGATAGGTGTCCTGCTTTCGCCAATCCAAACCATACAGTCAAAAGGCTGATCCTGCCATATGACGTGTCTTCACGACGACATCGGCTGGCCACTCGATCAAGCCGTAGCTTATAGCATGCCAGAGCCACGAAGTTTCTCTATCACCGCTTCTTCGGCCTACATTTCAGAAGTATCAGCCTATGCCAGTGATGTTAGACATGGCAGATCGACCAGCTTTAGGCGGAAGGTGGGTGAAAGAGCTCCTAGCGAGTACGTATTTTTAGGACGATCGAATCGCTCCGTGATATTACATGAGCTTAGTGATGCCATCATCCTCAGCCTGGCGGAAGCGATAGAACATATTAGTCTGAGTCGAGTGATGAAGAGAGGGCCATGTACTTCGGGGGATGGTCGGCTGCTATCCCACAACACCACTTACCTCCATGTCTTCCAGACTGTCTTGCTGGCCAATACATCGAAGGACGTTCTTCTTACTGCTTTCTTGCATCTCGCCAGCGAGGAGCAGTTCGTCAAGGATGAAGTATGCCTTTTGAAAGTTGAAGATAATGTCAAGTTCGCACACATTGCCATAGTATTTGTCCATCTGCTCGACAAAGCGGTGCACGATCTCCAAGGTAATGAGCTCATTATCGGTGGAGTCTATCCCGGCGATGAAGAAAAGAGAGGCATAGCGACGGTATACGATCTTGGTGTCTTTGCCATCTCGTCAGTAGTGTCCAGAGTAGCGGCACGCGAGTGTTTGGGACGAACCTTTGTACTCAAGAAAGTTACACATTCTTGTGCGACGAGCAAGAACCAGCTGAGAGACATCTTTGACAATTTTGGCCTTGTCCTTGGGTGAAAGGGTACTGAACCACTTTGCGAGACGCTCAAGGATGGTCAGAAATGCGGTGTCCTGGCAAACGTGGAGGCGGGACTTACGACTTTACCCTGTCGCGAGAGCAGGATGAGGTATCTTGATCATGTCAATCAGTGTTGATAGACCGGTATGGCAGTGTCCATACCTAATCGCCATATGGGCGGCGCAGAGTCAACGGAGAGCACAGCTTGTTGTCGCGGGAGTGGTTGGGCTGGGAGAGAAGATTTAGTGGAGCGTAGGAGACGAAGTGGCCCCGCTTGACCTCTTTCCCGTCTTCACCATGTCCCGCTGTGCTGCCATTACAAACCACTTCCAGTTACTAGGACCTCCCAATCGTATCAGTATCCACAAACCTCCCTCTATACCTATTCCCATGTAGAGAACAGGTTAAGAACCCTTTACACCCAAGGAATCTGGTTGCAAAATCAATCTTCTCAATTTCCCACTGGAGAGGACAAGATGAAGCTTGTCTTGTCAACTTCGTGAGCGCAGTTTGGATCTCGACAGCGACGGACAGCGGCTTACACGCAGTCAGTAACATAGTTAGCGGATCAGCCTCGGTCATCGGACGTGCCAGCACAAAATCAGATTCAGAGCTCACAAACTCTCTACGCTCCAACTTTACCCAGCGACGGGATTCCGCCGAGGACGAAGATGACTCTTACAGTTCATGGACGACACAAGAAGGCGATAAACTATTCATTCCATCCGTAGACTTCTCTACATCAGGTCTCGCGGAAGAGCGAGCGGCATACGACATTACCGTCAAATTATTTTACCTCCCGAATATACCACCTTCGAAGAGATGTGAGCACACGAAGGAGGCCATTGCACTGGTTCTGAAGGAGTTGCATGTCGAGAGCATAGATTTGCTCATCGTCTCATACCCAAACATTGTCTTCGACGCCGAGGATGAATCCGAAGAGGATGACATATCGAGACAGGACACACCTTCAGCAGACTCCGATGCACAATCAGCCGTTGGGCCTGAAGATATATCCTCAATGATCAGGACATGGCGCACAATTGAGAAGCTCCATGAGAGCGGCACTGTTGCGAAGATTGGCATCGCCGAATTTGGCACCCAGCACCTAGCCAGATTTTTAGACGAAGCGAGAATAAGGCCTGCAGTGAATCAGATCAACGTCCGAGATTGCTGCGTCGTGCCAAAACCTCTCATCATGTTTGCAAAGAGAGAGAAAATCGAACTGCTCACGCACAGCGATGTTACTAATATCCTCCCCCGGGGAACACTGAGAGAACTTCTCGGTCCAGGTGATAAAGGCGTCGGAGTCCTTTCCTCAGGATCTGAGACCGAGAAGACCCCTGATACTAAGGGCTTGAATGGAGATGTCGAGCCTCAGTGGGTTATCAAGTATACGGCCGTGGTCAAGGATAGAGGTGTCGTGGAGAATAAGGGTTACTTTGCTGTTGCTGAATTGAAAGCATCATGATCATGGATACCTCATCTCACCTCACAAACTCACATAATCTTGGGGAACGACAATGCAGGCACTCTCAGCGGCACACCTTGATGCTGGAGTGAGGCGTTGGTAACCGCCGTCGTATCCGGATCTGTACCAGGAACTGGAGGGCAGATATCACGGCCCTGACAAAACATTCGTCCTCGGACATTGGGATTGCCTGTGGTACACTCAATCATAGACATTCCACGGCGCGAGAAAAGTATAGAGCGTTGTGGTGTCACTCACAGATAATGAAAGATCCCACCTCTTTCACACACCTCCGCGTGCGCCTGTTGTTCTCATATTGATATTGGCACCTCCACTCAGCCATTGCGAACATTGTTTGCGTCTGGGCGATGGATTGTGCGCTTCGAATGTTACGTGAAAATTCGAGGCGGAACAACCAAATGAGTGACTATACGAGCAATCTGTTGGTGTTCATCATCTGGTCTTTCATGCTGTCCGAACAGGAACGAGAGCGTGGCAGTGAAATTCAGGCCAGCCAGACTCAGGCCAGCACTCGACGTTATTGTGGGACATTCCCTACAAACGACTCCTCCCTGGCTCCCTGTCACCTCGAGCTTGGCTTTGACTTGTCGAATATGCTTGGTTGAATCTGAAGGTGCATAGTCTGCCACGCAACAATCTTTCTTCATGGCATGGCCTTGTTTGGTGGATTGGCTCGTGGACATGTCACCCCACTCTTCCTTGAGAGGCATCATTGTCGCAGCTTCTGAATGGACGATACGTTGGACATGCTAGTGCTACACTCTAATGTCTGACGCATGGCATTACGATGACGAACAGTTGCACTATCAAGGGCCTAGCATAGCACATCGTTCGTTCTTCTGAATACAGATCTGGCCATTGAGGGGATTGCCATCTAGCCGCGATCCTCAAAATTCTGGTCGGTATGCCAATCAAGCGTCTATCAAATTGCAAAGAAATTGAGCGAGACTAGCACCGCAAGGAGTGCTATAGGAGCTCCCATCTAACCTGATCACTCTTCCGATCGATTGACTCGAGCATAGTAACGCAGTGCACTGACGTTGACTTTCACTGATGATCGAGTGGACGATGTCATTCGCCTGCTCGCCTTATTTGCTCAAAATACGATACAAGTTTTCTCCTGAGACAATTTTTTAGTGACCTGAAAATGGGTCGAACGGCAACAACACTCATGGGCCTGAACCACATCTGCGCTACATACGCGCCAAGTTCGAGGCTCACCCACATCACTGGCTTCCAGATTTGTCAGATTTGTAGATTGGCTGACTGTCTAGTCTCGATCTGATGAGGCTGACGTTCATCCATCCCTACAGTTTATTTTGAATTGTGCACATGCCGAGCACCTGGTCCGGCAATCGATCATGGCTCGACTCCATGGCTCGAATCGAGAGTCATTTTGTCGAAAGTCCGATTGGAACTTACAAGACGACCTCCTGTAAGCGAGCACGTGGAATATTCGATCCACAGCGACTCAAGTCCTACGTAGAGATTGCTTGTATGGTCGTGAACTGACGCTTCAATCACTTTGGACGACAACGGCTCGGCGCGCCCAGCCTGAGTCCGGGTAGAATGGAATCTCAAAGGACTCTCAAACTGTACCTCTTGACGACCAAGAATTTTAGGCCACCCGGAGGATGCTTGTTATGATACCATTACACCACGAATGGACTGCGTCGTACAGAGGATGCGAGAATAAGGCTCTCTCCACATACCCTACACCTTTTCGCACGAGGCGGAGCACTCTCGATGGCAGCGATGTCCCTCCTTGGTTTCGGGCCTGGGTATTCTTAGACAGCCATACAATGTCGATGGCATCGTGTCCCTCATTCGTTTTGGGCCTGGATATTCTTAGACAATCATACAGGTCGCCCTATTGACAACTTCGTTCCTAGATCGATCTTGCCATGATCTTGGGATATATAATGGGCGGGTTTCCTCCTCGATGTTCAAACCATCAACTCAACATTCAAACATCCTACAACATCCACTCAACATCCAACCGTCTCATAACAACAATTCAATCAAGAAAGCAAAAAACTCGTTGCAATATGATCAATCCACTCAAGCTCGCTGTCTTTGGCCTCTTGGCTGTCAGGTAAGCTCAAACACACCAGCCACTCCAGCTCTTTCCGCTTTAGTCTTGATCGATCATTGAGACCCTTCAAGCATCGCGTTGACATCAACTAACACGCAACAGCACCTCCGTTCTTGCCACCGAAGCCGCCACCGACGGTAAAGCTGCCGTCGCAGCTCCAGCTGATCACCCATATGGCTACGGCTATGATAGTCATGGTGGTCGCCCTGAGTGGGAGCATGGAGCAAAGGGTGGTGATTATGGTCACGGTGGTGAGAAATATGGTGAGAAATATGGCGGACGTGGTTACAAGGCTAAGCGCAGTACGGCCGCTGACGCTAAGGCCAATGAACCCTATGGTTACGGTCATGGTGGGCATGAAGGTCGCCCTGAGTGGGAGCATGGAGGAAAGGGTGCTGATTATGGCAAGCATGGTGATTATGGTCACGGTGGTGCAAAATATGGCGGACACGGATACAAGGCTAAGCGCGATGCCGCCGCTGTAGCGGCCGCTGACGCTAAGGCTAATGAGCCCTATGGCTACGGCTACAATGGGCATGAAGGTCACCCTGAGTGGGAGCATGGAGGAAAGAGTGGTGATTATGGTCACGGTGGTGAAAAGTATGGCGGACGCGGATACAAGGCCAGGCGTGGTGAGGTCGCCGTAGCTGCCAGAGATGCTAAAGCTGACGGGGCTTGGGGGTATGGCAAAGATCATGGTCATAGTGGTGACTGGAAGGGTGGCGAGGAGTATGGCAAAGAGCATGAACATGGCGGTGAGTGGAAGGCTGGTAAAGAGTATGGCCATGGTCGTGGATGGTAGATCGTTTTGGTTTCACAGGTGCTTGGGATCGTCAAAGACGTGATTGGTGCTGGTGGGTGAGCGAAGATTGGACATTCTAGCACACAGACTCTCTTTTATGATTGGGAAATGGAATCGTTTACTTTTGTGGTCTTCGTGTTTTCACTCCGCTTTTCTTTAGCTCTTTCCATGCTTCAAATTCGCTCCCTGTGATTAATGCGGCTGCAACTACCACATCTATCGCTGCATTAGTAGCGCATGGTATCTATAAGAACCCGGCGTGCCTTGAATATGAGCGTGATACATATTCTCTCGAACTCACGTAATCATTCTCGAATCCCTCAGGCTCGAGTCCTACGGTACACTTCACTGAAAGCGAGCTAGCCCAAAACGTTACACGGTTACAGCCTCATCGACCGATCGAACCAACCCCTGAACCCACTTTACCGCCACTCCGCTGTTTCTTCCTTCTTCATCACCCCTTCACTTCATCAACATCATTCAATCAACGAGATATGGACTCTTCATCGCAATAAAGGCTCGTTCATCGCCATCGATTTGTATACAAATTGTGCGTCAGCCCAACGACAGTTTGCTCAGGCTGACACTGTATGAAGGCGCTCAACGAGCTTGATCTTGATTCAAGAGATGGAACGAATTGGACTTTGCGCCCGCTGAAGTCAATCAAAATACGATTGGACCTTGATCTAATTGTCATCACGAGGAAATGATGCAGTCTGAGAGACACGGCAGCATATCGATAGCACCTCGGTGGCTGAAAGCCTGAGTGTAACACGAGTTTCGTCAAATCCGATAGTTTTTCAACACGACGATGGAGAGTCGTCTCCGGATGAATCAGAACTCGGAATTCATCAAAGGCTTCGATGAAAGCCAAAAATTCGATGACAAGCACGACCTGAGAAACATCACGGGAGGACCTTGGCGGATTGTCCACCGGGCGACTAACGTCGCCAAATGACAAGCAGCAGAGCCAATACGTGAATCCTGCACTTCAAACTCAAGCGCTTCATGGAGAAGCAGACTGAAAGAAAGCAATATTACCGAGTAAGAAGTAGTGGTGAGATCCAAGCGCCGCCTAACCTTAGCGCGTTCGACTTCTCGATGGAGAGAGGGACTTGACCTGACCTTCGGTACTGGCCAAATAGCAACGAAAAGGATTTGTACAATGTAATCGACTCCAGTGAGGCAACACGAACACCGAAAAATCGGGAGTAGATCCACAATCGATATCACTTCGGCTCTATAGACGTGGACGCAGAATTCCAAACTGTTCAGTCATGCTTGCGGAACACAGTTCGATCCTCGGTCGCGAAGCGGACGTATATAAAATTTGCGAGTGTCAAACTCGGCTTGAACCTGGAATTTCCGAAAAGCCGAATCTTTTAGATATGCCTTTGTCTTGTGGTCCTTAGAAATTGAGTCTTAGTTCCATTTCTGGAAGTATTGAATCTTGAGACTGATGTCTATAGTACTCTGGCAGTTTAGCTCGGGGTCTCTAGAGTCTTTCCCAAGGAGTGCTGGAGAACAAGAATTGCCAGTGGACCCTTTCTTAAAGTCCCCCAGTTTGAATCCGCGCAAGATCCGGGTCGCGAGCTGCGATCAACATTACTCAAACTCGGGTACCACAGTGTGATCAAACCGTCGGAACACTGTGGAAAGCAGAATTTGGCAGCGTGCTGAACGAGAAAAACATTAAAAGCAAGGTCTAGGTCGATGTACCACTCAAGAATTCCAGACACAGGTTGCTTTGGCGCCTGGACGTTGGCTGAGAAGATCAAAACGCCTGGAGCCACGTTGCGGCATTGGCTCAAGACTACCTGCAACAACAGTGTAAAGATCCAACAGCCACATGCCTCCGTCACCGGAAATTTTGAAAAAAGAGTTGATTGTCACGTGTACTATTTCCCTGTCCCAAATTAGATCTTGATAACGTCATCCACGCAACAACGAGTCTGTACATCCGACATCCAAACCAAACGACAGCGAACATGTCCCAACAGCCGATCACCATAATTGGTGCCGGAATCGGCGGGCGAGTCTTGGGACAAGCATTGAAGCGAAAGAACATCCCCGCAACTATTTACGAGAAGTCGCCAGCACCTCGATACTCATATGGCATTACCATTCAAGCCCCTGTCTGGCGGAGACTACGCCAGTTACTCCAAGCAGACGATATAGCCTTTCGAGGCCGGATAACAGTCGATGCACCTGAGGGATTCGGCCTTGTCTCTATACACAGAGCTACCGATTTTGCAGTTCGAGTACACCGTCAAAAATTCGAAGAGCTCCTGGGAGAAGGACTTGACATCCGGTACGACCACGAATTAAAATCAATCGACACTTCTCAGAGCTTGCCGGAAATAATGTTTGCCAATGGTCAGAAGGTTTCCGGATCAGCCGTCGTTGCGTTTGATGGTGTTCACTCACCAATCCGAAAAGCGCTCCTCCCAGACATCAAGCCGAAAGTTCTACCATACGTCGTGATTAATGGCAAAAGACGAGTCGAGAAGGCCACATACGACAAATTGTACGATCCTGCCATCCTGAGAGGGAATTTGATCAGTACTCGAAGGGGGGACACTGCTTTACAGATCTCGGTCAACGAGAGTAAGCGCGCAGACCTCGTCAGTATCAGTTTCGTGTATTCTCGGCCAGCACGTACAGGCAACGGAGACCCTCTATACAATCCGACGAGATCGACCAATGAAGCAAAAACCATCCCGGAAGCCTTTTTTGAAGAAATCGCCACGATGACTGATTTGGATCAGCCGTATGCAGACGTGTTCGACGTTGACACATTGAAAGAGAACAAGACACTGATCAGCTGGCTCATGAGAACTGTCAGCCCACCGATAGATGAGTTGAAAGAGCTTGGGAAAAAGGGTGTATTGTTCGCTGGCGATGCAGTCCATGCGCATCCTATCATTGGTGGCAATGGCGCAAACGAAGCGATCACAGACGGTATTGATTTGGCTGAGGTTTTGAGCGAGAAGGTCGTCTCGAGCGAGACACTCAATTCTTTTTACGAGAAGAAGGGTTTGTCATGGGATCAGCATGTGTCGGATAGTGAGGAGAATATCGAGAAGATGCATACGGGCAGGTCCGCCCTTTAGTCATACTTCCTCCTCTCTCATTCGAGTTCTGCAGACTTTTGCTAAAACTGGCATAGTTGAGTCATTTTGACGTGGACGGCTATACCCAATTGTTCCGCGTAATGGTGTTTTTATGGTAGCATCAAGGCAACAAGGGCATTGGCTGGTACATATGGATGGAGTATGGAACGATGATGGTACATCTTAAGTCAACACGTCATTCAAGTTTTCTCAATTCATGGCCGATCTCTGACTCGCACGGCACAATTATTAATCTTTGCAGCTTCATCACATCCTCGAAGTAGATCCATATTTGATCTCGAGATGAGAAATGTGCACGATTGCCGACCAATACTGGGAAATGGAACTAGCCAAGTCGCCACACTGTCCCTGCCATCAGTTCTCAAGATCTCGCACAAGTAGTCAAATCTGAAAAACGAAAAGAATAAATGGCTCTTCCTAGAGAACCGCTTGGATGCCAGATCCTCATGGTATAGACCTCTCTGCACCACTTACAAGGTAGGGAAGAATCATGACTCGGCTTCCAGTATACTCGATCTTTCATGATCAGATTCCTGATAGAGGAGGACTTTGGTGGTGATCATTGCTACTACTCTCTGCGACACTTCATCATGAGTGGTAAGCTACTCCCTAACCATTGCGTCCAGCTCATGGTGCTCGCTACGCATTTGTGAAATTCTCGCCTGTAATTTCTGCCATTTTCCGACTGTAAGATTGCCTGGCCCGCGCGTCGCGTATCCTCAACCTTTCATGATCCGGATAGCTGATTGTAGATTCTTTGTCGATAGTTGTTGTAGATAACATACTTGTTATAGTTGAGTATCGCTAGGGGTTTGGATGAGCAAGCAGGCAATGAATAGGACACGGAGTTCGATGGGATAAGGTCTTATCGAAGCACGCTTCCGTTGCATCCAACGCATACCTACGGCACCCACTTGAACTTTTCTTATGCGAATCAGCCAATCCGTATTTCGTCAAGTCGAGTATGTATAAGAAGCTAGAGCGCAGGATCAAGAGGGCGATGAGCAACGATCCACAACCACGCGTCGCAAATGGTAGTGGCTTGTCCTCAACGACGAGGCCTGAAGATAGTGGGGATGTGATCGTCATTGACTACAAAGGGAAGCTTTCGAGATCAGGTCTGGGGTAATCGCAGAGATAGGCGGTGATGGTGACGATATTTTGGTGATGAGGATTAGCTTTACCACAATACTAGATTTTCGTT
Source organism: Venturia effusa (assembly GCA_007735645.1). Lineage (NCBI taxonomy): Eukaryota > Fungi > Ascomycota > Dothideomycetes > Venturiales > Venturiaceae > Venturia > Venturia effusa. Next base: position 1,550,019 of record CP042198.1, read on the forward strand.
CATCTAATCATGCTGCTTTGTATCAACCTATGGACTAGCGTGTTCGTAATGGAGATTTAGGAAGATGTAAATAAGCTACCTGCTTCAACTCTCCGAAAGAACAAGCCCATCATTGGAAATTGTAGATGAGAGTGCTCGTTATGGTATCAGAACACAGGTTACAGAAGCTTTTATACTCGCTTCCTTACACATTTCGTCAACCGACATCGGGAACCTCGGTAAGTAGGCGGGCAGGGTCGGTATGCTTCGGCCTTTGGGATTGTGTAGGATGAAGAGTTTGGAGTTAGGAGTGTGGAGGGTGTTCGCTTGCGCGAGTTTTGATATGGGATGTTCACTGTGCTTGAAGGTGGTTGCTTGGTTTTGACTCCTGGAATTGGACTGGAGTGATGATGATGATGGCGGTGATGGTGGTGCGGAACTTATGGAGAAAACAGCGAAGAACATCACAAGATCATGCTGAATGGAGGTAGGATCATGTATCTCAATGAACCTCCATTCCGCTAAGCCAGTCCAAACACCTACAGCTCTTCGTCCAGTAGTATGCGCGATATCAGAGGTTAGAGCACCCATGAGCTACCATATCTATCACCGACATTTGTGGCTGATATCAAGCAGACTTCAATGCAAGTTTTATACCCTGCTACCACCTCAATATCAGATACTTGTCCCGAGGTCGGATTGGAGCGTCTCTAGTTTCGGACATCAAACCCGTCGATCTTCTTGTTGAGTTAAATCATGCTTTGGCATACCATAAAATGACGCAAATCCAGGGGCTCGGACTGTGCAAAACTCGTTGGTTCAAGATCTTGAAAAGAGCAACGAAGAGAAGAAGAAGTTGAAGGTGGGAGTGGTAGTCAAAGACCATCGAAGGCAAAGAAGAATATCTGAGTGCGCAGTGTGACGAGTACGTGCAGGCTCACAGAGGATAGCTTCATGATACCTATGTGGCGTAGTAGAAAGGCCAGGCTGATGAATTTCATTATGATCAACTCCAAGTGTAGCGGCATCAAACTTTCAACTCTCCAGATCTTGACTGTACAATTCCCGAAATGGATAGAACCTGCGAAGATGAATTTGTCGCCTGATGAAGAGTTTTATAACCTTTGCTTGCTCAGTTCTGTCCGATCGTCGTTATCGCATCGATCACTCCGTCAGCTTCTCAGTTCTGTCCCAGGTTCTTTCTCCTTTCTCATCTCCTGCTTAGAAACACTCCGACAGATCTTCGCGTGTCTCACGACAGACTAGGGCTTTCTCAGGCTGTCAACCGTATGGACTTCGTGAGATGTTTAAATTTGGGAAGTCTGGCCTTCCGATTCGCTTTGTTCGAAACACACTAGTGCTGCTTACCTAATTCTCAAAATCCGGAAAAGGCCATGGTAAGATACACCTCAATCGACTCCACTTCCGTGAGGCACGACCCCTTCCCTTCTTTCACGATCAGACCTTTCGAAGAGCAACTGGGCAATGCAACCATATGTCTACGCGGCTTTGCCACCTGGCTTCATTCGAGTTCTTCATCTAACCTCTTCCCTAGATTCAAGCGAGCAGCCGACGTGGAGTCTTCAGCTTCTAGAGGTCCCACTTTCAGAGGAGTGCGATGCAGATAGCCCAGCTCCCTACGAGGCACTGTCATATGCTTGGGGTGATTTGGACACTACCTATCCTATCATCTGTGACGGACGCGAACTTCGCGTACACCACAACTTGTACATCGCTTTGCCATACCTAGCTCGCCGCCCATCAACCCTCCCTCTATGGATTGACGCGCTGTGTATTAATCAGGCCGACAATGCGGAGAAAATGGTGCAGATACGCCTCATGTCCCAGATATTTCGTTTCGCCTCCAAGGTCTGGGTTTGACTTTGGCTAGGACCGGGAAGGGAACCTGGCAACGGAGAGGCAATAAATACAATCTTTACACGCTTGGACGAGATAAGAGATGCGACTGAAGAACTCCCAAAAGGCCATTGGCTGTCTCCACTTGATTTTGGTCTGCCAGATTTGGACCAACCTGTTTGGGCTGCTGTTCTTGACTTTCTGACGAGTCCTTGGTTTCTTCGCCTGTGGATTGTACAAGAAGTGTCTTTGGCTCGGGAGATATCCGTCATGTTTGGGAATCATTTACTCGATTGGAATATACTTCAAGACATCTTACAAAAGAGGAGTAGCTTGGGTTGGTTTCAAGCTTCTGACAAATCTCATCCATTCCAGGGGATCAGGACCCATGCCAGTATCTTTCGCGCAAGACAAGTCTACCAGAAATGGCTTCAAACGAAAGACATCACTCTTCAAGCCGTTAATAGTATTGCAGAAGACGTCTATTTTCATACAAGGGCATTGCAATGCTTCCAAGCAGAAGACAGAGTTTTCGCCATGTTTGGATTTCTCGGCAGCGAGCACCGCGCAGAATTGCACTTCGACGAACACACTCCTCTCGCTGAAATCTACGCGAGGTTTCTTCACTTCATAATTCATAGCAAAGATGGCCTGCGACATTTTCCAAACGCGGTTGTTAGTAGAGCCGTCGCGACACGCAATCACATGAACACAGCGTCCGAAGAAAGAATTAGAGCCCTACCCTCATGGTGTCCGGATCTTCACAATGAGGCTAGCTCCTCGCTTAAATGTTGCGATCGCTGCAAGACTTGTTTCAGAACCAGCCAAAAATTGGCTTTCAGCGCACGACGTCCAAACTGGAAAGAGATACTATTTCGAGGGAGCATCATCGATATAGTCAAGAATGTCGGAAGCTCTCTCGATGCTCCTCGATGGAAACCAGACGCTCCTTTCCATGAGATCGTTGTCACTGATATCGCGATCATGGAATGGACAACCTCAGCTTTAGTAATGGTGCAGGACATCGTCAGGCAGAATCCGTTCCCGTTTATGGAACATAGCAAGCATTCAAGCACCACGGGCTCTATGGAAGAAGAACTATATCGTCTGCTAGGAATTGGACACGCCGTTACCAATGACAAGCAAGATCTTTCTTTCGAACAGTTCATGGCTTTCCAATCGCATGCTGCTGAGCTGGTTTGCATGATTCGGCGAATTGGCCTAGAGAGGTAAATATCTGTTATCGTGCCTGGATATCTTATTAACAATTCGCTCAGATTTGAGGCTTTCATGAAGGATTTCGACGTCTTCCAGATAGCTTCTCCATCTGAGCAAGAACATTTGTTTGAGGTTGCTTTTTCGTTTGATGATTTTTTGAATGATAAGTCACGTCCGGGCCATCGGTCATTTATCAAAAACTTTACAAAACATCTTTATCGGCGTGTCTTTACCACGGATGAAGGTAGAATTGGGCTCGCAGAGGGCAAGATCTTGCCTGGTGATCTAGTCTGCGTTTTCGATGGAGCCTACATGCCTTTCTTGTTGCGCAAGGTTCCTCGTGACGACGGACAAGACACTTTCAATCTGGTCGGAGAAGCATTTATACTCGGGCTAATGGACGGAGAAGTTGACGCATGGGGGCTTGAGAGTCGTGATATTATTCTTGAGTGAAGCTCTTACCTTGATATTCAGTATCAACGTAAGGTCGGTCCTTAATATTACATTCACGCAAGCATTGACTAAGGGCATCAATACTGCCTGGGGAATTTATTCCTCCGGACGATACCGACACGTAATTGAACGCCTAGCGTTCTATGGCGAGTACACATTGTCACCATCACCTATTTTCAATCTCTATAATCTCTGACCGATTTCCTAAGCTAGATTTTGCGTCCGACTCGCGAACGGAAAGCACTTCATTTCTGTATACATCCAGATCCAGAATTTGTATAATTGGCTCCAGAAAGGGATAATGTTGAACCAACCTTTCAAGACCAATTCTACTCGCTTGACGCCTATTTTCGCCGGTGAGATTGGCCGAAATGTGCCAGTCCCTTTTTTCGAAGGCCAATATACACGCCTCTCCTCTCTGATCTGCAAGAGGCACGAACATATGCGAGAAAAACTCGTCACGAGAGCATCTTCTGATGAAGCTGGATCTGAAACCTTTCCTTGAGCGAGAGTAAGTAAGAACCAGGAAACAAAGATGACGAGAGGAAGACTCGCGAGCTCAATAGGGGAGAATTGCCGATGACGGTGAAAACGTTGCAATGATGATTGCGCTATGGATGCGATAGAGACTGCAATGTAATGGAGATGAGGATCGTGTCTATGATGATGATATGTCATTTCTTCCTTCATCGCGGTTGCACGAGACTATCCGGACAACGAACTAACTCGGCTTTGGCTGCGACACTGAGATTGTGATTTCAACATCTTCGCTTTTGAATGACGAGCGGGGTATATGGGGTGGTCTGGCTGACTGTTTGATCATATTCTTCCTCAAAATGGAGGAGGATACTATTGATACTTCACAACATCGATGGAAGAGCTGGAGAAAAAGATATGATCAGTCTAACGTCACGATCCGTGTTGAACCTAGGCAGTGACAAACTAATCGTTTCCTTCACGTCTTGCTAGCCTTTTTCCTTAATGCTGCATCGTGTATAAGAGACCAATATCCAGCAAGATTGAGAGAACACGAAGATCGAAAAACATTGGGAGCTTGTAGGACTGTGTCTTCGCGGTTTCAAGCATTGTTGTAAGGGTCTAGAGACCTGTCATAAAATGAGGCAGGATAAGGCTGTGGTTAGCCTGAGGATGGCGACTGAAAAGCTTTAGTGAAGAAAGACAGGATTGGTGATGAGTAGCAAGAGTGTGATGACGTTGGAGCAAGCTATAATTGAAGAAAACAGTCTTTGCCACACTGTTGTCTCACCAAGAGAGATGGAGTCAGAATGAGAAGGTAGACTGATTTACCGAGGTATGAGAAGCTACGGGACTCGACATCATCGTCTCGAATTCAAGGACAGCGCGAGGACCATGACAAAGGAAGCGTGGCATGTTCTGTTACTTCTCCGAGCAAGTTCGCCTAGGAGTTTTATAGCTCTAAGTTTGTCGAGCATCTCCTTGTCTTCACTTTTTGATCGCCTCAGGTTTCCTCAAGGTTTAGTACAAAAGCAAACCCTCTTCCATCCTCGAGCAGCACAGAGCAACCCTGCCCGGGAAGATTGTAACGTGACGCCCGGGCAACTTTACCACATCCTTGGGCGTCTGCTTGGATGCCGTGAAAAACCAAATAACGAGAGAACCTAGGATATAAGTCCAAAAAGCAGTGGAAGAACATTATCGCGGCCATGGCGATAATAAGGACGATAAAGAACGATACAGGCGATGACGGAATCCATCACCAAACCTACCAACATGCAGACAAAGTCAGAAATCCGAGAAAGCCAGCTACCAGGTTCACAACATGACCAATGACATCCATGGAAATGCAGGCAGAGTAGTACAAGCGCCATCTCGCCCATGTCGACATCGAAGTCGCTGTCCTTGATTACTTCTTCTCATACACAGGCTGTCATATTTTATAGGCACTCGCTCACTGACTCACTGACTCACTTCCCGCCACCTCGACATCCCGCGACAAAGCACAACCAATCTCGGAAAGAACAAGACGTATCTCGATCGTGACTGCCACAAAACCTCTCACCCACGCCTTCCACATATTTATAAGTCGAACCCTCACCAATTCCAAAGCAACCACGGATCCGAACGACATGCAAAGCATCGGAAGGCGCGTGAGTGCAGTGTCTCCTACGCAGATATCCGTGGTCGGATTTTGGGAGCTTGATGCTTGATGGTAAGATATGTTTGTGAAGTTGTGAAGAAGTGAAGATTGTTGGAGAGGTGGTGGTGAGGAATATGGTGATGAAGGAGGTGATGATGTTGGCAGCGACTTGACGGGGGCTCAGACTAATGATCATGTAGTGAAAGTGTGAAGATGGAGATCATGATCAAACACCGTCGCAATACTATTCATCAACCTATTCAAGGCCGGTCAAAGGAGCTCGAGAAAGTAAACAGACATTCCGGCGACTCAAAGAGTAAAATCGGGATACTCGGCTACCACGTCCTCCCTGCAGATGGTGTCCCGATTTGGTTGTGGATGGAAACAGACTGTGCTCTCAATCTTGCATTTATAGTCCCTAGGAGACTGGAGGGAGCCGAACCAGATGTGTATATATTCCAAGTTTTTGGCAGGTCTTCTCGATCGATATGTCAGAGAAGTAAGTACCAAACTCCATTAGAGTTGAGAGTTTTAGGCTGACTTTAATTATGAGGTCGCAGTGCTAAGAGTGTCGAGAGTTGGAGGAAACATATTGTGTTCCTACCTATGATACAGGCTGGACACATCCGACCAGAATTACGAAGTTCCCTGTTCATCATCTTATACATGTTCAAGGCCAAGATGCCCGTCACCGGTGCTCACGTCCCTCCTATCGCCTTGCCTCTTCCGTGTCGGGCCTTGTACTCTTCAGCTTGAACGGCGCCTTGACAGCATTCCTAAAACTGAGAAAGGCGAATGAACCTAGCTTTCCAACTTCCTTCCTCTGCTCCACCCTATCTCACATTCCCAGCAGCCGACTTGCCATCCATGACATTCTCATCACGCGATTTACTGGATTTGAAGCGCGGCTTCCGGTTCTTTCGCGGCTTTCCCCGTAAGCGCTTTTGGTTACTTCTGTTCCTTCTCTCAGCTACTGAGACCTTGCCCCATTTCCGCAGATTTTGCAAGGCCCCAATTGTCAAACCTTCTGTAACCTGCTCGTGCATAACCTCCGGTGGCCATTTTTCAGCGTATTGAGCATCGCTAATGTCTTTCCATTGGACGAGTATGTCCTCCGGACCTTGGTACTTATCCTGTATGTGCCTAATATCCTGCTTGGGCTCTTCTTCAATGACTGGAGGAGGGGGAGGAGGTTTTTCGGGGTTGACGAGTCTTTCTGTCAGTGATTGGACCAGAGCGCTCAGACTCTGGTTCCAACTCAGGCGCTGGGGTAATGGAACTTCCCGACCTTCGACAAAGTCGACGGCCTGCTTTGCGCGCAAAAGCTCGTTGCGCTTGATCTTAAGCATCATGAGACCTTTCTTGCCGAGGGCTTTGTTTCTGTCACTTTGAGCGGCCTCGATCGCATCTTCCCGGCGCTTTATCCATGCCTCGTATTTCTCTAGCTCGCCTGCTCGCGCCCGTGATGCCATTCTCTCAACCTGTGCCCACCTTGTCCTTTTGATGTTCTCTGCTCTATCGACTCTTTCCTGTTCAAGCTTCTTGTTCTTCCTTGCGATGTCCGCCTCCCGTTCCAGTATGTGGGATAAATCGGCAATAGTGCTTGCTTTCTGGTCCATCAAGAGCATCCCGCGCTCTTTCAGGGTGGGCAATCTGTTGTCGAATTTGGGCATCCTCCGTTCCTCAATGGCTTTCTGCAGCGTCTCTTCGACTTCCTTGGTGGTGGGCCTGAAGGTCCATTGGTAATCGCGCACATGCCTGTATTCTCGTAATTTTTGATAGACATTCATGCCAAATTGCTGATCGGGGGTTACGACAGCGGCAAAGGGTTGGAACAGATCTTTGCGTATTTCTTGGGCTTGAGTTTGTTTGCCATAGAAGGTTAATTGCTTGAGCATCTTCCGCTCCTATGAAACGTTCAGTAGAGAATTGCACGCTCAGCCATTGGGAGTTCATACCTCTGGGACCGCGGTGAGCGAACACAAGACCTGGTGGGTCTTGATGTGTGAGAACAGCCATATGAATTTGCCATGGTCCGGCCTCCTCTGTAGCTTTGCCAGATGCGACATGTCCCCAGACTCAATTGGGGGTCATGGATGGGCCGAAGGTGGGATCGTTCAGCGCATAGGATTCAAAAAACATGTCGGAGTTTGTGATGGAAACGGCCGAGTGCCTCCGCAACCAGCTTCCTCGGCCATTTCCATTTCGTCGACGGGGACAAAAGATCGCCAAAACATTCTCACTCGCTGAATCCGTCCACAGGCAATCATGACAAGACTTCCAATGGGCACATCGAAGATATATGTCCGAACAATAGTCCAGCGTGACAGTCTCGCCGGAGCGCATTCATGATAATATGGCCCCAGGCGACAGCTCACTTGTTGAGGACCGACCTGCCAGAAGAGAGCGGCCATGGCTTTATCCCTATGTACGGAGCACATATTATACAAGAATCAGTCCGAAATGCTAAGGAACCATGATAGAATCGGCGACTGCGACATCTCCAGGGGATAAGCCTGCGAAACCTCACTCTCTCCGCCGAACAGAACCGTCCACGAGGGCTCACTGTAGACGATGAAGTTGTGCCGTCCTCCTTCAAGTCGCCGGGAAAGACGCTTGCTGTGCGAGAACAGATAACCTTGACGCACTCTCGATCCTCGGACAACCTGCGCCCGATTCCCGAGCTGGACGGAATAAACGAAGTCAAAGACAAAGGAAAGGGAAAGGTGGACGCTGTTGAAGATGGAAGTCCCTCGCCCAAAGCTACAAGACCAATTTCGGCTCGAATGCGGCGACGAAGCACGTTGGAGTGGGTGAGCGCGACGCCTCAAATGCGCCAGAAAAAGCTAGAAGATATCATCTCAGCGCGCATAGCAGATGTATTCTTCGCCTTACACGCAGACGGCCTGGAGGAGCCAATCTACGTCAGCGAAATCATGGAAAAGGTCATGAATGCCGATTTTCGCTTCTTTGACCTCAAAGATTGTGGTCCTTACGTGACGCGTATGACGGATCTAACAATAAGGTTGTGGGCCAAGAGCGAAGGCATGGTGGCATGGCAGTATCTCATGGAGATGAAGGTCAACCTTAGGTCGCTGCAGTTCATCGGGAGGTCAATGGCAAAGTTCCGACAACCTCTGCCGCAGAATTGCATTTTGTTCCACATGAAGGACGGCATCTACACTAGCTTTACTGAGATGCCCACGGTAGACCCACCTTTCATGTCGTCGACTGCTCCTCAAAGACCCCTCGCCAATTCGCAGGTCCTTCCTACTTCCTCGTATGACGCATTGATGAGACTGTCAAACCTCGATGATTGCATCCAAGATGCCCTACAAACTCGAGCAAAACTCGAAGCTGAAATCAACCAAATCTTGACCGATAATCAGGAAGCAATTGACACCGTACGAGATGTCGCAGTCCAGAAATATAAATGCAAAAAAGTAGAGGACGCTGTTACCATCGAACTAAGACGCCTGGCAGCCGCGGTCCGCAAACGTTCTGAGCTCCAAGACCGCCTTACCCAGCGCAAAGAAGATATGCGCAAGGGCCGTGAAAACATGATCGAAGGCACAGAAAACATGTCAACAGAGACAGATATTGTCGAGCAGATGAAAAGACAGCTGCAGCAAACGAACGAAGAAATGCAAGGACAACGACGACGTATTTGTGAGGATTTGCTGAAGATTTATCCGATTGAACCAATTCCTGGGAAGGCACTGGCATTTACGATCAGAGGTTTGAGCTTGCCGAATGCAGAAGGACAGGATTTCGAGGTCGCGGACGAAGAGGTTATTGCCGCTGCATTGGGACATGTGGCGCTTGTGGTGGATAGGTTGCAGTATTATTTGGGCATCCCGCTACCTTATCCTATCACACCTCAAGGTTCCACCTCGCTCATCGAGGACACGATTTCCATGACGAGCGGTAGCAGGATCTATCCCTTGTTCATCAAGGGAAGCATTAAATATCGCTTCGAATACGGTGTTTTCTGTCTCAATAAAGACATCGAAATCCTTTCCAACCACATCGGCCTCCGAGTCCAGGATCTACGTCAAACGCTGCCGAACTTGAAATATCTTCTCTACGTCGCTACTGCAGGGAAAGGTGAGGTGCCAGCAAGAAAAGCAGGAGGTATCAGGGGCTTTTTGAGAGGAGATGGAGGCAGTGCCTTGTCGTCACGGAGAGGTAGTAGTGAGAGTGATGTTAGCAGTATTGCTGACATGGGCAAGCAGAACGGAAAACAGATCATGGGACCGCCTCCGCTCAAGAAGATACTTGCGAATGGCTCTTCAGGCTTGATGGAGCAGGAGATTGTCAAGGCGAAGGGATTTAGCTTGGGATATGGGGGTAAGAAAGGGGCGAACAGCCATGCAGCTTTTCGGGAGAGTCGATTGAGGGATGCGAGCTGAGCCGAGGATACACCCGCTTAGTAATGGAGTGTTTTTCCACGATATAGGTAATCACATGCTTGGAAAGAGGCATCTTATGCAACAGCGGCGCATGGAACGTGTCAACAAGTGCTTACTCGATGAGTTGCATCGACTTTCTCTCTCCGTCGCTCACACATAAATAGCACAGCTGCCTCTCCTCCATGATTCACGCGAATAAGTGGCATCTTGCGTTTTTTACCAATAGACTATTTCCTCATCATACGTAATGTGTTGAGGATGAAGCGGGGTAGATAAGGCTGTGAACTGCAGCGGCACCGTGGCTTCAGCAATTCTATGTCCCTCCGTCTCCAGAAAATCACGATGTATTATAACACTTTAGTAACACTTTGGAAGTAGGACTAATACTAATGATGTTCTCATAACTTCGAAGAGTCTTCTCTCGAGAAACTGATCCTTCTTCATCCTAAGACAAAGGCGAGAATTACGGTTGAGATATTTCTGGAGGGACATAGAACTGGTGAAGCCACTGTGGTGAGATAGGTAGTAGTTTAGATCGCCTGCATGCCTTGGCGCCCTGGTAACCTCCCGTGGCCCCTTTCTTCTCTTCGAGGACAAAGGACACCGTCACTCCAGCCAATCTCTCGCTAGAATGAGCGGCGAGGCCTGACAATCTTCAAATAAGTACTCCTTCAGAAAATGTTGCACGCTCATATCTACCCGCGCATTTGCGCCATATGCTACTCTGCACCACAGCCAGACGATTCCATTGCAACGGGTGAATTTCGCCGCACCAAATAGTGTCAGTACTGTTTTAATCTTGAGCAGTCATCAAATCCGAATCATCTTTTCAGTATAGCAAGTATCTACGATTCCCCACGGACGTCTGTTGCGATCCGATACCTCGATGCTTTAAATGCACGCATGGACCTCCAGGCTTTCTCTTCCACATTGATTGCTTCAACCTCCTGAGCAAAAACCTATCTTCGAATCGCCAGCAGGCCCTACGACCCCAAGTTCTCTGGAATCATTTTTCATCAATGACAAGCTTATCAAAGTTGGCCGAATTGTATTATACCGAGAGAGCACGAAATGCATTCGAACTTTACTTCCAGAACGCAATCATCGAGCTTGGGGAAAAGCTAAAGCTGCAGAATATATCCAAGCTACCTTTAGAGATGCTACAGCACATCATGCGCCTTTCATGGCCGTGCACACTTCATTCGGTGGTCATCGCATTAGGGGAAACGTCAGAACACCAGAACTCGATTGTGCCTCGAGAGCCAGCCTGCAAAAATATCGCTCTCTCAGGCAGCGAGCTCTATGTTCGGCGTATCACATGGGCAGGAATCTCCTACATTGCAGAGATCAGCTGTATTGATGCGCCAGAGGTTTTATGGAGAGGCGGTTCAATCACTGAATTAGTAATAACTTCGGATGGTTTTGGTGTCGTTGACATAAGTATTAAGGGCCATGAGACGAAAGCCTTTGAAAAGGAACAAGAACCTTGGCATTGGTACAAATCTATCATTTCCTTGCCTGGCCAACGGTTAGATCAGATAAACGTACAATCAAAGGCAAGTGAACCAGGTTTGTATCAAGTATCAAACTAACCAGAGCTAGGCCGTCGTGCAGCGAGTCGACAGAGTTGGGGAACTGCATCCATTTTGGGACACCACTTGTCCTCCGACAATCGAGCTGCAAAGCCGTTACACATTTTTCTTGAAGAAACGCCCATGTTTATTTATGAGATATGTTAAGATCTGTAAGGATACAAGTGGTATCACTGTTGCCTGTCGAGATGGTCTCATACATATGCTCTCCCATCGGCGACAGGCACCTCCCCCTACATCGTCTTACGCACGAGTAGACTCCGCTGCTGGCCGCATCGTGGTCTGGGTTTATTTCCCACTAGATATCGGAGAATCGATATCAAATGTGTGGATTCGCGAAATAGCTGGTGGTTCTAATATTCGGGATCCAAATGTCATTGTGAGTATAGTTCGACTGCTTTGTTTTTGGACTCTACTAATGTTGAGGGATTAGCTGCAAACTTCGCGCGGAAGATATGTACACTTTGGACCTGCTGTACTGGAACGCGAGCGGCATCTCTTCAAATTTACCCAGATCAGTTGCGCACCAACCCGAATCACTGGATTCTGCTTGAATGAACTTGGCGTCGGAGGCGAGTTCGATTTTCTTTTCACCGTTGCTCACAAGTCAGAATTTCACGATTCACACCGAGTTCAGGGTCCTCCTCAGCCCAATTTTATTGGCTTGCCGAAGCGATATTGCCCCAACCTGTGGTATTATTCCGAAGCTTGCCTGGATGGTCTTTCGGAATTACAACTTTGCATCGATGAGAGCCGGCCCAATCGTCCATGCATAGGCATGCTATTGAGATACAGCGACGGACACTGGAGATCTTTGGGTCAATGGCGGTATGACTTCGCCCGCGCGATAATCAAGCCTGAGAAATATTTTCATATCTGCGAATCGCTTTTTGGGCCCAGATTCTACGTAAGTCATGTCAGGCCGAACAAAAGAGACAGCAGTAGGCCGGAGGAGATATGGCATGACATTTCCCTAGGCGATACGCTATCGTGGTGGTTCAATGCTGAAGAATCAGCGGTCTTGATCAAGAGATAGGTTGCGGCCTAAAGGATTGAGCCGTTAGATTATGATGTTTCGAGGAGAAGTATGCTGTAAAGAACGTCAGTAGAATGAGGTGGAGGACAAATCCAAATCAGCCACGAGGATTGTCGATTATCCGGAGAGGCACGAAAAACGGTTCAAGCCGAGCAAAGCTCTACCTTAAATGCAAGCCGCCTTCTGCGGCGATCAGAATCACGCCATCGCGCTTCGGCGGATAGTCATAGAGGCGATTGTTTTGGCTCAAGAAAGAGAAGGCTCAGAATAATACCTCACTTCATACCACTCAGACTTTGGGCAAGAGACAGGCTCAGGCTTTCGACCAGCATCATTCAGAACTCTGGATTCGCTACAATATCTCCAGTAACAAGGTCATGCATTGGTTTGAGATAATGGGAGAGGTACTCTAGAGAGACGACATTCTGCGGCAAAGTATCCATATTCCTGTTCCGAGCTGTACGATTTTTTATCCCACATCTTTATCCAAAAGCTCACCATAATCTCTTTCGTCCCAGCACTCGCAGGTGGGGCATATTACGAAATCATTCGTTCCAAACCGATGTACGAGCACGCTTCTACACTTCCTTGGATCACATCAATACAACGCGCCGCTGAAGTTGTCTAGTCTTTTTGTAGAAGAAAGGTGTATCCAATTTAAAGCGTCTAGTTTCAGATTGGATCACAGACGACTGAAAAGTCGTACGAGAAACCCTACTATTGTGTGAACAATGATCCGCAATCTCCACTTTCCCAAGCTCGGATCGATACAGGACCCTGACTAATTTTGGAAAATGTCCTGTCATCCCCAAGGGCTTGCTAAAAAAATCGCGAAGGTATACTACTTCAAAACATAGAGACAAGGGAGAAGCTAATGCCAACCAAACAATATCATTTTGTAAAATTGTGTCTCTCCTCGTTGAGAGACAATGAGATCTACCAAGAAGAAAAGGAAAGACTATGTCTACAAAATACCCATCCATATCCCTTTACCAATCCCAACACCAGGTAGCTAGATGGAGCTACTCACAAATGACAGAACCATATCGATCCATACAAAGCCCATAAGGAAAATCAATACTTTTCTCGACCCATATCCCTGCCCTTACCGGCCGCCTCGCCATAACTCGGCAAATTCTCTTCGTGGTGCCTTTTCTCATCGCCAAACACAGAGCCCTCGTCACTGACTTCGTCGAATCTTACTTCTTCGAATTTGACCCGGACGTTGCCGAACATTACGCCTTCTTCTTGTTCGCGACGTTCTGCAGCCTCGAAGCCATCTTGACTGGCAGCATCGCCCTCACCGCCTCTCAAGCCAGCACCAGTAGTGGCCGGCGTGATGCGATTAGCAGCAAACAACTCTTCAGGCGAAGGACGTTGCTCAACATCCGAGTTTGCAAAAGCGGTTGATCGATTCTTCTTTGACAACTTTTTCCGTGCGACAAGTAGCCAGACCAGAAAGAAAAGAACGACAGCGGCGACAGAGCCACCGACAGCGGCGCCGACCTTGGCACCGACGTTCTCATGGGATTTCATGGGGCTGGACGTGGGAGGAGGTCCGTGAGGTCTGTCGAGTACACCACCGAAAAGACCGCCTAGACCACCACCGTTGCGGAAATCTGGTCCACGGTCTGGTCCGCAGTCTGATCCAAAGACGGGTCCGCCCACACCCATGATACAATTGGGGTTGGGATGGTGAGGTGGACCGGCGATCAAAGGTGTTGGCGAGGCAATAAGGGGGAAAGTGTCCGTGTTGCTTGCCAGATGCGGGACAATAGTGGAGTCGTTGTAGCAGCGCTGGGCGTATTGATGGTGCGTTAATGGTTCCTTTGTGAAAGTGATATCGGCACACTGTCTTGGAGTCAGTATATGGTAAGCATAGTATCTCGGTCTCGAAAACATACCATGTAACCCCTTCGAACAACTTCCTTGCCACCGGGAGCTTCTGTTTCCGCAACCTCCAAAAGTAGTGTTGCGTTCATTCCCTCTTTCAACTGATCGACCTTGCCCATGTCGGAGTGACCAGCCCAATGAGGCGCCCAAATATCTTGAAGGCATAGCCCACCCCCTGCGATGAAAGTTTCGCTCATAGAGCGCAAACCAGTCTTGAATTCAAAATCCTTGTTCACCTTCTCGGTAGCCTTTTGCGATGCATGTGGGTCATTCTTTGCCCCAGAGTTTGGACTGACATTCTGACCAGCTTTGAATTCACCGACACCAGCGTTGTTACCGAGATTCATCTTTACTTTGAGCGTGACTTTTCGTGGCGCGTCCGGTGCGTTCCAATTTTTCAGACGCAATTGGATGGGAACGTTTCCAGAAAGCGGGAATGGCGTCCGGACCTTTAAAGCCTTGGTGAGACCGCCACATGGAAACTGTGTCGCTTTGTCCGAGAGGAAGATTTTGCCATCGTCGATTCGAGGACGAGGCCAAACAAATTCGAAGTGCGCTTGAGATGTTGGTTTGGGTGCTGGAGGGGCTGCCATTGTAAAGGCTTGGTGGTTGTTCGATGGACTTGAAAGTCGATGTTGTATGTCTTTGTACGTGAAGAACAAGTTCTGTTCCAAAGCCTTGCAGTGTTTGGTTTGGAAGGCTTGGTGGACAGAATCGGGGATCGGTTGCTATTTTGTTCAATCAGAGCAACTCGTTTAGTTGAGAATGTTTCTCGTTGTTTCCGTGATCGATTTTTGCTGGAAACATGATCTGAGGTCTGTGTTTATGGACGTTCATGGCTTGTGTTGCCCTACGTTCGACTTGCATGATTGTTTCAAATCATGGCGACGCCATCGACACATGTATATTGTGGTTCGACCAACCACAACCCAAGCGCGAAACAAAAGACCCCACGAAAGAAGCCACAGAAAACAGTTAGAGGCCCTGTAGAGAACGTTGGAGCTGTTCAAACATCCGCCATGGTCGTGAATAAAAAGTTCCCTGATTTGTATTTAGCACCAGAATATGCGATGGCCGCTTAATGTGCAGGCTCGGCCATAGAGACAATAAGAATGGCATATATGCAGTACAATATTAACAGATCATGATGAGGCGCATGAGAAAATGATCAATTCAAGGGCGCTTGCCGAAGTGAACCAAGTCTGCGTTTGGGGAAGATGTACACTTCGTGATCGCACCGGTTCGGACGGCATACTCTAGAGTGGTCATAAGGTCTTACCTTGCGATCCGTGCCTAATTGTGTAGTGGGCTTGTGGACAAGATGAGCTTCCTCCGTAGCATTGGCAGCATTTAGTAGATCATCTAGGTGAGTGTACAATGTCAACGCGCGTCTCTTCCATGCTCTTCTCGTTGATACACGGGTTTCGGAGCAACGAACGTACTCGTGATTCGAATAATATCACGGGAGGTTTCCAACGCAGAGATCGTCCATGACGTTGATTACTGGCTGCTATCAACCTTCTGTCTCAAGATCGAAGTCGTGAAGTCGGAACCTCTGGCAAATGTGATCAGCATATTTCAAGACTCATTCATCATCAATTCGGTGCCTATGATTTCCGGACGCCATTCTCGGGCAGGATTTTTTCCTGCTTGGTCTCTTCCCCTTCTTTAGTGTCCCGAAAGTGGAATGCCAAGACAAGTGCTGCCTTGACTGTGAGCTGGTAATTTGCTTCCCAACAAGCAAGTCCATCGGCCAGTCCGCAGTAGTCTCTTTCGATCACGGCACATCGCCATTCCTATGAATCGTGCACGCCTCAGAGGCAGTATTGTCCAGAAGCTCCTATAAACCAAGACTGTTGAGCCGGGAGTTGAGAATTTGTGCTCGAAATCTTAGTGTCGTCCTTCTCCAAAACATCAGCATACCTCTACTTCTGATAGTCCTCTTGTTCGCTCATAATATGTGTTCCCGAAGCTTGATGTACAAGGCCATGTCTTGTTGTATTGCACTTAATGAACGAGCTCTTAATTGTCGTCTTCGCAGGAGAGCTGTCGACTGTCATTCCAAATTTTGTCACACTTATGCGAGTGAGTTCTACGAGTGGAAGATAAGACTTCAGGGAGGAGGGTAGGTATGAGGTGGTGATGTTCGAGATGGGCTTCGGTTCTGGTCTAGGTTCGGAGCACAAATCTTTGTGTTGCAGCCTTTGTTTGGGTAGAGAAATCGACGACGATTGCGTTTCCAATATTGGAGCAGGTGGGTCAATGTTAAGAGCAAGATACTACGATGTGTAGCGCGTGTATTCCCATTCTCAATGAAGGTATCGAGTTGTGGTCGGGCCACAGCTGCCGCATTTCGGTTCACAATTCGAGGACCAGCCGGCTGTTCTTCGGCGTAACCACACTCACAGTGTGCTAGATACTCCAACCTGCGATAGGAGCAATTAATTAGAGCAATGATTTATAGAGTTATGTGTATTATCGGGAGAAGGTAGAGTGTTTATTCTTCCGAACGCTAAGTTCTGATGTAATATGTATACAATCTCGGTTGACCTGTTCGTCGAGATGGCCAAACCATTTGCTGATCAAAAGAAGTAGTACAGGAAACAATGCATGTAGCGGCGAAACCCTTTCGGTTCTTGGATCTGAAAACAACAATGTATCATTCTCGAACGACTTCAAAGGGAAAGCAATACTGTGGCCGATCTTTGATCAATATGAGTATATAGAATGAGAACTAAACTCGCCCCTGCTAAGACGGAACAACACAAGGCCGAGGCCATGAATACGCAAGTGCTCTCATGGCAGTAATTCGAATATCAGTCTCAAGACCTAGACCGATTGTAATCGAGTCAAATTTATTCCATCCTGCACCGCTAGACCCATGCCTATCAATATCCGAAATATGGCAGAAGTTGCATTTGAAAATGTGGACGCTCCAATTGAATCGACGCTTGTATCCGCTAGATTGTGTCAAACGTGAATATCCTGGCCTGGCAAAATAGAATTGCGAGAAGTGATTGGTATGGCCATCGTAATTAGGAATGTTCGAGCCGCACCGATGGCTAGACCAGTGATAGACAGATCCAGAATTTACTCTTCCTCACTTTGGTGTCTAAACTCGGAGGGTGACCAGATACTGGAGTTTTCTCCAACCTCCAGCGCCGACTGCTTATAAGGAGGGTCGACGCTCTCGACGCCTCCATATACCAGATCAACGCGAGATAAGAATACAGTGGGGTCGGCAGGCCTAAATCTGATAGTGTAGATAGATGCTATGACGAGGCTCGGATGTTTCCTACACTCGTGGTTCGCAGTAGGAAGAGGTTATATCCACGGGTTGTCCTGCCTGATCTTTAGGAGATATGAGAGCATCTGCAAATTTGTCTTCTACTTCGGAATGGCTGCGGCTGGGGAAAGAATCGACTTTTACCTCCTGGTAAGAGCGATGACCACAAGGGCTGCTTCGAGACGCAAGAACTTTGGCTTTCAAGGTGAGTTTCGAGGATCGTTCTCGTTATAAGCGTCTGAGGTTCGCCAATTGTGAGCAGGTCGAAAGAGCTTCATCTTGAAGAGGCGCTCTTACACTCGCAGACGCCAATCATAAGGAGGTGGCTATGATGTGCGGTGAAGGAGTGAGAAAGAGTTTTGAGGCGGCGAGAATCTCAAAGGAGTCCACACATTCCAAGGGATCGCTTGAAACCTAGTAGGGTGGTTGTGGCCCTCCGATTAGGGTGCATTTTAGTGCTTAGTAACTACTCTGGCACGTTCTATGCCTAGGTTCGCGTCCACGTCCTATTACTATAGATAATAAGCGGCCGTTTTTTGGCCGAAAATCTCGCCTAGCTTAAGCCATCTTAGTAGCTTATAAATAAATAAATACTTACTTGTTTCCTAGCCTCTTTTAGTATATTTATCCTTATTATCTTATTAGTATAGTTACTCGTAAAGCCCTTATAGAGATAAGTAGTAATATACGGCTAAAATATTGCTTAAAAAGTACTTAATCCCTTTATAATTATCGCTTAATTAGTACTTAAACTTTGAAGCTACGTAAACCTTATAAATCTCGTCTATTAAAAGTATATATACTACCTTCTAAATTATAATATACTAGTAATAGCTATCCTATAACTCCCTAGCGTACTTAACTATAGGCTATCGAACGGTATACTAATTTTAAAGGTCTTAATATAACTTAAAGTAATATATAAGAGGTTATAGGGCTTCTAGAAAGAACTTAACGCCGTATCTTCGCCTCGGAATTTATATATATAATATATAACTAGAATAGAGTTAATTCTCGAGGCCGTATACCTAAGTTAATACGAGAAGATACTAAAAAGATTAGAGATTACCTTAACTAAGAGAGCCTTAAAATTAAAGCTAAAGTAGTACTATAGTAGATAATAACTATAAAAGCCGGTATTACCCTTCTACTTATAAAATACTATACGGGAGATCTAAACTATAAGTACTATAAACTTAAGCCTTAGACTATCTAGATAGCTATACGTAGAGATAAGAGGATAATTACTATAATTATATATAAGAAGAAGGAGATTAAGCCTCTATAGGCTACTAAGAGGGTTATATAGTATAATAAATAACTTAAAAGGCGGCCTTATTCGGAGAACTTTAAAGACGTAGTATTTTATAATAAATTCTACTTTAGTATTAGCCCTTAAACTACCTACCGTATTAAAAGACGTATAAAAGAGAGATTTAAGCCCTCTAATATTTATAGAAAGAAGGTAATAAGAAAGAATAAGAAGGAGTTAGCTAGGGAGTAGAAATTCCTTAAGTTACTATACGTCTTTATAGCCCTAGGCTATAACTATAAGCGGTATATCTTTTATACCGTACCTAATAAGGTTAGTAAGATAACTATAAAGATCTATATAGAGTAGATTCTCCCTATTATAGGTCCTAAGTTAAAGGAATAGGGCCTAGTTTTATTGTATAACGCGGACTCTATATATAAGTTAAAAGTAGTTATTAAATAGTATAGAAATAATAGCCTTAAGGTAATACTAAACTATAGAGAATCTTCTAATTTTAGTATAGTAGAGTCTTAAGTAGGGCTATTAAAAAGAGCCTTTTATAAGAAGAGGAGTAATACAAGAGAGGAAGCTATATAGAGATTTATTAAGGTTTTAAAGAGAGAGATAGACTAGAAGATAATTTAGGGTATATATAAGTACTATACTAAGTAGTTATATAATTATAGAAGGTCTAAGGGCTAGATAACTCGATATTAAGCGAGATTAAGCGATAGAGTTATATATAATTTAGGTAGGTTAAGTATAGTAATATAAATCCGGATTAATATTAACCTTCTTCGCTTAACTTATAGCTAGCTTCTAGGACTTATAGCGATACTACCTATAGGTAGTATTTAGTCGGTATATAGATAGTATTTAGTTAGTATATAGATAGTAGGACTTAGTAGCGATACGACCTATAGATAGTATTTAGCTAATATATAGGTAGTATTTAGTTAGTATATAGATAGTAGGACTTTATAGCGATACGACCTATAGATAGTATTTAGTCGGTATATAGGTAGTATTCGAGGGCTTAGTAGTTAATATTTAATATTCGAGGTTTAATAATAAGTAAGTACTAAAGAGAAAGGATAGTTTAATTTTAAATACTATTTATTCTAGTAGTAGTTATTATTATGTTCGTACTATAGTTCCTAGAAGTAATAGAGGATCCTTCGGATCCTATAACTATTCTATAGCTCCTAAATATATATCCCTACTATATTCTCTTCCCTACCTACTAATACGTCGTCCTATAACGTATTTATAAATATATAAGCCGGGCCCTTAGGGATGAGATAGTAAGCTATAAACTATAAAACTAAGAACGCTAGGATATAATGAAGTCCTTAAAATTAAAATTACTATATTCCTAAACTCTAAGTTAGTCTTCTTAAGCTAGTATAGTACTTAAATATAAGCGCGCACCTAGAATCTATATCTAGACTAGGCCTAGATTTATAGACTACTCCTCCTACTACCTTAAATATACTTTCTACTCTTACCTAAGGTTCTTGATAGTAGGAGTAATAGTCTTCTTCTCTTCTTCTCTACTATCCTTCTTAATATACGCCTCTACCGGTCGCTTCCCTATATAGGTATCCTTTATATATAAATAGTTAAAGAAGGAGTCCTTTCTATAGATCGTACGCTTTAACGTAACTATCTTCTTAAACTTCGCCCTAAAGGTATCTATAACTTCTTACTCCTAGCGCTTAATCTCTCTATTTCTATACTACCTATTATTAAAGAAGCGTAGAGCTTCCTAGTTAGTAACTATAGAACTCTACTTTATCTATCTAATAAGAGCGGCTATAATATCCCCTTAAGGCGGTACGGAATAGAGGCGTACTATAGCTAAGAGATTCGACTATAGTTAACGAAGTAGCCTAAAGAAGTTAAGGGCCTAGTAGCTATATCCCTATAGGCGGTAGATAGTAAGTTCTATATTCCGCCCTCTACTATCTCTATAGTTTTATAGTTAAGTTTAATACTATAGAACTATAGTAGGTACGTAATACGCTCCCTATAAGCCGGCCTATATATCCTATAAGGTTAAAGGCTATAAGTAATACGGATAGTTAGGTCGTTATATATAGTATTCGTCTAGTTAGTCTTAAAATACTTCGCGTCCTCTAGAGTCTAGTATAGCTTAGAAGTAATACTAGCTATATAGCTATCCTTAAAAGAGGCGCCTCGAGCTTCTATACGCTATATCTAGTCCTTATATATATCTAGCTTATATATTCCTAGAATAATTATAGTATAGTTCTACTTATTCTTACCTAAGATAGTAAGACTACCTTAGATTACGTTAAGTCCTCTACTAGTTATAATAGCCTTACGAACGTTAGTATTAATATAGGCGAACTCTATATTCTAGCCCTTAATAGTATACTAAGTATAGTAGAGGTAGGAGATAAGCTAAAATCTACTATTAGACTAAGTAGCGACGTAAGTAGCCTAGTATACTAGAGATTACCGTATAACCTATTAGCCTAGACTATAGTATAAAGCCCTATTCTAGCCTAGATTATTACGTCTACGGATCTTACGCTAGTACTATAGATATATAGTAGACTCTAGCTAAACAAGTTTCTTAATAGTAGGATTCTTATTCTTATAGATCTTCGTAACCTAGCTCGTCTTATTAAGGTTCTTAAGCGTAACTTATAGCTTCTTATAAGGGACGCCCTAGTACTAAAACTCTTTTCTAGAGGTAATTTACCTATTCTTTTCCTACTAGGCTATCTTTACGGTTCTAAGTATATCCTTCTAAAGATTATTCTACCCTAGCGTATTTAGGCGGTTAGCTAGCTCGGCTAGTCGGGATCTAGTAAAGGTATAGATCTTAAACTTATTAGTTTTTATAGTAGGCCTTACGCCCTTCTTAAACTAGGTATAGGTATTTCTACCTACTATAAAAGTAGCGGGAGAGTTATATAATAAGAAGTCCCGAAGGCGCTCTAGTAGCTTAGTAGTAGTTCCTTAAGTAACTTAGAGCCCTATCTATTCTACGCCGAGCCTAGTATACTTTAAGTAAATATTTATCTTAAGTAGTTAATTATTATTACTAAGCTAGACTACGTTCGCGTATAAGGCTCTAGTCTTAAGCTATCGTAGGTAGATAGTCTTAGGTATCTTTCTCTTCTCTACTAGCTTTATAAAGACTTTTCTCTTACTATCCTTCTCGTAGATATAATTCTTACTAGTAGCTCTAGCTTTTCTTAGTCCCTAGACGTCCTAATCCTCTTTAGTAGAAAGACTATCTTTAGCGCTAATAGATACTTCTAAGTACTTAGGTATATTAGTAATTAACGCCTAGCTCTATAATATAACTAAGCCGGGCGAGGCTACCGATCGACGTAAGCCGATAGTAGTAGAACTATCTATTAGACGAGCTCGTAGTCTCTCTAGACTTATTATATCTATAACTCCCTAATAAGTTATCTTAATAATAACTATAGGCGTAGTAATTACTAGTTATTAGCTAGAGTAGTCGCGAAGAGACCTATAATCTAACTAAGGCGATCCCGCCTATACTTTATTCTATATATTCTATACGTCTATATATCCTTTCGTAATAGAGGAAATATATTAGAGATACTTTATAGTATAGTATTTCTCTCCGAGGCTCTCCTATTCCGCCTAGGTAACGGGACCTATATCTAGGCCGGACCTAGATTCGAAGGGGACTAGGTTCTTATTTACCTTAATCCTACTAACGACGGTCTAGATATCTTTAGTAGATAGGGCTAGAGTATTACGTACGCCTCCTCTAAGATTACTAACTCGAATAAAGATCTATTGGCCTAGAAAGTAGAGTACTTCCCTAAGAGAGTAATATAGTCTATATAGATTAAGGTACTACGCTAAGTTCTATAGTATATCGCGTCTATTAACTATAGTATCCTAAGGGCCTATAGAATCTACTCTACTTATATATACTAGTAGAGATAGTCTATCGTCTATTAGCCTATCTAAGATAGCCTTAGGCTAGAAGGGCCGTCTCTAGAGTAGTATTAGAATAGCTATACGGATTCTATTAATAGTAGAGTTCTTCTTATTAAGTATCTTCTTAGTATTATTAGTAGCTTTAGTAAGTTTCTTAAGCTTATTCTTATAGGCCTACGTAAAGGTAGTACAGCTACTTAGGCCCTACTATAAGTCCGAGTCGGATTCTATATATATAAAGAGGTAGGTAACTATTATCTTAGTATTCTCTATCTTCCTTCTCTAAATCTCGAATAGCTCCCTAATAACCTTACGCCTATTCTAAACGGGATAAAGCCTAAGCTCCTTAGTAATATCCTTAATCCTCTAATACTAGCTATAGATAGCGCGGTAGATAAAAGCTTCTAATAGGGTAAAATTACCTTAAGGGCTAGATAGATTATATATATTCGCTCCTACTAGTATTAAATTTATACTACTAAAACCTTATATCTATACTAACTAAGACTAGTTATCTAAGATAGGTCGTAAGAAAGAGTCTTATTCTATTTAGTTACTACCTAAGGCTAGTCGTAAAGATACCTACTCTCTCTCTTACTCCCGTTTCTAGTACTTATTAGGCTCGCCGGGTTATATACGTTCTAATAAAGCTTCCGTTAGTTAAGGCAAGTCTATATTATCTACCCTAGTATAACCGTCTTTATTAGCTTTATTCCTCCTAGCGTCGCGGGCCGCCTTAACCTAGCGCGACTAATTATCGTCGCCGTCTATTATAACTATTACTTCTTAAAGTTATTATCCGATATATATCTATTCTAGTAGGCTAAGATATAGTCGAGGCTATTAAAAGTATTAAAGTTCTTAAGTTATAAAAAGATTAAAGGGCGCGGCGGCGCTCTTATTTATTAAGAAACTTCTAGCGAAACTTTAAGAGTATATAAGGCTACTTCCGTTTTTAATACGCGAGTATTTTACGTCTCTATTATTCGACTTTATCTAGGTCGCCTTTAAATAATCTAATTACGAAATAGATAATCTATAATCTTCTCCTCCCTACTCTATATATATTGCTCTATAACGTATTTTTCTTCTCTAAAGTACCCTAAGTATCCTATTCTATATCTAGGTTAGGCCTAGAATTATCTAGCGCTTAGAAATATCTATTCCGAGGGCTCTAGGAACTCGAAGGCTAATATAAAAATAGAATTAGAAATAGAGTTATATATTTAGGCTTCTTACTATAAGTTAACTTTAAGCCTAGAGCCTAGAGCTCCTTCTAGGCTCCTTAAAAACCTAGTAGTCCGTAGGGTTAAAGCTAGCTAGTCGTAGAATTTAGACTATAGATTACCTTTAACGGACCTTAATATCTAGTTCTTTATCGTCTTACTTTTTATCCTCCGCGTTTAATTCCTTGTCTATAGAGATATCGCCTACGTCGAGCTCTAGTATATTAATATCGTCTAGAGCCTTAGGTCCTAACTCTAGTAACGTAATCTTAGCTCTTTAATAGAAGATTCTTATCCTATTACCTCTAATTAATCTATATATAGAAGTACCGTCTAGTTCTTCTAAGGTATAGCTTCTAATTAGCCTCTTTATAGCCTTATCTATATAGGCTATAGAGATACGGTAGGGCCTAAGCTAGGTAAAGTCTAGCTTTAAACTATAGTTCTTATTAATCTTAGTATTATATAGTAAAACGAGCTAACTAGCGACTAGGTCCTCCCTTTATATACGGACTTATCTTTACGACTTCTAATACTTATTAGCTTTTTTACGTATACGCTACTATTTAGCTACTACCTTCTATAGGTCCTTATCTCTTTAGTCTAGTTACTTAGCTCGTAAGTATAGAAGCTAACTCGTAGTTTAGATAGAGGACTATAGTAAGCTTTACTAGGATAGTATTCTTAACTTATTAGGTAGGATATATTCCTCTCTAAGTATTATCCTAGCGGGAGTTATCTCTATCGTTCTATTTACTATAGTTCTATCTACCTAGAGTATAGTAGGTAGTAGAGGCTTCTAAGATTTTCTATTACTATAGGTAGCTCTCTTTAGTATATTAAGGAGTAACTAGTACTACCTCTTAATACTACCCTAGCCTTAAGAGTTATATGGTAAGATAGTAACCTTACGTATATTATATAGTATTAAGAGAGTATTCGTAAACTTCTTATTTTTAGATTCTCTATTAAACCCTATCTTACTTATAACTCCCTAGCAATAGATTAATTCCTTGAAAATAAAGTTAGTAATTTACTAGGATACTAGATAGGTTCTAAAGATACGTACTTCTAACTAGCTACTTAGCTCTTCTCTTACCTAGATAATCTATTTAAAGCCGTTCCTAGCCGGGAGTAAGGTATAATTAAAAGACTACCTTACTCCTAGAACCTTATTACGGATAACTATAGAGTTTAGGCCTTCTACTATATAGTTTCTATTACTTATTTAATATTACGGGCACTCCTTAATCTATTAGCTAACGTCCTTAAAGTAGCTATCCTAGTAGTACCGCTATCTAACTAGGGCTACGGTAGACTCCCTACCCTTATAACTATAAGAGTTATAAAGCGACTTAATAATAGTCTATCTTTCTATAGTATTATCTACTATACGCCTATAAGGCTAGCCTCGCCTACCTCTCTTAAATAGTTATTTACGTAATATAAAGTATCCTAGGGTAGCTCTCTTTAGCGTAGTTAGTTCTTTTCCCTTTAGTCCTTTAGGATTACGTAAAGTTACGAGGTACTCTACTATCTAGCTATATTCCCTAGAGTAATTACCTCGTAGCCTATTCTATACTTCGCTATTTCTCTCTTAGTTAGGCTCTTTCTATATAGTACCGGAAGCTTAGGAGTCGTTCGAGTCTCCTAACGTATCTAGGCTGGGCCTAGATACGGGTATTATTCTAAAGTACGAGCCTAGCCTATATAGATATACGCGTAAGCTACTATAATAGAGGGTACCTAATCGATAGTTTACGAAGTCCTCTATATTAAACTCTAGCTCCTTAGGGACGTCCTTCTTAGGTACGTCGCTATACTAGCGGGATAGGCTATTAGCTATAAGATTCTTCTTTTCTTCTATATATCTAATTTTAAAGTTCTATATCTAGATCTATACTAACTAGCGTATAACTAGTAATCTAGCTACGTCCGAGGATACTCTATTAAGCTAGTAGATTAGAGTCCGCGTATCTATTTTAATAATAAATCTAGCTCCCTAAAGATATAGCCTTAGCTTCTTAAGGGAGTATAGTAGCGCTTAGTATTCTAACTTTATAGCGTTATACTTACGCTTAGAGAGGGACTATATACTACTTTTATACCGGTACGGATATCTCTTCTTATCTTTATCTATTTACTATAGAACGCTACCCTATCCTTCGCTAGAGGCGTTAACTAATAGTATAAGGGAGCTAGTATCCTTATTATAATAGATAGGCTTTAGGGCGGGCGTACTTATAAGAGTATTCGAAAGGATAGTTATAGTCTCCTTCTATTTAGTTCCCTACTTAAAAGGGGTATCCTTTTTAAAGAGCGTAAAGATAGACTTTAAGATAGTTACGAAGTCCTTAATCTATATACGGTAGTATATATTAACTCGAATAAACGCCCTAGCTAATTTTAGTAACTTTAGAGTCTTCTAGTTAATAATAGTAGCTATCTTATCCGCTACCGGATACCGGCCGTCTCTATTATAGTAGTAACCTACTATATTAACTCCTTCTATATATATATTAAACTTTTCGCCTAAGATAGTCGCTCTAGTACGCTTAATATCTATAAGTAGGGCGTTTAATTTTACTAGATACTCGAGAATAGCGCGACGTACTCTACTTAGTACTAATATAGCTCTATTATATATTATCCTAGGGCTACTATAGAGGGTATTATCTACGTATACGTTACTAGAATTAGCTTAGTAGAATATAATCTTCTTTATAACTCGATAGACCTAGGCTACTAAGTTCGTAGCTCCCTAGGGTAGTATAGTTATCCTTAGAATACTAAAAGAAGACTAAAAGAATATTAGGTCCCTACTCTCCTCTATAAGCTCTAGTTAGTTATATCTAGAGTAGAAATTAGTGAGAGAAATATATATATATCCCGTAGAGGAGTCTAAGAACTTATCTACTATTAGAGGAATATTAGCGTCCCTAATTATTACGGTATTAATATTAGTAGCGCTATTAATAAGCCTATACTTCCTATTTTTCTTCTAAACTAGGAACTAGGGATTACGGTATAGTACGTAACTAGGTTCTAGTCTACTAGTAGATATCCTCTCTTAGAATATCTACTTAATCTTATTCTCTAAAGTCTTTAGAATATAGAAAGACTTAGCCTACTACGGGTTATAGTCTATAACTCGAATTACCTAAGGAGGGGTAACTTCTAGACGTATCTTCCTATATTTAGAGAAGTTCTATACTAGGGCTCCCTCTCTTCGGTATAGTATCTTCTTTACGGTAGATCTTTTATTAGTACTTAGGTTAGAGTTAATATATATCTTAGAGAACTATAAGTTAGTAAGTCTCTACCCTCTCGGGAATAGAGCGTATCTCTTTTTAAAAAACTTATTAAAATAGAAGTTAGGTTCTAGGCTAATCTACCCCTTTATAATATACTCCCTATAATTAATATAGCCTCCCGGGGTCGACCTATCTTAAAGAGGAATATTTTTAGATAATATCTTATCTACCTTCTTCTTATATATACCTACTAGACTAGGCGTATTCGACTATAGATCTCTCTTAGATATAAATCTAGAGGCTAGCGTATCTAGGTCGGGCCTAGATACGTTCTAGACCTATAGTATATACCGCTTAGATACTCCCGATCTAGGGCTTCGACCGATTATATAGCTAAATATAAAGTTTTTATACCTATTCTATATATTCTAGAGGTACTTCTCTCGCGCCCGCTATCTAACTATCTTATTCCTTATTATTAGAAGGTCGAGCTTAGTCGTTATATAAATCTTTCTAGGAGCTTCGTCGGGTAAGCTCTACTCTATATCTATATACTAGAAGTATTTAACGGTAGGGGCCGTCTCTTACCCTAGTAGGCCTATATTTAATACTAGTAAGTCTTTATAGGCCTAGTTATAGGCGGACTCTTAGCTAGTTCCTAGAAATCCGCCTCTCTATTTTCTAAGTTATCTAAGTTACTCGAGTTCTCGCTTTTATCGAAGGAGATAGCCTCCTTAATTATATTCCGTAGACTTCTAGTATATAGGTATTCTATAGTTATAGCCTACTATCTAACGGTCGAAACTCTATCGCTAGAATATACCTTATAGTCTACGGTACTATCGGTACTAGCTAAGATAACTAGTCGACTACGTATTAAGAATAGTTAGCCTAGAATAAGTGCCTAGGCGCTATCTTTTAAGACTATAAAGATAATATTATAGTAGTCGAAGCTTACCCTAGCTATATATACTATATAACTAGTCTACCTAGTAAGCGGAATCTTCCTTCTATCTATAATCTTTAACTTATTTATAATTAGCTTCTAGACCTTATTACTTAGGCTATTAATAGCTAGGCTATATTTCCGAGCTAGTTTCTCGATATTATATTTACCTCTACTCTAGTATTGTAGAGACTCTTCGCCTCTACGTATCTAATCCTTATAGAGACTATTAGACTCTTCGTAGAGACCCTAGATCTACTATTTTCTTTATTAATACCGAGGACTATATCGGTAGTAATCTTATTTATCTTACTAACTAGATTAATACCTACGCCTACGACCGCTACCCTAGGGCCGCTACTAATAGTATTTATACCCCTAGGAGTAGTAGCTCGCTTAGTAGTCTTTTACTTCCTTTATATAGCTCTCTCCTACTTATAGCGCTCTATCTCTTCTATCTTAGGTCGAATATTCTCTACTAAGTCTTTAGATAGGGACTTATATAATATATCCCTAAAGACTAGTAGGTATATAATATAATCTTATATACTAATCTAGACTATCTACCTAAGTAAGTCGCTAGCGAGTTATACCCTATCCTTTAACTTATCCGTCTTCGTAATATACTACCGTAAGATTAGGGCCTTAGGCTTCTTAGTTAGTACCGTTCGTATCTACTATTACGACTAACTATATAATATACTCTATAAGTCGTCTATCTCGTCTACGTTATTCTCTAGTTCTATATCTATAGCGCTATCGCTATTAGCTTATCCCTCTTACCTAGTAAGGTAATCCTCTATAGTATCGCGTAGTCTACTATATACTATATACTTTACGGCTAGGGCCCTCTTACCTACTCCTTTCTATATACGTAAGAATAAAGGCCCGCTAGAGGCCGCCTCTTTCTCTTTTTCTTTATCTACTTTTCTAGGTGGACCTCGAGTAGCGGTAGCGATATATATTAATAGAACGTAGCTTCTAATTCTCGCGAGGCTAATATTACTTATAACCGTATCTTTATCTCTATATATAGAGCCGTCTATTTATAAGTCGAGGTCCGAGTCGTAGTCTAAGTCTAAGATTCTACTAAGGGCTAGGCCTAAGCCGAAGAAGTTAATACTAGATCTATATACGGCGACGTTTCTAGGCTAGGCCTAGGTATATAGGCGCTCTATTCTCCTCTTATATTACGTAATAATCTAAGGCGTATAATTAGAGGTATCTAGAAAGTTAATAATCTAGCCGATCTTTATACCTAGATTATCCTAAGTACTCTAATACTACTAGTAAGGGGAGGCGTCTATATTCTAGAAGTAGATATTCTAAACGACGAGCGTAATATAGTCTAGGTAGTTTCTTTCGTAGTAGCCTAGCTCTCTATAGCTCCTATATAATCTCTCCTAAGCCTAGCCTCCCTAGGCGTATCTAGGCTAGGCCTAGTTATATATATACGGAGGGCTAGACTAGTTAGCGGTCGTCTATATATTATAGGTATAGAAAGTAGGTCCGCGAGGCTAACTAGGTATAAAACTAGGCCTAGTATACTAAGGCTATAAGTTTACCTAGTCTACCTAATTCTAACGGAAGGGGGCTTACGGGGGTACGGAAGGTAGATTAGTAACCTAGACTATACCTAGAGTATTATTCTTTATATTATTAGCTATCTAGGTACTAGCGAGTACGAATTAGTATATATTCTTTCTAGCTATAACTATAACTAGGTCCTCGCTATACTAGATAGAGTAGCTAATAATTTCTTTTAGAGTACCTAAGATCTTAAGCTATTCTAGGGCTTCGAGAATATTAGAGTAGAGCTTTAGCTTCTCTATACTAGGCTTCTCCTCCGCCTTCTCGTTATTTCTCTTAGAGACTATCCGCTTAACTACCTTATTAAGACTAATACCTCTCCTACTATTAAGGGAGAAATACTCTATATTCTTATTCCCTATAACTATCCTTTCTACCTTAGTAATAATACGCCTAATATTAGAGTAGGTTAAGCGTACTCTTAAATTAATATTAAGTAGGAGATTAAGCTAGTACCTAATATCCTTAGGTAGGCCCCCTAGGAAGATACGGCTCTCCGCTAAGGTAGTAAGCTTATTAGCTCTATAGACTAGAGACTAGAATATCTTAAATTCTTTAATAAAGCCTCTAGTATCTAACTTCCCTAAAGTACTCTAAGTAGTAAGCTTATTTAGGTACGCTACTATCTTCTTACGCTAACGGTCGTTAAGTCCCTTATATTTCTTTTATAAGAAACGGCGTAGAAGTATATAGTCTCTAGTCTTATACCCTAATAATAACTTAACGTCGACTAAGAGTTCTAAGACTATATTCCTTAGTAAGGCTTAAATCCTAAACGTACTATCTTAGATATTATATATATTAAAGGTATTCTTAAGGCGAATAAGGAAGTTAGTAATATTCTTACCTCGAAATTTATCCTTAGCTAATAGAATATAGTTCTTAAGTTCTAGAATATTACGGCGAGTATCTCTAGATAAATTCTAGACGAGGTCTATACTAAGTACCTATATAAGAGCGGCTATCTTATTCCTTATAACGAGGCCTACGTCTAAAGTTATAGAAGTAGAAGCTAGAATAAGTCTAGATATAGTTAAGTTACTCTCTAAGGTTTTAGAAGTTATAGTCTTCTTATTATTATTCTTTAGATCGTAGTAGCTATTAAAGTCTACTCTCTAGGCTTCCTATATAAGTAGGTCTTTAGCTTTAGAGTTCCTATCTATAAGCTCTTCCTAGGACGCCGTCTATAAGTCCTAAGAAGATATAATAATAAATTACGTATAGAGAAATTTTTATAGAATACTAGAAAGCGTATAAATAACGAGAGTAATTTCGAGTACTATCCGTAGTAGATAGGTCTTAATCTATATAAATATATAGAAGGGAGCCTAGCTCTTCTAAAATATAGTCGAGTCCTATCTAGCTAGATATCTCCGATAGAGTAGTAGTAACGGTTTAGGTACTAGTCTAGACTAGTATTACCTATAACTTTTTCTTATTTCTTAGTTCTAGCGCTACTAGGTCCTAAGTTATAAGACTCTAGCTATAGCTAGACTAGGC
Organism: Venturia effusa; assembly: GCA_007735645.1. NCBI lineage: Eukaryota > Fungi > Ascomycota > Dothideomycetes > Venturiales > Venturiaceae > Venturia > Venturia effusa. Next base: position 1,581,592 of record CP042198.1, read on the forward strand.
CTAGATACGATTAGTATTAAATCTAGCCTAGGCTAGCGTTAATACGGTCGAGCTCTATAGTAGTTTATATAGTATACGTACGTTTATTTAATATTCGTACGGCCTACTACGAGGCTATTTATTTTTAGAGTTCCCCCTAAGGCTTTCTATAGGTAGAATCTCGAGAGATATATAAGTATACACCGTAATACGATACGATATAATATAAATATAGTTTTAAAAGTTAAGGATACTTACGTCCTTTTAAGTAGCTAGGTATATTGTAGCTACTATAAGTTATATTAGAACTTCTTCTTTTATATATAAAAGATAGTACCTAGGGACGACCTCTAAAATTTAGGTAGATTAAGTATAGTAATATAAATTCGGATTAATATTAATCTTCTTCGCTTAATTTATAGTCGGCTTCTAGAACTCCTAGCGATACTACCTATAGATAGTATTTAGTCGGTATATAGATAGTATTTAGTTAGTATATAGATAGTAGGACTTAGTAGCGATACGACCTATAGATAGTATTTAGCTAATATATAGGTAGTATTTAGTTAGTATATAGATAGTAGGACTTTATAGCAATACGACCTATAGATAGTATTTAGTTAGTATATAGGTAGTATTTGGGGGTTTAGTAGTCAATATTTAATATTCGAGGTTTAATAATAAGTAAGTACTAAAGGGAAAGGATAGTTTAATTTTAAATACTATTTATTCTAGTAGTAGTTATTATTATGTTCGTACTATAGTTCCTAGGAGCAATAGAGGATCCTTCGGATCCCGTGACTATTCTATAGCTCCTAAATATGTATCCCCACTATAATAATTAACCGTATTAAGTAATAATAAATGTGGTAATGCGGCGAGATTTTCGGCCAAAAAACGGCCGCTTATTATCCACACTGATAGCACGTCCATTCTGCCTCTTCAACTTTTCTTTGGTCAACACAGACATCAACATCTTTCGATCAAGACTTGGGTCTCAGTCCATTAACATGAAACCTTACAGTCTTTCCCATCTCGAGATCTGTTGAAAAGCCGGCCGCGCTTACTGAGTCTCGATCCAGAAACTTCTCCTTGGGTCAAGAATAAACAGACAAGCTCGTTGTAGACACCATAGGTATATCAGCACTACAAAAGCCTCCCCGAGCCATTAGGTATCTTACTGTTCATTCTATAGAGCAGCAGCTAATACCTTAGCATTGGACGTCATAGTCCTGTCCGAAGCGCGAATTCTTCCTTTGTTACCTCTAAGATCTCTAGGTCAAGCTCGGCAAAACGAAGGCTTCGACCTTTATCCCTCGGCGTCATGGTTTATCCAGATGATCAGATCAAAGTGTAAATTGGGAGCCCGTATTCTGCTTGCGTCTGCCACCACAATATACCCACGTCGCCACATCGTTAAAGGCATTTTCAGATCCCAAGAAGCTGCTGAACAGCACTTAGCATCGTGGGATATGAGAAGCATTCATTTGCTCACAATTTCGCCTCGACTCTATCGTCAGCGAACCAGCCGACGACGTTGTCATACGTCTCTTTCCTAACATCTTTTCTCCAGCCTTTATTTGCGACCGCCTCCCTAGCTCGCAGCTCCTTCTCCAGTGCCAAGGCAGCATGAGCTCCAGCATCGTAGCTATAAATCTCTCTCATCATTCCTGGGTCGCCATACAGATTCGAAGTCCTCGTCTGGACACTTCCGTCTCCTCCAAGCTCGGCTGCCATAGCAGCATTTCTTCTCTTTGCCGCTTCTCCCGACAAGTGCCAAATCTCGCCATTCAAAAAAGACACTTCTTGCTTTCTCCTAACTCTGGGCATCCTTTCTTTCTCGTACAGGTCAATCGCGGTCTTCAAGCTGATCGTCTCTGCCACGACGGCCCCAAGTACGCCGGCGAGAAAGACTCCATCTTCCATGGCTGTGGCTGCGCCTTGTGCCATGTGGTTCGTCATCGAGTGTGCCGCATCTCCCATCAGTACCACGCGTTTGCAAGTGCTCGACCAGCTTTCCAGAGGCCCAGTGACGAGCAACGGCCACCGCCGGATAGGATGATCAATCATGGAGATAACTTTCCGAAGTCTTTGATCAAAATTCTTATACTGTTCCTTGACTTCGGCTAAACCTACAGATTGTACGTTCGACACTGGATCAGGAGTATGATGCGACAGAACCATGTTGAAATCTTTTCCTGCTGAAATAGGATAGGTGATAATGTATGCGTCATTGCCCATCCATACGTCCATCGACAAACCCTCTTTTACCAGGGATTTGGTCTCAGGATCTGCAAGAAGTCGAGCATATGGCACAATTGCTCTGTACGCGGAATTGTTCGTCGGCGGAGTCGGTATCACTTCGGGAAACAGGGTCTTTCGCGAGATACCATTCACACCGTCGGAACCAAGAATCATATCAAATGTGTACGTTTCGTCCTTTTGCGTGCCGATTTTAACCGGTTTGCTGATGTCCTGGTATTGAATAGATATGATGCGAGCATCGATTCGAAACTTGCAACCGAACCTGCGAGCAACGGATACAAGGCCCTGATGTAAATGATGACTTCGGTATTCCGTCAGCAAAGGCTCCACCAAGTAAAGATTCAGCACCTACCGATGTACCAGCCACCATACTTCACCTGCGGCTTCTTCCATCCTCGAAACCAGGACGTATCCCGCTCGTGTGCCATCTGCATTCCTCAGATGTATTTCTTTGAATCTGACAAGATTTTCTCCGATTTCTTTATCAACACCATACCTTCGAAGTAGCCTCGCAACGTTGGGGGTCATTTGGATGCCTGCGCCGATCTGGGTTTTCCATTGTCAGCTCATGACATACGAAAGGGACAGCAATGACATTGATACCTCGCCAAGCTCCGCGGCGGCTTCAAGTATGGTAACGTCGGCGCCCGTCTCTGCGATGGCTATCGCTGCCATCATTCCTCCAAGACCGGCACCTACTATACCGATTTTTAGCCTGTCTGGCTTTCCCGTTCGTGAGGCCATGGAAGCTGTGTGTTTATCAAGCGAAGAGTCTGTTTCAAAGGAGTTCAGCAGTGAATGTTGAGCAGTGAGCGACATGTTCTACAATGTACATCAGAACACGCTTGTCTTTATTTCCGAACCATTCCTTCTTATTCTCATCTATGTCATTTTTAAAAGAGGACATCTCCAGACTTCATACAACACTTCACTGACGCAAGGTGGGATGTTGACCAGAGTTATTTCCGGCGCGATCCCAACGAGGGCTGACATCCGAGCGGCACAGCAGCAACGGAGTCTGCAGCCCAAAACGAACCGCGGGATTGCTCAACATATGATCTGTCGAGTGAGTACAGGCCGCGTAGAATTTACACGTCTTGATGCTTCACAGTCAGAATCGCTCGATCCAGCCGTACGCAAGGTCGGGGATTGAAATAGCACGGAAATAAATTTTCCCAGCCTTGCGCCCCGCCCACATCTCGTTGCCGCAATGCGCCGCGTTGGACGTTCAAGCCCACTCAGCCATTCGACATCGAGCGCCTACAACTCGTGGAGACCAAAATCGTTCTGATTGGCAGTACTATTCCTATTATGAACGACTGTCGATCTCTATGACTATACGCTTGATTCAACGAGTTCAAGTGGTCCATGCGTGTGAAAGTTAATTATGTGTACTATTCGACTTCGTGCAGTGCTGTATGTAAGTATTGGTTATCTTGGCTACCGTCTTATATTAGTTCCATGTCGGTTTCGTATCATTCTCGTGTTAAGTCTGTATAGCTGTATGCAGATCATTGATTGGACGTACGAGCGGAACGTCGATAGATCTTGGCGTATAACCCAGCTAAGGTAACAAGTATTTTAATCGAGCCATTATAGTTATAAAAGGCTTACTGCTATTAATATCGTCTGTCAACGGCCACGGCTGCGGGAGACGAAGTCTTGTTGCCAGATATAGACATACAAGAGTTAGTCGCTCGAGGAGGCTAGTAGGTTTTCGGATTGAACGGACGAATTGGGTATGTTCGGCACGCTCGGATAGTGTATCAGAGGCTGAGGCTTTTGGTGGGCACGATTTTATTGCTGTGGATTGATCGTCGTGCTATGTAACCTTCCCATCCGGCTATCCGCACGTCGAGGAAATCCGAGAGATATAAAGCATTGTAACGAGCTCCAGCGTTGCTTTCCCTCCATTATCCTTTTACACACCAACCGATTCCTATCTCCTCATACACAAACCAAAAATGAAAGTCACAATTCTCACGTCCTTGTTCTTTCTCATCGCGAATATCAGCGCTGCAGGTCTCCCAATCGCAGCCCGCGAAGCTAGTATCCAACTAGCAGGTTGCGACAACTCTACTTGTTCCAAAGGAGTAAGCTAATCTGAGCTCCCGAAGACACCTAAACATTTTGTACTGATGTGTGTCAGTGTGTGGCGCAGGACTACGAAGGAGGGGCTTGTGTCGAGGGGGACTGTGAATGCGAATGATCCAAACAAGCGACGTCGAGGATCGGGATGGAGAGACGGATAAGTGGGATTTGGGGGAATGGGGAGGTCGTTATCATACTACAGAAAAATTGGCAATGGGTGCGGGACCGCAATGTCTGTTCAACACTGCTTTCTCTCGCCGATGAAAAGATCACTCGTTGCTGTCGCTAAATATGTACGGTGGGCGATATTTGATAACCCAGCATTCAATGTCGCCATCCGGATGAGTTCCAGCTTCATATCGTCTCCTGTGTTTTGTCACAGCCGTCCCGAACTCTTCAACAATGACTGACATCGCATCGAGCTGGATTTTGTTCACTAGACGTTCCCATTGATCTTGTTTGGTGCGAATTGCCCTCATTGTTGTTTTCATGTCTAGCCACTTGTCGGGTGAAATTGTCTTAGTCGAAGAAGGGTTGTGAACTTGTGATCCGGAAGCATAATGCATCTCTTACACGATTTGATACTGAGGTATCGTTGTCTCTACTTTCTCCTCCCTCATATAAATAAAGGTAAGCCAACAATGCCTTATTGTAAGCTCCGTTGTTCTTCGTCTTCCTCGCATTTTCGCTTGTAAATTTTCTACACCCGGACAGAATAAAAACTTCGATGTCCATGATTATACACGTAGTAAGTTTGTTCCATAATGATGAATTATCATCAACGCAGTGATAACAATTATCATCGCCACTTACCCCTGGAACAAAGAACGAAAACCCTCTTCATTCCGCTGAGCTTAGAAGGCATAGCTCAACGCAACCTTAACGATTTCAATAAAACGGTGAGCGGCGCTCGACGCAGGCATCGGCTACCGAAACCGGTGTCCTTTCTCTTGAACGTTACCACAATCGGACATCTCTTGCCTTTATAGAAACAATTCTCAGAAACCCCATCTTTCCCGATGGGTACAAACGGATAAACTGCTCCGAGACAAGTATAGTAGAGTGTTATTCAACCCTTCACCATATGACTCAGGCATACCTTCCTCACGAGTATAAAAACAACTGCACCTTTCTCCGACTCAAGACATGAATATTCCGACGGCATGGCCTGCATTCAACGCGTCGGGATGTATCTGCGCTCGACATCAGTCGCTCGGACAGTGGGATCTTCGTCCCGGGATGACGGATAGTGACATGGTCTCTTCCCCGGGCAGTCCAGCTGGAGCTCTCAGTCGTGATGAGTAAGCGGCAAAGAATTGATGATGATGACGAACACCCTCGACCCCGACTTCTCGAAAATCGCCATACTAGTTTGCGGACGCCGTGCAGCCTGAATGTATCATGGATCTTCATCGGTTGATCATACCATATGGATACACTGCAGGGAATGCTACGATCAACGTCTCTGATTGAGGGATCGCTGGCCATCACACAAAATCAGGACGTCCCACATCAAATGAATCATATCATCAGCTTGGAATTTTTGCACCGCTTCATCTAGAAATTCATTCATCGCATTCATCGAGTTAAAACCCCTATATCATTTCGATTCCGTGACTCCGTCCTCTTCTTCAAGCACCTCCTCGCTAATCTCAACCAAAATCTCAAAAGCCCTCTTCAAATACTTCTCCTCCGTCGCCGGCGTCGCGCTGACGATCCTGATAGCGTAAACCCCAGCAAGAACACAACTCGTCAAAAAGATCTCGCCCCTCATATTGACCGTCTCATAGACCTTCTTCGTGATCCGATTCGCATCGACTAAAGCCTGCACCTCTGCATCCGGCGAAGAACCATTGAGATATCTCTCATGATGTTGACCAGTCCCGTTCACGGCGCTGGGTCTCCTTTGTTTCGGAGGACGGGGGTTTATTGTTATGACTGTGAGGGCGAAGGTGGGACCGGCAAGGACGGAGAAGAGGTCGGGGCGGGTCAGAATTAGGGAGTGGAAGTATTCGCCTATTTTGATGTGGTTGCGAATGTATGATTGGAGACCTGTGATGCCGTAGCTTCGAAGGACGAACCAGATCTTGAGAGCGCGAAAACGGCGGCCGAGCGGAATCTGCCAGTCTCTGTAGTCCGTGACCAGTCCCGAATCTGAGTAAGAGTTTCTCAAGTACGAAGGCGTGATTGAGAGGGCAGAGGTCAGTTCACGGCGCGTTCTCAAGAAAAGACATGACGCGTCGAAGTTCGTTAGGAGCCATTTGTGCATATTGAAGCCGAAGGAATTGAACGACCCAAAGTGTTTCGCGTGATGTTGGTACTCTGGACATACCAATGCTGCGCCAGCATATGCCGCATCGACATGAACCCAAACATCTGGGTACTCCTTCAGGACTTCGACAATTTCCTCGAAATAATCGACGGCGCATGTTCCTGTTGTCCCCAAGCAAACCGTCAAGTAATATGGAACCAGCCCATCTCTTACACACTCTTCCAGCGTCGCTTTCAAAGCGGCACCTCTCATACCAAATTGATCCTTCCTGAACGCAGGCACGGTCCTAAACTTCGTCCCAACAATCAACGCGCTTTTCTGCGTAGAGCTATGCGCCTGTTCACTCCCAAGCGCAACCAGTCTCCCTCTTAGCGCATCCTTCCCATCTTCCACCTCTTTGCTTCCCGCCTTCCCCAGATGCTCCGTCAACCTCATCAAAACCCTCTCCCTCGCTCCAACCAGAACAGTAACAGTGGCCTCACTGATACTCCCCTGAATCACACCGCCGCCCTCTCCCTCGCTCAGGAAACACGACGGTAATCCCAAGGCCTTAGCAACCCAGTCCATAACCACCGTCTCCAATTCCGTCACAGCAGGCGAACACAACCAGTTGAATGCCGGTGCTGTGAATGCCGCACTATACATCTCGCCTAGTATACCTGGGTAGGACGAATTGGCCGGGAAGAATGCCATAAAATTGGGATGTTGCCAGTGGGTTAGACCGGGCACTATGAGCTTCTCGATGTCAGGCTGGATTGTGGGCCATGATTGGGGCTCTTGGGGTGCGGTGTCTGGGAGGAGAGGGCGGAGATAGCCGGGGGAGACGGCGGAGACAACGCGGCGAGAGGGGAGCGTCTGGTTGTATGCAATTACTGTAGTTGCCGTTAGTACTCATGTCGATTGGAGACGAAAGAGGAGTGATGGAAATGCATGTACTTTCTTCGATGGCAGCGTGAGCTGCCTCGCGGAATTGGTCTGCGTCCATGATTGCGGTTCTTTGAAGGAAATCTAGAGGAGATGTAGGCGATTATATGTACAGTGGATAAGACAAGAACGCCGGGCGCAAAGATGGTTGATTGAGGGCATACTTTTTTATTGTCCGATCTCGGACATGATGCGGGTTGCTCCGTCCAGACATTGCCTCCATGGGGATGTTGTATATCGTAGGGGTAGGGCTGGCGCGACTTTGACGGGGTTAACTCCGGGACCGACCGTCCGGATTATCAGGGGGAAAACTTGCCTCCTTGCAAATTTCTACTCGGTTTTGAATCTATAGTTGTACGTAGTCGTATGTCTCGTTCTTTTCTTAGTACTTAATCAGCCTAAAAGCTGATTTAGATATAAGAAAAGAGCTCTAATCTTTTATCTTTATATAAGATATAATTCTTTCTAGTTCTTTTCTAAAGCTAGAAAAAAATTAGAAAGAAATCTGTCTTCTAATTAAGGAACTAGTATCTTATAGAGATTTTCTCTAAATAATACTTAAAGAAGCCTAAATATGTTCTAGATAATTAAAATACTATATTATATAGTTTTTCTATTTAGATATTATTTCTCTACTAGAGTCTAGGTATAGGAGTTATATACTTATTAGTAGTTAATATATAATATATCTTCTAAAAAGTATAAGTTCTATTCTAAAATTATAGAGGAGATATTATTTTAAAGAAAAAGATTTTAGAGAGGAGTCCAGCCTAAGTATATACGTAATAAGATTTATAATAGCCGTAGTTAGTTACCGTTATAAAGAAGAATACGTAAAGCTTTTAATATCTTCTAACTCTACTAGTCTTTTCTCTAAGCTAATTTCTTCTACTTTACTTCTCTTTAGTATAAAAATACTTTTAATAACCTTTATAAATCTTAATAGTTATTACTTATTAATATAAGACTAGACTAGTAAAGTCCTTAATATTCTTATTTATAATAGATTAGTACGATTTTGCCGAGCTTAAATAATAAGGTAGAGTCTCTAGAGTAGTTATAACGGTTTCTACTAGAGTCTCTAATTATCGGCTAATAAAGCTTTTAAACTTCCGATAACGTATAATACTTAGCTTTATTCATCCAATAAATAAAGCTAATTATAGTTGTTATAATAATATTAAGATAAGTATAATAATAGTATTAAGTTTATAGAGGTAGTAAGTAGCTAAGGTACTACGCTATATATTTAGATTACGTAAAATCTAGTCTTAGTATAGTTAATAGCTAATATTGCTATTAATAGTTAGATTTATAGTAGAATTTCGATATTCTTAACGTTATATATAGGCTATATTATCTAAATTTTAGTATTACGGCCTACTATACCCCTATATAGATATATTCTATACTAGCCTAATTAAGATAATTTAATATATATATTATACGCTTTATCGCGCTAGGTTTACTTATTTAAACGACTTATAAATTAAGGTAGTATTAAAAAATTTATTTAACTTAATTATAATACGCCTAGCTAAAAAGTAAATATACTATAGTAGATTTATAAACCTACTATAATATTACTATATCGATATTAGTTAGATATATAAGAAAGAGTAATAATATATAATAAGCTACTATAAATAGATTATAAAAAAATTATAAAGATCTATTATAGATTAGTAGAGAGAATAAGGTTAGAAGAAAGTAATAATATAAGTATAGGCTCTAGATCCTAGACTATAAGAAATAAAGATAACTCCTAGTACTATACTTATAATTTTAAGCTGATAATATTCTACTACTAGATTTAACTATAATAATAATAGAGTAATAAACTAGTAATATATAAGAAAAATAGAGCTAGTAATAACGATTCGATTTGTATAGACGACTTACTAATTAAGTAAATATAGAACTAGTAATAAGAATATAAAGTAAGAGTACCCTAAGAAACTTAGCGTTATATTTAGGAAGCTATTTACGCTTACTTACTTAAAGTTAGTTAACTTAAAACCTATAATAGGTTATATTTATTGATATAAATATAGCTATATAACTACTATTTATATAATAATACTTTGCTTTCTATAGAGTTAGGGCTTAGTAGTCTATAGTTATTAGTAATAAGTAGATTTATACGGCTAAATATACGCTTAGCTTTACTACTTATTATAGGATAAGATAAGTAGTTATAAGCTACCTTTAAGAGTATAGAAAAATCGGTCTAATAAGTATTCTACTATACTAATAGATTATACTTTAGCTTAACTAGTATAGTAAGATAGCGTAATAGCTTATTAAGGTAGATATCTTAAATAGTAGGGCTACTTATATTATAATTACTATATAGTAAGAACGAATAGAGGAATCGCTTAAAATATAAGAGTTTTAGAGATAATATAACTAGTAATAAGTTCGCCCTTTAGGGCGATAATAGAATAGGCTTAATAATATTACTATAGATCTATAGAAGCCTAGCTACCTTCTAGCTACGATAGCGTAGCTAGTAGGTATTAAACTACCGTTTCCGACTTAATAACTACCTTACTTAAGACGGTAATATATAAACCCTACTAAAAAACTTTATCTTTAACTCTAGATATAGAATAACCGACCTAAAGTAGGCTATATTAGTATCTAGATTACCCTTAAATTCTTTAAGCTTCTCGCCGTATATAAATATAGAGTTAATATTATTTTTAAAGTATAACTTAGACTTAAATTTAGCTTATAAACGGTTAAATTTCTATAGTAAAAACTTAGTTATAGTATAAGTCTCCTAAAGAGCGCTATACGTACTATTAGATAAATTACTCTTAGTTATCTTTATTATCTCTATAAGAGGGTTATATAACTTAATAAAGGCTTTAATATAGTCCTAATCCTTATAAGTAAAGTAGAGGTAATCTAGTATATCCTTCTAGATTTACTATAGAGAAACTATATTAATATACTTATAGATATAATATAAATAGTTATAAATATAGTTCTATCTAATACTACCAAAAAGAACTAGTTTTTTAATTAAACTAAGTTATATAATGTTATTATCTTCGAGGCTTTTATTGTACGCTAGGTCGTTATATTAGCGTAATATAGCTATATATTTAGCTTTAGCTTTAGGAGATTTAGTAATATTAACTATAAAAGCGACAGTCTTAACTTAGATACTATATCTACTAATAGTTATAATACTAATAGTACTCTTAGAAGCTAAAGTAATAATATTTATAAGTCGTTTTATACTAATATCTTTAAGCCCTACTTTTACTATATTAGTAATACGATAGCTATAGTACGAGATCCGTTTTTCTTCGGCCGTAAAGTTAAGTTAGTTAGTAATAATACGTTGTATAATATTATGAACTTACTCCCCATTAGCTATAAAGAGACTAAGATCTAATAATATACCGAATTAGAAGAATATATCTTATAGGATAGAGGTAGTTTATTTACTCTTTTTACTAGTAGCTAGCCTTATAGTAAGAGGAACTATATAAAGCTAACTACTTATATTTATATAATAAGCGATAACTATAAAGATATAGTAGTTATTACGCCTAGTATAATCGAACGAGATATTTATACTAGATCTTATAGTCTATATACTCTCCTTAATTTTCTATAGTAGTAGGATAAATTAGCTATTGTAATCTCCGAAAGTTATATTTTAGAGAAAATAAGTTTTCGTATAAGAGTCTTAGTAAGCTAAAAATCCTACTTACTAGGGAAGTTAAAGAAGTAGCTAGTTATAGTAATTAAAATCTAGCTATTATACTACTACTTCCCTAGCCTAAGCTATTACGGGAAGACCCCGTATATATAGAGGTTAAAGGTAGAATAGTAAACTAAGTTAACTACCAATCTATAAGAGGGGAGAGGGGGGACTCTTATAGTCCTTTCTATAGTAACCGCTATATCTTATACGGAAGCTATACTAAGATATAGGATATCCTATCTCTAGATCTAAGAGCTATAGCCTATAATATTACTCTAGGACTCCGCCCTTTCTTCGGCGGACTCCCTTAGCTAGTAGAAGAGAAAAAATTCTACTCTAATCGATATCTCGTCCCTCGACCTCCTCCCTTCTCTCCGCCCTAAATTTAGTATCCTCTATATCTAACCTCGCGGCTATTATCCTTATTATTCTTCTCGGTATCTACCTTATTATAAACGGTAACTATTAGCGATAATAGCTATAAATAATAGTAATACTACCCTATTATATCCGTACTTTTTCTATTTACTCTACTACTACCCTTAAGGATACCGATAATACCTAAATTCCTATTATCCTTATTTACTATAATAGTAGCCTATTATAACCGATCTTTTCCTATTAATCCCGCTATAGCTATTGTAGAGGCTAATAATTACTAGATCTAGCTATTATTCGTAAATAGTCTTAAGGCTATATAATAAGGTTCTCCCTCCGCCTTAATCCTCTTCTTTAAATTACTTAACTTCCCTATAAGTTAAATACTCCCTACTCTTTTCTATAGGCTCCGCCTAGAATTAGCTAATATCTACTAGTAACTACTAACTACTACTACTACTACTACTATATCTAATATATATTTTCCTCTTTCTAGTAGTCTCTACTAGAAACTAATCGGTCTCCTAGCGTCTATATTACTATATCCGCTATACCTTCTTAGGCTAGAATTATATCGACTAAGTAGTAATTTACCTCCGCCTATTTATTCGCGGTAGCCGCTAATATCTATTTTAGACTACCTACTAGACTAGAGCCTACTCGGAGTATAAACGCCTCTATAAAAACTACGAAGATATATATATCTTCTACTCTTTCCGCCGCTTTTTCTACGCTAACTACCCTTTTAGCCTATTATATACCTAGCTCGCCTACGCCGCCTAGACTAATACTAATACCGCTAATACGTAAGTATCTTTTTTAAAAAAAAACTCGAAATTTCCCTAATTTACGCTAACCGCTAAAAAAGTACCGGAACCTACTAGATTCTCGTCTATACCCTTAGAACTATTATTAGAATAACGGTAAACTATAATAATAGAGTTTTATCCGCGTAAGTTTTAGCTCCTTCTACCTCTTTTTCCGCGCTAACCGCTTTTTAGCCCTATTTTAAATTTTATCTTAATTACTATAGAGGCCGCTATTTTAATAGCGCTCTAGGGAGGCCCCTTAGGTCCCCCCTAGTTAATAGAATCTCGTCGCGCTAATCCTTAAAAAAAATTTAAATATTAGAGGAATTTATAGTACCCGCTAGCTTTCTCGCGGCCTCCGTCTAGTATATAGAGAAATACTAGAAAATAATTTCTCTACTAACTTATACCTTTCTTTATCTTTTCTTTTATTCTTTATCTATACTTTTTCTAATAGCTACCGCCCCTACTCTAGCGGTATCCCTTCTATATATTCTAGCTACCTCTACTAAATATACTTAGCTACTTACCTCTTACCTCCTAACTCTCCCTACGTATTTCCCTACGTAGATCGCCTACGCGACCGTACGTAATACTAACTTTAAAATTCTTCTATATCCGATAATATAGTAGCGCTTTAAACTAATATCCCTACGGGGTCCACCTCCCTAGTAGTAGATCCCGTTTTAGAATCTATATCTACTCGTTCTTATCTACTAGGTAACTCTTCTAGTCTATTACTAACTAAAATATCTTTTTATTTTCTTTTAGTCGTCGCGTTACTTTTTTCTTCTCTAGCGCTTCTATTTTATTACTTTCTTATCTCCTATCTTATAGATTCTACTATATTTCCTACGGGCTATACCTTACGTTTATTATTCCTAGCTCTTACCTAAACCTAGACGTCCTCTTATTTTTCTATCTTCTATTTTACGGATTCTACCTCTTTTTCCGCGGATAGCGCCTTACGTTTATTATTCCTAGCTCTTACGCGGACCGTAATAACTCTTATTTTCTCTTATTTATTACTTAACTTTTTTCTTCTCTAGCGACTAGGGGTCCTAACTTTAATCCTTCCGCTTTCCGCTTAGTACGTTACGGGTTCCGCTCTCCGTAACTATTAGAGCGAAATCTAGTTAAGTACTATTAGTAGTTCTAATTCCGTATTCCTTACCCTTCTCGTAGCTTCTACTTCTTTTACCGTAGCTTCTATATTATCTTCTATAGAGGGCGTCTTACGGAGTTTCGGAAAAGATTATTAGTATTTTCTCGCTCTCGTCTTTACCGACCTTATTATTTTTATTATAGGTTCTATACTCTCTATAGTAGCCTCTATATCGTCTTCCGCCGCCTCGCGATAGTATAGAAAAGATTATTAGTATTCTCTTATCCTTATCTTTACCGACCTCGTCGTCTTTATCGTAGGGTCCGTACCCTCTACTATAGCCTCTATATCGTTACCCGCCGCTACGTAATAGTACGGGAAAGGTTATTAGTATTTCTTAGTTCTTATCTTTACTAACCTCGTCGTCTTTATTATAGAGTCCGTACCCCCTACCGTAGCCTCTATATCGTTATCTACTACCGCGTAATAGTACGAGGAAGATTATTAGCTCTTTCTTTATCTTCTTAGTCTACTACTATATTCCTTACGGGGTCTATTATTTATTCTAGAGTCCCTAAACTTCCTCTTAAAATCGTCTAGGGCCGCTACGTCCTCTATACTTTCTAGCGGCTTCTACGTAAGCTTATAATATCTACTCTATTTTATAAGGACCTTACGCTTCCTCCTACGGCCTCCGTTCCTCGTATAGAGAATTTCTTTAACTATCTACTTATCGTACCTCTCTCTTAGTATCGAGTCCGGCTAGGAGTCGTTAGTCTCCTAGCCTAGTAACGGGTTATCCGCCGCGATTTATAGGAGATCTAGGTAGAATACTAGGTAGATACCTTTAGGAATTCCCTTAAGCTTAATAGAGAGCGGCGATATTACCGTAGAGACCGTATATTTTACGTATTTATAGTCTAACTTCTTCTTTAGATAGTCGCTTATATAGTTTCTTAAGTCGAGCTATACCTTATTACCTACCCAAAATTACGGTACGGGCGACTAGCGTACGTTAGTAGACTCCTTCTATCGCTATACGGACGCCCCTATAGAAGCCTAGTATAGCTTAGTAATATCTCTAATCTTCTTTACGAATACCTCTACCTAAACCTCTATAGATACCGCCGAAGGTAGCGTAGGCTCCTTCTTTAGAGCGACCGGGGTTAGTATATAGTATCCGTATATCGCGAAAAACGTGCTTATACTAATCCCCGCGTAGTATTAGCTATTTACCGCTAGCTACGCGGCGGGAAGCTACGTTTTCTAGTCTATCTATATATAGTTAATAAACGCGCGTAGATACGCCTAGATTTCCTAGTTTATTCGTTCTAGGCCTCTATCAGTTTATAGGTAGTACGCGCTACTAATACCTTAGATTATATTATTAAGTTTATAAAACCTTCTTTAGAATAACTTTACCTAGTTACCCCCCTAGTCGCTTATAATATTTCTTAGGAAACTATAGTAACGCGCCTAGTACTCTATAAACCTTTATACGTAGTTCTTAGAGTTTTAGGTAGATATCGCTTCGAAAACGACGGTCTTACTTAACCAATCTTTTATAACCTATAGATTTATATACCCCCTAGACTTAGATAAGTCTACGATAAAGTCTATAGAGATATCTAAGAAGAAACGATCGGGGACCGCTAAAGGCTATAGAAGACTATACTTTTTATCTTACTATAACTTATTTTAGCCGTATAAGTTATAATTACGTATAAACCGCCTAATTTAGTAGGATATTAACGGCTAGTAGTAGTCCCTCTATACGATAGCGATTATCCCTTCGCGTTTAGGGTATCTAGATAATAGTAAGTTATAGTACTTCTAAATTATCTTCGTCCTTAAGGTATCCTATTCTACTATTAAGGGGTCCGTAGCTTTTCGCTCGGCCTTAGACGTAAATAGAGAGCCTAGAACCTATAGCTTTCCTCTATACCTTACGTACCTCTACGCATCTAGACGATAGTTAGATAGTTAGAGTTTTAGGTATACCCCGCTAGAAAGCTAGTACGAACTATCTATTAAAGTAGTCTTTATCGCTATATACGTAGTATCCGTCCTAGAAGCCTCTTTCTATAACTTATTTAGCTCGCTATCTTCTAGGGGTCCTACTATATTCTCTATAGTAGGTACGCTAACCGGCGCGGCTCGCGTCTATTTATATAGTACCTCGTTTAGGATAACTTATTAGATCCTAGATTTATAGTCCTCTTACTCTAGTATATTCTATAACCTTCTTAATAGAGTATCTAGAACTATACTATCGAAGCCCGGCCTATATATAAGAGAGAATCTATATCGTATTAACTTTTCTACCTACCGTACTTACCGCTTAGAAAGCTTCTACTTCCGTATAAAATACTCTAGATTCCGATAGTTCGTTAGGATTATAAAGAGGCTATAGCTTCTTAGCTCCGCGTTCTACTAGTCGAGGTACTTAATAACGGCTAGTAGCTCCTTATCGTAGATATCGTAATTTATTTTAGCTTTATTTAATTTTTTAGAGTAATATACTACTAGGTAGTAGATTTTATTAACTTTCTAGCTTAACGCGCCTCCGAGCGCGAATCCGCTATAATTAGTCTCTATAAATATTAAAGGCTATAGATTCTACTACCGAAGGATTAGGGCCTAGTAGAATAGATCTTTTAACGCCTAGAATAACGCCTCCGCGTTCTTGCTCTATATAAAGTTCGTATTTTTTCTAGTTAGCGCCGTAAGCGGGGCGGCGACTATAGAGTATTATAGGATAAATACGTAATAATAGTTAGTAAACCTAAGGAAACGACGTAGCTTCTTTTAAGTTCTTAGGGTCTACTAGTTACGGATAGCTTCTACCTTCTCCGGATCGGTTTCTAACTCTTTTCCGTTAGTATATACGATAAACCCTAAGTATTTAATCGTTTTCTTCGCGAACTTATACTTCTTTACGTCTAGATATAGGCCCGCGCCTAAAAGCTTACGGAGGACTAACTTTATCTTACGGAAATAGTCCGACTAGGAGCCTAATATATATATTAGAACGTTATCTATATATACTAATATAAAGTTATTAAGGTATTCCCGTAGTACCGAATTAATATACTACTAGAAACTAGACGGGGCCCCCGCGAGACCGAATAGGGTAACTAGCTATTTAAAAAGACTATATCCCGTCCGAAACGCGGTCTTATACTTATATCCCTTAGCTACGCGTAGCTTCTAGAAGGCTAACGCGACGTCTACCTTCGTTAACTACTTAGCCTCTATAAGATTCTATAGAGTCTCTAATATTAAAGATAGTAGGTACTAATCTTCCGTAGTTACGGCGTTTAGCGCCTAGTAATTATAATAGAAGCGTAAACCGCTAGTCGCTTTCTATACGAAAAGTATAGGGGCCCCTACTAGAGATATCGATAGTCGTATAAACCCTTTATTTAATAAGTTATTTAATATTTTTCTTAGTACTAGGAGCTTCTCCTTTAATATACTATAGATTAGGCCCTATAGTAATAACTCGAGGGTACTATTAGGTTTCTTATAGAGCTTAATCTTATAGTCTAGCCTAGGTCTATATAGCGCTAGTTTCTCGGCCTCCTACGTTAGAAATAGTAGGATAAGATTATAAACCTCGGGAGGTAGCTATTTTCTAAGCTTCTTCTCCGTATTAGGCGGCTTCTCTTCTAACGCCTTCTTAATATCCGCTATATTTATCGCGGCTATCCGTACTCTATACGCGGACCTCTACTTAATAAGCTCGATATTTATAAATACGACTATAAAGTTATCTATCTTTCTTTATCTCTTCTATATTATCTTCTACTTACTTTCTCTAGCGGCGCGGATAGCCGTAGTAGGTTCTATAGGGTCTATACGGTTTAGGGCGTCTCCCTCCTTCTCGACCTATATATTTACCCTTCTATAGAATATCTACTATTTATTAGGCGCGGTCCGTACGTAATTATAAGTTTTCTACGGGTTCTCTAGGATTATTTCGTACGCTAAATTAGGCACGCTATATATATATACGGTTTATAGAAAGCCGCCTATATCTATACGGAAGCCTACTATCTCTCGAATAGTAGAATTCTTTATATTTCCTATCGCGCCTAATATCTAGTATAAGATATAGTTAACTATATAGAGTCTAAGCCTCTTAGCGAGATTTTCGTTAACTATAGTATAGTACTTATAGTCTTTATTAATTAGAGTAGAGATTTCTTTATTATTATTAAGGATTACGCTTATAAATATACTCCTTCCGTTTATTCTCTATCGGTATAATCGCTAGCCGTTCTTAAGTACTATCTAAACTTCTATCTCCTACCTTTAAGAGGGACTAACTCTTTTCCCGACGCTTTAGACTTAGACTCCTTAAGGAGAGGTATAGTATCCTTATTTAGTAGAAGAGTTTAGATTAAGTTTATTAATATCTTCTCTAGCTTATTTAGATTCGTCGCGGAGCGATAGATATACTTATCTACGCGATATCTACTTTCTCTATAGCGGAAGTATAGACCCTTCTTCTTTTAAGTAGCTAATATTTCTCTAGAGATCTATTTAGCCTATAGTACGGTTTTCCTATAGCTCTTACTATTAGACCCGCTTTTAGCTTAGTAACTAACGCCGGTTCTTATTACGGTTATAACCGTATTACCTATTAAATCTACGGTATATCCCGATAATAGGCCCCTAGAGAAATTTACTATTCTCTTCGCCGCGGAGTCTACTCCGAGATTCCTAGATACCTATTATTTATTCTTAGCTAAGAATTAGTACGTTATCTTATATTTTACTATAATTCTAGCGACCTCTACCGAAAACTCGTTATATCCTATAGAATCTACTATAGTAACCGTATATATCGTTACCTAGTTAGAAAAGATTTTCTTTAGTTACTTAATCTTAATAGGGTCGTCCTAGAGGTCTCCGTATAAAGCGTAGAGAAGGCCGTCGAAAACTAGCTAGTAGTTATACTACGGCTAGCCGTTCTAGTATTTTAACCGGACTAGGGCTTCGAGAGCCTTAGTTTTTTCTATAGAGTCTAAGAACGTTCTCTTAAGCTCTATAAAGAAGTCCTTAGAATCTCTACTTCTATTTATATCTCCCTTTATCTAGAAGCCTCGTATATATATACGCTTATTCGTTAGTAGTATATTATTAATATAGTTCTAGTAGTATTCCGCGGAGAGCGTAGGTTTTAAGACGGACCGCGCCTTATAAGAGCTTATTATCCGTAGAAGATAGTCTTAAAATATACCGGCGGTACCGTTCTATAAAAGAGGCTTCTAGTCTCGAGGTCTAGTAAGGGAGGTTAGGGTCCCTAAGGGGTCGGGGGATCCCCCGACCCCTCGGGGGCAGGGGGGGTCGGGGGGGGTATTCGGGTCGGGTATAGGGGTCCCTAGGACCCCCCGCCCCGACCCTAAACCCGCTAGAACCCGACCCGATTAATCGGGGCGGGTTCTTAGCTAAAAAACGTGACTTTTTCGTATAGTTCTATTAATTACGGACGACCTATAGGTATTTTATATTATATAACCTTATAGACTTATAGAATAGGTATTTCTCTATAATTCTAGCTATTTAGATCTTAATAATACCTAGGTTAAGTATTAAAACATGTAACTTAAAAAACCCGACTTCCCCCCAATTATCGGGTCGGGGGTAAAAGCTCCCCCCGACCCGAAAACCCGCCCCCCCCCTATTTCTACCCCCCCCGCGGCGGGTCGGGGGGGTACCCCTTAAACCCGACCCGACCCGACCCCTTGGGGACCCTAAGGGAGGTAGAGTCCCTATCCGTTTACGTAGCGGCCGCTAATTATTAGACGGCCGTAATAAGGCCTATAACTTAGTTATTCTACGTATTCTAGGCGCGGATAATATTTACCGCCTCTTCTAATTAGGCCTCCGTTATATTTTACGCGGCTATTAGATTTATAATAAGGGTCCCGTATTCCTCTAGCCTAATAGACCGCTAGGACTATAAAGTATCTAAGTTACTTATAGTAGCTAAGTCCCCTTAGTTTACTATAGTATCCGTATAAATAGTAGCTTAGGCCGACGCTTCGTAAGCGGGCGTAAGAAAAATACGAGTTAACTTAATATTACGGGAAGATCCCGTATATATAGAGGTTAAAGGTAGAATAGTAAACTAAGTTAACTACCGATCTATAAGAGGAGAGAGGGGGGACTCTTATAGTCCTTTCTATAGTAACCACCGTATCTTATACGGGAGCTATACCAAGATATAGAATATTCTATCTCTAGATCTAAGGGCTATAGCCTATAATATAAGCTATATAGTAAAGGGCTAGACTTAGTCGAAGGTAGTATATAGACGTAATTAAAGTATAAAATAGAAATATACGGCGCTACTTATAGAGTCTAGAGGCTCTAGAGAGGAGGTCTAGCTATATTATTAGAGAAGGACTTATATTAAGTTAAACTTTAAACTTAGCGTAAATCTAGATTTATACGGTATTTAGTAATATAGTAAAATAGTTATCTACTTAAGGATATAGCCTACGTAATAATTTACGTAGTTTAAGGCTCGTAATCTAGCTACTAGAGAGTCTTTTAGTAACCTTAATAGTTTAGTATAACCCTTAATAAAACCTTTAGAGTAGGCTTAAATAAAAACGTTTATATACTTACTTTAAGATCTATTATTTTAGCCTTAAATTTATTCTTTATTATTACTCTTTAACTAAGCGTATAGGCTATCCTTTAATTCTTACGCTACTTCTCCTTTATTCTTAATATCCTTAGGCTTTAGATACGGCTATTACGGTTAATATTATAGTATTTTAAAAGATATTCTTAAATATAGTAATAGCTAGATAGACGAAAAATAGCAATATTAGTACTAGAACGGGTTCTAGTATACTTATAGTAGTATAAGTATATCTATATCTTAGTACGAGTCTTAATCGTATAGATAAGTATACTATACTTCTAAATTAGACTACTTTAGGTATAAATATTAGAATTAGGGCCCTAATACTCGAAGCTATAAGGTATACTATTACTAAACTTACGAAGATAACGTATAAACTTAGTTTCTTAGTAACGTAGTATATATTTAGTATAATTACTAGACCTAATAGTAGGGGCTAGATAGTTTATAGTACGTAATAGACAGGATTAAGAGTAATTCTCCTAGTAAACTACGATATAGTAGCTATAAAGTAGTAGAGGGTAGAGGCTAGATACTAGATAAGTATCTATTAGCTCGACTTTAGTATCTAAGAACTACTCTATAGACTTAAAATCTAAGCTATTCGTACTACCTAAGTTATTAGTATCGGATTATATAATATTTATAAGATTAATATACTTATATCTAGCTCGAGATCTAGAATCTAAGATACGTCTAGCTAATTGGACTATAAATAAGATTCTAATATATTAGAAGATTCTAGATTCTAGGCTAGGGAGACTTAAGTAGCCTTAGTAGTATTTATAGTATAAGGGTTATTAATAAATAGCTTTATTATTTTAACTTTTATAGTACTAGCTATTATAGTATAAGAGGATTCTATACTAGAACTAGTAATTATAGAGTCTATAGTAGCTCTACTAGACTAAATAACCCCTAAGTAGCGAGGGCTTTTATTAGGTAATAAGTTAGTAAGTACGTCGGCTTCTTAAAGCTACCCTTAAGTAGTAGATTCTTTAAATTTAGTAGGTAATTTAGAGGTTCTTTTAGAAGGTAAGTAATAAGTAGGGAAAAAGAAGTTAATCTAATAGCTTTAGGTAAAGTCTTTATAGTTATAAAGTATAGTAATAAGAGAAATAGTAATTATAGTAGTTTAAATAAGTAAATAAGGTTACTAGTTTAAAAGATAAAAGTTTAATAAATATAGTTTATAGTTATATACCTATAGTCTTTCTATTATATATACTTATATAAACCCTTATACCTCTACTAATCTCTAGCTAAATCTATTAAAATTTTAATAGTACTTTAATCGTACTAATCGTAATCTATTTAAGTTATAATCCTTATATATTATTCTGTGTAATTAGTAGTTATTAAGAGTAAATAAAGTAGTTACTATAGAAATATAATATTAAGGAAATCAATATATCTAGCTATAAATTCTAAGCTCTTTATTATATATATATACTACTACTATAGCGCTACTATAGCTAATCTAATATATATAAATATCTCTATTAAGTATAGCCTAAAGTTAGGTAAAGTAAAATAATATAAAATTTAGTAATAGTAGTAATACGACTAGCTAAGGTATAATAGTACGTAATAATAGTTTAATATTTATAAGAATACTTAGACTAGGACCCTAATTTATAGCTAAAGTAGCTAATTAGAGACTATAAAAAGCTAATATAATATTACTAAACTTAATACTATAGGTCTAGATCTACTATATCCTTATAAATATACCTACTCTAAACTATATATTACGAACGCGGCTTTAGCCCTGTTTATATAAGTAATAAACTACTTAAAGCTATTAATTTTAGAAGGTTATCCCCGTCTTCTATTATCGCCGTTATCGGCGATAAAACTATTTATCTAAATAAATAATCTATTTTAAAACTATTATTCTAGTAAAATCTATATAATAAAGTACGATAATTATCGAACTAATAACATCGGTAGTCTTGGTACTCGATGATTGGAGACCTTGGTTTCTGCGGTGCCGTAAGAATGGAATCACGACCTAGGTTTCGACGTTCTACAAGGATGATTTGCCCTGCGTCTTTGGCGATGGAGATGATCTACGTGAGCCTTTCTAATGGGTTTGTATAGTACAGTCCGCTGATAACGAGAAGCAGATGGTGCCATTCGTTATAGGTAAAGCTCAGACATTCTGACGAACAGGTGGAGATTGAAGTCACTACAATGGACCTCATCTGCGAGCAGACAGATTTTCTCCGTTCTGGAGGTCAAGGCCTGACATTTGGCCGCTGAACATCGCTTTTGCGGCGGTGGGAGGTAAATCAGTCTCTTGGCAAAGCGGGATCTAGCGGGAGCTAACTGAGTACGAAAAGCGCTAGGTCAAGTCAAGTAGTACGTCAAACTTTAACAAAGTGAGGGGCTTGTTTACCTCCAAGATATTTACTATGGAGACTACCGGCGGTCAAGAATCCTATTTTATTAGGTATAGTGCCCGCTTTTGCCAAGAGACTAATTCACCTCCTACCGCCGCAAACGCGATGAGCTTGGAATAGGCCCATTCATTATCACCTCATTCATCATTCTGGGCGGCGTTATTTGCAAATCCCAGTCCAAATTCATTAGGAAAGATGCTGACAAAAAAGACCTCAAGGTCTCCAATTATCGGGCGCCAAGACCTGCGATGTTACCTGTCTCCATTGCGCCAATTTCGAGACGATGATTCTCTATTAGAGGATCATGCGTCTGGACGTCACCAGTCATCGCAAAAAACACGGACGACCTGCCGTAAGTAGCTTTAAGTAGGGGTGATTCATTACTGTAGAGAGCGGTGTAGTTGCAGCGGCATTGTGTGATAATATATAATTCAGGTATTGATACACCCCGAATACGAGCATGTGCTTTCAGCGTGAGGAAGAACGCTGGCAATTGGCCAGTTCGTAACAAAATGCCTTCTTACCTAGAAGGTAGCAATGGAGCATGTTTCTAACAGAGCCTGTCCTATCTCTTTACAGACTTTGGGAAGAAGTAACCTTGTAAGTTGCATACCAGCCCATGTACGAAGAATTTCGGTGGTATAGGTATGTTTCATGATAATGGCCTTGAGGAGCTGCGTAGTAACGAATGGACAGCGTTGTTTCTCACACTGATGTCAAAGGGCAGATCTGGACTATGGTATGAAGTTTGGTGATATTATGTCAGCTATTGAGGGCCTCCGATTGGTTGATGCGATGGAGACACAAATCAGGGGCTGTAGCCCTTGCGCATACCGTAGGAATTGGCGAGTGTCGCTAGTGCCTCGCTTTTCCGTGGTCGTATACGAGCTAATTAAACAGGTAAGGTGCGGAAACTGTACCGAGGTCCCATCGAGACGGAGAAGTCTGATTGGCGTAACAGGTTATACGAAAAGCGAGGCACTAGCGACACTCGCCAATTCCTACGGTAGTGGAGGTAAGTGCATCGCTTCATGTGATCTTGGCAGGTGGCTCAGCTACTTACTAGCCTCTCACCTCCGCGGCCACTTAATCAAATCCAATACCGTCAGTATGGTTGTCACAACGGATTTTCATCGACCGCTCACTGAGACCTTGGGACATATGGGAAGATCCATCAACAGATCGCTCAGACTCGCCTAAAACTTCCTAAGCTCAATTTCTCCGAGATTAAGCGTCTATGTAACAGTAACAACAGTAGATACATCGCACAGATTTGTTTGCGGCCGTTAAAGTCAAAGGCGCATGTGATACTAGGCGCTGGGGGCGTTCTTGTTTTCTCGTATGCTCACATTATTACGATACTGTCGATACGACACAACAACTCCTTCCCAGCATCATCGCGAGCTATACCTCCAATCTAAAATCGAAGCATCCTGAACAACCTTTTCCTTTCCCAGAACTTCATCAATCTAACCTTTTCCCAGAAGCGAAACTTCCACTCACGGACCTAAGGTAGCCCACGAGATACGGGTCTGCTTGAGCTAGTTTGAAATCACCAGTTGTAAGATATGATACATTGTCCAAGCATGTTATTCCTGAGTTTTTTCGGTGGCGGTCATAGAAGCATCTGATCATATGCATGAGAATCAAATTGGCTTTATCAATAAACGAGCCATCTATCTGTCATCCCTCGACAAAATCAATTGAAGTGATGATGATGATTATCCTCATGACCATGACCAACCTCTCCAGGCCATCAGACCCGTCATTCTTCAATTTCAATGTTCACTTCATAGCATACCAAGCTCTACATACGAAGAGGACCGCCGTCACGTTCTTTCCTAGAGAACAGAATATCCACGCCGGAAGGTGTTCACGGATACTCGCAGAGGATCGTGGCAAGCAGCGACCTTGGGCTGAAATATTGAGGAGCAGGCTGACCATGGTTCTGTCCCTATTTTATGTTACAAATCTTGGCCAGGAGACTCCTGGTGCTCGAAGCAACGCATTGGAACCATTTAAGGAAGAAGGTAGTATTAGGTCGAGTTGACCACTCCCAAGCCGAGCAGAGCCGCATGATCTCTCAATGCAAAGAGAAAAATTAAAGGACTAAAGAGGTTCGATCGAAACACCGCCAAATGCTGATTATAATGGCCCATCGTTGATATGAGCTACTATCCGTGAAGCATCAATACACCTCATGACTTACAGATTCCGAGCGAAATGCTCGAAAATTGCTCAGAGATCTAGCAGTCCATAGCGCATTAAAACTCCGCCAGATGCTCGAGAAGCATGGGTACACGCGCACCCAACCCTCATAATCGCACAGTCATTCAACGTCTTCGACCATTTGGGCCACGATAGCCATTACGACCATTCTGACCATTTTGGCCACCGCCATGTGGGTTTAGTCTTCGCTTCTTCTTTCCCTTTGGGACGGGAGGTTGATTCTCAAGCCACTCTTCGTAGGCTTTGGTGTCTTGGAACAGTGATATGCCAATGACACTGGAGATATTTTCTCGCAGCGGGTCGTCAGCGATATGCTTCTGAACACCACCGAGCTGACTGTAAGCATCCGCAAGGATGTTATCAACGATGTTTTTGAAATGCACCAACGCAGTCGCCTCGTCTTCAGAGGGCAACGTAAACTGCAACCAGCTATCAACGAGAAGCTGTCGATCTCCAATCCGCTTGAGATTGCGAGCGAACAGTATGACACCAAGTGGAGAGATGGCGGAGTTGTCGCGCATTGTCCAGGCATTACCATCGGCAGACTTGGCAATCTCGGTGAAAGTGTAGAGCTGTCCGCGCTGAGCCAGCTTCATCATGTCCTGGTTGACAGAGCCAGACCCCATAAGGATGCGGTTAGCGTGGAGACTGCGCATCATAGGCAAGCCATGAGAAGCTGCAACATTGGGGTGAAAGCCGGCAATGATGAGCGCTTTGATGAGATGCTGATTCGAGGAATTCGTATTGAGCTCAGGAGATCCATACCTCCAGTAATCACCTCCCGGTTCAAACCATGGGATCAATCGTCGGTCAATCAGAATCTGCTCCATGAGCTCGGCTGTACGGCAAACTTCGCGCCACTGGTTAAAGTGAACAAAGTTGTCGCCAAGAAATCTCCTGCACTTGGACTGACCCTGGCTCTCTCCTAGAGCACGAGCCTGGTCGAATGCATTGATGAGCGCGAGGTGGTCGCTGTTGGAGTCCGCACTGAACCGAATTCGAGCAGCTTTTGATTCCTGGCGTCGGTCAAGAGGTCGAAGAAACATATCCTTCATGCTGTTGGCAGCAGCAAGAATCAACATGGGATCCAAGCAGCGGAAGACAATGCCAAGAACGATCATCTTTGCGCGAGCTGGATGCACTGGCAGCGATGCGAGGACGCGGCCGAGAGCTGTGATCTGTTCGTCGTCGGTGAGCGCATCGATGTCCTTCAGTGAAACAAAAGCAGCATCGACAGCTTTATGATCAGGTGGCTCGATCAAGCTATCCAGGAAGTCTCGCACAGATGTGTCGAACGGCTGATGGGCAAGTTGAAGGCAAACCTCCTGCAGCTCGGACCGTAGGATTTCTGGTTGAGTCGTCGGCCGCATGGCGTCAAAGCGCTGCTTGGTATACATGGCGTAATAGAAACCGTTACGAATGCGACCACTCTGAGAAATCACCGGAGAGTTAGCACATGTCCAAGAAAAAGCAAGTCTGTCAACTTACACGGCCAGCTCGCTGTTTGCAGCTTGATTGGCTGATCCAACCACATCGCAATTGGGACAGACCGCGCTCATGGTCGTACACCATCTCCTTGTGTTTGCCTGAATCGATGACTGTTGGAGTTAGCATATATCATTCAGCGATCGAATCGAAAAACATGATCAAGAAAACGTGCCGATTGAAATCGATGTCGGATTTGGAATAAGCGGTTTCTGCTCTACGGGACTTCTGCGAAGGCGAAGACAGGAGGGCGAGACCTCACTCGATAGCGCTCTTCTGGAAAAATAACTTACCATACACAGCATCTGGAATCGTGATGGAAGTCTCAGCAATATTGGTTGCCAAGACAATCTTGCGCACACCTCTCGGCATTGTGTCAAATGCTTCGTCGTTGGAGTCTTTCATATCCGAATGAAGGATCATGATGCGGTAAGCATGTCCGTTGCCAAAGTCGACGCCGATCATTGGGCTGTTGACTTCAAGCGATGTCCTCACCTTGTTGATAGAGTCGAGACCCGGTAGGAAGACGAGGATTGCTCCTTCTGTAGTTGTGCTGATGATATGCGCTATAGTTAGCGCAATAAGAGCAGCTGGGACGATAGCTTCTTGTGCATCAGTCTGCGCCTGAAGAGGTTGAAGTTGGGTCTTTGAAAAGGGCACCTCCTTGTTAATTTGAAGATAGTCCTTGGTGGCTTTCTCCTGCTCCATAAAGAAACGCGAACCTGGAGGATATTTTTGTAGCTCGAGAAGAATATCGGTGAGATATGTGTACTTGACTGGAAACATGCGTCCCGGGATGTCAAGATAAGGACACGGGAGGAGTTCTCTCACGCCGTTCCTCATCATAGGCTGCGCGAAGTATTTTGTGAAGAGGTCAATGTCAAGCGTGGCCGATGAAACTATGACCTTGGGAAACTTCAGACCTGCCTTCTTTCTTGTAAAGAGATGGAACTTCAGGATGGCTAGAAGACGATCGATGAGCATATCACGCTCATGAGCTTCATCGACAATAATGTGGCTGACATTGTCGAACACCTCACCTGGGCGTCGCTGGATGCGGTTGAGTAAGATCCCGGTTGTGCAATACGTGATGCAGCCTCCTGGCCTAGGAAGGCGAACATCGAACTTGACGTGGTGGCCAACGCTTATCACGCCGCCATCGAAGCGCTCCTTGATAACTCGTCGAGCGACAGAAGTGGCTGCGACTCGGCGAGGTTGGGTCACCCAAATATTGCAGTCGGCACCGACGCCTGAAGCAATGGCATCCTCAAGGATAATTTGAGGCAGTTGTGTTGTCTTGCCACTACCAGTAGCCGCTGCAATGACGACAGCAGCGTTGGCCGTGATGAGCTGGAGGATACGATCACGTTGTTGATTGATGGTCATCTCTGCCTTGGACCGACTGGTTTCGAGGCCGACTTTGGTATTAGTCAAATTACGCTTCAGCGTCTTCGCATGCGCCTCCAACTCCTTATTGCGTTCTGCCTTCTCTTCTTCTGAAAGTGTCTCGGACTTGTGATAATTATGCTCGGGTATCTCCTCCTCATCACGCTCGATTTGTCCATTACGAGGACGAATCCACTGACTGCAACGCTTGACGGTGTTAGACACGAGCGAAGAGACGGAAGGAGCAATGGAATAGTCCAGATAGGTGGGGGCAGTAGCCTTGATTGCAGACTGTGATCGAAGTGACGGAGCGTGGAAATATGGGGCTGGTACGCTCTTAGGTGCATCCAGCGGCAACGATGGGGGTTTGTTTTGGGCGGCTACCATTACGACAGCTTGTGCAGGAGGAAGCGGATCGCAACTTCCGAAGCCACGCGCGTTGCGGGCAAACAGCATTGGCTGATATTGTAGTCCGTCATCATGCTGTGGTAGAATGTTCGCAGACTGAACGTTTCTCGTTGTGTGCAGTGCAGGTGGTTGTCGAGCCTGTGCCACCGGCGGCGCTGGTAGTTGAGCAGCGAATGGTGGACTCAAGGCCCTGGAGCCATTCGGCATGGCATCTCGACGCTGGACGCCGGCATTTTGAGGGCGTGTAAGCGCAAAGGCGGCCGCCGGCCGACGTGGAGCAGCAGTGTTGGGCTTTGTTACAGGCTTCCCCGACGGAACGGCCCAGCGAGATGTCTCCAGGCCTCCTTGGAATTTGTTGACAGGGTTCGCTTTCCAGAAATTTAGGATCGTGTTGTTGGCCGCACAGGTGGGAAACTTACGAGTGACAAAGGAGTATGGGTCCTTCGACTGGGGGCCTGGAGTTGAGGCCGAAGAGAGTCCTGTATTTGAACTAGAGACTCCGGACATGGTGTCCTCGGCCGCTTCGTCCTCAGTAGTCTCTCCGTCCTCAGAGCTGGAGTAATCCCAGACGATGGCATCGTCGTCGTCCCAAATTATCTGCTGGTCTTCATCGTCAGAGGTGACGGAAGATTTGTAGCCCTCAGAACTATCCGAGTCCCACATGATAAGGTCCTCGTCGTCCTGTCTGTTAGTCGCAGATGCGCCGCGTCGCAGCTGGGCCACAGTTTGCGCACGTCGTGGTGATGCAGGCCGAGGTGGTGGTGCAGCGGCAGCCACTAGAGCTGGCTCTGGGATCAAGGGAGCCCATTTGGACTGATATAACGGGTTTGGAGCGCCCGCCATGATGTTTGAGGTTGTTGTAAGGTGTTTGTTGGGGCGTGGTTTAGACTAGGAGTTTTGATAGCAGCTGGTAAGCACGGACCGCTGCCAAGGGACTTCCGTTCAGCTTGCGATCTGCTCGATTGAGATTGGCATGTATCCTAATCTTTACTCTAGTCTGTAATATGAAATCGATATCGATGCTTTCCTGGAAAAGCCGTTCCCTTTAATTGTCAGAAATTCATCGATCTCAATCTTTATGTTGCATAGTCCAAGTTCAGGGAAATACCGTTTACTCTTGGAGAACGAGAGGCTCCGAGATGACGAAGCCGCTTCGGGACGGGAGGATTCTTGATTGAGAGGCAGGAATGCTTATTCGAGTTGTATCTGAAATAATAGTATGATCACCTTCAAAGAAGCATGTATAAATGAATCTCTAGCAGCGCTGCAGCATGACCTGGCGAGACAGCTATCGATATCAATCCCCTCTAGCAAGAGATAGATTCAAAGCGAATATCGTGATCTCCTATCGCGGGAGTCAAATACATTGATCAAGCTTCTGTGATGCTTTCCTCAAGTCAATAGCCACCCGAATATGGCATTGGAGCTGATAATGAACTGCAGACGTGCCATTGGCGAGCTCAAGGACTAATGCTTCCGGGTCAGCTTGGTGTTCCCTCTATATAGAATTTGATATACTTACCGTCATGAAGCCGCTAATAACGAGTCCTCACTTGCGAGCTCCGTGCCTCGATCTCTACATGTCACCGGAAGTACTGACATCTTGTAATTCAAGCTCCGATCACCAACCCCAAGCATCGATACTTCATTGGCATCACCGTCCTACGGTCAGTACATCACTGGCATCGGCCGTCTTCTATTTGGCAATTGCATTTCTGCGTTTGCCTCTTCTCCAGGTAAGCTTTACATCTCTTTGTTTCAAACTTGCTGCTACACTTACATCAATCAGGACAACTTTTGCCACCTCCCACCCACACAAACTTAATTCCCTCTCCTGCCACCATCATACCGCCGGAAGAAACCCGTAGCAGCTACACTTCAGCAGTCTCTACGTCAAACACCCAGCTACTTCATCCTTATACTAAGTGCTCGAGCGCCTGAGCAATACCCAGCAGACGACCATCTAGCATGGCCGAAGAGCCTGCGACCAGTTTCACAATCCTGATCAGCGTTCGTGGTAACTCCTCGACATCACCGCCCCGAAGCGTGTTACCCTCACGCACGGCGATACCAACCATCAAGGCTCGAGACGATCGCAACTAGACAGCGACCACCAACAAGTGAAGGCTGCATCTGCCGTCCGCTCGTCTACTGAGCGTTGAGGGCGCTTCGCGAAAATGTAGCAAATTCGGAAACTAGCGGGACAAGCAGAGTGAGACACTCGCATAAGGCTAGGTCATTGCATTGATGCTTCACAGGACGATTGATCCCTTGCGTCACTGTGGCAGATGCAGGCCCGTCCCGAGGCGAACGCCAATAACAACCCCAGGCCCAATGAGCGCGCTCCCGCTTGAGCTCAAAATCGCTCAGTGTGCCGGCCTGTCAAACGCGTTGGACTTACCCTTGACTAGATACACGTCTCTTCAGAGCTCCCTTCGAGACGGTCGCCAGCCGGCTGTTGTCATTCGGTCCCAAAAATGGTCCCGAACACTTTCTCCAAAGCCGACCATCAAGTTTCTCCACGAGATGGAGTAGGCAGGATGCGTACCGGCACCTCCAGGAACTCTTCAGGAAGATCGGCGTCTCTTTTGCTCACGCGCTGCAACAGTTTTCTCTCAGCACTTCCACGTCACGCAGTATCTCTAGAACAAGTGGAGAAGGTCGCATGTACCGACGCGGGGCCGTAATTCGGTGCCAATCTTGGAGTCCTTGCGACTTTCGAGGCATCTTTGATCCTCGACTTCTTTGGCTTCGGGAGAATGTCGACCTGATGTTGTTGGGTTTACGACAGACTCCTGCCTACCTTGACAGCCAAGGCAAGATACTTCACTTTTTGCCAGTCTAATATGATCGCGATGAAGACAGCTTATTCCTCGTCCTGACATTGGTATCTTCATACGAAAGCTAGGTCCTTGGATTTTCAGCTTCTACGGTCGCTCACAGACTGAGAGTCCACCCTGAGTCCAGCCACGCGGGGAACCCAACAAAATTTATCTCCGATAAGTTGGCCATATCTTCGAAGACCCGCGCTGTTCGGTTCTTAGGACTTGTAATTCCTGCCTGAGTACTAGGACGGACACCCAAGGCCGGGAAATTTGTGCGAGTGCGAGAAGTGTGTATCCAGATCACGTGTTCATCCAGGGTGGTGGACTTTTTGACCTCTCTTGCGGTACTGCGTATCAATAGATGTCTTCCCAACTACTCTAGTCTCCTGTTGATCGTGTCTTGTTTGAACATCGCAGTCATTCCGTCTATCAAATAGCCTGTGGTTTGTAGTGTCTCTCAGTGGCTTGCGACTCGGATATGGGCGAGGCGATCTCAACAAAACAGGTCGCCCGAGCATTGAAAACATCGATTTCCATGGCGCGAGAGAAGGACCGTCGTGAAGAACCACGACGACATTCTTCGGTTGAACATGCTTTCGTGCAGTTGGATGTTCACAGATCTATGTCTCCTTGAAGCACGAGCAAAATAACCACGTCCCATGAGATCATGAGATCTTTACTCGTCTGGGACGAATAGCGGGCTCAGTCAACATCTCATCCACCTCTTCCTGCTCGACTACTGTTTCTCGGCGACAGACACTTTCGCCGGGTTGCAATGGTTTTACTGTTATTCAGCAAAGAGCTTGTTTGCCACTAACGCGGTGGACAGGTGTTGCGAAGTTCCGGTCAGTCTTCAGGACCTGGGAAATTTGTCCATAGTGGTATATTTTGCCGGCTCGCTCGTCCGAGTACACGAGAACTCTTGCTCCTCATTGCTGTGCAAAGCATGCCATATCTTCACTAGTGTCTTTCTTCGTTGTCCCTCTTCTTCTCATGGTTGACGGTTTTTCGCGAGAAAGAAAGACCGTTCACTTGGATTCTCCAAGAAATCTCGATAGCTTATCCTTGGACATTGTTGTCCGTGAACCTTTCCATTTTTGTGTTGTCCCAGACACAACAAGGCCCGATCGATACATCTCGAGGAACTTGTATGAGGGCTTTGTGGTCGATTCAGTGGACTCGATGGGATCGCGGATATCTCCCTGGGCAAGAACTCGTGTCCAAAGATTCTATGCTTCGAATTAGCGAAAGCATGAGAATCATGTCTAGCATTTCCCTGCTACTCATACACCAAAGCTATGGTGGTCATCGTGATCGGTTTCCTCGCTCTTTCCTCAGCTATGCCATGCTGCGTTCTTGCCACATATAGTCGCCATGGCGCCTACTCCAACCATTCATGGGTTCGTCTTGCTATATTTCAGTCGTCGAGAGCCGTGGAGGGATAGCTGTTGCTAGCTATATTTGGCCTTCATTGCATTGCAATACATGGTGGATGTGTTCTTGATTGCTGTCAGCTACGCCGCCAATGTTGCGCACAATGCCCGGGCATCGGACATCCTCATCAAGCTTTAGAGGGACGAGGAGCGCCAGTCGATGAGCTATACCGTGGGTTACCCTATCAGCGCGATATGGGTTGAGGTCGAAGGGGAAATGGTTGTGGTTTGGTGTGGTCGGGACCTCGAAGAACGATTCATCTCCGAGTCGCTGATTGTTCGGCATTGGGCCTCCCCTTTCAGCTAGAGTAGCGGCTTCAATCACCCCCCTCAATCTCACGGGCACCACCACTACCACTCTACATCTTTCCTATCATGATCGATGATGGGACCATCGAGGACTCCCAGTAAATAGTTAGCTGGAAGGCAATTCGAACGATGATCACTAATGCCACCAAAGGCTCCCAGAGAACCACCATGCCCACAGCTGACCTCGACCTCCCATCATGTACTCTTCAACCAGTCCTGCGAGCACAAGCACAGAAACATCTGAACGGATCAACTATTTAGCTTCTTGCCGCTCTCAGCCCACTTTGAAATAAGTAGTGCTCATGGGCACAACGCGCGACGTTGGAAACACGGTTGGAAAAGCCCACATCGCCCACGTAAATTCAACCATCAACGAAACAGCCAGCCACGTCCGGGCCGAATACTGCGGCCAAGATGTTCACAGAATCTCCCGCAGTGCCATGGTCCATTATCCCTTCATCCTAGACGAAACCAACCTTAGCCCTTTCCTTACATGCCAGCCACAGTTTTCGCTTCACATCAGTGTAAAAGACAAGCTGATGATTAAGGTTTGAATTCCATCCGCCACGCAAAGAGAGAGAACTGTTGCGGGAATGGCACGCAATTGGGTGGATACTTCTTACACTGATTCGAAATTCCTAGAAGTTGACGACGTTGAAGCTTGCCGAGCGTTACTGGCGGCCGAGCACAGCATCGACGAAATCAATAAGTCAAAAGGCATGATGATTTTCCGTGATTCCATCACCAATTCTCGCTGATGATGCCAGATGTAAGGGACCTGACATCACTTGCATTTCTTTCTGCATACGACGGAATGTTGCGCTAGATGCTGTATTCTATGCATTGGCGATGGCATCCCAACCTCAGAAGCGCTGCCAACATTGTTTTCTGTGATGTGTACGATAGACCCGGCAATGGCGTCTATCCCTTCTCTTCTCGTCAGCTACATCCCAATCACCCTTACTCCGGCAAAGCAAATGGCCTACCCGCCACTATCCAACGCAGTTTTTGACGTGGGCTGGGAACAGCTGAAAAGGCATAGCTGGTGGGACTGGCGGAGTGAGCACCGAAGCCGCGCCGGTGACGTTAGATAACTTTCTATATCGCTTACTCATCCGCTGATTCGATGTCTGTGATCTTTGAGTGGCCAGGAAAATTCTCGAATGTCGAAAGGGCGTAAGACGCTTTCACCATGATGTTGAGTGGTGGGAATGGTGATAAGTGCTACCGTCATATATGATACGACTTCCTCGCCATCGTCACAACCTGTCACTACTAACCACGAGAATCGTCTACTGTCACGCACTGTTTAAACAGCAATATTTGACAACATGCATTGACAGCTTGGTAAACACAACCTTGTGATGATATTGAGGCAGTACTGATCATTTGTCAGCACTGTTCAAGCTTGGGTAAGGTCGTCAATCATATGTATAAGTACAGCCACAAAATGAAAAGAAGAAGGTGTCGAGCGTGACTGAGAATGTGAGTCTTCCTTAACCCAAAGTGACCCTTGATGCTGGCGATCCCCGGATCGATCCATTATGGAGAGACTTGTTGTTGTACCACAGTATGCTGCGAGAAGACTATCAATGCAGGTCAAGGCACCGTAGCCGATTACAAGCGAAACAGTCTTCAGTATGCGGAAGTGGTCAATCGAGCGGTTGGAATTGTCCTTCCATGTTCGGACCTCATTTTTAACGTTTTGGTCAGGCCCTTTTTGGAAAGAAATAACAAGCTTCTAGATAAGTGAGGCTTCGGTGCCTTGGCAAGACCCCGTCTCGAATGGCATACCGGGGTCTTATGTAGACATGGCTCAAATCCTGGAGAGTACCGGGAATAGAACGCACGGACGGGGAAGTCAGAGTGCGGAGGGAAGATTCTTTTTGTCTACTCATGCACGAGCCAATCAAAGCTGTCATACTGAGTGTGCCGCTTAGCTCGCATTTACAGCACAAGGAAAAGTTTTGACTGGTCCCCATCCGCAGCAATTCTCTTCTGGGCGATATCAACGCGCTAGCAAGTGCATCTACCACCAACTACTCTAGACATTGTAGATGGATTTCTATACACGACTGAAGTGAGAAATTGTCTTCGTATTTCCTGTGCTAACATCAATGAAAGACACGCTCCCCGAGACCTGCGCAGCTCTAAATAGCAAGATATCCAGACGAGTCCATATGTAATGCGCATCACACCGTATCAAAAAACAAGTGTTTCCCTTACACATGCTCGTACTTGACCTCTGCTTCCTTGATCTCATGCGCGCCGTCCGAATGCGCCGCTTCCTCCTCAGCCTGCAACCTCGCCGCGATCTGGAACAATTTCAGTTTCTCCTCGTGTGCGGCGTTGTCGCCGAATACGACGTCCATGTCTTCCAATGTCTTGCCTCTCGTCTCCGGTACGAAGAAGTATGTGAAGATCAGTGCCATGAAGCAGAATGCGGCGAAGAAGAGGTAGGTGCCGTATCCGAGCGCATCGAACATCATGGGTGTGACGAGACCGATGATGAAGTTGCACATCCAAGTTGTGCTGGTGGTGATGGACATGGCCTTGGAGCGATTGCCGATGGGGAAGATTTCAGAGGGCAGGACCCAGCCGATGGGGCCGAAGGAGTAGGCGAAGTTGATGCAGTAGACGTAAAGGAAGGCGATACCTGCCCAACCGGCGGCCTTTTCGGAGCTGAGACGATCGCCAAAGCCACCGACGATACCGCCAACGATGACGAGGGAGATTCCAATGCCGAGAGCCCCACTCATGAGGAGGGGTCGGCGACCGACTTTGTCAATGAGCAGGAGAGCAGGGATGGTGGATAGAGTGTTAACGATTCCGTAGACTCCGGTTGCGAGGAGAGAGGAGGTGTTGCCGTTCAGACCGAGCTGAGTGAAGATAGTAGGCGCGTAGTAAATCATGGCGTTGCAGCCCACAAACTGCTGGAAGAACATGGTACAGCAGCCAACGTACATACGTTTGAAGTCTGACCATTTCTCGACGAGAGCGATATATTGCGCTGTCGCAAGTGCAATGCCAGTCTTGCCGCCGTATCTCTCTTCGTTGTATGCACGTTGGAACTGTACCTCTGCTTTGATGGCGAGTAATTCTCTCTGAATGCTCTCATCGTGCACAGGAAGGCGGCGGATGTGTGACAAAGCAGAGGCTGCGGCGTCGTTGCGGCCAGCCATGATGGACCAACGTGGTGACTCGGGGAAGAAAAGCATTCCAATGTTCAATACTAGAGCCGGGACAATCTGAATGGCAAAGGGGACGCGCCATGAGGCGTCTGACTGTCCAGTACAGCCGCCCCGGGGTACGTCTTTGTATGGGTCAAAGGTCCGATCTGAAGCAGTGCCGCCGGAGTAGGTGACGCCTGGTGCGCAACGGATACCCCCGATATAATGAGTGCCATACTCAAGCCAGTAGCTGATCAGGATCCCAATGGTGATACTCACTGATATAAATTAGTTGAACTCGTTGCAAAGCCAGAGAATGCACTCACATTGCTGGAGAACCACAAGAGAGCCTCGAAGCCCCGGAACAGAAACTTCCGCCATGTACATGGGGATGATCATGGTCAACATGCCCACGGACAGTCCAGCGATACCTCGGCCCGCGAAAATCATCGGCGTATTCACAGCCCCGGCTTGAATCGCAGAGCCAAAAGTAAAGATAACACAAGCTAGCAGGATGGAACGCTTGCGGCCTAACTTATCGGCAACTGGGGCGTTGAGGAGAGAACCAAGCCATGCAGCTGTAGTACCAGTTAGTGTCGAGTTAAGCTGAAGGCAGAAAATACTTGATCATACTGAGCAGAAGCGTGGATACAAACCATCCCTTGAAGCTACTATCCGAGTAGATTCTTGGGTAGGATGCACCAAAAGACTCCATGGTGATGACACCAGACACGACACCTTGGTCATAACCAAATAGAAATCCACCCAAAGAAGCGAACTGTTATCGAGTGTCAGCAAGCGCTCGTTCCAGATTATGGGGTGGACACAGCGTACACAAGCAAGCCCCAAGACATACGGATTTTGTCTGAGTAGAGTCCTAAGTGGTACCTTTGGAATCTCAATGAGAACTCCAGGTGCCTGATCTTGAGACGACTCTTCCGGATGACCCATGATTGAGAGACAATTTTCAACAGATGGTAGCCGATGAGTGGTGGGATAGTCTGAAGATTGGGGTGATCATTGGCATCCCCATACTTATACATCTTTGTCTGGGGAAATGATGGGGGAAGAGTTTGCGGCAGAGCACCAGGGTCGATCTGGGGTCGGACTTGTGTGCTCCGGGCAGGATCTTAAGCGGCTGAGTGGCAGCATCCGACTTTGCACCAATGCAATGTTCAAGATCATCTGACGTTTCAAGGGTGTCTACCAGATGACTTCTCCATTCTTGAACCTAGCTGTTGTCTACCGAGTGCCCCAGATATTTAAGCGAGACTGTAAATGCATAGCACGTAGAATTCGGAGACTGGAGAAGTTGAGACAAGGTTTGTGTGGAATAGCCATTACCGCCATAAGGATGTAGTCAAAATTTGGTTGGGTCAAAGCATTTTCCAACAACGCCGAGATGGCGGCTCATTGCAACGCTTCCATGGGTTTGACGTGATGAAGGCACAGGAGGGTCCTCTGCGCTAGTCGTGAAAAAATGAGCCAGATGTGGAGTCGCTCGTTTGCTGGGGATTCTAGTTGTGGGGTATCGCAAAGAAGTCCGTCAAATGAAGAGCAGCACAGTCTTCCTAGGATCGTCCTGCGTCGAACGAGGGTCAATTTGTATCCATTTTTCTCTCGAATGAGGCGGTCAACAGGACCCTTTGTCAAAGTAATGAATTTGGCGTTGATCAGGCTCGGTCCGTTTTCCCGCCCTCTCTATCATACTACCGTCCAGCAGTGCAGCACTGCTTCCCATTTGGAAATTCTTATAGGCTCAAGTGCGCCTTTGGAGAGCTATCGATGTCTCCTCCAAAATCGTCATGACTCAACAAATCTTTCGTGTCTCGCTCAATGTTGTGCAAGGTAACCTGACACCTCAGCGACCTTTGACTCCATAGTCAGCAATTCGATCTGCTATTATACGCTCGTTCTGCTGTGGTCGCCGGTCAAGTCAAGGTTAGCAGATGACCACAACCCTGTCTTCTCTTCCCCATTGTAGGACAATTGACAGGATTTTGGTCTCTTCTACATAGTAGAGAGAAAATGCATGAAGAACAGGCGGCGTTGGAACCTATGAAAACAGATCTAGGTAGGTTTAGTAAGACGATGCGCAGGGGAGAGCCTTACGCGGGGTTCAAGGCAGGGATCCAAATTAATCTTTTGGCCAGCTACCACAATAAGTAAGAAAATGCGCAGGAGAGAGAGCCTTGCGCAAGAACTAAGGCAGGTTTCAGAATTGGCCTTCATTGGGCCGGCTACCATAATAATCGAATGTACTATAGTAAGCAGACCCCAGCAGGCTCGTCTCCTGACCTCTTTCTCACGAAGGCCGATGTTCCAATGTGGCAGTTCTCTATGCAAACCTAGCTCAGACTCATTTGAATGTTGGAGCGATCCAAGACCCTTGTTTGACTTTCGCGTCGCTATGCATGATTGCTGAACAGTACCATGACCTGCAAAAATGGCAACCTTCTAGAATCGAAGATCAGCTGTGGCTGGAAATAGGATAGCAATGCCTGCATGGCCGTTGTTCTCGCGGCTGCCGCTATCGTCGCCGACACACCATACTTCTAGCGTACAGATCTTGTCGGTAAGAATCTGCTATACAAGGTTAGATCGAGCAAGAAATGATCCCGCTACATTGAGCTCTTGTCGTGATCCCATAATGAAAGGGTAGTTTGGGTGGTGAATTGTTCCTCGAGCTGATTGGTTGTCAACTCCTATCCCAGTTGCATGTCGGTCTTTGGGGATTTGGAGAGTTTCTGAGGATCGACCAGCGTAAGTTGGTCAGAAGTTGCCTGATCGTGGCCCACTGCCTGGGGCCATGGCAAGAATCAAGACTGCCAGTCCTAGAGTCGACGCCTTTTGGAGCCTAGAGGATCTTTTCGGATTTGACATGTGCGCGATGAGAGGCAATTTCATGTTTGACGAGGGTTAATGTTTGGTGAAAGATGGTGAGGTACCGGTACCGCGAAGGTTGATTCTGTGCCAAGGCCGAGGCTCCCAGGCCCGGGCTCCACAACTTACCTACCTTCTAGAAGAAACAGAAGCATGCTACCACTTACCATCCGACAAGCAATCACAGATCTTACTGGACAGACTTAACCATACATTATTCCCCATTCGCGCGGGAATCATACCATGTCCAAGGTCATGGGAATCCTCCAGATTTCCCTGCACCCTCAGATCATGTCGTACACAGTAGGCGTGACCAGCCGCGGACTGGTATATCCCAGCAATAACCTAGATCTGGGCGTGATACTGGGGAGGAGACAAGAAGAATTGATCAATTCGCGGGCACAGTATGTCAGCGAGAGAGGAGTGATCCTATGAGATTGGCTGTAGATGACGAGGAGACTCTGGACAATTCAACCGTGAACTCTACAGCCTCCTAACTTGTCAGTCTTCAAGTAAGGCGCGAAGGTTCCAATAAGAGAAACTTGGAGACCGTAAAGACTTTGTCACGCACAATGGCAGCGCTCTTCAGATACGCTTTTCATCGCCGCAAGCTTCACTAAGAGGCAATGCAAGATCACAATCAGACTCCCAAGTGAACGTTTCGGTGAGTCTTGGACAAAATTCAAAAGACTCAATCCCTGCGATATCTCTTCAATCAGAGGACATTGATGAAACGTCAATGGCGACGGCGATGACAATAGTAAAACCCACCACGGAAGCGTCACTGTCCCTGTGCACCCCGGACGCTACCTACTGATTTATTTCGCTGTTTTCTCTACGATCGCAAGTTAGACAAGCTGCGGGGTCATAATGAACAAAACCAGATCCAAAAGCCCAATCCCACTCACAAACACCTCTCCACAGATCAAAAGAACACGGATTAAGAACTACCCACCCTCGGATCGCGACAGCATCAATGGTGGAGACGGCTGCCCCGAATGCTCGTGATATAGACAAGTATGATTACGACGACGAGTTGTATCGTATTCCTGCTGAGGAAGATATCTCGAGGTTTGCATTAGAATCTCGAATTGAAGTCCTGATGAAGGCTCGAGTGGTACTGTCTCGTAAGAATTAGCCGAAGACGAATCTGAGGACCAACAGTTCGGAGTACAGATATGAGCTGTTTGATGAAGTTCAGATTCTGTAAAGATTTGGACGAATCTGGGAAAGCTGGGCAGTTTTCAACAGGAATGATCTTGGATGGTTTGGATGAGGGAATAACTTCGTAGACTACAACAGCATCTATGCATTTTGAATCAAGGTTTGTTTGCTTTCCAAGCAACATCCCAGTCTGGCTCGCTCCATTTTGGGTCTACCTGAGCTTTTGTATCCCCACTGTGAGCCTTAGCTCAAATGCCGTTTTCTTCCTGGAAGCCCTCATGTCAAAAATTGATATCACTACATTGTCACAAACACCCTGTGTAAGGAAGTCGCAAACTCCTCGATCTCAAGATCAACATCCATCCGCTTGGCTGTACCATACTGGGTGCTCCTATCAGTCTATTGCCTTGCCCATGCTTTTGGGATGATCTCATGCAATTGGTCCCCACTTTCCTTGGACCTGCTCTTTCACTTCTTCATCTGCTTCTCGAAGGCCCTGACACTCTTGGCCGCCTCGATGGCTTTCTCACTATCAGCTCCCAGACAAGTCGTATAGACGTCAAGAGCTTGTGTAGCAGCTTTATGAGCGAAGTTAAAATCAGGTGACTGTGCGTTGGCGACAAGGCGCGCAATGGATAGATAGCTAGAATGCTTGTCAGTATCTCATTTCATCAGAGGGAACACACCAGAGCACTCACTTATCGCCCAAACACGTCCCACTCAACCCCTCCTCCCTCATCAACTTCGCCATTTCAATCTTTCCTCTCAACACATCCGCAAAAGTCCCTGGATAACTTGTTCCCTCATCAAGCTCCGCGAGCCTGAACCTCCTCTCCCGACTCTCCGCCCCAAAGCTCTCTACATCATCAAGGTTAACGCAAGCGGGGCAGACACACACAAACCCATAGTGCTGCAGCTCCCATTGCCGCTGGGAGAACTCGTAGAAGGGGTCACAGTAGGAGAGTGTGATTTCCTCATCAGCTTCGATGGCGCGGGAGGCGTAAATTCGTTCCTCGTGCTTGATGGTGTTCCAGGAGAAGAAGGCGTTAGGGATGCAGGAGTGGTTGAAGCGGGCGGCGGTTTCGAAGACGGCGGCACCATTCTCGCATTCCATGGCATTGGTCATAAAGATACTTAGAGCCGTTGGCGAGGAGCTGGTCCGTGCTGCGTGCTGCTGGCGGATGCGGTTCTTTTCGTGCTCGGCGACATCTGGGTGGATTCGGGATGGGTATCTAGGAACCTCTAGATTAGCAGTTTGTTTGCCTCCTGAGAGTGCCAGCTGTGAAATCCTGGCTCGTCCCAGAGCTAAACAAATTCGTACTAGCAATACAGAACTGGAAGGGAATACGTACTTGCTCCGATCCTGACCATGAGCAGACGCCAAACTCCAGAACTTCTTCTTATCGTCAGCAGGCAGTCTCTCCACCGCCTCTTCGACATGCTCGGCCATGTAGTGAGCTTTGGTGACCCGCATCAATGGTCTTTCAGCTGTAATGAGTGCACCCCGAGGAATCGAGGCTTTGGCAAAGATAGAGATGCCTCTATCTGGGAGCTGGCGGAACTCGAAATATGGATTTGGTGGAGTCGCTGGGACTTTGGATTTCGTCGACTCATTGCTACTGTTAGTAAGTTTGATGGATTCGAGCTCTTTCCCTAGTAGCTCGTCGACGTCGACGCTTTTATCCACAGATCTCTTTTCCGGATCATCCGCACTCGTCTTCTCCAAGAGAACGTCTCCGGCTTGGTTGGGAGGCGTCATTTCATCCTTGATGGTTATGTTCGTCGCTGTCGCCATGCCGACTGATAAATCGTTTCCAATGTAGTGACGAGACTGCGTCTTCGGCCCTCGGTGGTCGATCTGATGGAGTTGACCGTGAGCGAAGGGGGTGGCCGATGAGGTTTGTATTTGTGTGAGCAGTCGGTTGCGTCGTTGGAATGTCGGGCAGGTGGACCTACTCTCTCTCGTACCACCTGTTGTTCACCGAACGTGCTTACCCGCGCGACGCGCGTGAACATTGCTTGATCTTGGGGGCCTGTAGATTGACATTTACCCATGGATTACTGGCAATATGCTATTGAAGTCTTGGACAAAGTCGTGGATATCGGGCTTGGGATCCAAAGGTTTGCTGCTATCAACAAGCTTGATTTGGAGCGATTTTATCGCCTGCCTGCCTGCTGCTTTCAGTCTTCTTTTCATCCAAGCCTGAAACGGAGCGCTGATCAGAAAAGACACATTCCACATCAGAATCAGTGATTCGTTGCAATACATGAAATCTTACCTGACCAGCAGGAACTGGGTATATACACCATGTCATCTCATAACGACCTCGCGAATC
Organism: Venturia effusa; assembly: GCA_007735645.1. Taxonomy (NCBI): domain Eukaryota; kingdom Fungi; phylum Ascomycota; class Dothideomycetes; order Venturiales; family Venturiaceae; genus Venturia; species Venturia effusa. Next base: position 1,623,836 of record CP042198.1, read on the forward strand.
TGTACCTACCTTAAGGCCAATGCTAATGCCAATACCAATTTTAATAACAATTCAGTCATCATCCTTTCCCCTGATCTCCTTTCAAGCACCCTCTCTCTCCATCCCCAACAACCCCTTCAACTCCGCAATCTCAGCATGGTCCCTCGTTGTCCTCATCCGATGCGCCCACTCACACCCCCACTTCGCATCCTCATCGCCGCCCTTGACAAATAAGAACTCGCCTCCAATCTGCATCCAGTCTCCACCACCCCTGGCCTTCCAGCCCGTCTTGATCGTCTGCATCATTCCGCCCAGACTCAATCCCCACATGTTCTTTCCTTTCAAGTACTCCGGTTCCTTTCCCATATCCAGTGTCCTTCCAAAATTGAAGATCTTGTACAAAGAGGTTGTGGGATCGGTGTACAGCGTGTACGGACACGAGGTAGTATTGAGGTACTGAGGGATCAGCGACGCAGCGCCGCAGCCGACTATCGTGAGTCGCGTGGGAGGTGAGAGAGACGAGAGGGTGGAGGGAGGGAGGGAGGCGGAGAGAGCGGAGATATAGGTTTGGCAGACCTGTTTGCTCAACGAATCAGCACTCAGACATGAGGAGAAGAGTGAGAGCGATGGAGGGAAGACTGACTCCACAGAACCAATGCCGTATGAAAATGACGAGGTTCCGCTCTACGCCTTCACTGCCGTCTTGACACAACTCTCCAAAACTATGTTTCTTGCCATCTTTATCTAGAACATCAAGTTTGAATGCATTCTCAAATTGTTCCTGCGTAGGAAAATCGTAAATCGTGCTATCTTCAGCAGAGTCTTGCGGACCACATCCTGGGTTTGTCGTCTCTTTCATCGCTGGTGTAACAGAAGTCGTTGCTGTGGATTGTGCAGATTCGTTCGAGCTGCTTTGAGGCACTGCCTTGGCTTCGCTTGCCATTTTGGCTAGACTCTCGTCGTGCAAGTGATTGGAATCTGGCTTCGCTCAAGAGTGTATACGTGAAGCTCGACGTCGGTACTTGAACAACGTGTCTTAGTTGTTGTTATCTCCATTGTTGCCACACGATGGGTTTCATCTTTCAGGTACCACTGCATGCACGCCATGTCATGTCTCGAGTGTGCAAGGGTTGCGTGAGACTATGGTGATTCTGGAAATGAATGAGACAATGACTTGGTTCATGGGCAAAGTTCGGCATCGACAAGCTAGCCCGTGTACTTTCCATCCATGCAAGCGTAAATTGGAGAATGAGAGTAGGGACCATAGCCCGTATGCTTTGAAGTTGCGTTGCCCAATCATTCCTGACAGTACGCCTGCAGGACCCTGGCCATACAAGATCATAAAGTTCCACAACAGCTTACGCTGTTATGCTCTCGGATATTTCAATTTTGGGGGCTTCGAGGTTGATTCTACCGTGGCACTGTGGGGTTTTTGTGGGCTATTTGTGTCTCCGGAAATGGGAACTACATCACATTTGGGTGCATCATGGAAATATGCGATCTCATCAACTCATTATCCTCATAGATCATAACTTCACCTCTCAATATGTAGCAGCTAACCTCCGAACCAGATACTCACCACTATTGACAGCCTCATACTTCGGCTTCTCGCCTTCGCGGCAAGTGCTTGGAATCGTTTCGATCAGCCTATCAAAGTTGGGATTGCAGAAATATGCGATTGAATAGCGAGGAGGGTATGTCTCCAGACCCTCGTACTCTGGTTTCGGCGGTGGTTCAACCACACGATGTGTCGTGGATTTGATGGTCTCGTTTGACCAGCGCGCAAGCAAATCGCCGGCGTTGACAACGATTGTGCCTGGTATTGGTGTCGCATCTACGAAAGTGCCGTTGGGCGACTCAACTTGTAGACCGCCCCGAGAGTCTTGGAAAAGGAGTGTGATCGAGCCTAAAGTCGTGAGCCATGAGAACAACGTCCCCTTTGCCCCTGACGTACCATAGTCCGAGTGGCTCCCAGCTCTGACCTGTAGCTCATTCTTCCTGAAAACCTCTTTACTCACACTTGGATAGTGTAGCAATCTCAGCGTGTTGTCTCCTCGATCCGTGAAACCATCGAACCAACTTTCCTCAATCCCCAGACCCAATGCAAGTGCCCTCATAACGCTTCTATGCAGATCTTTGCACTCATCAAAGAACGCAAGCATAGTCTTCTTGAACACGGCTGCCTCCTCATCTCCGCTGGGCCACATATTGGGCATTCCCTTCTCCAATTAGCAACTGTCCTCGCTCCAACTCAATGGATATCATACCTCTTCATCGTCGCGCCCAATCTCCAGTGACTCCTTCAAATCGGGCACTGAAGCTCTTAAAGCCTCGACAGCATCTTTATCAACCAACTGTGTCACCTTCTCTCTTCCATGCGCCGTGTATCCTCTATTCGCTTCAGGCGAGTACCAGCTAAGTGCATCCTTTTGTTCTTGTGGACGTTCAAAGAAGGAGGCACTTTTCTGGAATGCGGTCTCGACAGTGGGGTTCTGGATGCCGTGGTTGGATAGATATATAAACCCGGATGTCTGAAAGGCGTGCAGGATTGCTTTGGCAGTCGCCAATTTGGAGGAGGGGTCGCCGGAGAGGAAGGTAGAGAAGTCTATGAGCTGTTCCATCCGGAAGTATTAGTCGTGGGCGCTGGGCGTGGAAGGGAGAACATACTGGGATAGCTAGACCGTCCTTTTCTACTGCGGTAGCCATGGTTGCTTATGATCGTCTTTACTATCTTTGGTGAAGGAGTGAGTAAGCATCAAAGAATCTTGCGTTGTTTGGCTTTAAGTTCTCGAAGAAGTAATATGAACCTCAAGTGAATGGCGTTCATGGCTCGAAGCGGTGATTCCGCAGTGTAGGAGTCCGCCGACTCGGCATTTGTGAGATGGGTCGATCTTCCTAGATAGGTAACGGGAGGTGCGATAAGGGTGGACTGCGGGGAGAACTTCCGTGGTATCATTCCCGCAGGCGAACTCTTGACCACGACAGCAAGGTAACAAGCATTGAAGATACACTCAATGACTAAACTCGCTGTTAGATTTCATTTTCTGTCTTGTGTTCACTTGCAAATAATCAACCACTTTGGTTCTCAGCCATAGAGGGATAGAGGCTTGCGGCTCGATCACCATTTCCGGACTCGGTTCCGAGTTCGTCCCGTCAAATCAAAAGTACCCATCGAAAAGAGCTTGGGATCAACCAGAGGAGATTTCAACATCTCAGAGTTCTGGATCTCGATTTGTCCGCAAGAAACCGTGTCTGCCACCTATACCAAGAGACCTCCCCGTCTAGATTCAGCGGCGTAAAAACAATTGAAATCACTACGATGCCGACAATTGACGTCCACACACACGTGTATCCGCCATCCTACATCTCTATTCTCCGCTCACGAGCCGCGTCGAAATCCATCCCATACATAGCGACCTACCCCGAAGCACCAGAAAATAACCGTCTAATCATTCTTCCTGGCGAAGATTCCCCAGAGACACCATCGACATCTCGAGGTCGCCCAATCGGACCAGAGTATTGGGACATCTCGGAAAAGATTGCTTTCATGGATCTACACAAGATCGATACTTCTGTCATTTCTTTAGCAAATCCGTGGCTCGATTTTGTGGATTCGACATCGGCGGCAAAAACCGCGGAAAGTGTGAATGAAGAGATTAATGAGCTTTGTATAAAGTATTCGGGGAGATTATACTACTTTGCTACGTTGCCACTCTCCGGCACCATTGCCGAGGTTGTGAAAGAGATTGAGCGTTTGGCGGAATCGAAATTTTGTAGAGGAGTAATCTTGAGTACGAACGGCCTCGGACAGGGGCTGGATGACCCGAACCTTTCTCCTTTGTACGAAGCTTTGGAAAAGGGAAAACTGCCAATTTTCTTGCATCCTCATTATGGTCTTCCTTCAACAGTCTATGGGCCGCGTGCTGGAGACTATGGACACGTTCTTTCTCTTGCCCTCGGGTTTCCGCTTGAGACGACCATAGCAATTACCAGAATGTACTTGTCAGGTGTTTTCGACAGATTTCCTGAATTACAAGTTCTGCTTGCACATTCTGGAGGCACGCTACCGTTTTTGGCCGGAAGGATTGAAAGTTGCGTTGGCCATGACAATCACTTTGCAAAAGAGGGGCGGAGAGACCTGTGGGATATTCTGAAGAAAAATATCTACCTCGATGCTGTCATCTACTCTGAGGTCGGTCTAGAAGCTGCAATCGAGGCAAGTGGTGCAGACCGGGTCATGTTTGGTATGTACATCCTCGATCCACTAGCGTCTATGAGGACTCTGTTCATTGATCTGAACTAGGAACGGACCATCCATTCTTTCCGCCTTTGGCATCAGAAGCAAAAGAATGGGCAAGCGTAACGACAAACTACGATGCCATTTCGCAAGCCTTCGGTCCAGACAAAGAAACCGCTGACGCTGTTCTCGGCGGAAACGCTATACGAGTTTTGAGATTGGGTGAATAGATAAGAAATCGAGCGAATATCCACATGTCACCACGTTCGAAGTCTCTCAGAAGCAATGACCATGAATGGCCTTTCTAATCACAGAGACAGCACTCCAAGCGAAGAGTGAGGCTTCTTTGGGACCGTTGTCTCAACGAAAAGCGAATGAGTGAGCTTCTTCTAGATTGGATCGTCATCAACTGTGGAGACTTGCTCAGAGTATTCATCAATCTATAATCTTGGAAAATGGAGATCAACGATGCCCTAAGTCCGGCGGTCATACAATTCACGCGCCACCATTCAGCCCGTTGCTTTCTGATCCATCACACGTTCAAATCTTTCAATCCTGAAAGACCGTTGGCCAGTCTACAGTAACTTGTACGTTGGCCACAATCATATGTCGTCATCATTTAAGAAGCCCATCGAGGGCCCAAATTTGCCATGAAACTTGTCTTCCAGCTTTCTATGCAAGAGATAGTTATTGCGGATATCATCGATCCTTCTATTCCGTACTGCAGAATGAATAACAAAGAAACATCAAGCCGAGAGTGGGTCGAACACGATCGCCAAAACATTCTGCTTCTCGAGATGCTGGACGTCTTTATCTTGCCATCACCTAGCAATCAAAAAATATCTCGAATCATCTCCACCTTTTCCCTCGAATTTCCCTCATCACATCGTCCCACTTCTCTACCTTCATCCATTGTTATGCTGCATGCGACTACCCGCCATAACCCGAGACAGACAGACAGACAGACGTCTGACCGAAGCTGCGTCCTTACTTGCTTTCTCTCTCGCATTCACCGGTGTTCTTGTGTTTCTCGCTGAATGTCTTACCACACAAGAATAACTCTTCTGGGTAGACTCAGTTAACATCGGCACCTAGATTCGCTTCTGCGTGCCTATGACGTGTGATAGCGTAAATGAGGCTATCACCGCTAGTGAGAATGAGCTTTGCGATGGCATAGAGCGCTTGGAGGAGTGGAGATTTATCACGAGTTCACGGGCGAGCTAATACAATCAAGTCAGGTATAAAAGTTACCTGGACTATCTCGGAGAAGAATATCAAGAACGACTGGATGAGAACTGTCACATGGTCGGCGTTAATTTGGGTGATTTTCCTGATTGCTGTAGACAGATATGATCGCGATGAGTTGTTCTGCCTTGACGTCTTCTATTGAGAGCTTGCACTCCGGGTAACGCACCGAACGACGTACTGGGATCAAGATGACTACCATCATCACGACTTAGAATCAACGACAACTTTTCCTTCATTGCTAATACTTTTATCTCCAGTCGTTCCACGAATCAGTGAATATATTGAATGCTAGGCGTCGAACGTATCAAACCACCGAACCACCAAGCCACGAAATTTTGAGTATATCCTGCGTATCGACTGAGATCCTGTCCTATGCATACTAACAAAAGCTTCATACCCGTTAGGAATACGGATGAGATCAAGCCTCTGTCACTAGCATGTGAAGAGCTTTGCTTGATCCGTACCTCGTCTGCAGCAACGCCCGTGTTAGAAATTGACATGCCCATTTCCTCATTTTCGCAAGGTTCCATTTTTCGATAGAATGTTGTCGTTGATAATGACAACCATCGCAGAAAGTCATGTCCGTCGATTCCATCATCACCAGCCCATCAATTTTATCTGAAAAAACACGACATCCAAGCTGTCAGACTTTATTGGATTTCCCTCTTTTTCCTACTAATTTCACCTCTCTGAAGTTAGGCCGATCTGAGCACGACCTTGCACGGCTTGTCTGCCATGATGAATCCACGGGTAAAGGCGATGTACGCAGGTACAAGTTAAAGGAATGATCGGTTCTGATATTGAGTATGAAGTGTTCGCCGTTCTGGTCTCTTGAATCTGTGCGTTATGAATGAGCAAGTCAAGATAGTGTCATTATATAATACACGGGTTCGTCGGTCACAGAGTCGAGTCGCCGTGCTTCCCTGGAGTGTGATATCAACAAACCTATGGTGTTAGAAATCTACGTATTCGACGATAATTTCCTGAATGGTGATGACACAAGATGATTGGAAGGCTTGTTTCTTTACTTCTGTTGTTGGGGATTGAGCTGCTCTAGGAATAATAGGTTATCGGTGCCGTATTGGAGGTATAAAGCATCTGGTCCTTACTGAGTAAGAGTAGCAGCAGAAGGTTGATGCCCCAAATCGTAGCGGCCGATCGCCGTCACCCAGATTTTAACTCTGTAGAAGATCGTCAAAGTCTTGCGGTCTTACCAGACGCAGCATACCTGCCTCCGCAGGTCATTCCATGCAACCGACTTGCCGTGGTCAGACGGCCTGTGTTGGAACAGATCGCGCGCCAGAGATTCCGACGTCCAGGCGATTGCAATGCGGTCATTGTATATGTAGATCCATCACATTGACAACTCCGAGGTGCAGGTGGTTCCGATTGACGCACTAGTTAGCTCCAGGCTTGTACCCCTCCAAGCTCCCCGCACCTGGAATATTGTGTTGGTAACAAATACTTCGCTACTATTGGTTGCAGAACCGTTAGAGCTGTAAAAGCTCCTTTGACCCTCTGTCGGTTATATGGAAACTGATAAGCTAAATATCAGGGGCGCGACTCTGCGAGGAATTCGATCGCGTATGTATCAGAACAAAACCAAAAGCCAAGAAACAATTGACACAGTGTTGATATGTCTTGCCCAATTCCACATAACATCCATACCGGCGAAACAGCCAATGGCACCGCTAAGGCAAACGGCGAGGGAAAATTGGCTCCAGGAAAATACATTCGATGGGACGCGAAAGGCGTGGAATTCGTTCCAGATGGCGAGCAGGAAAAGATCAAGGCAGTCTCTGATCAGTTCAATCGTTTCCAGATGATGAACTTTAATGAGCACCACCATTGCTTGCGCGGGACACATCTCAAGACTCAAGGCGTAAGTGGTGAATGGCTGGTAGCCAAGCGTCAAGCTAATTTGAACTTGTAGTGTGTGATGGGAAAGTTCATCGTGCCAGAATTGCCGGAGCACCTGGCTCAAGGGATGTTCAAGAGACCTGGAACCTATGATGTTATCATGCGCTATTCCTCACTCACGCCTAAGCTCGTTCCCGATAACGTGTCAGCGCCACGGGGAATTGGGATGAAAGTTTTTGGAGTTGAGGGAGAGAAGATTTGGGTAAGTTGCATGATCTCTGCGTCTGTGGTTGTAGAGTTGATGCATTAGCAGGGTGAGGACAAAAGAACCCAGGACTGGACCTTCAACAATTATCCAATCCTAGAGCTGCGCGACCCACAGACAACATACGAGATCGCAGATTCCCTAGAGAGAAATTGGAATGACCTCCCAACCTTTGCAGAAGAGCAATCTAAACGAGTGGATGCTGATGTTGCGACTATGGGTAGCCAATTGCCAAGGCAGCATATGGTAGCCATGCCTGAGTGGTCCCAGTCAGCCTATCGGCACGGCGACTATGTCGCCAAATACGGAGTCTTCCCTCTTGGGGAAGAGCAAAAGAAGCTTGAGAAGACTTTCATCAAGGAAGACGACCCTATCAATATTATCTCGCAGGAAGTTCGCAACTTCCACATGAAGCACAAAGTGACCTACAGCTTCTGCGCACAACTGCTCCAGAACCTTGAAGAACAGCCAGTTGACGATATCGGCATCGAATGGGATGAGAAGAAATACCCCATGGAACAAATGGCCACCCTCGAATTTGAGCCTCAAGACAGTTGGATTTCAGAATTCAGAACCTGGTGGGATGATAGAATCACCGTCAACAGCTGGCATGGTCTGAAGGAGCACCAGCCCCTCGGCAGCACCAACAGGATGAGGAGAGTCGTATATGCTGAGAGCCGGAAGCTGCGATTGAAAGTGAATGGGTATAAAGATTATATTGAACCTTCGTCTTTGGATGAGGTTCCGGCGCCTGTTGCGGCTCCACAGGTTATCCTGCCACATCATTCGGCAGCTAGCACTGTTCAGACGACAGCGTAGGATGCGTAGGATAGAGACTTTGCATGGCAATATTATTCGCTAAATCCGAACGTGAGATGTCGGGAGATGGCCTCTTCGCAACCTTTGCATTGCGTGTCCGTATCGTGATGACAAGCTGTCGTCGTATAAGTCGTGAAAGAAGCTGACTACTTGTAAAAATTCACCTGGCATTGCTTCCTGATCAGCAACGAAGTATGGCATGGTGCGGCGAGGAACTAATAGCGAGATTGACGCGGTCTTGCCATGCTTGATGATCGCTGACACTTCTGGGAGTAAATTACGAGATTGGTGTTCCGGTAACGAAGTATTCTCGGGATGCTGCCAGGTGGCGGGAGGATAACATGTGACAAGATGACTAAGCGCTGGCAATGCCACCTGCAGCTGGAGCTTCTCCAAGTCCCCGGACGCTATGATTTGATTCCTTACACAATCAGCTCTCACCTCTCGACCTCTATTCATCCACTATCAATTTCTATACTTTGGCTGCCGCATAGGGTCTGAACTTCTAAAGAAATTGGGTTTCTTCTCCCTGCACCTCGATCACGCCTAATCTTAAACCAAAACATGCTTCCCATCCTTCCGCCATTTGCGACCCATTACGGATGATCCAAAACAAGGTACAATCACGAGTCACGACTTGTGAGTTCGAGTATCAGGGCTTAATTTTTATCTCGGCTTCCACTTTTGTTGGTAAGAGCCAAGCTCCTTCAAGACTACCATCGATCTCCTCCTAGTGGTCGTTTGGCCGCCCACACGGCCTGCTCCCTGGACACAATGCATGTTGCCTGAGACAAGACCTCCCATTTATGGCCGTGTGGCTATACGCGCTTTGGACTGACCGCTTGCAATGCTGAATTCTGCGACTCAGTGATAGATATCGTCTAGGTCAGATCTGGACAGAGCGGACAAATCTTCGATTTTGTAGTTTATGGATAGGCTGGCTTGCGACTGGATACTTATTAGCGACTTGGATTCCGTGGATCTGACCTCCAACCCTTGCACAGACATTTTTGTTGTGTAGAAGAAATGTATTGGCTCTCGCGACTCCGACCCCTTTGGGCGGGTGATAGGACCCATTTTTCTAGCGACAAGAAAAGCTTTCGTATACAATTTACCTCAACAGCAGTTCCTACTCTAAAAATGAACGGATCTCCTAGAGATTGAATATCTAGGATATCCATGCACTACAAGCACAGTACATCTCCATGGGCGGGCTGAATCTGCACGCTAGATCCGATCCGCTCCAGTCCAGTTCCAGCACTGCGGTAACTTGTCAATTCATTTCCAAAAAGTCCGTTCAACAGGAAGGTTATCAAAGTTGGAACCGATGATTCTACTCGCGGCCATGGATATAAGAGTGGGCAAATCGGTCTTCCTGGGGTCAAGTCAGCTGCGGCCTGGCTTTTCCAGTAATGGCGATATCAAGAGCAAGAATCGTCACCGAACTCTTGCGCCCAGAAGCTTGTGATACAACACGCCGATAATCAAATTTACCACAACTGAGCTAGCGCGCCTCGAGTATATCAAAGTCTTACATCTGGACTCCAAGTATCATGGTTCCCCGCTGCCTATACCTGCCACTCCGTAATTAGGGCGTCTCTGTTATTTGTGAGGTAACGTAAGTAACCCCCTTCGTGTTATCACACAGATGTGTTACTCCCCCCTTCAGCTGTTCAAAGAAATACGGTTTCAGTTCTTCACTCATTATGGACTTCAATCGCGACTCTCGTTCAAACAATAAACCCAACCCGACCTCCTTCGATTTTTTTGCTCCTCACCATATAGTCGATCACTACGAAATAGACAAACCACAAATCTACATGACCAGCACACACGATCCTATAATGACACAGGAACCACCTAAGACGGCCGGCAGCTTTGGAAGCAACATCAGCCATGCCAGAACTGTCGATGAGGCGCCGACGCAAGCAGAGCTCAACCTGATTCGGAAGTTGAGGACTCTCCAGGGAGCAGATTATGAGGCGCAATACTATGACAGAAATTCGAATCCCAGCAAGGAGCTGTTGTCCAAGATGGGAAATCCAACGCCTCTGTAAGAAAAGCTGATAATCTAGCCAATTGGATCACTGCTTACGATCTCCGCAGCGCAATCGCAGCTTTTGGTATCACCAACACTATCATGTCACTCATGCTCATGAACGCTCGCGGCGCCAAGGAGCTGAATGTCCTAGTCGGATCTTTGTACGAATGAACTCGTTCCACTTGACATACCCATCTGACACTCAATGTAGCTGGTTCGTAGCAGGTTTGCTTAACGTAATAACTTGTATATTCGAGCTTCTCATTGGCAACACATTCGCTTATACGATTTTCGGCACATTGGGTGGCTACTTCATGTCTCTCGGAGTCTTCTTCACGCCAGCGTTTGGGATCGTGGACCACTACAGCCAACTTTACAAAATTCCAATGTCGCCTACCGCTCCCCTTGGAACCCCTCAAGCCTACGACCAAGCCAAGGGTATCGCTGAGTTTCATACTGCTCTCGGCATCTTCAATCTATGCTGGGCTTGCATGTTCCTTGTCTTCTTCCTTGTCGCACTGCGGACCAATGTCTTCATGATCTTCATATTCGGATGTGTCTCTGTCACCTGCGTCTGCACAGGGGTCTCAGGATTCTACAAGGCCGAGGCATACATGGCCGTCTCATCGGATGTCGGCAAGATCAAGGTCACCAAGGAAATGATGATGCTGAGGGAAGACCATGAGAAGACTGCTATGATTTGGGATCGTGTCGGCGGTGGGTTTTTGCTCGCCTCGTCGATTCCTAATTGGTACCTTTTATTCATGATCTTGGCGCTCACGAGCGGCTGGAAGATTAAGCTGCCGACTGGAGAGCTCGGTGCGCATAAAGCCGCCCATAAGAAGGTTCGTTTGTCGCTCTAGACTTGGTCTCCTATCCACTAATTTTAACGATAGGAGTAGGCAATGGAAGCATACAGGAATCCTTTCGGCAGCACGGTCTCTCTGAATGAGTTGAAGAAAGCATGAAGGAGAATTGACAGTACCTCGCTCGCTCGCTCGCTCGGGAAAATCGAAGATAACCGAGAATAAGCTTAGGCTGGCAAGTCGAGTTGCATACCCGTCAGTCGTCGTCTCTCTTCACTTGCATGCCAGGATAATGATAATCTGGTGCTTCATAGTTGGAGCTGCCATGGATGGAAGACTTTGGAACGAAACGCAGGATATGCCATCTGCTCAGAACGAAGCGCTGGCTATGCTATCTGCTCAGAATTAATGATTTATGGACTTGAATTTGGGACTTTTGTGCACCTGCCTGTGAGATTGTACTGGTTTGCTAACCAGACCGAAGTACTGTCTGCAACGCAATCCGTTAAGGGCTACTTTACGTAATATGGTGCGTGGATCCCTCGCACTCCGGGTATGTCAGAATCAAGCACTTGTGTGATTTAATCAGTATTATGCTGATACTGCTGGTGAGGTCATTGACCGTGCTTACAACTCATTCTCGGACACTCATCATATTTCTACATCAACGTCGTCTTCTTCCTGATTTCGATCTCCCTTTTCCACAGCTTCTCCAATATCCTCATTTGATGCCTTTGGTCCAACACCTCTATTCTTTCCATTGTCATCCTCGTTGCCTCTATTTTTAGCTACTCGCTCGAGCACCTCATCACATGTCTCTACCACCGCCTCACACGTGATGACACAATATCGCTCATCACTATCGGCTCTTAATCTTATTCTCGCCAACATTTCCCCATTGAGATTACCCAATCTCCAAGTCATCCTCTTCCCCACTCTCAAAACCCATCCCCACGCCTCCCATCCCCAAAACCACCCTCACCCCATCCCCAACCCCAATCCCCCCAACCCCCCTCATCCCCAACCCCCAAGGATACCCTCCATAGCCCCCCAAGCCTTTTCCTCAGTCTTCTTCGGCATAGTCCAAAACTCCTTGACATGCACCGCATCACCATATGCTTTCCGAATCTCAATGGACCATCCCTGCACATTGTCGAGGTTGACCCAGTTGCAGGCTAGGTCGAAGTCGGTGTGCGGGGCCCATATTTGACGACAGTGTGCGAGGATGTGAGAAAAGCGGGTCTGGTGGAGGAGGGTGGGGGATTGGTTGGGGTCTGGGGAGGGTAGGGTTTTTGAGGTGGGTTTTGTCTTTGTTGTTTTGTTCTTTGAGGGGTTGGAGAGGATTGATGAGGACATTTTGGGTAGGGTGGATTGTGTGGAAGGTTGATAGTTATAGCTGGGTTTGGTATTCTGATGGTGCTGTGTCGAGTGGAGATTGTGAGTGATTCGAAAGACCAAATTCTCGAAGTCCGCAAGGTCTTTATGGATCGATCAAGATCTGTCAACACTCCTGTGTTATCACACAACACCGCACGCAGATTCGGTGGGTGCCCGGTAGTCCGATTGCCATGTGTTACAGATGATGTGTTGTGTAAGTATGTGAATTTTTTGGTGGATTCGAGCTTATGATTGAGCAGGCTGGAAAGACGAAAACAAAATATTAGTGTCGAAAGACCAACTTCTTCAGTCTCAACATGTTCTGAATCCACGGCTTACCTGCTATTTTGCCTCTGTAAAAGATAAGGTCCAATCTCTCTTTCTTCTTTCTTTGCTCTGCTCCTGAGAAAATATGTTCTGCTCAAAATACCTATGTTACCCATGCCCTTCAGGTATTGGCCGCTAAATATCCATCTCCAAGCTTGCTAAAGTTTGCATTTGACCTGTCCATGCTTCTGCTGCACCAGCTTGACGAGCATGAATCCCAGTTCCTCATATGCCTGCTCGAGAATAGTCCATGGTCCAGTCGTCAATAAGGGCGGTCCGTGAACGATTCGGGCCCAACTATTGACTTGTGGTACATGGAATTCCCTCCTGATGGTAATTGCTTGGACTTGATTGATGCTGAAGCTCCACGGGTCGAGATAGTAATGTGATGATGGACCCCATATAATCTTGCATAGGTTGCTCACGCGTTCGTTGTACCCGGTGACGGCATTGTCGTCAAGCGTGTAACGGTCCCAGGAAATCAAATTTCTCCTTCCTCCATACATCTGGCGCTCGGAGCTAGACCAGATGTTCTTGGCTGATCTTGGGACTGATTTGTGGTTAGCGATTGGCAGTACATGATGAGTGACGAGCGAAGTAAGATACCTTTTAATGCCATGCCGCCCATGACGATGTGTGCTTTCAACTGTCGAGTTCGTTGCTGTTGTGTGGTTGAGGTGACAAGAAGTGGGAAGCCGATGTTGCTGGATTGGCGTCCTAAATAAGAATTGTAGAAATGCCGAGTCGCTGTTGTACGGGTGCCCGTCATGTGATTGACTAGCTGCGAACGATCGTTACCCGGCGGTATGTCATCCGATGAAGTGTTGAGTGAACAAAATTTGATGCCGCCATGTCATTGCCGTTGTCTACGTCAGTTTCGAGATATTCAATGAGCCTTTTTCCAACTCACGATTCAACGTTGATTATCTGTTGTGTCCAAGACGTTAACCGTCTCATCTCATATGTGCAACCGATCCCATATCCTTTATTGGAATACCTTCCTACTCACTAATCAGTCTTTTCAAGAACATTCCAATGCAAAACAAGCCTATCCCTCAAAATATCATTCCTCTCCCTCCTCCTCCCCCTCTCACTCGCAACAGCCCCTCTCCTCTCACTCCTCTCATACCGCAATCTCAACACCTCCCTCGCCGCCTCCTCCTCCCTCCCCCTTTCCTCAAAATCAGTTATGTACTCCAATTTCTGCACCGCAACATCAAGTGAAAGCCTAATAGCCGCATTCACATCGGCCTCGCACATACGCGTATGTACCAAAACCCCAGGACCGGCACACGAGAAACCGAGGTGCCAGTCGCCGTCCGGGGAGGTGTTGGTGTGGTCCCAGATACCGACTAGGGATATGCATTTGGCGCTGTTGTGGGTGGACGGTTTGAAGTAGAAACCGGCTTCGACGTGCCAGTCGCCGGGGCCCCAGTGATTGGTTGCGTTGGAGATGATGGTTGCTGTGCGTGAGGGATTTGGGAGGGGGGATGGGTGGTTGAATGCTTCGTCGGATGAGGGGATGTTCCATGTTTGGTCGCTTTGGGTTGTTGGTGTTGGTTCTGTTGGATGGTTTGACATTGTAGTCAGCACTTTCGATTAGCTTGCAAGTGGTAGGTTTCTGATTATATTGGGGGAAAAATGTAGATGGACATCAGATGATGCGCAAGGAATTGTTATAGGGCATTTGGAGCAAGCCAATGTTCGCTCGATGAACATCGTGAGGAGCAGCATTGTTCTGAATGTTATTTCATCTTCGATAGCAACATGTCTGATGCCATGCCTTGTCGAGCGACTTGATTCTTTTTTCGAGTACTGTGCATTTGTCCATTGAAATGCTCCACTTCTCCTGTCCTTGTAACAATGTGGGACAAAGGATAGCCGTCACGATGTCAACTGCTTGGACTAGATGCCAAAATTATTCATTGTCAAATATCAGTGCCATGAAAAAACACGTTGGCCTGGCCAGTATAATCTTTGTAAGGCATATGAGACGTTGGCGGTCAAATGGGGTCTAGCTTTGATTCTGGTAGACCACATTGAGCTCGTGTACACTTGTCAGGTGGTTGAGGTCGGAGCGAGGTGGTGCGATGGGGTTTGATGGGTCGCGCGTTTGTTGTTGTGAAGTTGGACACCTCTTGCTTCTGGGCATTGGTGAAGAAATGGGGCCGGCAGACCCTGCCGGGTTAGCAGTCCGCCCTCGACTTGTCTAGGGTCGCTCTCCAAATTTGTTTTAACTCGAATAACCTACCCAGGCATCAACATCGCCAGCCGATCTCTGGGAGCATCGAGATCCTCCTAGCATGGACCCCTATGATATAAGAAGGAAATGAATTCTGACTGCTGTCAAGATCGGGCATATAATCGGCTCCTCAAACGCGCAACGCTCCCCTCATCTCCTGCTCTTGGCCTCCATGATTGTCAGTCCGCTGCAACCCTTGTTTGGTCCCCTTCTTCCGTGCGGCAACCTCAGCAATATCGACTAGGGTAGTTATCACTTTTCTCTCCTTATGTGGCTTACCGTTCTTTTCGTCTTCCATCATTTCTTCATAATTCTCTCTGCGTCTCTTCTCAACGAAAATGCACATGCCAAGCAGAGCGAAAAGCGGAACCACAAGCACGCCGACCACAATGCCAGCAATCGCACCAGGAGAAATTCCGTTCTCATTACTGACTGAAGGCGGATAAAACACGCTGGAATCAGGAACTACCTCTGTTGCACCAGGGAGCGCCGCAGTATTGATCATCGTTGACGAATATCCAGATGAGCCACGACAGATGCTTGCGCCCAGTACTGCTGGTACAATGCCATTGCTTTGGATCGCGGTCACATATGGTTCATCATTGGGACCAAGATATGTTTTGAGGCCATCAGTGCCGTAAGCTGTGCCAGAAAGCGTGGTGGGTACTACGAGGCTGTGGATTTATTTAGCAATCCGTTTTTAGTTTTTGATCAAGTGACCTACCATAGTGGTGTTCCAGCTATGAAGACTCCGATGAATTGTGTAGCTGAAAGGGTGGAGGATAGTGAAGAGCTTGAAGTTGTGGAAAGTGTAGAAGTGGTTGTCAAATTCGTGCCGTTCATGGTTGCACTGGACCCATCAGCACGAGATGTGGTTTTTGAACACAATATCCTTACATTGAGTACTTCTCTGACGATCAGGATTCCTGCATTGGTCACAGAATGGATTTCGTCGTTGTCATGACGATGGTCTTAAACCATGTTAGATAAACCAACCTTGGCGTCGAACTGACAGGGAGCAAACGAGGATGGGGCAGTCATGAGAGAACCTAAGTAGGCGACCCGAGACTATCCAACTCACTCCATGGCGACACGACACACTTATTCTGCAAGTCGCGTCTCATGATGCTGGGAAGCTCGCGTCCATTGGTGAGAGCACGCCACAAAATACCGGGGTCTTACCAAGGAACAACTCAGCGCCAAAGCTACCTCTGTAGGATCCCAATAGAATACCTCAGTAAGCTGCGGGGCGCAAAAATGGTTCGCACAGTGGTGAAAGGAACGAGCAGCTAGAAGTCACGGGATAGTGCTGCAGGTTGGTTGTGTGCTTGGCCTGAGCACAATTGGACAGAACATCGCCCTAAGGAGAGTCTAGGTACCTTATGTCGCGGTAGTCTCGCATACGAGTGGTCGAAGGGTGAGATGGTCAGCGAATTCATGGAAGCTTCGTCGATGGTGACATCTACGATGGAAGGTCGAAACTCGACAGTGACATGTTGAAGATGGGACAAGAGCGAGCAGACTGGTTGTGTTCGTGGCTGCACTCTGCTGCCGATCTCCCTCCGGTCGATTGCGGCTGAGTTTGCTGGGAACAACTCTGTAGCCCCGACTTGTAAGTCGTTCGTTGACCACAGCCTTGTTGTCTCAAGATTGACATCGGCCTCAAGCTTATCGTTCATCTAGGCACGTCGGAAGTACGGAGGGGAATGAGATGGGGGGCACTGAATGGAGAACTCTACTAGTACTGTATCGGCTCTTGGCATGCTGTCGTAGGATCACGTGTCGTCAATCCAAGCACGGGCTGACGTCCATCTGTCGAAGTCCGAAGCTTGCCAAGATATCGGTATTGCTTCGGAGGAGTCTTAATACAGAAGATGCCCTCATAGAAGACAAAAACCATCAGACTGACAAAGTGGTAAAGCGCTCAACGAAATGTCAAATCACGACCTTAGACGAAGGGATACCACCGTCGACGGGATCTCAGAGGCGCTATATGGGAAAGATGATCACTGCACAGGTGGATGGAAGCGCGGACTCAGAGAGGAGTTGAAAGAGAAAGTAGTTGCCATGCGAGGGAAGACCAGGAGAGAAGAAATGAAGGAGAGTTTGATTGTTGTTGCAGACACTTTGCCATTGATTCCAGTAAGATGAAAAGAAAAATTATCACTTGGTTGATTTCATATTATCTCACAGGGGGGATATCGCTAAGCAATTGCGGTCTATACTGCACTTTACACAACCTCCCAATACGCACACTAGCCAGATCAGCATTTTGGTTGAAGACCAAGTTAGGCTCGCAACTTGTTCTTGTAGATGAGAGTGATAAGTCATGCATATCTAGGATGAGAATCTACAGTCGGGTTATTTGTTTTTCATGCCTGATGATGTTACATTCTGCTTGTGTATCGGTAGTGATATTGAGATTTGCTTCGTGGACATGAAAAATTATTCTAGAAGCGACTTCGTCATTCAACTAGGAACATCATTTGTTCCTTGTCTCCCACCGAGCACATGTGAGAAATGTATTTTTTCACTTCAGTGAGATGAAAGCACCATTGTGCTCCTAGAGGACATTCCCAGCATCGATTACATGCAGGCGCAAATGTCCATCCAAAATTAGGCAAATCAGGCCATGTGGGACCTGTCAGCTCGAGGTCATCTTGTAGACCATTATACATTTTGTAGAGACTGGAGACTGCTATCCATCTCCCTTGAGCCAACAACGGCTGTTGAAGTGACATACTATTCAAGATTGGAAACTGGAGCTTCGAAAACAGACATGCGATGAATCTGATGTGTCGGAGGTGAAATCAGCTAACCTGTCCATGATCTCTGAGGTCGTCATCGTATACACCACGGCCAGAGAACATAACCCGCTGGCTCGAAAAGTCTTGTAGTTATGAAAAGCACGAGCTCATACGTGATGTTTCTTGTACATAAACTGCTTGGGAAATGGGAACTATAGGCCAGGATAATGTAGGTGCATTGCATGTCGCCATAAAGGCTTAGTAGTGTCGCAATGTCCTCGCAAGGTCGAAGCAAGACCAGTCGGGCGAACAGAATTTATTAGAAGCAATACTAATCGTAGGAGAATGTCGAAAGTAATGGAGATGAAAACAGAGGAGAGATGCCTTGGCCGTGCTATCAGTGTGAGAATTAATCTTCCGATTTCGTCCCGACACGGCCGCACGCGCCACCACCTAAATTACTATAAGAGTGTATATTACACTATCCACCATAAAATAACAGTATAAGATAAATTAGTTAATAAATAAGTTAGTAATAGCTACTTATTTAGTATTGTAGTTAGGTTATTTATATATTAAAAATCGTACTTAAAACCGTGTTATTTACCCTCCTATATTACGTACTTCCTATAGCCTTAAAGGATACTAATTAAACTATCTCCTTACTATCTTCTAAGATATCTCCTTATTAAATATATACTTAAACCTCTTAACGGCTTCCTCCTTTATATTACTTCTCTTCTTTTAGAATAGCCTCTTAACGGGATTAGCTATTATCTCTATAATTAAGAGATCCGGAGACTCTCCTATATTTTTAATAATATCTAGGCTATTCTACTTATACTAAGTCCTTACTATCTTACTATTATAAGTAGAATCTATATTATAAAATAGTATAAGGCCCTTCTCTTTTAGCTTAGGAGCTATTACCTTTAGAATCTACTTAATATATATATTTATAGTTATCTTTCCTACCTTATTACTTATAAAGTAGTAAATATACTTACGGTAATTCTACCCTATAGCTATAAAGACGTATAGTATTATTGATATCCGTAGTTCCTTTACCGCCTAGTAGTTATCCTTTATAGTCTATACCTTCTACTATATATTCTTCTTTATATACCTTTTACCTATACGTCTCTTAATTCTAAATATATTTTAAGGCCCTATTCCTTCGTAAAACTTATCTATAAATACGATATCTTACTAGTCCTTTGCCTAAGGCCGTTTGCTCTTTATCTAGTTAACTCCTAAGAATCTATTATAGAATACTAGCCGTACGGCTATAATATTAGGCTTTAGTTCCTTCTCCTTCTTAGCTATAGCGGTAATAATATCCTCGTCTACTTTTATAGCCTTTACGATAGTTTAAGGCTATAGATCTCTCTTTTACGTAAATATCCCGTATTAGTTTTAGTATAGGGTCTATAGTAATAGTATACTAGATTCCTTAATAATTAACTACTATAGTACGCTTTTATCCTCTATAAATAGCTTCTTATTATTAAGATACCTAGCTATCTAGATAGTATCTTTATATATAAGAGCTCTCTTTCTATCTCGAGGATCTAGCCCTAAATCTAGCTTATTATAGTACGTCCGTACGGAGGATTTATTATTAAAAACCTCGGATTAGTCGCGCTTAGGGACGCTAGATATAGCTTTTTTAATATCTCCGGTAATAATAAGGCTATACTAATCTTTAAGGACTTTTATTATCTATAGAGAGCTTTTTTAAGGTATCTTAATATAGTCTTTTAAGCCCTACTTATAGGCGAGGTCTAGTAGTAGTATATAACTCCGTATATTAGCGGGTTTTTTGCGGTTTTTCCTAACTTTAAAAGAGATAGGTATAATATAAAAGATATTTTAGAATTATACGAATAAGATTATATACTATTTACTATAGGAGGGTGTTTTATGAGTTCTGTAACCTATTTCGGCTCCCCTCCGGATGCGGGACGAAATCGGAAGATTAATTCTCACACTGATAGGCCGTGGGCCGTGGTTGAGGCACCAAATTTGAAGCGAGAATAACCCGGCACTAGCAAATCAGAGTACCTATTAGGTACGCACCTCCAGACTCGTAACCGTCACCACAACCACAATCACGACTGCAAATTGCATATGGCGATGACAACTACTCACGTCCCACCAGCTCCCTTTTCATCCAGCCTCCCTCATGAATTGACCCTCATCACCCAGGGTGCTGAAGCCTTGATCTACGAAACCCACTTCCTCACCTCCACCACCAAAATCGCTCTCAAATATCGTCCCAAGAAATCCTACCGCCACCCTGCCCTCGATGCCAAACTCACGCGTGGCCGAATCCTGGCCGAAGCGAGAGTCATGATGCGTTTGCGCAAGGAAGGCGTGGGTGTGCCAGCCCTGATGGGCATGAGCTGGGAGGAGGGATGGTTGGGTATGGAGTGGATCAATGGTGGAAGTGTCAGGGCAGTTCTAGACTGGTGGTTCAGGGCGAAGGAGTCCGAGGGCAGTAGTCAAGATGGGGGCAATGAGGTGGTGCTGATGCTTATGAGGAAGATTGGGCAGGTTGTGGGCAGGATGCATGAAGTCGGTGTCACCCACGGTGATTTGACGACAAGCAATCTGATGGTCAAAATGCCATCAAAGACTTTAGGAGAAGAATCTGAGATCAACGCCCCTGTCATTCGAGACACGATATCCATGGACAATCCTCCGGTCGTCGAGCGCGTTTCGCAACATGTCCCACAAGTTTTCGACCCAACCATTCTACAGGGATCAATTGTGTTGATCGACTTTGGCCTGGCAGTCCAGACTGTGCAAGATGAGGATCGAGCGGTCGATTTATACGTCCTAGAACGAGCGTTCGGCAGCACGCACCCACAAGCAAATGACCTGTTCCTGGAGGTGCTGAAAGAATATAAGGGAAGCTTCCAAGGGGCCAACATTGTCTTGAAACGACTGGAGGATGTCAGATTAAGAGGCAGAAAAAAGAGCATGATAGGATGAAGTCCACTGGTCAACCAGAGACTATGCACGCAGAGAAAGTACTATTTGCGACTTCAAACGTCGTCATCCAGTACAACTCCTTATTGAGGACTTTACACTATTGTGGCATCGTAATGGTTCTATCGATTTCCGCCCACACCTCGTTCCAGAAGTCACACCTCTCTTTACCCAATCGTTCGCTAGTAATAACAGAAAAGCCACCAGGCCCTGCCGGACTGGTGAAATTGAGAACGCCATCTAGCGCAGCACCGCTATATCCACCAGTGATCGGCCACTCAACAGTCTTATCCTTACTTCGAAATGTGTTTGGGTCGCGCGCGACAATTTCAGATACGAGATAACTTTGAAAAGCCTGGAGAGAAGCCATGTCTGTTGTAGTCGACTTCATAATAAGATTTACCCCGGTTCCGTTCGGGTCAAAAAAACTTGGGAATTGATCCATATAATGTGTACCTCCCCACAACGAAGTCTGATACGTATATGTTGACTTTGGGTAAGCCTGGGCAAGTGCTCGATGATGGCAATTGAAGCCGACATCTGCGACATATCGCGCGACTCGCTCACTCGTCGTCTTGAAAGGAGAGCCGGCCTTTTCGGGCGCTGGATATAGTTCTTGCAATCGATCGAAGAGTCTTGTGAGCGTGGGGCTTGTTCGATTTCCGAATACCGAGCGAGCATACTCATCGAATTCAGCAGAGGTATCAATGGATTGATCGACGAACCACCGTCCGCCAGCTTCGTTGATAGCATAGCCCGAGATGATGGAGCTCAATTCCTTGTAAAATCGACCTTCGCAAGGTCAGTCAAGGAGGCCCAGCACATGATCATGTGATTCACCTTTGGCAATTTCAATTGTTGGCGTATTGACAATGTAGGTACCATCAGCGACAGGATTCCAGCCTGAATCGCCTTGTCGATTGCCCGAATCCGCAAAGATGCTGACCTTCCTCATTGTCTCTTCGTCGAGCGCCCGCAAGCAAGCAAGCCCCTTGCCTTTACATCCGGCGAACTCTTCAATCCTCGCATACTTCTTCTCGACCGCGCCGGTAGTATCCTGAACAGTGGCATAACCTGCGCTTTGCAGAATGGCCATTTGAAAGAGTGGGTTTCGCACGCCCCCTTCAGCAGTGAGATGATGAAGGATAGAGCCCGCGCCTGCAGAGATCCCCATGGCAGTCACTTTGTTCATATCCCCCCCAATAAATGGGATATATTTCTGGATCCACTCGAACGCTGCTCTTTGATCCCATAATCCGACGTTTGGGACGCCTTGGCCGCCTACTGTCGAGCCTCCCAGAAATCCATAGGCACCGATCTGTACAGAGGTTAACGGACTGAACGCGATCGAATAATTCACTGACTCGCCCTGTAGTTTGCTGCAACGGAGATGATATTGCCATCCGATAGCTTGGCGAACTGATGGAAGCTTCGTTCATCTTTGGAGCCCTGGGCTGCAGCTCATCAATATCATGCCTCGCTTATCAGCCTGAAATGTAGAACATACAATAATAGCCTCCATGGATCCAAATCAATACAGGCGTCTTCTTTTTGTCCTCTTTGATGACTTTCTCAGGAATCGTTAGATCGAGAAAAAGACAGTCTTCGGAACCCTGTCCTACAACTGCGCCGCCAGCTGTGCGCACCTCATCAGATGGTGACTGCGTACAAGCAATCGGCTCTTGTCTATCTTGCACTGCGGATTCTTTCTCTGGTGGGATGGGCTTTTGCCATCTCAATCCACCCACGGGAGGCGCTGCAAAACGAATGTTCCTGAAGGTGTAAACCTCATTACTACTGTTATGATAACCACGATAGGTCGCATAGTCAAGCTTGAGCAGGATGTCACCGCCAGCAGTAATGATCTGCGCCAATGGTTCTACTGATTGAGCGAGACCGAGGCTAAGGCACGTGAGCAGCGCATGTATGGAACGCATTTCCGCATTGGGGTAGTAAGCGGACACGGTAGAGTTGTGGCGGCGGTGGGGATGTAGAAGCGGAGGAGAAGTCTGGAGAGCCCTCAGTGCGAGCTAAGTCGTCCTTGTATGGCGATTTCAGCGATTTGCTGACTAACAAGTCACCTAGAAATAGAATGATGAGGCTGACTGAATAGAGCAAATCAGCTTGCAAAGAGGCAGTCAAATGTTGACTATCCTACAATCAACCTCTAGATTTCAGCATCTTTTGAACAAATCTCATGGCTTGCGCTACCAGGTTATCAATACGAGACCAGCGTGGAAAATGATTTGATGGTAGTCTTCCGATAGGGTTGGGATGGCTAGGGCACATAACCCTGACCTCACGAATCTACATTCACACAATCACCGCACAGGCACTTACGCACTAATTCTCACAGAGGCCAAATCCCAAATCAGATTCTTTGATGACAATTTTCTACGATGTACGTGGCATGTCGTCGAACGGGAGTCGATCCTCCTCGGGGTCCTTCCTAAATTTTGAATGGAGCATGGACCATCAGGCTGAAAATTGTGGCAACAATGTTGCCCCGGATTTTTTCACTGGGAACCCTGGTTGCAGGATTTGGAAGCGATTTTGGGGTCTATAATGATATCGCCTGGACAATGGCTCAAGGTGAGCGCCCTCGTCAATCATGAGGTCTGTCAGCTTTTGGATCGTGACGTGCCTGTCGATTGCATCGTTTGGTTCAGCGCAGAATTTGCAGTGTAAATGTGTAAGTTACTTCTTTTCTCGCTTTCGGAAAAGAGTATCGAATTTGAACTTTCTCGCAGCGCCCGGATTCTCCTTGCTGGCCTTCGATCACCGACTGGGCTCAATTCAATTCAACGATATCTGGCCGGCTTCTTCGCCCATCGCCTCCAGCACAAGTCTGCTACCCCGGGCAGGCATTATATAACTCAAGCTCTTGCGATAAAGTGCGCTCGCAATGGTTCTCTTCGACATTTCACGCAAACGATCCGATCTCACTGGACTCGCCAGGCTGGAGTGGTAACATCAGCGGCGTTCCCAGCTGCCCACCCATTTTTGGGAATGGCACGAGTATCACCGGTGATGCGAATGCTGGAGTGAGGGGATGTCAACACGGACGTTACTCGCAATACGTCGTCAACGCTACTTCCTTGCTCGACATTAAGATGGCTGTTCGATTCGCCGATCGGAAAAATCTGAGACTGGTGGTTAAGAACACTGGACACGACTTTCTGGGACGAAGTACAGGATACGGTGCTTTGAGCGTCTGGACCCACCACATGAAGAATATCACGTATCATGAGAGCTTCACAGTTGAGAAGTGTCCGATCAGTTCTGTGCATAAGGCTGCGACGATGGGGGCCGGAGTGCAAGTCGGAGAAGTGTACGAGGCTCTGGAGAAACACGGTATGACCATGGTTGGAGGCGCGGATCCGACAGTGGGTATGATGGGGTGGTTCCAGGGCGGTGGTCATGGACCCCTCAGCTCAAGCTACGGGATGGGTGCGCATAATCTCCTTCAAGCAACAGTGGTCCTGGCCACGGGCGATGTTGTGACAACAAATGCCTGTAGCTTCCCCGATCTCTTCTATGCCTTGAGAGGCGGCGGAGGCGGCACATTCGGCATCGTCGTTTCGGCCACTATGAGAGTCTTCCCCTCGCCCAAAACAACACACCACACCTTCTCCCTCAGCACTAAAGGCTCCCAATACCAGAAGGATTTCTACAACACAGCCGCGTGGGTCTTGACACAGTTCCCCGCTCTCAAAGACGCTGGACTTCAGGGATACTTTAGGTTTCGCAAATACGTAACTTCCACCGGTCCTGCCTTGAGCCTGAACTGGGGGTTCTATCTCTTTGACAAATCGGCCGAATCGATGGAGGCGCTTTTCCAACCCATCAGAGACGCGCTAACGACAGAGGGGAATTCGACGTTGTTGTTCTTTAGCAGGGTCGCGTCTGCGCCGACATTCTATCAACAGTTCTTGATCTCGTCGGAGCCGGAGCCAGTGGCGATGATGAATGGCGCCATGGGTGGGTGGTTGATGTCGAGGGAGGCGTTGAAAGATGTCTCGCGCCTCGCAAGGACTCTAGAGATTGCTGGACCGACGATGGACGGAGCCGACGTGAGTTCCTCCCTTTTCCCCGTCTTATCTCAATCCCCCAACTAAATCGAAAATTGCTCACAAATATATCCATCCCAGGGCACACACATAGCCGGCCACTTCTCGTGCCCAAACACATCCCCAAACCACCCGATCGCGCTCAATCCGGCCTGGAACGCCTGCGTCGTGAATCTGATCCCTTTCGAACCCGTCCCCGAAGGCTCGAGCCCCGAGATACGTGAGGCGAATGCGCGGAAAATGACGTTTACGAAGAATCAGGCGTTGAAGGATTTGGCGCCGGATATGGGTGCTTATTTCAATGAGGTGAGTCGTGCATCTCCCACCGTTTCTTCCAGTGCTTATGTTTCGGGTGCCTTTGCCAGCCCCCACTCCCCCTTCCACCCCTTTACCACGTCCTAACAAAACCCCCCAGCACGACCCCAAAGAACCCTTCTGGAAACACACCCTCTTCGGCCCAAACTACGCCAGCCTGCTCTCCATAAAGCGGCTGTACGATCCGGAGGGGCTGCTGTACTGTCGGCACTGCGTCGGCAGCGATCAGTGGGAGGAACAGGCGGATGGGGCGCTGTGTCAGTCGAAGGGCTGGGAGATGGCGGAATTGGGCGATGGGGATGATGATGAGGGGGGTTTTTATTAGGGGGAGGGGTGGTGGATGGGAGGGGAGGGGAAGGGTGCATGGGAGGTAGATGGGTGATAAGGTGGACGGGAGTCGTGCGTGTAAACTGAACGTGGTCTGTCGGGAGGTGTACGTGTGAAGTTGACGTGGTGTGTCGGGACTTGTGAAGTGGATGCGGAGATGTATGGGCTGGGCTGGGTTCGCCGGGTTGCCGGCAGAAGAAAAAATAGATTTGACTGAGAAGGTTTTAAAGCAATGAGCGACGAACAAATCGGAATAAAAAAAAATGTATGAATACAAACCTACAACACAACAGAATTCCAATCCATCCACCATGGACTCCCGCCCACACATCTCAACCAATGAAACACGAACCGTCCTCTCTCAATAGTAGCAACCATTTGCCCTTACCAGGATAGATATTCACTTACCTTACCATGGAAGTATACTGATTGTAGGGATGTTTTTAGCCCGGGGATAAAGATATAGGAGGAGAGCAGCGATGATGGGATGGGATTCTTGTTGCCATTGTAAAAATGAGATGAATGAGATAATGTGGTCGCCGAATTCAGGATCGAAAAGTGGTCGTGCAGGTGGAGCAACTGAAGAAACGGTTCACGACATATTGGGCAGAATCGAAGATCAATATGAAGACGAGGCAGGAGGATCATAAGATGAAACGGAGAAGCAGTCGTTCACCATTACAATACCTAGCACCACTTCCCAATCCTCAAACTTCAGATGAACATCAATAATAGTCTGACAATCTCAAACCCAAGAATCACTAGGAAAGTATGTTTATGATGATCTTAGAGGTCAAAGTATTGGCTCTTCAGTTCCCATCAGCAAGGTCCAAAAGAAAGGAGTAGGTCAATCCATGAATTATGCACCCAAATATCACTGATGCCCAATCAAGAAAGCCATCCGCCATCCCACTTTACCCAATGATTCCCCAAATCAGCAAGACTAGTGCAGCTGAGCGCAAGACACGCGAGTATCCCTCCCGATCTCGTGTCCCACCGCTTTTACCAGGTCCCATCTTCACAATCGGTTGCGGCGCAATAGAAGAGACAGCAGTAGTCGTTTTCGAGGTTACTGTTGGCTGTGAAGGACAGACGCCACCCTCTTCGCTAGCAGTAGAGCAAGGTAAAATCCCATCTAACCTTCACGTCAGCATTGTAGAAAACTGTAAAGCCCCAAGCAAGATGATGATACTCAATGTGCTCGAAACCACGGGTGCAGGCGCAGGCGCCGTCCCCCTTGGGCCATCGAACAGGGGTCGTGCAGATGCACTTGGTGTCGGTATCCTAGCAGTCGTCGTAGCCAGGAGATCGGCAATGTTGCTTGGCTGTGGTTGTATCAAGACTCCAGGACCTGTCATAGGGGGTGTGGCCTCATCAGCCAGTAGTGCATAGAAAAGCTCCATCACAGCCAACTGCTGGCCAAGACCTGAGCTGCCGTCAGGGCCATTGATGTACCATTTCGAGCCACAGGCGCCATCACAAGCGGCTGCAGCGCCGGGAGCTGAAGCGCGGAGGATTTCTTGCACTCGAGGCGCTGTGAATGGAGCTAGGATGCTGGTACCGGCCATCCAGCGTATCAGGTAAGCCTTCATGCTTAGTTGATCGACGTTACAACTGCTGCCGAGCTCGCAGGCTGCTTCGAACAGCACATTGGTGGCATTTTCGAAGGGGCTGAGGAAAGTCGACGTCGCTGCCAGCAGGCCAGCTGTCCGCTGCGTCCACTGCGGGTCCACGGTGTAATTCGCGAGCGCGGCAGTTCCATACATGAAAGCGCCGACGTTGTAGGACCATTGATGGTGATCTTGACGATGTCAGCTTGGTTTTGGCTACCATTTAAGCGCTGACAGTGTTTTAAAATGTTCAATACCAGACCGATCTCGATCAATGTCTGCCAAACTTGGTCGCAAGATTTGCCAGTAGCTTGATGTGTTGATGTAAAGTTCAAGCTCATTTTACAATCAAGAGATCATGGAGACTGACCTAGTTGAGAACATCCAAGCAGAACATCGGATCCATCGAAGACGTTGTAGATGTTATCGATCAATCCAATACTCGTAGTCCAATCCCAAATTTTGTGAGACCAGTCCACGTAGGTTTGGTTGCCTGTATACCTGGCCAGACGAGCAGAGATCTGGAAGAAAAGGGCATTTGAAATAGCGTTCTTGTAGTTCCAGCCAGCTTTTGATTCCATGAATTGCCAACGAAGTCCTCCGTTACAAGTTGAAGAGTCCAAAGCCCACCGCTGCGTGAACACCTCGAATGCATTGACGACAACCTGTGGCCATGTGGGCGCGGGTGGAATCGGTTCAGGAAATCCGTATTCGGCAGCCGACATGGCAGCAATGACCCAAAAGGCTTGATCGTCGTTTCCTGTGTCGTAGCCTTCGCCTGGGATGTTGAAATCATTTGCTGGGGAGAGAGAAAGTTGATATGTGAGAGCTTCGTGCGTGACATCATTGAATCTGGCGTCTCCTGTGTAGTGCCAGTATTCAATCATGCCGCCCCAGGCAGCACCGCTCTCCCACCAGTAGTATGGAGGATATGGCCATTTTCCTATGATGCCCTGAGAAGGCTGGTATAGATTTTGAACTCCTTGAGCTATATCTGATGCTGCTTCACGTATCGAAGCTACCAAATCTGTTAATTCGCTGCGAGGAAAAGACTGGACGTATTGGAGACAGGCCAGATGTTCAGTCAGGTATCTTCTATCGTTCTCGAATCAACAGGCCTCTGCCCAACTTACCTCGATCGTTGATATCCAAAAGCATTGATGTCGTTGTAAAGGCCCAAGAAGCCAGAAGAGCAATGTAGAGCATGATATCCACTATGTAGGTTGTTTGGAATGATGTTTGTTCAAGGCATCACGGCCGTTCTTCGTCGAACGACGGTAAGCGCTGTCTCCGCTTGCCATTTTGAAGGGGAAGCGACGACTGGAGTACACTGATGATCCAATGGAGATATGTACAGGTCGTGATGGTGGCGAATGCTTTGTATGGACGACAAGACGGCAGGAGAGAGGTACCAAGGGGGCGCTAGAGCACTCAGCCACCATCGCTAAAGGTTTGCTTTTCGCTACCGACGTCCAAGTCATTACTTTTTAAGATACGTCTTGATATATCGAAAATCATAATTGCTACGTGTGATGGGTTCTTGGTGTTGTAGTGGCGAAGACAGAATAGTTGTTGGCGAAGAGATGAGAGAGAAGAAAAATCGATTCAAACATTGTGGAGTGATTACTTGTCTGCTTAGTAAGCTGACATGATATCCTGCAGGTGTGAACCGTGTGATCCATCCCCAGCGGAGCGATCATCCTTTCTGCCTTCTTCCCATCATCAACATATTCAAAGAGCGAAGCAAACGCGCAAGATCCCCCTTTGAACTATAGATGCAGCCACTTATAGACCCGTCTTCCTACTTTACCCATCCTTTTCTTTCTCGCCGTCTTCTTACTCGTCCTCTTCTTATCGACACTCTCACTTCCGGTCCTTGACAGTTCTCCTTGTTCGGACCTTCGCACTGAAGAAGCTGTTCGTTTCACTTCAAACGCGAGTCTTGGCTTCGAAGATGTATCTGATTCTTCCGTCCGCGTTGATGGTGTCTTTGTCGTAAAGTCTGCGGCTGGGGTTGACGTCCTTCCACGCACAGGGCTTAGTGAATCCTCTCGCAGACTTATCGGCATTGATTCATGCGGCTGCTCTTCATCCAGGATAAATTTCCGTCGTATGGCATTCTCGAAATTGGAGGAGGGTTGCGAGAGTTTCTTGAGGCGTTCCGGGTGGGAAATGTTGATGATTATCATCTTGGGATAAGGCCTTTGGGTTGAACAAGCTTCGAGGTAGATTGGCAGTAAGGAGGAAAGACTTTTGAAAAGCATCCGCCCAGGCAATTCTCCTTTTGTGTAGAATTGTTGAGTCGACCGACTACGTCTCAACCTCAGCGGAACCATGGATTGACGCGCTCGATTGGATGCAACGCCCAAAACTCGCGCTCGAGAACCAGATCACGCTGCTAAGCAACGAGATCGAAAGGCGTTATATAGGCACCAAGAAAAAACTGGGCAGCACCGCAGCACCTCGGATCCGGTCATGCCAGTCGTCTCGCCGTCAGAATCGCGGCAACAGCTCTCGTTGCACCGTTTTACATCGTTGCGTTCTTAAGCGGCTTCCTCAACGTTCGACACACCAAGAAAACCATGGGAAATTTCTCCTCTATCTATCTTTCCTCTATTTTCCTCGTCATTACGCGATATTACCAAGGTCCACCCATCTTCTGTCCTTTTCTCATCTACGCGTCAAGATCGGCAATGTACAGTGAAGAACAAGAGACGGGAGACGCAGCGGAAAGACATGTATTCATATCTGTATACTCACCATATCGCCCACCATCCACAAGCATCGAAGTGAAAAAAACCGATTGCCCCGCCATCTCGCGGTAGGGACTGTCGTAATCCCCCAGGGCATCAAAGTTGTGCATCTCAGTTCGAAGGAACAACGATCTAGCTCCTCCAATCCCAATACGAAAGAATTACCCATACGTATCCCATCTGTCCAGCGATGGTTCCTCCACATCTCCACAAATATCATCTATCGCAAATCAACCGAACCATATCTCAAAACACCCTGACACCTACCACGCGCAAATCCGTGTCTAGCTTCTCAGCTAAGTACATTCAAACCATCATTACATCTACATCTTGGAATCTTCAATACCCTTCTCCCTCGCCCTCGCCTGTCCTCCTCTCGCCTCCCCTCTCTAGCGCCCAGATCCTGAAACCCTGACCTTTCCCTTCAGCGCCGCATTAAATGATTCCTTCTCTGCTCACCTGCGATGGTATAAATTCGTTTTCAGAGTGAGGATATGATCGACGGGTAATTGGCAGGCCATTTCTCGTTAAATCAAATGACACCCGGAGATAACGGGAAAACAGGCGCTGCCGTCTCTTCCGTCCTTGAGCAACAACACTGACAACAATACAGGCATTGCGATGATCATCCTTGCTCCTTTCTTCGTCTCCAGCTTTGCGATAATATGGGTTAATTGCGGCGTTCGACATGCCGTTGATCGAGATGTCAACCAGTTGGCTTTGCAGATCCCTTGATCTAAACAATCTGTAGTGATATCTACCCGATGCCATACTATGCTAAAAGAACGGAGTTGTCTACTGCAAGCAAATAGTTCTGCAATTATATGGTTAACAAGATCGATCGAATCGTTCAGGTCCCCTCATAGCTGGTTTCTTCCCACCATTCATCGCCGTCGCCATCGACCTCCGCTACGATTACTTCTTCACTAGTTGGAACATCCTCGGTGGTCATCTTAACTATCTCTTTATCATGGAAGATCATGTCGTACACTCAATGTAATCGACACTATTTGCATTCAGAAGAAGACGCCGTGGAGGTCGAATAAATGGCTTACTCCTTCGCCTCACGAGATTGTGAGATTGAGGAGGGCTTCTGAAACTCATAAAGGCGACGAGGAGCTGTTTGTTGACGCTGACACGCTTTAAAAAGAAAAAAGACAGGGAGCTCAACAAAGAAATGAGAAAAGAGACTAATTTGTGACGCCGCTCTCAGCACTCTGTATTTCGGGCGTACGGCATCCAATCGCTGGACAACAAAAGGTGAGTAAATGTATCGATCAGTCCAGTCCGTTCCTATGATAAAACCTCTCCTTACCAATTCTCAACTCATCGCAAGACTAATGAAGCAATAAGCATGATCGATTCGAGCTAATCACCCTTCCCTCACCCGCCAAACCCAGGCTACCAACAACCAAGAACCAACACCAAACCCAAAATCAAAAACACTCATTCCATATCAATTCTCTATCAACAAAAGCCCACACCCCTACTCAGAGCGACGCACCCAGGTAAATGGTGAGTAAGTAGATCACCAGAAATTCGTCTCGGGACATACTTGCTCGTATAATGTGGCCTTGTAGAGTGCTCCTAGGACTGCGACGAGGATGGGGTTCCCCGCCTGTCCCTTTTGATGCGGGGAGGGGTTTGCAATGCAATGCAATGCGATGGAGATCTCGGTTGGGGTTTTGGTTGGATGCGATGGATTGGAACGAATGCGATGCTATGGGGTAAGGTGAGTCGGGTACTGCACTGTTGTTGATAAGAAATATATTGACAGGGAAAATGGAAATGATTAAGGTATTGTGAAGGAAGGGTTTGAGACGGGTATATGGATAGATGGATGGATGAAGAGTGAGGGAAGGAGAAGATGGAAGTGTGAAGTTGGTATGTACTTATCTCTCTCTCTCTCTCTCTCTCTCTCTCTCTCTCTCTCTCTCTCTCTCTCTCTCTCTCTCTCTCTCCTCTCTCCCTCTCTCTCTATCCATACTTTATTTCTGTATCCTGTGATTCCCTGTCGCATACCAAGTCCACACTTGAAGTCCACCATCCACCTATATCCCATGTATTTCTATCCATTCCCATCGACATCTAAGATTACCAACCATCAAATCCAAGACCAGGAAACACGCGGTGAAAATCTTCTTCGTGGTTTCAGACTGCAAAAAGGCATGTATGTACATCGAACCACCAATGCAATAACGAGCAACATGTCAACGTATATACATCCATATAGACAAACCTCCGCCTCCAACACTCTTCCCAGCGTCGCGCTGCTCTAGCGCCCGTATGCAGTTCCGGTCATCTCACAATCATAACTCGTAACCTTGCGTCTCATTATCGCGTTCGTCAGACGGGTGTATTCGACCATTCTTGCCTGGTAGGTCGCATCAAGCGACGAAGGCCCATCCACGGGGTGTTGATTGGTGATTCACCGGTGTAGATGAAGACGTCGTAGAGGAAACCGCCGAACGTGCAGCCGAAGAAGGGCGCGACCATTGGTATCTGAAGATGGTGTCAGTGTCTGATTTCAAAGCAGAATATGTTGGACACTGGGATGGGAGTTAGAGAGGGAGGACATACCCAGAAGTAGTAGTTTCCAGCACTCCATACTTCGTGACCGTAGCCCAGCATGTAGCTCATCAGGCGGGGGCCGAAGTCACGAGCCAGATTGATG
This sequence comes from Venturia effusa, assembly GCA_007735645.1. Taxonomy (NCBI): domain Eukaryota; kingdom Fungi; phylum Ascomycota; class Dothideomycetes; order Venturiales; family Venturiaceae; genus Venturia; species Venturia effusa. Next base: position 1,656,527 of record CP042198.1, read on the forward strand.
GCGTAGCCAGTCTCCCATCCGAAGCATGCACCGATGCCTAAGATACTGTCAGCTTTGCGGTAGTACGAGGCTGCCAATGAGGCTGACATACCGAAGATGACAAAGAAAAGCGCGAGAGGGGTTAGATTGCCAGCACCGATGTTGCCGTCGTCCTTGAGAGCGTATATGCAGAATAAAAGGATCGTCGAGGCGACGATCTCGGAGAAGAATTGGCCAGTGCGAGTTAAAAACTCGGCCGGGTAAGTGCAGAAGATTCCTGCAGTAGAGTGATTCGAGAAGCCGGGAACAGTCCTGATGTTGGCACCTCCCTCATAGACATCGATCGCAGATTTGTAGTTTCCATAGACAACGGCTGAGGCACACATACAACCAAGAACCTGTGCTACTAGGAAGATGGGGAATTTTCTCCATGGAAATTTACGGAAGACACAATTGGCAAAGGTGACTGCTGGGTTGAGGTGAGCGCCAGATTTGCCACCAGCATATACGCCGAGCATGACACCAAGTCTGTGTAAATTGTTAGGGGCGATGTTTAATTGCAGCTAACGAGTTGCTTGATGGAACAGTATTTGCTTACCCCCAGCCTGTGAGAAGTTAGCTTGTGTCTTGCCAATCGTGCGCGAAGCCCATTACTTACCCCATGTTATGCTCTGGTAATCACCCTTCTCGCCGTTTGACAGGACGACCTGAGCCACGACGCCATCTCCAAACAGTATCATGATGAAGCAACCAAAGAATTCAGAGAATGGTTCTTGCAGAAAAGATCGAACTTTGCTCCACCAGAGATCAGCGCCTGCTGCCTTTGTGTTTGCTTGTGGAACAATGTGGTCAATCGGGGCTCCATGTTCGCGCAATGTCTCCATAGTCTTCTGCTGGACCAATGTAGGAGGCGGACGATAGGCTTCGTCATGAGGCATCCCCTTGACTTTGACGTTTTCGAAGTACAGAGAATCAGGGCTGGCGCTCCCACTGGGAGGCGCAATGTGCTCCATGTGCATGTTGTTGATCTTTTCAGCCATGATGGAAGGGAGTGCTGAGAGGGACAGAAAAAAATTGAGTGTGTGAGATATGGGAGATGAATATGTGGACACAATGGCAAGGCAGACCGCGCACCCAGTCTGGACTCCAAAGCCGATGAAGAAAGCTTGGACGGACGGATTAATTGTAGCAAAATCTGATACAGACGATCTCGGGAAGGAATGGTGTCTTTATATTTGGAGTTGACGTTGCCAGTGATCGCACATCACGACCACGAGGAGAAGAGCATGGCGGAGTATCGAACCACTTCAGGGACTAGGTTCTAAGGACTAGTGTTTAGCCCTCTTGGGACGTCGGGGTAACTCGTGGCGCCCGTTGGAGAGTCCTTGGGCCCTGGGGTAGGACTCGAATATGCACAGCATCCCGGGCCTAGTTTTAGGGTCATCACTGCAGATAGTGCCCGCTTGGTTGTTTGCCGTGAGTCTGGTTGGATGCTTTTAGACGACGGCCTCGATGACAAGCCGCGATCGAATTCTTCGCACGTAAACAGGCGTCTGGTCGGATGGCAGTGCCTCTCGCGTGCTTTGCTCAATAACTCCGGGCGGTAGGTCGGGTCGGGTGCTAGGAAGGTGGCATTGCACATCAGGTGGTGAAGCAGATCCACTCAACGTCTTGGTATGTTTGCGAAGGAGCACAACTGGGGAGCGGAATCGAGCCGAGGCAGCTGGTCGGTCCTTCGAATTTTGCAGTGGGATGAGTGACGTTACTGCCCGCAGCTGTACGAGGCATCGATGCTGACATTTTGCCTCTTGGGGAATTCCGTGAAGAGGATCGTGCAGCGTGAGACGGTGTGCTCTCATATTGATTGCCCCACCACGATCTCGAGCTTTTTGGCGGACGCGGCCATGAATAGATCGATGGGGAGTGAAGCCGGAAGGGGCAAGTCTTTCGAGAGTAACAATCGATGGAAGATTCCTCAGGCGTCGCCGTTGGAGCCTTGGATGGTCATCATGGTCATGGTGATGGTCATGGCCAAGCAAAACCTTGGAGAACCGACGTTAAGGTTGGGAAGCTAATCCCAATACTGCCTAGCGTCCGCCACCCCGCATCTGGACCGCCTCCTATTCGCCCAGAGTCGTTCGCAGCCAAAGGTGAGAAATCCACAGTCGCCTCCTGCTCACCTCCCTCGGCTCAATGATTCCACGAAGAATATGTTTGCTCTGATTGTGCTGGTCCCATACACTTACAGGCGATCAAAACTGCCCATAGCATGTTTGCCTTCCCCGCAGCATCGACAAGGGTTTCGATGGTTCTCGAGGGGCAAGCCAGTGATAGCCACCTAGAATAGAGGTACTTTCACTTCTGAAAATATGTTTTGAAGCTGGATGCAATCTTCCCAATGCAACGACAAGGCATGAATACGACCCGCGTGACCTTTGACTCGCCGTCCGAAATAGGCTGTCGGAGTTCACGCCGCCTTCATGCCAGGCAAAATGGAGACCCGGGGTCAGCGCGGGGAGACATTGCGGGATAGCACGACTCAGAGGTCGAATCCTGCCCAGAGAACATGAGCATTCACCCTCTGGATAAACTCGATGGTAATCTCGGATATTCCATCGAATGGAGTTAGAGTCGGATTTTGAGCTTTGCAGTTGTTGAGGCATCGGTACGAAGACCCATTGGCCCATATCAGCCAGTAGAATCGGAGAGCATCTCGGTGTTGGACCGATTTGAACAAGTTCTCACCAAGAGCGATAGCCTCATGCACACCAAGGCTGAGCCTGATGTTCTTTGATGAAGAGAGTGCGGAGAGAGAGAGAGAGAGCTGTGGAGAGGAACCGACAGACCTCGGCCGACTGTGCACGTCGAGCCTCTCCACACTTCTCAGAATTCGCCTCTCATCAAGTCCATGTTTGGCTCAATGCCATGCCGTGTCCAATGTTGGCCGTGATCAGATGCTGCTCGGCGTCCACTTTCCCTCGGTCACATGCTCACCGACATGGAACAACTGAATTCCTGTCCCCGTATTCCCCGCCTTTGACAGGCACGTCGCGTGCTTCAAATAATCTGCTGGTCCCCAGATGCTTGGTTCCAAATGCTGACAGTGCTCGATTCTTCTTGCCGTCTCCCCTGTCCTTGACTATAATATATCCTTCTGCCTCCATCTCGACCACCTATTCCGAACTCATCGCGGCGTTGTGATCTTGTCCAGAATTTCATCTCTCCCGAGTGAACGACGCGTCTTGATACTCTCATCGTCAAGATTTCCCAAGATGGCGCCGCAAGAATTCACCGAGACTCCTCCCCAGAACAGCACGCCGAACAACGAAGTCGCCATGACTGGGTCCACGCCACTTCCTTCCTCCAGTCTGATGGGCTCGGCTCCTTCCTCTGGCCCGACCAACCAGCAGCTATTCGACCTACTGCTCTCTTTGCAGCAGAAAAACGCGAAACTCGAGGCGAGACTCAATGAGATTGAACAGGCCAAAAGCCCTGGCTTCGAGGTGGTATCACCCAAAGATTGGCAAAATTCGGATGATAGCTCGTCTGAATTCATCGGAGCCATTGACCAAGGCACGACTAGCTCGCGTTTCCTGATCTTCAATACTCAGGGAGAGCCGATTGCGCAACACCAGATGGAGTTCAAGCAGATTTATCCAAACTCAGGGTATGCAGTATTTATCCGCTCTCAACAGCCGTTTATTATACACGACTTCCTCGAACATACTTCGAATACTAGCTAATACTCTCAATCAGATGGCATGAGCATGACCCTTACGAACTTATATCCTCTGTAACAGGATGTATCGAAGAGGCAGTCAAGCTTTTCACTCAAAAAGGGTTCTCGCCCAGCCAAATCAAGGCAGTGGGCATCACCAACCAGCGTGAAACTACCGTAGTCTGGGACAGCGAGACCGGCGAGCCTCTTTACAACGCGTAAGACTACTAATAATTTCGTCTCAAACCTGAGCGTCGCTAAACTTTGCTCAGTATTGTTTGGACAGACACCCGTTCACAGTCAATCGTTCGGGAACTCAAAGCACGTGCCGGTGCCGACAAACTCCAGGCTCTCTGTGGTCTTCCCCTCTCAACGTATCCCTCAGTCACCAAGCTTCTTTGGCTACTTGAGCACGTGCCGAAAGTAAAGGCCGCATACGACAACGGAACTCTCGCCTTCGGAACCGTTGACGCATGGTTGGTCTACAAGCTCAATGGTGGTCCGGCCAAGAACGTCTTTGTGTCAGATCCTACGAATGCTTCGCGAACCATGTTCATGAATCTGGAGACGTTGGATTACGACGACACCTTGATCGACTTCTTCAAAGTCGACAGGACGAAAATTCACCTGCCCAAGATTGTAAGGTCTTCCGATAAAGAGGTTTACGGCGCCTTGGCCACCGGTGCGCTCGCAGGCACAAAAATCATGGGCTGCTTGGGTGACCAGTCTGCGGCTCTTGTGGGACAAAAGGGGTTCGACCCAGGTAGTGCCAAGAACACATACGGGACTGGCTGCTTCCTACTATACAATGTTGGAGAGAAGCCAGTCATCAGCACTCACGGTCTTTTGGCCACTGTCGCATACTACTTCGAAGGCAAACCAGTCTACGCATTGGAAGGCTCCATCGCCGTCGCCGGTTCCGTCATCAAATTCCTGATGAACAACTTCGGTTTCATGGAATCCTCGGAGAAGATAAACGAACTCGCCGAATCGGTCGAGGATAACGGCGGCGTCGTCTTCGTGACTGGTTTCAGCGGCCTCTTCGCTCCCTACTGGATCGACGACGTGCGAGGAACAATCCGTAAGTCCACCCCCCAAAAAACACAACACATACACACAAACTAACCCGCACCCCCCCTCCCAGTCGGAATAACCCAATACACCCAAAAAGGCCACGTCGCCCGCGCCGCCCTAGAAGCAACCTGCTACCAAACCCGCGCCATCCTGAGCGCCATGGAAAAGGACAGCGGGAAAGCCCTCAGCCGCCTCGCCGTCGACGGCGGCATGTCCAACTCGGAACTCTGCATGCAGACCCAATGCGATCTCATCTCCATCCCCGTCGACCGGCCCAAGATGCGCGAGACGACGGCGTTGGGGGCGGCGTTTGCGGCGGGCCTTGCGGCGGGGGTTTGGAAGGGCTTTGAGGAGTTGAGGGGCATTAATACGGTGGGGGGGAAGGTGTTTGAACCGAAGATGGGTAAGGAGGCGAGTGGGAAGATGTTTGAGAGGTGGGAGAAGGCGGTTTATACTTGTACTGGGTTTGTGTAGGGGCTTGTTTTTTGGGGGGTTTTTGCTTGGTGGTGTTGGTGGTGGTGGTGGTGGTGGCGTTGGTGGTGTTGAAGGTGGGTTTTGGAGGTTGGTGTTGTGGGGGTTTGGTCCACATCAACGTACGACAATGATGACATTGATGACCACGATACTTACGACTAAGCTGAGATTAGCCCAGCTCAGATCAGTGTAGTGACTGAATATGGATCAAATACTGTATATAGGAACAAAAGTAAATTTGATCCAATGCTTCTCGATCTGCATCACTGCTTTGATAAGTCTTACAATCCTTCTCATTTCCATCTTTCATGGTTTCGTTTCGTTTCATACCTATCTACCTATTTACCATTCCGTAGAATGTGGTCAATACCCCAGATGCAGATACTCGAAGATATGATGGGCGTTCGAGTGTTTCCGATAAAAAAGAGATGTTTTCGTCGTAATTTCACAAAGGCTGCCTCGAGATTTTGTTACTGAGAGGTTGAGACTTGGTCAGCTGTGGAAAGAAATCTCCGCGTGAAGAGATGTATTGTGAGGCACAGGTTGGTGTCGTTCGAGATAGTTAGCGTGACGAATAACGGTTGGTGCCGTTTGCTCTCGAAATTGGTTATACTGTGATAAATGAAAGAAGCCGACTTTGCCCTCGTTGGACTCGGCCTTGAGCTTAGCCGCGATGTCTTCCAGTTCAGCGGGTATGGAATATGGCATAGTGGTTTTCTGAAGCACCAGAGACTCGCATCGTGATTTTAGTGGCTTACTCTGTATGCTCGAGAGCCCCGCGAGTCTGACTTATGTCGTGCCCAAAACTGCTTTGTTTCAGCTGCGTCATTTAAGCTTGTATTCTGTCGATCGAGATCTCACAGAAATCTGCCCATGGACACCACAATGCCTATGGTTGTGGATGTGATAGTGACGCCTCGTAACGGCGAGTGGTCTAGGTGCGTGAAACTCTGCCTCGAGCCAGCTACTTTTGAGTGGATGGAAGAAACTATCATAGCAGATAAGTGGACTCAATCCAACCTTTTTGGTATCGAATATTGAAATTGAGAGTTTGCCCGTATTGGCAGCCTCTCTATATGTTCAGCAAGAGTTGAAAGCCAGATGGTGCCACGGATTAGGCAAACTCATAACGAAGGGAAAAGCTGGAGAGTAAATGCAATCATCTTACTTCTTTATCGAAGGGAGCAACAGATCCGTCTGCATCCGTGAAAGCGTATGTGACCTCATTCCGAAATGAGTAAACTTGAGTATTTCATCATAGTATCGGAGAGAAGGGATGTTTTCGTTCTCGGTTTGCATCGTCACGACTTGGACGCGCGCCCATCGCTGCAAACACGCCAAAGCCCAGTTGAATGCCGAGTTGGGTTATTCGAGGCGGAGTCTCGATATTTGAGACGAATGGACTACCATGACTTGATACGATGCTCTCGTGATGACTCTCGATTTTTCCGACCAGTCAAACACAGCCTAGGAAGCTCATGCAGCCTTCCATCGGGAAATATGTTAATGCTGGCCGATCGCGAAAACAGGTACTTGGCATTGAAGGGCGGGTTTGATTGCTTTAACGCATCGGATCGCATCAACAATCTTGGGACCATGTCCATGAATTTTGTTCGCTAAAGCTTTGGAAGAATGTCTGGTATTCGGCCAAGAGTGACTTGCTGGGAATTCGTGCATAATCTGGGGATCGGTGGATTTTGGTGATGAACAATCTTCCAGGAATGCGCTTGTATCCTGAGGCAATCAGCAGGTTCTATTGTTCTAAATTCGCCGTGCAAGTCAAGGACTAAGATGTTTGGAGGAAGATGAAATCTGGAGAATTGGAATGAAGAGGTGGGACGGCTGACGACCCACTGATTATTAAGGCGGATGCCCCACCCGACCAGACTTGGCGCGTAGAGCCCAAGTCGGAATCGGGACTCGCAAGCCTTCTTCTTTCATCATACTCGTACGGAGCAAGTAACCACTCAATATCCCAGGAATCCTATCCGGAACGGGCGTTCACCCCAAGCGCTTACATCATCAAGCTCTTAAGCTTTCAACCCCGCCGGGAACAAGAGAAACACACCCTCACCAACTCCACAGTTTGACACTTGTGGGATCGGCGAAGCCGGAGTGTCTACACCGAGCTTCAAGTGCCGAAACATGCGGGGCAAGGCCACAGGTTGGGGCAAGGCCACAGGTTGGGGCATTACAGCCCACGATTGCCCTGTCACTCCTGTCTGTCCAAAACCATGGATACCGGCTTATGTTGCCGGCACATCCGATGATCCTCTACTTTACATAAACATCGTCTTCCTTGGAGCATAGCAATACCTTGACGTCTAGAGTGCCATATTCTCTACTCATCATGTCTACTTTCCCTCTATATCGCAATCCTCCATTCCGAGTTGAGCACATTGGCTCTCTCAAGCGTCCAGACAGACTCATCGCTAAGCGAGAAGGAGCCGAAGATGGCAAGGTGTCAGAAAAAGAGCTCACAGCTACCGAGGATGAGTGTATAGAATGGGTCGTGAAGAAACAGCAAGAGCTTGGGGTTCGTGCCGTTACTGATGGTGAATACCGGTACGATATTTTCGATTTCGGCGATGTGTCAGGCCTGGAATAAGCAATTGACCATACTCTAGGCGGGGCATGTTCTTTTCTCACTTCTTCGAATCACTCGACGGATTTGAGACGATCGAAGAGCCTCCATCGGACTGGTTCAGACCTTATATGCCAGATATTGCTGCCTTTATGCAGGACATGAACGCGAAGCCTGAGGCCACAGTTCTCTGCAAAGGCAAGATTAAGCACAGTGGACGCTCACCATATGTGCCGCAATTTGAGTATATTACGAAATTTGTGCCCAAAGGGCGCTGGGGAGAAATCAAGATCACTCTTGCAGCACCCAACTGGTACCATTTCAGATACAAGGAAGGCGTTGCGTACCCCAAAGACGTCTACTCAAATGATGAGGACTATCTTGGAGATATCGCGAAAGCCTACCAGGTCGAGCTTGATCTTCTGTACCAGGCTGGTTGCAGAAATGTTCAGTACGACGACCCAAATCTCGCCTGTAAGCCTTCAATTATGCGGGTAGTGGATCGATCCTAACAATGCTAGATTTCTGCGATCAGAGCATGATAGATGGCTGGCTTGCTGACCCTCTCAACAAAGACATCGGTCACCCAGACTTGACCCTAGCAAGATACATTTCCATGTACAATGACTGCATCTCCAAGATCCCAAGCGACATGCATGTCGGTGTTCATCTCTGCAGAGGGAACTATCTTGGATCTCGCCATTTCAGCACGGGATCTTACGATCGTATCGCCACCCAGCTGTTCCAAACGCTGAATGTACATACCTATTACTTGGAGTTCGACACCCCTCGAGCTGGTGGTTTTGAGCCTTTGGTGCACTTGCCAAAGAATAAGAATCTGATTATGGGAATCGTCACCAGTAAATTCGCCGAGCTAGAAAATGTGGATGAAATGGTGAAGAGGGTCGAAATGGCGGCAGATTACGTGGCCAAGGGGAGTGGACAAAGTAGACAAGAGGCACTGCAGAGACTAGGAGTCAGTCCGCAGTGCGGTTTTGCTAGCCATTTTGTTGGAAATACTGTCACTGTGGAAGATATGGAGAAGAAATTGGCTTTGGTTAGGACGATCGCGGACAAGATCTGGGGCGGCGAGCCTTGATAATTGAGGCACTGGTCTGTTCTCAAAATATGCAAAAGTGTTGATTTTGTTGCCCAACCTTTCACGAATAGGTGGAAAAGAATGCGGTGAGATTGCCCGAGGGCGTTATTGTCAATGGGCTCGACGCACATCTTGGCGGAATCGGCCGTGCCGTGATGCCGAGTAAGATCAATGCCACCAACAGTCAACATCCTTGTTTCCTTTTGAGTTGAATCACTTCTGGTATTTTAGCGAGAACATCTACTGTTTCGATCAGGAACTTTTCCGTCTCGATTGAGACACTTGATCACCTCTTGTCTCATAACAATCATAAAACAGAAGCGCCTAAGATAGATACATGCGTTCAACAGCTATCGCACGAAATAACTTGCGCGCCGAGCATCGTTGTGCACACGATCTACTAGGCCCCATTTGCTTCCATGAACTGTATAGAGATTGTTTGTATATTGGTAACATTCATACTTGATCAATACAGTGTGCAGTATCAACATCATTTGTCAAGCCTTCCAAGGTTGCCGTCACCTGATCGCGTTTCAGATGGAGGGTCTAACATCAAACCACAAGACCGACAACATGAATCCCGTAGGCGATCTCCGCCCAAGTTCACGCGAACCTTTGGTCAGTTCAATACCGGAGTCGCCCACCTCTACACAGCAAGCCAGCCAGACGCGTCTGTTTACTATATTCCGTTTTGGTATGACGTCGCGCAGGACAGAGGCCACCCCATGAATGCTACCATTGCGCTTGAGCCGAACAGTCATTTGTGAGTATACACAGCCAGTAATCCGCGAAGATTTCCATCATGTTCCCTCACTCTAGCATTCTGTTTTTCTTCTCAAGATACCCCCAAAGTTCCCAGCTTCTACTTCAGTCACAATGTCTTCCCTTCCTACTTATGGCACTTTGACGAAGGGACAGGCTGAGACAATTCAGATTGAGGACTTTGCACCTCGTACATATCGCCAAATACACACGATGAATCCCAAGACCTGGTTCAAGGACCTGACGCCTTACTTTCTCTACATCCTCTTCGTTGCGACCATCGGCCCCCTCCTCTTTGGTTACCACCTTGCCGAACTCAATACTCCTCAACAAGTCATAACCTGCAAACGCAAGTCCCTCTTCGGATCAAAAGATGTTGCCTCTACGCTGCCACAATGTATACCTATGAACCCATCGGAGATTGGATTGGTCAGCAGTATATTCACTCTTGGAGGCTTAATTGGTGCTCTCGCTGGAGGACCGTCGAGCTCCAAGTATGGACGTTTGAGAGTGATGCAGTTCTCGACAATAGTCTTCATCCTTGGTCCAATTCTCGAAGCCCTCGCGCCGAATATTGCTACCATGGCGGCGGGGAGACTGATCTCCGGGGTTGGAGCAGGCGCATCAGTTGTAGTGGTACCAATCTACATCTCTGAGATCTCACCACCAGCGGAGAAGGGTTTCTTCGGCAGCTTGACACAGGTCATGATCAATTTTGGCATATTTGTTACACAACTGCTTGGTTATTTCCTCAGCTACGGCCAGATGTGGCGAGTAGTGCTTGCTGTTGGTGGAATCATCGGAGTGGCACAGGCTGTCGCATTAATCTTCGCGGCAGAGAGTCCACTGTGGACGGCAAATCAAGGGAGGGCGCGAAACGCAAGAGAAGTTCTCACGAGAATCAGGGGTGCCAAATTCGACATTGAAGAAGAAGTCGCCAACTGGGGTCATGGACCAACAGATACCACAACAGACGAGGAAGAAACCCTCCTTCACAATGAACAGCCAAGCGAAGGCTTCGTCAAGAAACAACACATGGGCATGCTCGAAGTAGTCATTCACCCGCACAATCGCAAAGCAGTCATCGCGGTGGTGATGGTCATGATCGCCCAACAGCTCACAGGCATCAACAGCATCATCATGTACGGCGTCAGTCTCCTAGCCGATCTCCTGCAGTCCAACTCGGCGTTGCTCAATCTTGCCGTGTCGGCCATCAACATCATCGTAACGGCAGCTGCTGCACCCCTAGTCGACAAGATCGGCCGCAAGACGTGTCTGCTCATCTCCATCGCCGGCATGGGAATCAGTTCTCTACTCTTGGCCATTGGGATCATCCATTCGATTTCTATACTATCAGCTATCGCCGTGCTATTCTTTGTCGGCAGTTTTGGCATTGGCCTGGGTCCCATTCCGTTCATACTGAGTTCTGAGCTTGTGAGCACGGAGGCTGTTGGCGCGACGCAGGGATGGGCGTTGGGTGCGAATTGGATTTCAACATTCATCGTTGCACAGTTCTTCCCCATCGTCAACGCTGCGCTGGGTAAGGGCAAGATTTACTTCATTTTTGCGGGCGTCGCGCTGTTTTTCTGGCTGTTCGTGGCCTGGTGGGTGCCAGAGACTTCAGGTACGTAATCTCCTTGTCTTTACCCCAGTCTTCCCGCGCTTCCGTCCCATCTGCAGGCTTCTCGACCGATGGCTGTGAGAATATTGTAAATGAGCCAACCATCGCACGTTGTGAAGTCCATGTACGGACGTAGCGATCCGTATAAAACCCGTACATGCAAGCAATTACTGACTATTTTTGGTGAACAGGGAAGAAAGACGCGGATGAAGTGTGGGGCAGGAGTGGTAACATCAGACAAGATTAAGCTTCGATGTCAATCTCGTAGATTATCAGGGTCTAATTACGAGGCGTACTGGAATAAGACTATTCAATTGATCTATGTTGGATACTGGCGATGATGGAGCTCGTCGTATGATATTCTTTGGATGTATTGCATTTGACTTGGAAAACTATAAAATGATTTGTTGTGCTCGGTGGCAGAATGATTCGAGTGATGGAAGATATGATTCCATAACATCGCAATCTTACAGTATCTTGAACTATTTTTTTGCTTCGCTCATATGTATGTGTTTGTCGAATGACTCGGGACTGCGGATCATCTACAACGAACAGACACTGACACACTAGCTGACATCTGAACTTGCATGCGCTTGGTGTCATGTATCGTATCACCCACCACGGATTCTCCGGCATGTCGTTTATGTATTGCTTACAAGTGAAGGCGCGAAATTTTGATCTTGATTGGGCACATTTCTGGTTCTATTCTAAGCGGAGGGGATTTGGAGGGTTTGAAACGTTGGTGATGAAGAGCAGAAGGAGAAGAAGGAGCGTTCATGGAGTGTTTGGAGGATTCGGGAAGCATGGCACTTGAGAGAGACCGTTGGAGAGGGACCTCGGTTTGCCTGAGGTGAGGCGAGTGGACCGACTCAGTCGTGGTGGGATGTGATGTGGGGTATTAAGGGCGGAATCGTGCCGATGGTATCTTGAAATGAAGGTTAGATTATCTTGTTCCCGAAGAAACAGGCTTGTTTAATGACTGGTGTATATCATCGGATGTGTAGTCTAACACTGGAGCTGGAGTGATGGTATTGATATCGATGGTTGGGTTTGTTTGGGTGGTAAATGGGGTCTGGATTGAGAGGGAGGGGAATTGTGGAGGGGGTTTGTGGAAGGAGAGTGGATAGGCGGGAGTGGGAAGCCGATGCCTTTGCGTATCTGAGCGGCTGGGCCTTGCAGAGGTGGGGATTTGGTGGAAAGGTGTTTGCTCGTCTTTTGGAACGTTCTTATCCTCGTTCGCGAGACTGGGTGTTTGAGTGTGGATTCGAGAATGCATCTGGTCTGAGAGAAGGAGAGGAAACTGGGTTCTCTGGTGGGAGAAAGATGATTAGCCTGAGCGAATGGGCGACTCGTGGTTCGGACTGAGATTGAGGTCGCGAGTAAGAATCTAGAAGGCGATAAAAATAACTCGTGTGCTTGATTCGTGAGGCTTGGAACTGGTTCGATATTGATTATACTGCTAATGTATGTAATATCGCTATTCTTTATGTCTGGTCTAGAACATGTCCCAAGGTTGTGACTATAAATTGTGCGATATCTCTCTGTCTCCCTGGAAGTACGGATGACAAGAGTGATTCGATTGATTCGGATGGATATTTAGTCAGGTATAGCTAGGATTTGCGCCGTGCAAAGTAAGTTGCTGATCAGGGTGCTTCGAGCGCGGAAATGCAGAGAGTATCGGTCCATCGGATAGGATTATGCGATTACCTACGTGCGAGACCGGAGATGGCTGAACGTCATTCGGAACGGGACACTAAAGACGAAATACTTACTAGTAGCCACCCGTCACCTCCAATCTTCTTTTGTCATCAACGTTGGGGTCCTACCTCCGTACGGGCATTATCCTCGGGTGTCAAGCGTTTCATGCTTAGTATACGTTGAAATGCCCATTCATACAAATCCACTCTTCGCCATCGGATCTCACAACACAACCACCACCACACTCACTGAGCACCGGGCGTCCTTCATACCACCCGCCGCCACCACGATTCCTTCGTAGTCTTCGCCCTTCCGGATATTTTGCGAGAGGTTCTACTCATCGATTGAAGTGATTCGTCACGACATACCGCTCAGAGTATTGCTGCCGCTCTTCGCCCGCATTCATATCCGAGGAAAGACTACAAAGACATAATCACGCCATCCGACTCTGGCCGTTTGGACTGCTCTTCGCTATATTCGCCACCAGGAACACCAGCATTCGAATTGATATCCTGAGCCGTATCCATGCTCTACAATTTCGCCATGCCTGAACACGAGCAAACCAGCCGCTGTCTACCAGCGCATGCCTCGCCGGCATTTCCAGCGATACATTCTCCACAGGCACATCCACCCAACAATCGAACAATCTCCGACTTCCATCTCAGCTACAACAAGCACGAACACCATGTTTCGTCTCATGACAACCATGACCACCGCGATCCGCCTCCCAACCTCATAAGTCCCGCATTTACTCCCCCTGCAACACCAGGTACCGGCACCCCTGCTATCGAACGAGATGCGCCGTCCGTGCTCGTCGATACCTCTCTCGAAGGGTCCTCGGCAGCGCCGAAGCTGGTACAGCAACTGCCAAAGGTATGGTGTGAGGTCCGGGCACGAATCCCCACCACAACGGGTCAGGAGATGTTTTTGCATCTATACAAAAACGATGCGGATAATAAAGAGCATTTGGCTATCGTGTTCGGGCCACATATACGTTCGCAATCCCTGGACGCCGTTCGTCCTGACGAAGATGAGAGGGACAGGATGATACGTGGTGCCTACGTCGGACGATTGCATCCTGGCAGAACAAGCAGTCGGATCGAGCAGCTGAAGTCCGAAGCCGCGGGGGATACAACCTTGCCACCCTCGATACCTGAAAAGGAGTCGAACGGCACGCTGCGACATGACGAGACGAAGCTGCGTGCAGAAGCCCAGAAGGCGCCACTGGTCAGGATCCATTCCGAGTGCTACACTGGCGAAACTGTCTGGTCTGCGCGCTGCGATTGCGGCGAGCAATTAGATGAGGCAGCCCGATTAATGGCCCTTCCCTCCAACAAAGCAGGAGGTGTCATAATCTATCTTCGTCAAGAAGGCCGCGGAATCGGTTTGGGCGAGAAGCTAAAGGCTTATAACTTGCAAGATCTTGGCCACGACACATATGAAGCAAATTTGCTGCTAAGGCATCCTGCAGACGCAAGAAGTTACGGTCTTGCGACGGCGATGTTGGTAGATTTGGGACTGGGCGGCGATGTGGGTATTCGGCTATTGACGAATAATCCCGACAAAGTGAGAGCTGTTGAGGGTCCGGGGAGGGAAGTGATTGTCAAGGAGCGAGTGGCTATGGTGCCTATTGCGTGGCAGACTGGCAATGTTCGGGGTGTGCAGGGTGAAGAGGTAGAGAAGTATTTGAGCACGAAGGTGAGTTTACCCCAACACCGAGAGCGGAATTGCACTAACAATGTGTGCAGATCGAAAAGTTCAAGCATCTGATTGGTTAGCGTGGAGTTGAGGAATTCTTGCTGTTTGTGTCTTGGAGGCATACTGCAAGAACGCTTTAGGATAATGGCGACGAAGAGGATGCCTCGTTGGAAAGCGGCGAGTATCTAGTGTATTGACGGAAGTATCTAATGATGATTGAAATGGCAACGCGAGCTACGATAATCATCAACCCCCTCTATCACTTACGCAATTTATGTATATAGCCAACCAAACACGATCTTTCAAGACTTCTTGTCCCTTCACTCGTCTTTCGTGATTTTATTCCTTGTTCTTCCTTGCCTAGTTCGGTGCTTCAGAAGAGGACGACGCCTCGACGTGCTCGTTGCGAGTTTGGGATGAGACTCTCTTCGGCGGTTATAGGTGAAATGTTACGGGTGACGCTCTTGTTAAGTAGTGGAGAAATCTACAACCTCGGGAGGTGGAACCTTGGAACGGAGTGTTTTGTTGCCAAGATCAGCTAGCCCCTTTGGGGACTTGGAGGAAGGAGGGGGAAAGGTCACGTGTCTGTCAGCACCCACAGGCAGGACCGGGCATTTTGTCTGGGCCGAGTCAGAGTCGCGGTCGCGGTCGCGGCACCCTCTGTTTCTCCGACCAACAAGATTCCCGTCCAGCAAGCATTCCGTCCAACAAGCATCCCGTCCAATGTGTCGAAACCTCACTTCCCGCCCGCCCATTGCAATCCGTCAATTCCGACTCTCGCTTTGCATCCGTGTTCTGTTTCCCTCGTGAACTCCTGGTTGCGTGAGATGAGGAGGTGGATGTGTTCGAGCGTCTTCGACGGCGCGCGCCTATGGATGAGGATGCGTGTTTAGATCGATATGGATGACACAACGACGATTACGAATTTGTGGAGGTATAGGAGCGAAAGAGCGTGGAGTGTTGTCCTAGTTGAGGCGCTTGTTGTTGTGTTCATCGAGATCGAAGTTGAGTCGAGACTGCGTGGAGTGCTACACACGGGTGACGAAATCCATGCACTTTTGACAATCCATGCAAGCGAGGATGTCGACCTGCAGCCTGGATCAAGACCTGCAGATGACTCGTGCGCCCTATGCAGTGAGTTTTAACGGCTCTTCTCAGCCAACTATGGATGATCACACATATCTCGGTGCGTTCATATCCACGTTCGCTTACCCGTCTTTCGTATCGTCTCACACCTCATGCAAGACTGTGTAACCCTCGTCAACTGTGCTGCATGTGAGAGAGCGGGGTCTCCACCGGTCAGGCTGTTCATTAGTGAAAGAACCTCATGTCTCGCTGAGTGCTTCATGAAAGCTCTCGCCGCTTATCGTCTCTGAACTGTACGATTCTCACCATGACAGCTACACCTCCTCATGTTCCTCACTACCTTTATCGCCAAATGCCTGAGGCTGGGCATATCCGGCTTCTCAAACTACAGCCCGGCAGAAGAGGCGACCACATTCACTCTTATCTCGAAACGGTGTCGATAGATGCTTCTTTCCGTAAATACGAATGTGTGAGCTACGTTTGGGGAGATACGCCCCAATATCGACGCATTATTGTCGATGGCCACTCTTTTTACGTCAAGCTGAATCTATTCGCGGCACTGCAGCACTTTCGAGACACAGATGCCACCCGGACATTATGGGTGGATTCGATATGTATTCAACAAACAAATCCTCCCGAGAAAGGCCGTCAAGTGCAATTGATGGGAAAAATCTATGAGAACGGGCTGAGGACCTTGGTATGGTTAGGCGTTGACGACCTTGGAATAGCCGCAGAGACAGTCGACTTTTTGAAGAGCACTTCTCAGGTCACCAGAGATCTCAGTGAGCGGTACGGCAACATTCTGGACACCCCCGCATTGCCCGACAGCCAAAATCCTGTCAGCCAAGACGTCAAAAAATGGAAACTTTTTCAGGCATTTGTGAACCTGCCATGGTTCTCCCGAGTTTGGGTAATGCAAGAGGTCGGAGTTGCTGCTGACGTTATGATGCATTGGGGAGACGCGACGATCTCTTTCAGCGATGTTATTAATGTCAACGAACTTCAACGCCACGTTGCGCAGGTCTTGCCGGCCCAGACCATGTCGTGGCTGCTGCATGATGCCTTCGTCGGCCTGTTCATGTGGTACGGCAACGAGGAGACATGGCGAAACCAAGTGTTGCAAGATTTTGTCGTCGAGGGTGCGAGACTTGTTCCAGGTCCCAACTTCATCGACGCACTGATCCAAAGCTCAAGACGAAATGTGACGGATATCAGGGATCATGTTTTCGCTCTCCTCGGGCATCCGCTGGCGACGATGGGTGAGGACACTATCGTCCACGCCGACTACCAACGACACGTTGACGATATCTACCTCGATGTCTCCGCAAAGCTCATTCAGCATGTCGACCCAGCTCTACCTTTGTCGGTCGCTGGCGACATGGGGAAACGCCGGCCGCGAGATCTCGACAGTGATGACCCGTCGTGGGTAGCGAGATGGGAACTTTGCCTCGAGACTGCGAGCCTTGGGAGACCGGGACATTGGTATACCACGGGCGGCGCCAGTACCAAACCCAACATCAAGATTGACATATCCGCCAAGACCCTGACCCTTTCCGCTCTAATTTTCGATGAGGTGACCTGGCTCTCCGACGCGATTCTCAAACCCGACATCGATATCGACACACTCTTGGCGGACCCAAGCCGCGTCCCAGCCATCGACGCAGTCTGGGACGGCTTACCAGAAAAGCCCTGCGCGTATGCAGACGCCCAAGCGCGCCGCGACGCTTTCACGCTCACCCTCGTATCCGCTCGCTACAAAGGTGTCCTACAAGCCGAGGACGACATGACCCTCCACCGCAGCATTGCTCTGGCATACTCCAAATACCTAACCTCAATGCGAGATACAAAACCACCAAACAGCGACACTCATAATCAAGGTGATCCACACCTCCGCGCCGCGGCGCGCGACTTCGAAGACGAGTATACGTGGACGGCTCATGATCGGCACTTCATCGTCACGGACAAGGGGTATTATGGATTGGGACCGCAGCTTGTTCGCAAGGGGGATGTTATTGCTGTTTTTCCTGGTGTTATTGTGCCGTATGTGCTTAGATATACGGGCAGGGAGGGACGGTATAAGTTGGTCGGGACTTGTTATGTACATGGGATTATGAGAGGGGAGGCTTTGAGTGAGGGGATTGGGGATGGCGGGCTGAGAGAGATTGTTGTTGTGTGACTTTCTTGATGGTTGGGTTGGCCTGTTTGTTTTTGTATGGAGGAAGGAAGGAAGGAAGGAAGGAAGGAAGGAAGGAATATATGTAAAAAGCGGAATCCGCACATCTGTACATAGATAATCCGTTCCCGTCCTTAACAACGTCTGCTCTCACTCACGCAGCTGCAAGCAAAACACGACTCTCGCGGAACCGCGTGATCTAACCCGTAGACTTCTGAAAGCGCCGCATTCTCCTCCTCGCGCAACTCGAATCAAGTTTCATTTGTTCGTTTACACGCTTGACTCATGTATCGAATTCGATACCTTATACGTATACACGCATTCGCAGACATAAACAGCGCGGGCGCGTCTTTTCTTCAGGTGGCGTATCCTTGGCATACAGGGGTCTGAAATCTCTACATATATGAGGGGGAAGTATGGTAGATAGATCAGCATAAAACAATGAACAACAGAAGGATTTGATCATCTTTCGCTACTACCTTTCGTTGAAGGCGTATTTCCTCATCTACATTTAATTACTATTCGGCTACTAAAGCCCAGGAGAGCTGTTGCATAGGATGGGATGCCTCGGTTCTGGTAATCAAGGGGAAGGCGCATCTTCTTCACCTTCCTTTTCGGTTTCTCAGTTGACCATCACTCCTCCCTCTACTACCACAGGGCTTATGATACGAATACAACCTTCCCAAAACTCTTCACTCACCCATCAAACCCCCGTCATCACATCGCCACTTCATCAAACCATTCCTCATCCTCATCCTCATCCTCATCCTCATCCCCGGCATCCCCTCACCGTCATCCTCACCATCCTCACCATCCCCATTTCATTCCCGCCATCCAGTCCCATCGTCTTAAACAAACAAGTCCACCAATCCTCACCCTTCCCATCCTTCCCATTAGCCGGCCATCCCAACGTCGTAAACAAAGAAACAGCCCCACCAAAACACGCCAATCCATCAAGCAACCTCCACCAAATCCTCCTTTCCCCCTTCCTCCTCATCCTCCTCCACAATCACCAAATTCAAAGACAAAGAAATGGAACTAACAGATAACGCAAGAAAACGGAACCCCAATATCCCAATAGCTAGTGTCTGCGATGGTGGATATTTTTCTCAATTCCGTCTCCATGGACACTTTCGTTGTTTCGTTTAATAGCGAGCGGCCAAGGGGACTGTTATACTGATCCTTCAATTTCTCAGGATTCGATACGATACCCCACTTCTTTCCTCCCATCTCACCTCCCTTAATCAACGACACAACCCCGAACCCCCCGTCCGTTTCTAGCCGTACCAAACTTTCCAGTCCTCTTACCTCGTTCGATTTGATGAAATTGGGAAGTGTATAAGGATACGATGCGGTGGGATGGGATGGGGCATGGGTGTAGCGATTCTTGGGGCTGAAGGTGGACGAATTCGGAAGGTTACACATCTCACCCTAGTAACGCGCATCCACCTGGATAACTTTTTCTAGCCTTACATCCAGCCAAGTAGGAGGTGCTGCAGTACAAAGGAAGCCAGAATCTTCGCCGCGCATCACGACAGAATTCCTGTTCTTTGGAACTCCATCAAAGAAACGTCATCACAATTCACTCACCTCACTACCATGCATTTCACTTCTTACCTCGCCGCACTTCTCCTCACTTTGGCACCGGCCACACTAGCAGCTACCACTGCACTTGCCGCTCGAAGCGAAAAGAAATGCTCACAACTAATGGTTTCTTACGTCCTACCATGCTACGAGAACCCCTGCACCATCGGCCTCTGGAGCCTCGGAGACAAGAATGCAAAACTATTCGAGAAGGCCGCAGAGGATTTCAAACAGTGGACCAAGAAGCCCCTCATCGGCGGCACATGTCCCGGCTCATGCGGTCGCCCCTACAGAGGCAAACCGAAGAAGGAAGGAGGACTCACGTTCTTTATGGACTGTTTCGCAGCGCGTGTGTCGAACAAGCATGAAAATGACGAGTTGCCGGCGCCGCCGGACGGGCTCAAACTTGCATTCATGGATACTGCGTGCCATGTCTTTTGCGACCTGAAATCGGAGCTTTCCTGCTATTTCGAGTACAACACCTGTTGAATTGCAATACGCCACCAAACTTGAAGTGGGCAGGGGGGGCGAGAGAGAAGTTGTTCCGTACTCATACACGCCGCCTTGAGATGTTGTAAGTTGGGAGAGGTGGTGACGGCAAGGAGGAGGCTTGGTCACTGTGCTTGATCGATCGAGGGTAGCGGGGAGATTCGTGGCAGGTACCGCACGGAGTAGTGGGGCTTTGGATTGTACGTTGAAGGATCATCCGCATCATCCCATAGTCGATCTGGGCCAGCGCAGTATCGTCCGATTAAATCTGGGTTTGGGGATTCGATTTATCTGTGTTAGTTATCTGTTTTTAATAAGAAAGTTGGAGACTGTAACAACGCTTTAAAACTTCCATCTCCCCCGTACCTCCAACCCGTACGACGAAGCGCCTTATCACTTTAGAAGGATTTTCTCTCTCTCCCTCCCTCCCTCTCTCCCTCTCTCGTGAAGGAATAATATTTCGTTATCTTATACCCCGCGGCTTCGACTTTATCCGTTATCTCATACCCCACGGCTTCGACTTTATCCGTGATACTATTACGGTAAGTATCGTCCGCTAGGCAGTTACCAGCTAGCTACCTTAGATCTTAAAATTTGAAGTAGGAGAGAAGAGAAGAGATATCCTCGTCTCCTTTTTTTCCTACGGCGGCGAGAGGGGGGATGTAATAGGAGAGAGGAGGGGAGAGAGAGAGAGAATACTTCCCGGAGGAGGACTCTTTCTATCTATAAAAGAATTTTAATTTTTTACTTGCTTATAGATAGATAGATTGATAGTAGGTAGGTAGGTAATTATTGGAAGGGTTTTATATAGGTATCTATATACCTATATTACCTGAGATAAGATAAGGGGTAGAGAGAGAGGATGTATAGAGCGGAGTACTGGGTCGGAGTACTGGATATATATTTGTTAAATACTTCTACTAGTTAGGTTAGTAGTCTTAGCCTTCTATACTTAAAGGGAAGCAAAACCGGAAGGAATCGGAATCGGGACGGGTATGTAGTGCAGACGGGAGAGTTTGAGGCTTCGGCGTCTATCTATTTTTCTTTACGGTTTGGTCTTGGTCGTTGGGAGGGAGGGAGGGAGGAGAGGTGCTATACTGTAGAAAGAGCGGTTCTACGCGAGGTAGGCGGTTCCACGAGCTTCGTAGGTAGGTAGGTGGGTGGGGAGACTGGATATATATACTTGGATTAGCGTAAAGAAGGGGTGGATTTTTTTGGGTTTGGGTTAGGGTGGTTTGGTGTATATAGGTGGTCTTCCTCGCCCCCTGGAATGGAACATGGAATTTATGGAGGGTGGAGGTGGAGACTGCTGATAGATGCTGAAAGAAAGGCCCTAGTTTTTCTATATACGTAGTTTGAAAATGTTTAAAAGAGGAGGTAGTGGCTCTTTGAGGGGAGTGGGATAGAGAGGAAGGGACAGGGAGGGGATTACTATGTGGTGGGCGACAGATATAGGAATGTGTTTTCGCGTATGAGTTCTGGATGGGCGATTGACTTCTTGCGTAAGAATTGAGTACGGAGTCTTTGAATGTTCTATGAGTTGGAGAAGTCGGGTATAGTCATTACAACTTTCTATCAGAACACGTAACAATAACATCGGCACCAGCCTTACATTGTACCACAAATTCAGAAAATTGAAACGAAACGATAACACGACCCAGTAACAGGGCAAGTCACGACAGGCATATTGGTAAAACAGAAATTTGCATTAGCTATATACTTTGAGCTCGTCTTCGCTTCACTCGGGGGAGCTACCAGACGCCAGACACGAACGGGAACGTGCGAGCTCTCTTCGTCTGGTATCATCCGTATATACACTGGTTCTGTTTGTTGCTGTTTAAATGTTATCCGATTATGATAGGAAAGGGAGAAGGAGAGGGGTGGTGTAGGGGGAGGGGAAGGGAGGAGAGGGAGGTGGGATTTATGGAGGAAGGTGTGAGGAGGAGTGTGGAGGAGAGATTGGAGGGAAGCTTTGTGAGGGAAGCTTTGTGAGGGAAGCTTTGTGAGGGAAGCTTTGTGAGGGAAGCTTTGTGAGGGAAGCTTTGTGAGGGAAGCTTTGTGAGGGAAGCTTTGTGAGGGAAGCTTTGTGAGGGAAGCTTTGTGAGGGAGGGTTTGCGAAGGCAAGGTTTGCGAAGGAAGGGTTGTGAAGGAAAGGCTCACGAAAGACTGGCTCACGAAAGACTGGCTCACGAAAGACTGGCTCACGAACGAAAGGCTCACGAAAGACTGGCTCACGAAAGACTTGCTCACGAACGAAAGGCTCACGAAAGACTGGCTCACGAAAGACTTGCTCACGAACGAAAGGCTTACGAAAGAGAAGACAAGAAAGGACGGCTTACGAAGGAAACAGAAGACAGTTTTGCAGACATGTCTGGGTCTCAACGAGTTTTGCGACATCTCAGGTCGGTCAGGGCAGAGAATTGAGGAAGATGGAAGTGAATGGGGAAGATCGCCTAGTTTTATGACAGTTGCGGTCAGGATGCCCTTCGCTTCGGCCCAAGAAGAGTAATGAGTTTAAGGAGGTCCCGACTCCGCATGAGCTTTACGTCCTCTCAAGACGGAGTGAGCTTCGCTTCCTCTCACGAAGTAGATTAACGACATTGCGGTCAAACCTAGTTTTGTGACATTGCGGTCAGGGTGCCCTTCGCTTCGGCCCAAGAAGAGTAATGAGTTTAAGGAGGTCCCGACTCCGGATGAGCTTCACGTCCTCCCAGGACGGCATGAGCTTAACGTCCTCTCAGGACGGAATGAGTTGACGACGTCTCAGGTCGAGTGAGTTTAACCACGTCCCAGGTGGGTGTGAGTTTTGCATCTTCCCAGGATGGAATGAGCTTAACGTCCTCTCAAGACGGAATGGGGCGACGACGAAGGCGGCTGGGTCTCAAGCAGGTCCCGATGGCTACTGTGTGGTGGTGGTGGTGGTGGTGCCGGCGAGACGGTAGCGATCGCTTGATGATTTCGACGAAGCCATGATGGGTATGACGCGATGTTGGCGACCATGTGATGACTGCGACGGCAAGATGGTGACGCCGACGAGCTGTTAGCGGCAGCAACACGGTGTCGATGATACGATGAATGTGATCGCGCATGGTCTGTGGCAGTGAGATGCTGATGATGGCAAGCTGGGCCTGCAAGCCTCAGCTGTGCAGTGAGCAAGTCAAAACAAAGATAGAGAGAAGACCACTCACCTGCGAGATGATGCTCGGTGACTGAAGACTGGTATGATGTAATGGGCACAGAGGCGCTTTGGAGGCGGAGACGCTCTGGAGGCGGAGACGCTCTGAAGGCGAGGGTGCTCTGAAGGCGGAGACGCTTTGAGGGCGAGGGTGATATGGTCTCGGCAGCGTGATGGTGACGGTGGCCAATACCTCACACGCGACAGCGCCACGAGTACCGTGGAGCGCTGTCAGACTCTGGAGTTCGCTGATAGTCAGCATCTGTGATGGCGTCAGCTGTGCGCCGAGAAACTTCTGGAATGAGAGAAGCGGAAGACTTGCCTGAAGATGAAGGTTGAGCTCGTCTTGGCTTCCCCGAAGGTACTAGACACCGGCAACCACGTGAAGGTGCGAGCTCATCTGCCGGCAGTTTAACGTCATTGCGGACGGAGTGAGTTTCGCTTCGTCTCAGGAAGTAGTTTTCGCTTCATCTCGGAAGTAGTTTTGCGACGGGTTGCGGTCGGAGAGCGTAGTTTAAGGACTTGCAGCCTCAGAGGTCCGGATGGGTTTGACGACGGTCCAGGTCGGCGTGAGTTTCGCTTCATCGCAGGAAGTAGTTTTGCGACACTTGCGGTCGGAACGAGCTTAATGACCTCTCGAGTCCGAGGCCTTTTAACGACTTGCTGTGAAGGTCGGGTAGTTTTACGTCTAGCGCCGAAGCGCCCACTGGGGCCATGCCTATGGACGAGACGAGTTTAAGACATCCTGAGTCAGGCAGATTTAACGTCGTGCCCAGGACGGCGGTGACGAGGTCGAGCCGTCTTCAGAAAAGCTTGCGTGGTCAGTGAAGATCGAAAGAGAGCGGAAGGGTGGAAGACGTACCAATGATCCTGCACCGAAGTCATGTTGGGATGCGGAGGAATGTTGACTGATTGTCGATTGTGTGGAAAAGAAGAAGAAGAAGAAGAAAACTGCTCTGTGATGAATCAAGCACAGCAGTGAAGGAAGAAACAGGATGCAATGATTAGGCTTGCTGTGGTTGATGGTGGTCGTGTTGTGAGTGAAAAGGTTGTGCTCGATGCTGGAGGAAAAGGAGCGCCAGAACTTTGCGAAATCTTGCGGGGGGCGGCAGACCTAAGTACCCCTCCTCCCGCTGCTATCTGGCCTCAACAGACTTTGGGACGAAGGGGCGGGCTGAGCAAATTTTTCAAAACGTTTTTATCAGCTCCCAATTGCCGTTGCAGACCCGAGACTGGACTTGATGGACCGCCACGCAGAACGCCCGTGAAAAATCTTCCAGTGTTTTTGCTTGAAGGTAGGTCGATGCAAGAAACCTGATAGAATAGAAGAAGAGAGCTCCTCTACATAGCGGAGCAAAGATTGCATCACTTCGGTGAAGTTCAAATGGACGCGAAGTGGTGTGAGCGCTGGATTGTTTCAGCCTGACTGACACGTGCACTAACAAAACGTGCTCGTCCAATACTCTCCCCGGAAAATCCTGATCCATTCCAGTCGTGTGGCGATGTCCCGCGGAGGCTCCTGAACGTGACATGGTGCCACTACGACAAACAAGATCCTCGTTCCGTAGCAGCAGCGACCGGCGCCAGCAATTCCAACCGCTAACGGTCTTATTGCCTCCTGCGAGATACTTCCTGTTCGTTGCAATGGAAGTCTCAATGCAAAGGTCGCAGCAAGTGCACCCGTGTAATCCCTTCTCTTCCAGCTGCAGTCAACGTGATCATATTGAATCTTGTCAACCTCCGAGGTCGTCTCGTTGTTATTATGCTTGTAAATGATCTAGGCCTCCACACCATATGTAGGACCGAAGGTGTTGCTCATCAAGGACTGTGAATGGAAAGAGTGGCAGATCAAAGGACACGGAGCATTGTCTCACAACCCGCTGGGGATATGAGAGGACCTGCGCCAATCGTCCATGACAATAAAGAGGATCAGGGCCTGTCTGAAGAATAACCTCAGAATATCATGCCCCCATGGTCTAAACAGACATATCTCGTAATCATGAGAGGACTCAGTTGACTCCGTCGCACCGTCATGCTGCCATGCCAATCGCCCTTTTGTTGGGAGAGCATGTACCGAGAAGGCGGGAAGAAGACTATGTACATATCCCGGTAAATTCCGCAGCGAGATCTCGTGGATCACCCTTGTCACAACCATGACATATATACATTTCCGCCTCAAGTGGTATCGTGCTGAAGAAAGCCTTCCCAAAATATGCGTGGCGTCTACGCCCATTCTAAACAAGTTGTTCGAGCATCGCGGAAGTTGCTGACGGTGAACAATACAAAACGCCCGAATCGTTGTCTGAGGAAGGAGAGTGATGACCATGGCCTAAACTGCAACACATTTCTCGGTCTCGCTGACCAACTTCATCTCAATCTCCTCACCTTTATCCTGGCTGACGTAACCGGCATCGCTATCCGTGTCCGAAAAGTCAACGCCGACCAGCATCTTGCTCGTAGAGATACAACGTTCGACGCATTTCGTGCGCAACTTTGTTGGCAGACTGGTCACGTTGCCAGAGTTCTTGCCGACCCACACACGCATGCACGTCACCATTAGCTCCAGGCTAGATCGTGTGCTCTCAAGTAGCATTGAGTCTTGAGTGAATGTGTCAAGAACACCAAATGCAGCGACGAATGTTAGGAGGGTCAAGCTGTTCTCGGATGGTCGGTATCTGTTGATCGCGGCGATCGAACGGTGCAAAGCTGACTGGTGAGCTTCCGAAGGAGTGCCTTCCGTACCTTTAGCTTCAGCAAGTGCCAGATATTTGGCGAGAAGGAGTGCACTGCGGATGTCCGGAGGAATTGGACCACGGCCGATGACGTTGAGAAGTGTGTGTGTCGTTTTCGGGGACTCCAGCTTCTTAATGGACTCTGATGGGAGCGCTTGGTATGCTGCGTCTACGAGATCGAGACGTTTCTGCTTAACGATGACAGCTTTGGCGGTTAGGGCTCGGATCTGTGCACCCGAAGTAGGTGGTGCGATGGCAATGGCAGTATCGACTTGCGCTATAATCACGTCTTGGGCGGAGCCTGCCAGTGATTGTGCCAGTACAGTATTGACGTAGTGACTTGACAGCCAGGCAGCGAGCGCGTCGAGAGGCGACGAGATAGCGAAGTCCTCCACAACACTGTCAGTGCTCGCGTCTTTGTCCGTGTCTTCCGAGCTAGGTCGGTTCCAGGCCAAGTTGTAGGCTCGCTGGACGATTGAATGAAGGAGAACGTCTCCAGCATCTAGATCCAGTAGTGCCGCGAGATGCGACGGAAGTGGCTGATCATCTCCCGTGCTGTCGCTTCTGGAGTTGCTGTTCAATCTCGCTCTGTGCTCAGTTCGAGCTGCGCTCCAGTAGTTGCGAGCGAGCCACATACTGAACTCATTGAGAATCCAAACACCTCCCCAACCTGCTCTGCCAACCTCCCAGAAGAGGACACGAATGTGCAAGGCTTTCAGCATCAGCCGTGCTGGTGTATTTGGGAGCGTTCCTGAGGCCATGAGTGTGAGGATCAGGCGGCTCATGCTGATCTCAGCATCTCCACCAGTAAGCTGAGCATCAAGAGCTATCTCCCATGCTTTGACTCGGGCAGCTTCTTGTTCTTTGGTGACCTTGAACAAAAGTGCGAAACCATCCCAGCCGATGAGCTTGCGTGTGCTAAGCTTGAGTGTCTTGAGTAATAAAGCAGACGCTTCAAGAAAGAAGTTGTGCCTTGGAACCCAGACTGTCTGAATAGCGGTAAGCCATGCCTTCTGTCGCACTTCCACAGGCGAGGCTAATGAGGGAGCGCAAGATAACTCGAGCGTAAGCACCTCTTTCTTCGGTCGCGGCTTGAGGTTCAACAAAGGTGCGACGACGTAGATGAAGGCGCCGCAAAGCAGAGCAAGCCTGAAGACAGACAGTGCTTGTTGTGGAGGGATGCCAAACATGAGCGACTGAGGATACAGAAGCCGAATAACCTGTGAGACCAATGATATCGGCGCGGCAAAAAGGCCACGAGCCGCTGGCTCGTTGCCTGTCTGTTCGTTTTCGGTGAATGCTTCAAACAACATCAGACCACCAAGCGAGCCGACCAGGACTTTGCCCAGGGATCCGCCCCTTCCGCTTACTATGTTACTTTGGCCTGGCTGGGTTCTTGGTGGGTTGCTTGCATAGGTAGTTTGCCACTGGCCATACGGAGTTCCACTCAGTCCGTTGCGGCGAATGTTCTCGATGTCTGCAGGTACCGGTATCATGCCTTGGATAGGACCAGAAGGACCGCCAGTTGTTGGTGCAGAGGAAAATGGCTCATGCTGATATCGAGTCATGAGATCTGGAGCGCACAAGCCATCGCCCATGCCCATCGGCGCCATGGACATCTTCTCGTAAGAATCAAGTCGATCCTTCACCGCCGCCAGCTCCTCGGCAAGGTTCTTATTTCGTTTCTCGAGGTGACGGATGTATTCTGTGGCTTTTGCAAGAACCGTTGCTTTGTTGAGCTTGTGTGCTGGAGTCAGGCCTTCGAGGTCCTCGGGATCGTCTTCCTCTTCGTTTCCGTTGCTACCGGGCCGAGACATGACTCTCAGACTTGGAACACTGTCTCTGAGTGCGGCAATCTTGTCATTAAGGTTTGTTCGATATCTCTTCTCAATCATATTGTGAGCAGTCTTTTTAATAGGTTGCTGTTTTCGAGCATTCACACCGGCATCGTCCGACGCTTCAGACTTGCGCTTTCTAGTGTTGGTGGTGACAGACGCACCCTCCTCTGGCGATGATGGTGACGATACTGATGAGTTGGTCTTGCAGTTCGCGGACGTGGGAGTGTGCTGCTGCGGACTACGGACCGGATCGACAGCGGAAGGGACAGCTGGAAGTGAAGGGACAACGATGTTGTTCAAGCGAGAGAGGCCAGAAAATCCAAGCGGTGACTGCATTGCTGCACCAGTGGTGTCCAAAGGATTCAAGGTTGCTGACCACGACGATCCATCATGAAGTGACACGGTTGCTGATGAGTGTGACGAAGCACCTCCAAAGTCGAATGCTGGCGTACTACCTCCAGGCGTACCGAAAGTGAAAGGGATATTCGAGGCTGCAGAGACTGGTGTCTGTTGGCCAGCGGAGGATAGTCCGAGAGCTGGGTGATTGATCAGGGAATTGGCTCGTCTACCGAAGAGGGAGCGTTGCTCTTCTGTTGACATCGAACCGGCTGGAGACTGGTTGCTCTTGATCCGCGGTCGATTAGGATTCCACGACGTATAGTCGGTCCAGGAATGATTGCTGGGAAGCATAGCATTGGAAAGCGTCCGTGGTGACGCGGTGGCTTCGTACGAACCTCCTTCAGTCCGGGCACCCGTCCAAGCTGGCGCCATGTCGTCGATGAAATTGTAGTCGAGACCGTCCATCTTCTTGTCGCTGATGTTGTTGTGTTCGGCGGTGGTATTCACGGTGGGGTCCTGGAGTGAAGGTTGTGACTTCGAGTTCAGGGGACTCTTCGCGCTGCCTGCCCGGTTTAGTGGCGACAACTTCTGGCCATCGACGACACAGTATGGGCCAATCTAACAGCACGAACAGATGGTCAGCGCTACACAGCTTCAGCATTGTAGAACGCGGGCTCAAGTTATGTCTTGCCTAGACCGCAATTCTCAGCTGTGCTCACGGCGACTCCCTCCAGCGCCAACGGGGTCTCTCCGCTCTTTCGAGCGGCCATGGCGGCGCCGGGCTTGGGCAGTCCAATTGGCAGCGAAACGGGGGCAACTGTCGACGGCGCAAACTCGACGCGCTTGGAGTTGCAGTTGCGTGTTGAGGGAATTGTAGGAGTGTGAGGCTCAAAGTTCCCGCAGATGGGTTCAACGATGGGATGTACGGAGACGAGTGAGAAGGACGGGCTTCACATACCAACGCTTGGACAAGATAAGTCAGGTCATGGAACACAGGTCCGGGACAGTTGATGTGCCTGAGATGCGGTAACAGGTCGCCTTACAGTCTGGTTACCACGGCTGGATCGAGGCTCAGCGTCGACCAATGGCTGGAAAGGGAAACTTGTCTGGTCAGACCAAGGTGAGGTTATTCGTGTCTATCGTGCGGATGGTGGGTGAGGAGCGAAGAGCGCACGCCGCCATTCGCTGCACTTCTTGTACAATGGGCTGATGATAGTTCCAGGTTCCACTCTCACCCGACGACACCGCAGCACGGGCCTCGCTCAAGTCTAGGCCCTGCTGCTTGTACAAAGCTCAACCTTGCAAGAGCCCTGCGGAACATCCGTGGGAGCAACTTAGTCATTGGTATGTTTGGGACACAGTGCAGCCAGTAAATCTGTTGGCTTCGACGTCGTTGCCTACAATTCTGACATGGCTGTTGGCAGAGATAGAAGGCTGTCAGGCTCCAATTCAAAGGGCTGCTATGAAGCTATATTTGTCCTGAGGAGCAGAGAGTTGACAAGCCCGCCGGATTGGATCTGATGAAAGTGTGGATTGGAAGTTTGGCGCTGCTGAGAAAAGGAATGGGCACGCACTTGGCCTCCTTGCTACATACGATTTAGGTAGGAGTAATCAGGCTGAGCTCATGTACAGGCAAACAATAGTGCATGTCATCGTTGGACTGATGGGCATTTCCATTTCATTCACCACCTCATGGCGAATTCTCTTTGCATCTCGTTAGGCCCCCTTGCTCCATGGTGGCGCTAGAATCAAGCACGCAGTATTCTACAGGATGAAGTGAATCGTCGATTGTCCTCTTCGTTGCAATAGTCTTGTGCTTCAGGTCCGTTGTTGAAGGCCATCACATCTCCGTGCACACCCAGGGTGTAACCCGCTGAAGATGACCCCTGATAAGATACAAGGCTGGCAGTTTTGCAATGTGGCATGCCGGGAGTCTTGGTGATGTAATAAAGCGAGCTACTATGGCTATTTCCAGAGTGTGAAACTTCGCTCGATCTCCGCCTGGATGGATGCAACCGTGGGAACAGCCGGCCTCCGTCGACCAAATGTGCCGATGGTCGTGAAAAGCCAATTCAGTCAACCTCATTTCGGCGACACTTAGGACAAGGCTGATGTTCTGGTTTATTCCCGGCCGCACAGACCATATAATGAAGTTTAATTCTACACAGTCATCCGTCTCGCTGGAAGCACGTCGCAGATCCAAATGGCGTCTCTCCCATGCAGCAGCCCTCATTGGTCTCTAAATCAGGAAGCACTTCCGGAACTGCTGTGATTGGCTGACAGGCGCGGAGAAGCCCCAGGCCAAATCCGGTCGGCTGGTGTGACAGACTGGCTCATGCAATGCTCTGCGGAGGCGGACAGGGGGGCGTTGTCCAATGCGCAGGCGGAGGTGCCGGTCTCTACTCCGCAGTCCCCGTTCAATCATTTTGACTCCGCCAGCCCCGCTTCCAGCACAATTCGCGCTGGCATGTATCAACTGAGGTTGCATCGGGATCGACAAATCACTGCTGGAACGTGAAGATCGGGCCCTACTATGGAGGCCGGCCAGCGGAAGGTTGATCTCCATCCCTGTCTCGATCCCTGCATCAGGCTCTTCTCTATATATTCCTATCCATATCATAGGTCGACATCATTCAATTGGTCAAAAAGCATCCTACTCTCCTTGTTATCCTCATTCTAACGAAGTTGACATATTGATGATTATCGTACGTTGGCGGTGGAAAAATGGGATTGTGATGGAACCCCACTAATTAACCTTCTTTCAGTCGGCTCGTTCGATCGCGCCCGCGCCAACTTTCCGAATCAGACTAACATAGGTCGTTGCTCCGAAAATTCTCAGAATAGATGGGAAACCCGTCTACTCCCAGTACTCAAAAGGAGCTGATCGGGGCCAAGGGAGTACGGGCGAGCTTGTACAGAGAGGTTTCGTATACATTGCTGGATGTTGGGTGAAAGTGTCATATGAGTTACGAGGGCTTACGGCTTAGGAGATTGAATTTTGACTTGATCGCTACACGAGTGGAAGAATAGTTATTCGTACGAGCAGCTTAGTCCACTTTTCTCCCCTCTTCTCTTTCTTCATACCATCTTTCTAGGAAGAATCAAGGGCTGAGGCTTTCGAAAAAGTAGGCGGAGAAGAGGACAATATCAAACAGGCGGAGTATCCCATTGTAGATCACTAATAGGAAATCCAAGACCGGACGCGCATTGCGCATATACGGAGCCCCTCAGTACAACAGAAATGAAACAAGAACAACGACTCCAAGATTGAAAGTTGAGCAATCAAAGATATCTTCCCTGCACTTCACAGATCCCACAAGTCTAACCCGAGAAACGTCATGGCAAAAGTATCGTCTATCCGCCGCCTCTTGCACAGCAAATTTGACCGCGATGAACCTAGCCAGTAACTAGTGACGAACAAGATAAACCTTCCTTTTTTTGGTTCTCCTCCACGAGCCACCAACAAATAGTCGCAAAGATATAAATAACATTGCCTTCTACACACCACGTTCCATGTTCCACACGTCATCCCCAGCGACTCAACAGCCCCATGAAATCACCAAACCAAGCATTCACGAACAGCGCCGCTATCACAATCCACGAGGCCATCAACCTAGACCAGACGACTCACCACTCGAAACATCCAAATTCTAGCCCCAGCCACTCGTGCAACCTTCCCCAATCCACATCTCCAACAGCGATCTTCCATACCCACCAGGCACCCATTCACAAACAAAGCCACCCCTCCCACAAAATCAAACCCAGAGAAACCAGACCAGCAAATTTCCACTCTCGCACAACATATCTTCACAAAAAGCAGACCGGTTTGGGACAACTTTCATGCACTTCGGCCTTGATTTCAGGTGTACAGCATTTCAGGGTTTCCGTTTTGGGCTGGTGGATTGTGTGGGCAGGTGCCGTGCAGTGGTTTCACGGCATGTTCTGGACCACGTGGGAAGGAGCGCTGGGTAGGGCGGTTTTGTGGGGATGGAAGGGTCACGTGGGTGGTGTGATATATGGGTGTCAGGGACTCAAAGAGAATACCGTGTCAACTGAGCGACGAGAATATAAGCAACTACTTATAACTCGGCGGTATTCAATGCATATTCCTGACAATACCCCCTTTTCAGGCAGCACGTCCCGGGGTGCCCGATACTGGCACTCCGGTGGGTAGGATGCACACTACCTTCCAGCACCAGATATATATAACTTATGAGGAGCTAGGTCTCCTAGGGGTACGCGGCCTATAGTACTTATTACGCCCCCGGGCACGTAGCCTCTAGCATACGCCTAGTATATCGTATCACGGTGTCCTAAGCCGCGATTGGTAGGCTATACCGGTCTTTATAGCGGGGCCACAATACCAACCACTTTAGAACGCGGTTAGTTGCTTATATTATGTCAGGGACTCAAAGAGAATACCGTGTTAACTAAGCCAAAAAGACGAGAATATAAGCAACTGCCTATACCTCGGCGGTATTCAATGCATATTCCTGACAATGGGTTGCGCGTGATGATGGACGGGGGCTTGGTGTGGTGAGGAGGGGGGTGGGGATTGGGTCGGTGATGGGGGGTGAGTTGTAGGGTGGAGGGAGTAAGTGAGGGTGGAGTATTATGGTGATTCCGGGTGTTAAAGGAAGTTGAATAGATGAATGTACCTAGTCAAGCGATTTGGACGTGACCGGATACCTAGAAGCGCTTGAAGATATACTGAATTTGAGAACAAAAAGGTTCGTTCGATTCTAGGAGAATTAAGCACTGCGAGTCAAAACACATGAGATCCATGACATTCTCGGAAGTAGAATACGCCACATTTAACTCCTTGACGGTATGAAAATATCAAAAGTTCCAAGCATTCAAGCTCGATATACACAGAACTACTACATACATGTGCGGCGAACCTTCACATATCGAAACACGAAGTACCATCCCCATTTCCACAACGCCAAAAGAATATCCTGACAAAAGGCATGGTACAACAGCCCATCTTAGGAACGAGAAACAAACCCAGATCAAACCAAGATCGCATCATACCTATCCACCCCAATTCCCTCACACGCATCACCATACACCCAGCCACCATTCTTATCCCATCACATCCCCCGACCTTCCCATCATTGCCTCAATCCTCCTCGTCTGGCCCTAAGACAATGAGCGCAAACCGAATTTCAGATCGCTGTGCATATTCCGGACAATCGGGGATTTCTTTCAATCCATTCTTTGGCATCTGATATCTGGGATAGTAGGGTGTGTCCGAAGTAGCAGGATGAGATGCGATGGAGGGGTTTTTGGGATGGAGGCGTGTTTTTGGTGGAGCAGGGTGAGGGGGGTCTTGATGAAGGAACGGGGGTTATTGTGTGATGGCTGTGTGTTGGAGGGGTATTGGGCGTTTGCTTGTTCTTAATGAGGACTGGCGCGGTTAAGGAGACATGGCAGGTTGGACTCGAGTTTAGGCGCGGGATTTAGGGGAAGGTGTCCATCGGATATCTGGTGGTTACTATCGTTCGTCATCTATGTGTCATTGTTATTGCAGCTAGGGAAGGCTGTGCTGTTGGAAGTAGGGTAGTGAAAGCCCTGCAAGAGATACAGCAACAGGTGAGTGACAGCCACCACAAATGGTATTAGGTAGAAAGACCCATTCCCCTACGTGAGATATCGATTCTCATCCAGAAGCATACAATCAAAGTCTCTCACTTCACCTCTTACCCAGCAACTCAACCCCAAGCCCATCCTTACCCTCCATCCTGGTAATCTGCTCCACCGCCTTAACGAGATCGTACTGTATGGTATCGCTGACAGCACTGTCCATAGCGTAATCAGGATGCTTCCTAACAAATTCTCGCATCCACTTCGCGCCGGTCCAAAGCCTGCCATCCGCTCGCTTTCGAATCAGGTCAAGGTACCTCGCCAGCTCGCAACGGGTCTCAACGTCCACGTTCAGCGAGTTCAGGTAGCTTTCGACCAGTGGGATGAGGCCGGGGAACCCGCCAGCGCCTTGCTCGTCATCACGTTGACCGTTGATGATCTCTTCGACAGACATGAGCTCATACTCATCTTCGACGGGACCAAGAGGAGGAGTGGTAGGCCTGGACACTGGCCTCGAGTTTGGGCTGCTTCCGTTGACTGGAGTAGTGGTTCCATTCACCTTCGACGGCAATTTCTTTGGTGGGAACGGCGTCTTGCGAAACCAGAACTTGTCATTTAGGACTGCATCCCGCTTGTGGGCCGTCTCCATGTTCTCGGTCACTCTGGGAATGGGAATGTAGAAATTCAGGTTGAAGGAGAGAATCGCACGTGTGATGAGGACTAGGAATATGCTGAAGGCGGCGTTCTCGAAGTCCGTCATTTGAATCTCCATAGGACGGAATTCGACACGCCAACCGATATCAGAGCCGCTGGGAGGCGGTTTGAAACGCATGTGCTGCCAGTTGGTTGACTGCAGATTCTCAAAGTGGTCCGATTTAGATAAGTCCAACTCTTTGAGATCTTCTGCGAAAATCACAATAGGATCGCGGATGAAGAGGTGAGCGAAATGGGTGGCAAGGATGCTGTCCATTCCACCCGCAATTAGCTTTTGCTTGATTTCTTCATCAACGACGAGATCGGGATCGAGGTACTCTGGTCGTAGACGCGAGTCTTTCGAGATGTAAGTGCTATTGGAAGCATAACGAGACTTAGGGATCTTCCATCTATCATTTGACAAGGGCTAAGACAAGTTAGCTGGGCACTCCAGAGTCATTCAAATATGATACATACCTTCTCTCCGAGCTCTTCCTTAGTGCGGTCGTCCACTGCGCGACTGATCTGGTTCCATCGAACATCAGTGTCCGCCAAAAATCCCTTGTATATCGGTGTGGCCGCAGTCAGGGCAAGCATTATTGGGCCCAATGGGCTTAGCTGATCGTACATCTTTCGCCCTTCATCGATGCTCTTGGCCTGGAACGTGATTTGCAAGCAGCAGCTTCCCATCCCGAATGCCATGGCGTCCATGTAAATATGATTGGTATGCACAGCTCCATTACGAACGTCCTCGTCCTCGGGATATTTGTGCAGGTCATAATTGACCGTTGGATCCCTGAACGGCCATGGTGTCTTTTCATCCCGAAAGATAGGGACATTGATCTCGACTTTCCGTCCTCGCCGAGCTCGGATGTTGGCTGCTAGGGTCGGAAACCGGATGTGAGGGTTGGCTATTTCATCTGGGACGAATTGAGAGCGCAGTTTCGGCCCTGATAATGGGTATGATGGTTTTGTACAGTCATTGCGACCAAGTCTGGGAAATGTAGTCAGAGTTATGGGATATTCAGTCGATGCCATGTGGTCTCGTGCGATCTTTCTCCTGTTTTTCCTTCATCAGTCTCTATTCTAAACCTCTTCTCTTGCCATAGTACCTTAATTTCATGTTGGGCTCCACATCCAGGAGATCCTTGAAACCAATGCCCCATGGCTTCCCAGGAGTTGCTTCGAGCATGAATCGTCCAAACTCTGGATGAAAGACGGGAGCAGCTTCGCCACTCCTGGAACAAAGATTAGTCACGTCAAAGAACAACAATCAGGAGGAGTGTCATACACTGGGACTCCCTGCGCGATATCTGGTACACCGCCTCCCTGCTTCAGAAGATCCTCATCTGCAGCAAGCGCGGCTAGAATGTCAGATTGTCGTAAACTCAACCTGACCTTCTTGTTCTCATCATCGTAGCACACCACCAGGTATTCGATCTGAATGGTATCTCAGTGTTATGTCCACGTGATATCAAATTCGGAACTCACCTCATCGCCCCAAAGCAGCGCATCTCTTTCTTTTCCTTTCGCCCGATTCCAAATGGCAAGCAATTGCTGTCAGAAATGTCAGTGAAGGGCATGGAATAAAAGTATTGCTAATGCACGGCCGATGTCGAACACAGCGTTGTATGACAGTATTCGAGTAATGAAGCACCAGCGTCGTACCTCAATGCCCCATGCTCGTACGAGATCTGCCTGCTGTTTTGCCTCTGGCCATTCCAGTGGCGTCCCGATAGCTCTGCAGTAATTCGAATTAGACGCTAGCCATGGCATAATCATCTTAACAGCATCTGGACGGTCTTACAGAAGTCCCATCTTCTCTCTCCGGGCCGAATACGAAATGGAATTGATGAGTGTGGCGGCGTGGATCGCTTTCTTTTTACTGGAGGCGTGAGAACAGTGTTCAAGAGTTCAGCTGTTGGCTACTATAGGATGATGATGATGATTCCAGGCATGCGATTTGATAGGTCAGCACTAAAGACCGAAGAAAACGTAGATGATGTAAGGTGGAGGAGGTAGAAAATTTTCTGTATTGACTCGGCGACTACCGGGTAGCAACGGTCGTCCCTCCCAGGTGTACGAGGGCCCGGAGGACTTTTGCCTCTTGCACAGTAGGAGTGATAAAGCATTTGTATAAGCGGTCGCTTAGTAGGGCACGGAAACTGTGAGCTCATCGGAACAGATTGCTTGCGCTGATTAATCACGAAGACCGAGACTGCGGCGGTTGGAGAGTGGGGAGAAGAGCCAAGAGTACTTCCAAACCTCACCACCTAACCTCTCCATCTTTGCTCGCACCAAATACCATCCGCAAAGAACTTCTCGCGTACAGCTCTCATTCTGCAAGATCTCTGTTCTCAAGACTAGTGGCCTCTCTACTTGCGCGCGTCAGATTGTCTCCGGCAATCATGCCCCTTTATCACCAGAATCGACAACAGCGGCGCAATCTGCGTACATGTCTCTGTAGTTTTCAATGCATCTATGGAGCATGATACACACGCCAATCCTGCATCCGGAGCATGATTTGTCTGGACTCGAGCATCATGGCGCAACCTTGGAGCACAGCATCGAGCTTGCGCGTCAGATCGTGATTGGGAGATATACCCTCACATTGCTTTCTGACTCCTGGGGATGGCGCTGCGGAGAAGCTTCATGCTGTGTGTTGACATTGCGAGGCTTCGTGCGTGCCCTGTCCTTCTCTGCAGGATCAGCTGGACAGGCGAGACGACTTCAATCTGACATGCATTCTCGTCCGACTTTGGTCGCCGCTGGGGTAAAGTCATGCCCAGGACATTGGCTGAAGCTCTTTGAAACTTTGACCAAATTCTTTTTTCTGTCTTTGACAAAGCACTGCATTTTAGTTACTCGTAGTACATCAAAATAGGCATCTCGATGTCGTAGCTTCTTCGAATGGTTGCTTACAACTACAGTCAATTCATCACG
The DNA here is from genome assembly GCA_007735645.1 of Venturia effusa. Taxonomy (NCBI): domain Eukaryota; kingdom Fungi; phylum Ascomycota; class Dothideomycetes; order Venturiales; family Venturiaceae; genus Venturia; species Venturia effusa. The sequence continues at coordinate 1,693,872 of CP042198.1, forward strand.
GCTCGATATATCACTTATTCCCATCTCGCATCGTTCGACATCCAACTGTATCCTTCCCTTCCAACTCCCGTGGCTGCGTGGATGGCTTCAGAATTCAGTGTCCAAGTTGTCGGATGAGTCACCTGTTGGTCCTCCCGCACCGATCAGTCGGAAATAGCAATTGCGTGTCTTGTCACTGTGGGATCATCGATCCAGAAAAAGGAATACGGATAAACTGATGCAGATGCTCGATGCTGAACGAGGTGCCACACCATCTTGGGTGAAGCTCTGCCTATGGTATATTCGAAGCGACTATTGATCAAGGCCAAGAGGAAGACCTCTACTTGAATTCGTTCCCGGTAAAACACAAGTAAAAAAGGTCCACGTTGCAGAGAATCGCTTCTGAGCTCATTCCACCAAATAAAAACAACAATCGATCCCCAGGCTCCCGCCGAGCACAACGTCCAGCGCCGCAGCCTCTGCTAATCCTATAACCATCAACAAAATCTCATTGCAATTCAGCCTCCAACTCCTTCCAAAGAGGTTTCAGGCCGCACTGCCTCCCGAGTCAGGGTCCGAATAAGCCCGTTGCCGTCTCCAAGGGAATCTCAGGAAAGAAAGAAAAACTCGAACAACAAATCATACGATCGCAAGTGTACCAACGCAATCCCAATCGTACCACTCCCATGAGTAACCTACTCTCAACATTTCAACTCACCCATCTAAATTCTTCTCGCCAAAAAGATGGTGAAACTAGTGAAGCCACACCATCGTAGATCTCAGCTCCATGGCCAAACCATCAGAGAAGGGTGCCACCATGCCGCAGTATACTCCGGGCACCCAAGCCTCTATCATCCAATCCAGCCCGATCTAACATGATCCAAAACGATCCAAACAACCCACATCTCGCGAAATTCCTTCCACACGCACACCCTGCAAAAAAAGAAAATGAGTTGCCAATCCCGACTCCTAGCAAAAAAAAAAGATTTTTGTGAGACACTATCCCGCATCCACTGGGATTGTGACCTCGGCCTCAAGACTGTAGTCTCGCTATGACTCAAGACTTTTGATGGCGGAAGATCGGAATCGGAGTGTTCCCCGGGATGACGGGGTCCGTGTTCGATCCGGCACGGGAGACAATCGAACGGATAATCCGATAGAAGGGCAGGCCGAAACATTGATCGATCAAAGGACAGCTGAGCCCTACCGAGAGTGGCGGGAGCCGACAAACATCTGTCAGACGCCACTCCCTTTCGTCGCTGAATGATCATAAATTGGCAGCTGCCGACCATGGCTACACAGGTATGATGATACAATTCAACTGGTGCAAGTGGCTGATGATCTAGATGCCAACACGTGCTTTATGATAAACCAGCGACAAGCGGGAGTAGCAGTCTACGGAAGTGAGGGCACAGCGACAAGTCCAAGGCCCCAAAGCTGCACCAGATCCAACCCAAACTTATGTCTCGCAACACTCCTACGTGTAAGCCTCTGCAATGGAAATCCCTTGAAACGGACGTTGAAAGAGAGCCCTTGTTCGCCGCAAATTTTGACATCGCTGGCGGTAAGTTTCCTCAGGCTGCCTCCAAATCTCAAACCCACGTGATCGATAAAAATTCATGGGTTCGACCTTTTTCTTGATGTCCAATCGCGAACATTGGAGTGAACTCTGGATCACGGACTGAGTTTTGACAGCACAATGAATGTTGAGTAAGTGGACAACTCGATGCGTCAGGCTCTTCCCTATGTATTTTTTCATCAAACCTAGATTTCATTTAACCAGTCTAGACGTCTCCATTATCTTCCGTTGGAGTAGATAAAACGATCGACCTTGTTGTGGCCGGCTGACAAAGTAATAGTCTATATTGTAGGAAGTCCACCTCCGCCAGAACCCCGTCACCTCAAAACGGGATGACCTTACTTACGGGCTAGGCGGGAAGGAAGATACTTGTTTATAGTGTATGGACAATACAGACTTTCGTGAGGATCGCATCATATAGGAAAGTGGAAGGTAGTCAAGTGGTCCCTGATGGTAGTACATCGCGATGTCATTTTATCTTACCCTCGTATCGCCGACACCCAAAGTACCACGGAAGCCAACGCAACGAATGCAAGTACGTTGATCATTCCACTGCAATAAAACAATCATATACAGCTTATACGCAGACTCCGACTGGCTCTTATAGCCTGTTCTCGGTCTCACTTAGGCCCGGCTTCATTACGTCTTTCTGCTAGCTACACAGCATAAAGCCAACACGAATCCGCGATCAGCCCACTTCTTTCCTCACTCCACGGAAACACACTCACCAAATCCAACTTACCCCGCCGTCTTTCGAGACCATGAAACTCACAATCCTTTTACCAGCCATCACGCTCCTCCATACTACAAACGCCTGGAACCCAGGATCCAAATGCTGCGAATCCCGCGTCTACGACTGCAAGGTACTGCAAGGTCAGGCTGGGTGTGTCAAGGTCGACAACGTTTCTCGTTGTGTGTCCGTAGATAACAACCCAGCCTGCAAGGCCGAGTGCAATAAGTACTATTCCAAAAGTAAAGATCTGCGCACATACAATGCGTGAGTAACGGGCGAATATACGGAATCGTGAATGATCACTGCTGAAACAATTCATAGCCCCTCGAATGGGAAAACGCTTTGCATTTGCGCTCTCTTCGACGCCTCCACCGGTGGGCAGTACTGTCGCTTGGTGAAAGGGGGTGGGCCTTAGCGAAGGAAGGGTCAGGCTTTGATTCTCGAATGTGGGAGAGGGTTCTTTACGCCGCAGTGACCTGTTATGTATGGTGAGGCTGGAGTATTCTGATTGACCGAAGAGCAGTTCTGCCGAGATAGAGGAGTGGTGGGATGTACTATCGGTATGGATGAAAGGCGGCCGACTTTTTCATGAGATTATTATCTCACCTGTTGAGATTGAACCATAACCTCTTCCATCACTTCCGATAAAGGCGTGTACACTTGGTAGAGCCTGTATGGTATTTGTAGCTCGCTGTACTGTAAGTTCCTACTCGGTTATCGCACGGCCCCTATTAAGTATACTTAGCGGTATATGTATACACACCTCGAACCCAAGATACCCTTAGTCTACTTCTCACCAACGCCCACACTTACCAAGTTGTGCCGCGGAAACCAACGGAAAAGAATGCTGATTACGCTGATCACTCCACAGCAATGGAGAGATCGTATACAGCTCATCTATACGCATACCCCAATTGACTCTTACAGCCTATTCTCGGGCGTACCTAGGTCCGGCTACATTACGGCGGATCGACCTAGTAATAGTCTTTATGCTGGCTACCGCAAAGCGGTAGAAAGGCAACGCGAATCCGCGTCCAAACCCTGTGGAACCAGTGCTTTTCCCGCATTACAAAAATTACACCTACCTCACCTACCTCACGTGACCCACTCTCCTATTCCATAACGGTGAAGTTCGCAAGTCTTATACCCGCGATTAACTCTCTTCCACTCGATTACTCTCTTCCATTCAACAGCGTACGCCTGGAACATAGGCTCGAAATGCTGCAACTCCGCCATCTACCAATGCAGCTTATACAATTGTGGCAAACGACGGGAGGTTTCACCGTGGACAAATCTCTTACTGACATGATTGGCAGCTACGCGTCAGGCAAAAGGCTGTGCGCTTGTACTGACTTCAATGCCGGTGGCCCAGGACGCGACTGTGGCTTGAAGAAGTGAGGGACAGGCTTTGGGACTCGATCTTCGCTGAGACGCAGCAATCGATGGTTAGGCTGGAACGCGATTGACCAAAGAGCAATCATATCAAGATAGCGAGATGGTGGGACGCATTGCCAGTGGAATAGTCACCGGCAAACGGTCCTGTTTTTTTTTCCTTTTGTCGATCGAACAAACCGAATTAAGCAAGAAGCTCCGCAACTCCAGAACCCGCGACACCGAAGAGGATACAGTTTTTCATCGTAGACGTATGGAAACAACCGTACTACGGTATACAGCTGATATGAACGCACGCTCCAATTGGCTATCATAGTCTATTCTTACTCTCCTTTGGATTCGGCTTTATCACGGCGGATCGACGTACCAACAGTCTTCTAATGAGAAAACCCGTACACAACTCATACCAACGCACGATTCGATCGGCTATCATAGTCTATGTGGATTCATGAAAAATTATGGACCATGGCAGGGATGTGAAATCTCTGCTCTCTCTCGCACAAAAGGGGAATTGGTAGGTACCTCACTCATACAACAGAACAATACATTGCATCAGTCCATATGATCTTATTTCATACTTTCATACTTGTTATCATTTCATGTTCATCCATCGATTGACAGCCCATTCAACAGCTATCATGGTCTATTTTTACTCTCGCCTGGATCTGGCTTCATTACGGCGGATCGACGTACCAACAGTCTTCTGATCAGAAAATCCGTATACCGCTGATATGAACGCACGCTACGGCTGGCTATCACAGTCTATTCTTACTCTCACTTAGATATCATAGTCTATTCTTACTCTCCCTTGGATATCAATGACTGATCTTACTCTCACTTGCATCTGGCTTCATTACCGCGGATCCACGTGCCAACATTCTTCTGTTGGCTACCACAGCATAAAGGCAACCGATTCCGCGACTGAATCCGCGTCCAGAGTTCAGCCTTTGTTGATTTCAGTGCTTTTCACGCTTCACAAAAACGATACCCACCAATCAATACTCACCACGCCTGACCCACCCTCCTGTCTCACCTATCTCACGATCATGAAGTTCACAACTCTTGCACCAGCCATTATTACCCTCCTACACTCCACAGCGTACGCCTCGCTTGCAGGAGTGCCATGCTGCCAGTCAGACATCAACCTATGCAAGAGTTTCTCGGATCGCGAAGGGTGTGTCAAAGTAGGCGACAGACCATATTGCGTTGTGAGCAACAAGGACCCAACTTGCATCGCAGAATGCAAAGCTCACACCAAGCCGCCGGTGCATGAGTGGTGGGCGTAAGTGGCGAACGGAACTTCATTCGCAAACAATCCTTACTGACATGATTAATAGCTACAAGCCGCCGAACCAAGATAGGCTGTGCGTTTGCACCAGGTTCCAAGCCGCCGCACCGGGACTCAAATGTTGAGTCTTTGGCCAGTGGAGATGAGAGGGAGGCGTGTGGACTTGAACCTGAGAGAGGCGTGTGGACTTGAGCCTGGGAGAGGCTTCGTTGGGCTGTGTGAGGGCAGGCCGGAATGATTGACCGATGGACAACCTTGTCGAGATAAGGGACGTGGTGGGATGCTGCGAATATGTACAGGGGGGGTAAGATATATACACCATATTCTAATTCTGCCATGTTGATACTTCGTATGAGCAGGGTTGATAGGGGGCTCACAGGGGGTTTCGGCGTATGATATCAATCCATTCTTCCCCGCTCCCTTACGAAGTTACCAACTTCACCTCCAATTCACCCTCCCGAGAGTGAAAAACCTATAATAGGGAGAAGAGCAAGAAAGTCAATAGATAGATAGACGTAGTCTAACCTCCTCTACACGCTCGTGCAAAAATTAGCTTAAAATCTCTTCTCCCGGTGCTATGCTAGCTTAAATGAGAGAAATAGCGCCAAAAACCACCGGCAATATGATGTATATACCTTACCCCCCTGTAGATACCTGCTCGTTCTTATAGTGCTGCCTATAAATACGTTCCATGACACTTGGCACGGAATCAATGGCCTGTTTTCGCTTTCACTTGGGCCCGGCTTCATTACTGCGGATCGACGTCCTGAATTCAAGGTCTCCAATCATCGAGCGCCAAGACTGCCGATGTGATCGGTTCGATGAACATCGGACTTCATTGTGGTAATTTTGAGCCGATGACTATTTTAAGGGGTTTTATTCATCCGATGTCATCGCTTCATCGTGGATAACGGGGATGAAGTAGCTCGTGCTTAAGTGGCTAAGGTACTGCGCTACGACTCGATATTACGTGCTTCACGTGGCCGAGGGACCGCGCCACTGAGATACTAATCACGTACAGACTCTTGGCGTCTCAGCAGCCAATAGGAGGGTCTTAAAAGCTTATATAATATAACCATCATTGTGGTCATCTCGATGTCATTATTATGACGACGTCTAGCTTCATTTATCGGATGAATGAAGTTAGATATTGCCTGTCATCGGAAGTTCAAAAGCTTCATCGGCCGATGATTGGAGACCTTGGTCCTGATAGTCTTTTACCTTGTTACCACAGGACTTCTCGCCGATACCCCATATATTACGAGAGCCAGCGGAAAGAATGCTGGTACGTTGATCGCTTTGCCATGTACAACAATCCAAATTTATTCATGAACAGCTCATATGCACCGTCCGGTTAGTTCTGATAGCCTACTCTCGGTTTCACTTGGGCCAGTCTTCATTCCGCATGGCGGATCGACGTACCAAGGTAATAATATCTTTGCTGGCTACTACAGCGTAAAGGCAACCGAATCCGTATCCCAATCCTGTGGAGCCAGTGCTCTTCAAGTTGCCGCTTCACGAAAACCTTGCCAACCACACCTGCCCCACTCTTCTACCTCAAGACCATGATGTTCGCAACTCTTATGCCAGATATTACCCTTTTACTCTCCGCAGCGTACGCCTGGCTTATAGGATCGAGATGTTGTGAGTCCGCCGTTTACCAATGTAACCATAATCGGCAGAGATGGGTGTGTTAAGGTAGATAAGGCTTCGCGTTGTGTGTACAAGAACGGCGCCGCAGATTGCAGGTCCGAGTGTCAAGTCCACTACCATCCTAAATTTGGAACACTACGAATGTGGACTGCGTAAGTAAGAGCTACACACCCTACATCGTCTTAACTACCAACCACACATCAGCTTGACTACCGACCTTACAGCGATACAGCAATGCATAGTGCAGAGAGCTTCTCCCTGAGTAGTTAGGTACCCATAATATACACACCAATCACAGTGAATCTCACCATCGCGCCATCGATCGTGGACTTCGGGGGATTGTTTGTCGGCGGCAAGTCTCACACTTGCGTGATAGGACACCGCACAAATCCACTCGATCTCATTAGTACGGGCATCGACCAATCGTTCCAGCTTGCAGATTCAATCTTCGTCAATGACATTGTGACGTTGAAACGCGTATCACTCGTCAAACAATCCAAAAACGAAATACTCGTCTTGTTGGTCCAGCCCAAACAGAATGGATGGGGAAAAAAAAGATTGATTGAAGCATATTGATCCACCATCTGTCTCTGTCTCAACGCGGCCCACAAGCCCGTCACCCACCCCGTACATGTAAACCAAACACCCATACGCCCGTCTAATGCTTCTTTTGCCTAGTAGCAAAGGTATCTTGCCTGCCCAACATCAAACCCGGAGATCGCCTAAAAGCAATCGAATGCATCGCAACAACGACAAAAACACGCTCAGAACGCTTCCACAATCGCTGCAATGCATGCCCAAATATGTCCCCGGTGTCTAGTTCAGAACGTTATGGTTCGATTGCCGACCAGCAAGCCCATGTCCACCACGCATAACGTGGAGGATAAAATCAAGATGCGCGAACGCGCGAAAGACAATGCATACGCTGCGCGACAACGCTCTCTCTGATAAGAAAAGTCGTATCCCATGGTGAGCATTTACCCACACCCTTACTTATGCCTCCCTTGGACCCGTGACAATCATGCGCGAAAATTCAAGCAATATGCCGCCTCTGCCTTAGATATCCCATGCATTCATGACGGGATGGAAGATAAAATGTATCGATCTGGAGCCGGGCGACTCAAGAATCGCCTAAACGCCTTGCAAACAATTTTGAAAACCTAATACGAGGAAAGCAGAGAACAAAGACCACAATCAAAGTCGACAATTCCCAGTGGTAGTGATCACTCTCCTTTGGCCCAGGGATGTTTGCCGGCTGCTGAAGTCCGGCATCGACATGACCGAGTGCGCCGACTACGCAAAGTGTGATGATTGTCGTATTGCGTGTCCAGAAAGGTCGATAATTGGTGGTAGAGAGCTGAAACCGCTAAGCAAGGCTCATGATTCGTACAATGAGCAATCCGTCATGAGGAGATAAATGACCCCATCGATCTTGGTTGTAGTAGATGCATTGACGCGATCACTGGTTCACGCTCCGGGTGATCCAGGTCCTAAACTTTTCGGTCGTAGATTTGACGTTCCGATGGCAGCTTTGTTTGCACCCATCTTCCTTGTGAGCTTAGCGTAATCTAGGTAAAATTAGCAGATAGATCGGATATATCGAACGATCGGATAATACTTACGGAGGCCACAGGCGTTGCAGAGTGTCCGTGCACCATCCGGTCCTCTACGCCATTCTGGGGTTTCCGCACGATTGCAGCTGTGACATCTGCCTGGTGGCGCGGCACGCTGTCAAAGCGTTAGTCTACCACACAAAGATGGGAGTGTTGGCAGAACGCTTACCCCTCGGCGCTTTTTGCCTTCTCCGTTTGCAAACCCTCCGGAACCTTCCATCTTGTCGTTGTAATTTCCATTAGCTTCAGATGCATAGCGCATGTGAGAATCGCGATTTGCATCTTTCATTTGATCTTCCAAGGCGGCGTGCTGCTGTTCGACCACATCTCGAATGCGCAAAAGTGAATCTCTCAATTTATCGCTTCTGGCCAACAGCTCATCAACTGTATGCAGGTGCGGAACAGATTGCGGGCTCAATCCTGTTCTTTGGTTTGGGTGTGCACGGGATCCATACTCCCGAGAAAATTCAAGCATTTTGCCACTGCATTCTGCGATCTACCAAAAGCGGTTAGCACACAGGAAATAGTTGTAGCACTCAAAATTTACCTCGTTGAGCGAAGCTTCCAGCTCAAAAGTGTCTAGATGACGTTTAACAGTCTCACCACGCTCATCGGTACCATTTTGATAGTCATGGTTAGATGGCCATGCTGGTTGTGATTGTGGGTATCTCGGCGGCGGCGGCGCTGATGCCGCTGAAGGGGTGTACACAGGGCCTGAGGTGGATTGCGGGTATTGATAGGATGGTGAGCCGTACTGGGGATAGCCGTTATACGACGCAGGGCCCGAATGAGGCGCAGGCTCATACCCAGGTGATGGTTGTTGGTGAGGAGGGTAGCCGGTAGTTCTCGGTGTCATTACAGGAGAGTTCCCGGTTCGGATTGGATGAAGTGATGGTAATCTAGCATGCTGTGTAGGATATGCCTGTCTTCCTTCTGAGTGTGTCTGCGAAGTTGGTGTGGGCGGTCTAAGACCTTGCTGAGGTGGCGGTCGACTCATGTATGGACTCTGTGGCGGAGGTATGTGTGAGTATCGATGTGGATCTGCAGGCCGGTGGATCCCGCCTGTCGGTATCAACTCTGCCGCACGATGAAGTTCGACTGAACGATGTAGGTCTGGAGGGCCAGACGCAAAAGTTGGTCTTCGGTGTATATCTGCTGAGCTAGTTGCTGGGTTTTGAAAGAAAGCTGGACCTGGGACTGTGGATGGTGGACCAGGTTGCTGTGTTGGGTAGGCTAAGGCAGGATCTGATCCTCCTAATGCTTCCAAGATGGAAGGCAGTGATTGCCGTGGAGCAGATGGAGGCGGTGGCGGTTGTGGGTGGTCCTCTCCAGATGTACGGCGCGAGCCAGATGGTGATATCAAGTTGTTTGATGGAGGAGGACCAGCAGACGACGGTGCGCTGGCGGATGGAGCATGATGTTGGGAGTATGGCGGAGGAGGGGGACAGCTGAATGTAAACGACGAGGGGCTGACCATGGCGGCGTTGGAATGAATTCGTTGGTGATAATCTTCCTCTTTCTTAATCGTGTCCAAGCAATCAATGGATGGTAGTGCGGCACTATCACGCTGTTAACATGGCCAATGGTTCTCTTCAATTCCAATCCAGCAAACAACGGACCTCTGCCTACCAAGAGCTGCCACAGTTTCCATCACACGTCCAAAGGCTGCACACTCGCCGGCTCCGGAGGGCGTGGTCGACGGATCGTGAGTTTGGTTCCGAATCTCGATATCAAGTTCAGTATGTCGGATCCCGAGCCCGCAACGGCTGACTGCGGTGCCTGAGACGGTGACCCAAAGGACAGGAGATCGGTCTGCGAACGAGCGATCTTGCTTGCGGATTGTGGGCTAATCTTTGACAAAGCAAACACTTGTCAGGTCGATACCTCGCTGTTCAGGACCAGGCTTAGATTGCGGTGCAGACAATCGGTGCACGGGCGAGCGTTGTGTGCAGGAACGCAGAGGAAGTTGGTCATTCGGGAAAAAGCAGGAAACAGCGATGAAGGGTTCCGTGGAGAGCAGGAGGCCAGCCCAGACAGTGAGGAGAGAGAGTTGGAGGGGATGCGGAGTCTACTCAAAGAGATGAGGTAGATGGTGGGCAGCAGTGGCGAAGAGTGGGAGTGCAATTGGGTCAATGTCTCACAGATCAGCACTGCAGTAGAAGACTGGATTGTCGTGGTGCTGCTGGCAGAGGACTAGGCGGATGGAAGCAGCGGGGATCCAGGGAAGTGGTGTAGTACGACGGGCACCCGAGAGAAAGGGTCAATAGATGCCTGCGAGCACAAGGGACCGAATGGGACGGCCGATGCAATGGCAGCGTGGGACAGATGCTTGCGTGGAGGAAGGGTTTGCATATGGTGAGGCAGAGACAGATGGAAGCATAAGGTAGGCATGGACATAGGCATAGGCAAATGAGGCAGGACAAGGGACTGTGGGCGAGGGGGAGCAAAAGAGTTCAAGATTGAGATGACAATTGTGGTAAGCACTGGAGCGTGCACAGATCGAATTCCAATCGAGATGTCGCGGGCCAGGGAACCGGGGTCGAGCGAATCCGTTCGTTTCTCCGACGAAGCGGAGAGTGCCAATCGAGCCGACAGGGGATGGCGATGTCCATGTCGATCAGCGGAAGAACCCCCCCCAAGGATACAAGTAGTGGGAGTGGGAGTGGGAGTGGGAGTGGGAGCGCCGTCGGCTGCCACTGTACGAATCTGCATGGAAGGATAGCGGAAATTCGTGGGAGCCAGCAACAAAGTGATACAGCGTCTGGCATCGAGATGGCCATGGCTATGTATCTTCTTCAATGTCGTCCCATGGCAGTGGTTGGGCACTGATATTCTACAGGTGTGACTACTTATACATCTAGAAATTGTCGATAGATCTTTGCCGAAGAGACCAAGCAAGCAAGCAAGCAAGCAAGCAGACCTGTCAGAACCGCCATGTCGACCAGCAGTCTTGAGATGCATCGTTCAGAAACAAGGGCCGAGGACATGCGGTCTATAGAAACACCTCCCCAGCATACACTATGTACATGTCAACGTCCTCGCACGGCACTGCCGAGCCTGGTCTGCTCGCTTCACCCTCTTGAGTCTTCACACCGATGAAACCTCGTTTATCGCCTGGGGCCGCCATCATCACACACCTACAACGCTCTGACGGACTGTCCCGCTCTGTAAGCCAGAAAAGGAGACAGCAGCATCCTATCGACAGTATTGATGTTCCGTGCAAAGCATTCGCTACTTGGTCTTTTGATACTTGTGGTGAAGGCGAGTGCACATCGTCCGTCAAACAACCGCCCCAAGCACCAACCTGACGCTCAATCCCAGTCCATGGTGTCTCTTTCAGCTTGGCAAGCTAACCGAGTTGAGGACGTGCCATGTGTTTGTCTCAGGAGACTGAGGAGAGGCGCCGGAGCCAGCATGTCGATCTAGATAGTCCCGATGGAAGGGTGCCACAGTTGGTCCAGACGGGCTGCTATGGCTCGCAGCGCGGTAGGTTTTGACGGGTGGTAGAATATCGTGCACCCTTGCTCTTTTTGCCCGTGCTGGCATGCCTTATGATCTTCCAGGGTTGATCCATCTTGATTCTTGGACGGTTATACCCAGATCTGAGAAAGATTGGGGAGTCGCCATCGGAGATTCCCAGCTTTCGTCCCCGGGATCTCGGTTCCTTATCGGCCTCTGTGTGTATAGAAGGTCGACAGGCATGATTGCCCCGTACTCGCGCGAATTAATCAACACATAGTATTTGGCTCGGGTGAGGACCCGAGCAGGAGGCGAGGAGCTGTTCTGTCCCGCGAATACACCCGACGAGCAATCCTGCGCTGCACAGGCTTCCTCATCACCTTGTCCATTACCAGTGCACATCGGAAAAGCGCCGCCGTCTGTTCTTGCTCTTCTCCGATTGTCAGGCCACGTTCCATGGCCTAGTTCGCTTCTGCGCATTGAGCGCGGCTATCTGGTAAGTTCCGCCGCTGGCCGAGAATGATTTCCTTCCACATCGACGATGTCCCGCATATCTGGGCTATTCCCGCCGATGTATCGCATCTTTGTGTCATCCGTCAATCTCCTATATGAGGACACCATCTCCTGCAGTCCTTTATGGTCGTCTATTTACGGTATCCCCAATAAAATAAAGAACAGGGACGGCTGGCGCCTTTGCGTATATGTAGCATCATGTGGCCCAAAGCCAAGGGACAACGATGCATAACCGCCTGATGAGACTGTCGCCAACGGTTCGTTCTGAGTCTCTGACCACGCACAGTTTACTCCACCCAACCCCTGACAGTCCCACGTGCTATTGCAACGGCTCGTCAGGCAAGCCGCTGTCAGATATGTCCCGGAGTGACTCCTACAATGTCCGCGACGGTCATCAGAGACCGGTACAGCTCCGGCAGGGTCCACTGGCTAGCAGTATCGATCTGCCCGGTCCATGCCGCGAAACCCTCGTCTCGATTACAATCATGGGGCTTGCAAGTCACAGATCCAGCAAAAATCTACATCCTCGCGGTGAACAAGCCTGAAGGAGCCAGGTTGTGACTTTTCTTTCTCCCTATGCCTTGCGGGCCCAAGGCAGTTCCACCGAACCGTGCAAATGCGCCACGGAGTGGATCTTGCATCCGCGATGATCCCGCTGCAATTCCAGTGGGCGCTCGCGTGTTTGCAACGGCGCTGCAAGCCCACGAGTGTAATCGGTTGTCTCTGCAGATAGTTGTCGCACCCAACTCCTCATGGGTCAGCGCGTCGAAAGTGTCTTGCTTTCGTTGGTGAAGCTTGATTCTTGTTGTTCAGGCTGGATGCGGAAATGATTATGGTTGTCCATGTCTCGACTGATTCGCGATCCGTGCTTCGCCAGACCTGGAGATGGCGATCTGGTAGATCCTATCTCGATTGCGCCCAACGGGACTAGCATCGGTAATTCCATCCAGGGGTTGGGAGAAAACCGGATTCGCTTGCAATGTTCCACACCCACTCGGTTTTCGCAACACGAATCCTTGTCGATCTCGACCCGGTGAGATTCTGTGACACCGGCGCCTCGATAGAGTCGAAACACTCTTCACGATAGGCCGTCAGCATTGTGCCTTTGTTTGGGGCTAAAGGTTCTGCAGATGACGCGAGGGTCCGCAAGAAACTGTGCATCGTGGATAAGGCTACTCCCGCGGCGGCTGTGGTGGTTCATCTTGCATTACAGATAAGGACAATCAGATTGATCAGATCAAACTACGACCCGAGGCTCATCACGAAGAGTGAAAGAAGCTCTCCCATTTGCGTGTGCAGCAGAGTGCATTTACAATAGCAAGCACAGTCCAGCATGTCACAGTTGCCTTCAACGGCGATCTCCACTTGTCACCACAACTTGAACATCTGCGCAGGCTTTTCTGAACCGAAAGCAATATACAACTCGGGCATCTCGAGAGCCAGGAAATGATGTCGAGCGTGTCAAATGTCACAGATCATGCACAGAAGGTCTGGCAAGCGTCAAGGTGTGCACAGATGAGATGGTGAGCCATTCACATTGCCAGTCAAGATCTCCATTTGCTTGTGTACGAAGTATGTATTACGCTGGACAATACTAGCAGCACAACCTTCTGGATTAGGCTAGCATAGAGCCGTATTTATCCCGCAAAGATAGCCGCGTCACCTAGCCTTGTTCATAGTTGAAGACACTATCCACAGGGCGCCAACGCTCCATTCGACAGCACGTTCCTCAGCAAGGTTGATGGGCACGGACTAGTAACTAATAAGAGATCGTGTGAGCCGAGTCATTCGACGTTGACATACACTAGACTTACGGGACGTTGAGCACGTTGTGGCGCCCCTCATAGACTGCATGGAGAGATCTGGTCGACGTCTTTAGATTTCCTTAAGGCAAATTTTGGGTGCTCAATGACTCACGTGGCGAATTTCTTGGCAACCCGTGACCCACATCGCAACATCATCTCCAATCGCGACCGACCTCACGTCTGTCAAATGAAAGCCACAGGCGCGAATAGGTTCGCTGATTCCAAGCATCATCTCGAGTCGGCGCTTCGTATCTTGTCAGCTGAACGGTCGCAGGCAGAAAACGACGAATAGGCTACGAGCTTCGGAACTCAGGCCCGCTCATCAATCATTCGACGCCACAACCTTCTGGCTGAAAACAAAGGGCCGTTCAACACACAGCTTTCATCATAAAGAACGCGCCCGTCATCAATGATATCGCTCCCTTTCCAGCAGAGGAAAGTCCTGTTCCCCAACGTGCGTCTCGTGCTTCCTGCCAATGGAGTAGTGGACCACTGCCGAGCAACAACCACCACGCCACAAATTTCGGCTATTCAACCACCGAGACGTCCAATCTCGAGCAAGGATAGACGGTCCTGCTTGCCCGCTTGGGATCCCGGGAGTCAAAACGTATCACTGCGCGAGCGTCTAAGCGAGCCAGCCTACTCCCCCTAACATGCCGCCACTACTGTCGAAACTTTTCATTCACGGCAAAATGGCATGTCGTGATGGAAACATTGGGAATAAGTGGACAGAAAATCGATGATCTGCACCGACGCACTAGTTCAGCTTACGACAACAAGAGCCCAAGCCCATCTTGCTGAGTTTCGCGCAATCTCAAGGTCCCATTGTCTGCAGATCCTACGAGCCGCTCTGGGATGGGGAGGTGGGATAAGAATCAACTCCGCTGATCGAAGACTGTTTGCAAGTCACTTCCGGGTACAGGATAATGCTCATTTCTGTGGGTTATGCTCGTCGTCAGGGCTTACGTATCCTCACTCAAGCGAGTGGACGATCTTCCTCTGCCAGTTTCTGTGGATGTGGTGCTCCGATCATGCCCCCTTGACAGCTCCAGTTCTGACTATTGATATAGTCGATCGTGGTAGCATGGACGGCACTTGAGACCGGCAGATTCCCTACAGAATGGGCCTGCTTACGCGGGTAGGTGACAACCACTTCTCAGTTGATACTGGGTGCTTGCTCTCTATGGACGGTGCTGTAACCTTGTGGTGTCTCAGATTCTGTTGCCTAGCTGTGCCCTCCTTCATGTTTGACAGACTGATGCGCGCCGTTCACGCATTTGGATGGAGACTCTATTTTTGATTAATGATAGGGCTGTGCAAGGTTGCATATGAGGAATTCTAAGCAGTTTGGTAAGTCTGACCCGGATACTCGTTGTGTCTTGGCTGACACATGCAGGTGAGTCTGAACGATAGCGAGTACGAAGGCTCTCACGAATTATTCATCTTTGTGGTGATTGGCCTCGTAATTGAGTCGCATATAAGATCAAGCATGCAACCTTTCAGATCTGTTACAATACGGCGACGCTTGGTAACCATGTTCACAGTACAGCAACTGTTGTCCGTAAGTCAATCGCCACCCTGGGACGCCATGTATGTTTGTGCCCTTCCGTATCCTATCAGAGCACTAATTGATAGCACGCTTTGCTCACCATGGAGGTGATAACATATATCGTGCTGAGACAACATGTTTACAAGATTAGATCAAGCCGTTGTCCTCAACGTCACCATTTATTCCAGCGCGTTGCTGTCAGGGACTCTTCAATGTCTTGATTCCACCTCTCAGCCATGTTCTGCAACATCACTACTTATGTCCTCCTCTTCTACAATGGCAAGTCTCGCGGCTCCACTTCATATGATTTTCCACAGTGGGCGACTGTGGAGTGGGCATTCGGCGATACATTCAAGAGAAAAGTAACGCTCGGGACAAGCATCGTAAACCTGCCTCATTCAACCAGGGCGATGCTAAGCACCCCAAGGCTGAGACAGTGAACCGAAAGGCTTGCCCAAAGCGAAACGTGACTGCGTTAGGATAAATCTGGAGTGGAGCAGATTCCCAGGCCATAGATCGACGCTCATACTGGTATTCAGAGTACGCTGTGATCGCGAAGCTCCCTAGAAACCAGCCCTGGTGCTTTCAGCTGCTTGCGAGCTTGGCACTTACGCGAATCGCATTGACCAATGTAGCGAGTCTTGCGTGGGTCAGACATATCATGGTCTTCCTGGGATCTCACGCGCTTTTGTCAGTCGCGTTCGGTCGTCCTTTCAAGTAGCTGAAGGTCAGTCTCATTTTTCTCGACAGTTTGCTTGCACAAATGGCTGACAGGACAAGAATCACAACTCAGCAATACGTCGACGACAACGTAGTCCAGTCCCTTATAACTGAGGAACTCGTCTTGGTATTTTGCTGAGACTTTCCTAACGACTCGGGCCAACGACAGTCGACAACTTCCTTTGCCAGCGCCCTTCCTGCTTCGTCTATGTGCTTAAAGTCTAAGTAGCGGTGCAAGGAGCTAGTATCGGGTCTATTGTTTTCCTGATCAATAATTCGATAGCAACCGACGTTCACCCATACAGCAACCATACTCGTCTGCAGGAAACAATATAGCAAAACGGTAGCTTGTAGCCGAACGGTAGCGGTCCCCGAGTCAAAAAGCATGCAGCGCATGCGAGAAGGACACGAATGGCATGCAATTAATGGAGAAGGCTGTACTCAAAACTACACTCTCACTGCATCAGAACAGATCCAGGAACATGGATTATAGGTAATCACCACTGCGAGGTATCTTACTAGGCAACCAATACAACCCACGACTGCACAAATTCCTGAGAAAACTCTAACACTACAATTACTAGTGGAGGATTAGCAATCTAACGTTAGCTAACAGCTACAAAATTAACTTCAATACTTCATCGTCAAATTTATCTTACCAGTTAGACATATATCTAGATAATTCCAGGGTTCTAGATCACACCTCAATCGCCAATGTTCTTCGCGCACCTCACTGCAGCCCTGCCTCGGTTGCGATCACGTGTAAACGGTTCCAGTCTTTGTGTTTGGGGTGGGACGGATCATGATGCCCCGCTCTGGTCCTTGCAAGTGACTGTGCCAGCGACTAAATCAACTCACATCCATAACGCTTCCGAGACACGATTCGGTACATTGAGTCTTTACCCATTGAGACTTTGATGCTTCATGATACAACATTGTCGTAACGATTCTTTGTGAAGCTTGACAAGCTTGTCAGTCCTCCTTCTTCACCCAACGGTTTTCTCGCGTTTCTCGCGTTTTTCTTGTGGCTGTCAAGCCCGAGACTTCCACAAGCCGCACGTAAGGCTCTACAACAGCGTTTCCACAACAAAGCAAGCATATCGAAGATGTCTCTCACACTCCAACTCGCAAAAATAACCCTGCCGACCCTTTTCCTCACCGCTCTCGGCGGCACGCACTACCTCATGTCCAAAAACGGGACAATGGATCTCATATCCACATCCATCCGCGCCAAGAAACTCCCGGGCACGAACAAAACCTTGCGAACCAGGTGGACGGGGATCAAACGCATCGATAATCTCCTTTCGCTTTTTGTGCTGTTTTTTATGCCATTGGTTGATTATAAGACGCCCGGTCTCAGTATGCATGGTCTGCATTTTGGGGGTCAGTTGGCTAGTTATTGGATCCTTGTTGTCATTGAGAGTTTTCGGCTGGGGAATCGGGGGAGAGCTGTTGCGCTGTGAGTCTGCTCTCTAATATTATCCTTGATGTGCTGGGGCAGGTGAAAGCTAATTTGGAGTCTTAGTATGAGTTTCTGGGGCCTGTTTGGAGAACTGCTGGGAGTTGCGTTGGCGATGCCAATGTTCTGCTTTGTACATCTTTTTACCTCGCCCACTGTTGCGGCGCAGAGTCTCTCCTTCTTCACTATCTCGGAAAAGGACTTGATGATCTTGCCTTGGTCGACAGCGTTGGGACATTTCGTTCCGATTATTGCAGGAATGAGTACACGTTCGTCCGTCACAACACCGATATGGAAGTCTAAGCAGTTCTGGCTGGTTGCGCGCCTTTTCCACCCTGTGTTCACGGCGTTGATCCATTTTGTGCTTTCGCAAGTACTTTCTGATCCAGCGCCATCAGCAGGTGGGAGTCAGATGAGAGATCTGCAAGCTATGTACGATTTGGCGACCTACGTCGCTATCGTCCCACATCTGGCAACGATGTCCGTCTCCCTCCTCTCACAGCTGGGTCCCGGAGTGTTCGCGCCGAAGTATCCGGAGTTCTTCAATCCGATCAAGGTCTTTGTGCCTACACCTTTTTGGTCAGGCATTACCAAGGTCACCAGCATTGCTGAGGGTGCCAAACAATTCTTGCAGTGGGACGAGCTCATTTCTTGTTCGTCGATATTGGTTTGGTCTTGGGCGGTGAACCGGGCAGGGTTAAATGGGGTTTCTGGTGCTTCTGGGAATCTCAGTACGCTGCTGAGAACGGCGGCCATGGTTGTCATTGGCGGTCCCGCGGCGGCTTCGGTATCTCTACTCAAGGAGAGGGATTTTGTCTTGATGGGAAATATGGTAGGCAGTGGAGGGAAATGAGAGCTAGACCATGCTCGAAATCGATTGGCCTGATCCCAATCAAATTTCGACTTGCGGTTATATTCACGCGAAATCAACTCTTGAATGCAGCCTCATAGATCTGCTTGGACTTCAGGCCACAATGGTGGTTGCAAAGGCATTATGACCATGGCTGAGGGGAAGTAGGCAAAGCATGGTTTGATACCTGCAAAAGTTATGATCGAATTTTGAGTCTGATGAGCTGTTGCCTCGTCCAGGCTAGCATGGGCCGAAGCAATTGAGCTTGAGAAGTTAAAAGTCGGTTGACAGAGGGAATGCCACCATAGAACTCGTGAAGGGTGTCTGCAGAGGTGGTGAAAGTATGAGGATCCGGGAGACAAGAAAACGAAAAGCCAGTGGAATAGATAGGGAATGTCCGAAGAGGCAGGGCATTTCTTTAAGCATTACTATACATTGTGAAGTTCGGCAGTGAGATTTTGAGGCACTTTTGGCCGGACGAAGAGTGAAATGAGCGGCAAAGTCGGACCACCTGGGCGCAATTGAGAATGCCGTCGAGATATCCTCTGCTTGAAAAGTTGCTAATACTCCGATTGATGAGAGGAGTGAATTGTGGTGCAGAAAACTGGTTTGCAACGACGCGAGACGCGCGGGTCACGCGTCACGAGATCTCTCCAGTCTCCACCCTGTCTTGTGAACTTCCTAGCAGAAAGAATTCGATGACTGTCATTGTATCTGAGATATAGCGTGACCACTATACTCAGATTCATAATGTCTTCTTCAATTTTATCTCCAAGAGCAACAGTACGATCTTGTTTCAACAGTGGTCGACGAAGCCAACCCACCTACGTTGACAACAACTGCCGAGAAGCCCACCGTAAAGCTCAATCCGCTCCTCGACGGCTCCGAGAAGAATTTCGGGCGACTACAGAGGAGGGGGAGGAGGAGGATATCAGTGCCCAAGTACAACGGTTTAAAAGAAGAGGAGGAGGATCTCGAGCCAGAGTTCAGCTCAAGTTACTGCACAGGCAAGGCAAACATCGCATGATGCCCTCGAGAGTGAGCAGAATTGCGCATCGAGCTATGAGCGAGGTGGCCCCTACAATGTTCATCAAGATCGAGCTTGGCTTGGAGGTCGAGGTGGATATCTACGTCTGTCGCAGTGCTTACTTTTGATAGCAATTATGCTGGAGGAACATAAGCAAGAGTTACGAGAAACATCTCAACTGAGCTGATCTAGGGACACAGCGAGATTTTCACCCAGGTGATGCTGTTTCAGCTTGTTTTGAAGGACCAAGAGCGCCGACAATTGGTGGGAAATGAGGACAACGACCCGGATGAAGTTCGGGAGCAAGAGGAGAGGAATGCAATACATTTTGGCTGAGGGACACTTTGAGATTACCAAAGACCATAGGAAAGCCACATGAATACCTTCCTCGTAGTGTTGGGAGAAGGACACACGTGGCTGGCTTCGATCGGGCACGGCTATGAAGCCATTCCTCTCCCTTCAGTATGCTCTCTTTCATTTCCTAAATCAAGTCCTCAAGATACAGTCATCAACGGGTGATTGATTTTTCGTTTTCCGTTCTCCCGACCATCGCAATTCCTTTGCCTTTCTATATCACTCATACACATATCCGATCCCGCTGTCCGCAGTCTTTTCGTAAGACCACAGCTCAAGACTTGTTGGCCAAGAGGAACATCAGACCACGATATCGTCCAACTTCTCTTGAATTCTTATTATATGTATGTCATCATATCTATGCTGTACATCTTAGGCGTTAAGAAAGGAGGAATCCGGACACATACTATCCCCGGAACCCCTCGGTCCGAAAAGATGCCTTGATCCTGCCATTGGATCGGACTGTCCTCGCGATGCATAAAACTTATGTCGTATTCCCCGCAATCACTATCGCTAGCAATCTCGAGCGTGGAATGCTGTCCGGAAAAGCGCGAGGCAAAGGCGCGCAGGTGGTATAATTACTGGGCAGACCATACCTTTCTCCGCGACATATCATTCACCATCGCTCTCCATCATTCGGCACTAGTCATGTCTACGGATCTTATCGAAGCAGCCGTCATCGAGCAGTCGATGGTTACTCTGGCTCTCGAAGCTGACCCGACTGTCAACCCGCTGACGCTCCAAACCGGAACGACCGCACTTGGACCTTCGCCAGAGACAAGTGAATCTTCTCATCAGCGAAGAGATGTGAAGACATCGATTTTACACGCTAATGAGGAGCTCTATCAGGAACAATTGAAGGCCAAAGGTGGCAAGGAAGATATGTGGCAAGGTGGTGATCTGTATGTCGTTTGAAGGAACATTTTGAATACGATAACATTCTGAATCTCTTAGCTACTATCCCAATCCTCCCAAAATTGCCCACGATGTGGTAATCGAGGACATAAGCGGGAGAGAACGGGACTTCACGCTCGACAATAGCGGCTTCTTCCTCGCCAAGCACCAGTTCAAATCCGTGGTGACAACAGAAGATCTCGGCGACACCGACAAAATCAAAACACAATACTACCCAGAATTGGAAGAATGGCTGAAAAAGGTGTAAGCTCTTCCCTGGTTCGAAGTCATCCTAGGCTATGGAGCTGATATTCTTTACCCGCTAGTACAGGAGCCTCACGTGTCTGCATCTTCGATCACGCGGCCCGCATTTCCACCTCGACTTTTCAATACAACGAATTCAAGAAAGATCCAGAAGCGAAGAAAGCACCGCCTCAACCTGCACTCTTCTCCGCGCATCTTGATTACTCGAGTTGGCATTCAGGAAATTTGTTGCACAGATACCTCCCCGATGAGACAGAACGCCTGCTCCATGGCAGATTTATGATTTTAAATGTACGTCAGCTCCTTCCCATCTCAAACGAGCAAATGGCAAATCAAGACGGATTAAGAGAGAGAGAGAGAGAGAGAGAGAGATTGAGTATGTGTGCTTGTCAAGTCACTGACCACCACCATCACAGGTATGGCGTCCCATCAAAACAGTATACAAAGACCCCCTCGGCATCGCTGCCGCATTTAGCGTTGCTCCCACCGATCTGGTCACCCGCCAAGCCCGCATCTTCAAAGACATCAACGAAGCGCTGAGTCTCAAGTATTCGCCAGCACATAAATGGTACTACAAGTTTGCGCAACAGCCCGACGAAGTTCTGGTCTTCAAGCAATTTGACAACTATGGAAAGACGAGGGGGTGTCCACATGCTGCTTTCAAGGACGAGGAGTTCGTGGATCGGGAGGGGAGAGAGAGTATCGAGGTTCGGGCGCTGTGTTTCTGGCCTGACTTTTACGATGATAAGTAGGGGGATTGACAAGTGGGGTCTTTGGTGTTGGATTGTCATTTTCTTGTACCCTGCGTATCACGTTTCTTTCCTTGCCATACATCCTCGTTTCTCCAAGAAACACTTCACGCTCCTCGAGTTGACCTTCACAAGTTACTCTCAGCATCTCTGTCTGACGCCCAATTCCCATACCACAGATCCCCAGATCCATACCCTCGGCATAATTGGTAAGCCTCACCTGCCAACCATTCACACACTACCGTCAGACTGTACTCTATTAAAACAAAATAACGATAAGTGATGTTAGCCTCTGATCCTCGAAGTGCTAAAGAGGGAGACCTCTTAGTAGTGCTGATTTGGCCTCATGCGATGGTCGATGTGTTTTAAGTTCTAGTGCGATGAGTACATGGAGCGTATCATCTACTAAATTTATGATTATAGCGATCAGTGATGTTCAGAACAGTACCCAGGACTTCGGTTCGACTCGGAGTAATTTGGCAATCGGCAGATCCCAGATTGGGCAAAGCGCTGCACGTGTCTTATATAGTCTCTTTTGTTTATTTTTCTGGCCTCGAGCAGTCCCTCATGTGTGGATCTGGGCACTGTGATTTATGATGTTGTAGGGTTTACAAGTAACGATAAATTTGCTTTTTATCATGATATCGTCACGTGGTTTGTCTAGACCGCATTCGAGTTCATAGGTGTAGTGCAATGATTGGCGATTTCCGGGGAATCGTCGAGCATGATTTTTACAATCATCTTGTAAGATAGTGACTAATGAGTGGCACGGCCGGTGGAGTTGTGAAGATATGATTGCCCAGGCTTGGAAGCGGATACTACTTGGCGATTGGATGGAGACGCATCTTCTTGCTTCATTTCCCTTCCGCTTCATCCCACTCCTCCACGCATCTTTGCTCACACAATCTTTTAGGGCAATCAGAGATATTTGCACCATCAAATACCATATATGTCTATTCAGGTAGCAGGATACCTCTTGTGTAGAAGGTTCAAGCCAACAAGCACATTACATCCAGCATGTTTACTGCGTCGATGTTGCGGTCTTAACACCGCCTCAGATAGTGAGCAATGCAGCTACAGAAGAGGAAAAAGAGCACGCGAGTGCGCGGGCTGAGCACCGTCAAGGGCCCTAGCTTTCCGAAATGGAAAGATTGGTATCATGCTGTAAGAAGCTACCGGGAGGTACAAGTAGATAACCCAGCCTCCATCGCGCTCATGGAGCCTGAAACTCTCGTCGATCGTTCGTTCTGATGAAGACCTTCATTTTGGCAGCGTTCGTCGCTTTCGCACAAGCTGTTCAAGCTGATGCGCCATTAAAAAGCGCGGACCTGATCAATGATATCAGCATCATCTCGAAGCACTGGGGTCAATTATCTCCATACTCAGATAATCCAGACGACATTTTTGGTGTTGAAAGTGTGGGACTCCCAGATGGTTGCCAAATTGAACAAGCTCACACACTGCAACGACATAGCAATCGGTTTCCGACCAGTGCTTTCGATGATGGAGCGAACGATGCGAGTTTTGGCGCAAAAATCGCAGCCTATACATCAGCTGGCAACAAGACTAGCGGTTTTACCGGACCATTGAGTTTCTTGAACTCATGGAGTATTACTTTCAAACCTACTGGCCTACTCACTGGGCTTGGAGCGGCTTCAGAGTTCCAATCTGGCGTGATGTTCTGGAACAGTATGTGAACAGCTCTAGGGAACATCCACTGTTGATACTAATGAGATAGGATATGGCCGAACTCTGTACAATGCCTCCGTGGCCCAGCTTGCATACAATGCCAGCTTTACCAACGGAACAGCACGACCCAAGCCAGTTCTCCGAACGACAGACCAGTCTCGCATTGAAAACAGTCAAATAAACTGGTCTCTTGGATTCTTTGGCACGAGCTTCCAGACAGTCCCAAATAAGGAACTCGAAGGCTTTACCGACCCATTCGACCTTGTGGTCATCCCTGAAGGCGTCAAAGGCGTCAACGACACACTCGCCGCCTATGATAGCTGCATCAACGGAGGATGGATCGAACCACTCTATGAATTGGGTGACCTCGACATCCTGACCTACCTCCCCATCTACCTCAAAGATGCAACGGCACGACTCCAACAATACGCGCCCCCTGGACTGACTTTCACTCTCAACGACACCTACGCCATGCAATCCATCTGCGCCTACGAAATGGGCTACATCGGCCAATCCGATTTCTGCGGTCTCTTCACTCTAGACGAATGGACCGGTTTCGAAAACACCCTCGACATGGAATACTACTACGACTACTCATACGGCTCCCCCTCCGGCCGCGCCCAAGGAATCGGCTACCTGCAAGAACTCCTCGCACGTCTCCAGAACGAATACATCTTCACCTCCAACAGCAGCGTCAACAGCACAATCACAAACAACCCACGCGATTTCCCTCTGGGCAGACCTTTCTACGCCGACTTCTCGCACGACGATATCCTCATCAGCGTTATGACGGCGATGAGTCTGGATTACTTCAAGGATCCACCCAGTCTGACGCGGTACCCGCCCGATCCGGAGCGGAAATTCGTTCTCTCGAGGATTACACCATTTACCGCCCGTCTCGATACCGAAGTCATCGGTTGTTCCTCCCCGACTCCTGAGGAACAGAAACTCCATCGTACACAATACACTCCAAACCAGTATGGTTACGATGCCGCCAACGCGCCACACAAATTCATCCGTATGCGGCTCAATTCCGGGATCCTGCCCCTGGAGACTATTCGAGGTGGTGGGTGTGAGGGACGCTCGGATGGGTTGTGTGCGCTTGGGGATTTCATTGAGAGTCAGAAGGATGCGTATGCGTTGAGTCAGTATGATTGGGCTTGCTTTGGTAATTATACCATTGCGAATTTGACGAGTGGGCAGGATTTTGATGGGGCTGTTGTGCCGAAGGGGAATTCGACTGTGTACTAGATTTGTGTAGAGGAGAGAGGACGTTATGCTCGTGTGTTTGAGTTCATATGTGGTGATGCATTAATATGTTGTGATGCATATGGTGGATAGATTATGGTGGAAATTGTAGATTGTAGATTGAAAGATTCTCATAGACGACATTAGCTCGCGAGGTTAATATCTGCAAGTTTGTGGAGGATGAAGAGAAAGTTCATGGACTCGAAAATTCTTCCCAATAATCTCAGAGAGCGGCTTCAACATTGACAAGCATGCAGCGATCAAGAACAAGTTCATTAAAAGTGGTCATTAGATATGAAAGACTAAGTACAACCAAAACCCAAACTCCAACCCCTCATTACCCGAAGCTATGTTTTTTGTTGTTTATTGTTATTTTTCTTTTTCTTCATCGCTTTCATTGTCGTTTTGTTCGCAACCATGAGTTGAAATCTAGAAGACTAGAGAGTTGGAGCAACATATGTGAGAAAAAACAATGAAGCTGGGTCCCCTCGTACCACAAGTGCCATCCATCTCTTACTCCTCTACTTCCTCTTCTTCGTCATCATCAGCGTCCGGATGCTCCTTCTTCTGATGCTTGATGAGATCGCGTTTGCGGTAGTAACCTTTACCACCTACTTTAGGACAGCCGGGCTCTTTGCACGGGAATGGAGATTCGTCGTGGACTTTCCGCATGTGAGCTGTATAATCGGACTGTTTTTGGAAAGCCCATTCCTGTTTTGGCCAGTCGCGGGCGACTAGGGGAGCGCGTTTTCTCTTCCCAGACTCGTCAAAAGCTTGAGGTTTGTACAGATCACAACCGGCAAGTGGACAGGAGCTGAGAAGGCCATCGTATCTAAATCCGTCCGACGCTTCGCCAATATGGTGGTAATTGCGGGTGGTAATTGCGGATGTGCTGAGTAAGGTGGTCCTTTCGCTTGAAACCGTCCTGTCCGCGATACTTTTTACAGTATCGACAGGGATATCTGGCAGTGGTAGCAGAGTGGGTACGTTGATGACGTTCTAGGACATCGACGCGGGAGAAAGTTGACTGGCAGCCCTCAAATGGACAAGTTAAAGGTGCGTGGCCTGTCCACTGAGCATGATTATCGATATCCAACTTGGCTTTGGCTGTGAATCCACATTCACGACAGTTCCAGATTTCTGAGTCAATTTTAGCGTGCTTGTTTGACCAGTGACTCAGAAGACTCCCGAGTTTGTTGAAATAAGCAGCACAGTCTTCCAGTGGACATTGAACGGCCCCGTCGTCGTAATGGACATGACGCGCATGCAACACCAGGTCCTCCACAGAAGGTGCAACGAATCGACAATTCCCTCTTTGACATCGTCGAAGTTCTACATGATCTTCTAGGAGATGCTGGCGCAAGCTTAATGCTCCTTTAAATCCCAACTTGAATTGGCATCTCGAAAAAATGCACGATCCGCCTTCAGTTACGTTGCTGTAAGTATTAGACTACGTCTGATTGAATGTTGCCAAACAACTTACGTCGTTCCTCCACACAAAGATAAGTAGTCATCGCCTGCCTCATCTTGGCCTCGGACGTCGTCAGCTATGGCCAGCTGAGCAGCGTGGGGTATATAATTGTGGTCTAGCGGTTCTTGATGCGTATTGCCAGAAGGACGATCAAGGCCTAGGCTCTCAATTCCGCTCGCAAAGTTCATTTGAAACCGCCCAGATTCATGGTTATTCAAGGGCCAGGGAACATCATTGATAATATCATTGTCTCCGGCAGTAGAGTCTCTGCAATCGCCAGGCTGGAAATCAAGTTCGCTTGTCTGCCAGATGGATGGACTAGGCACGCATGCCAGATCCAGACGATTTTTAGGTTCCGGCACGGCGAGGGCTTCAGAAAACAAAGGTAAAGCTTGGGGAGATTCCGATCTCAATTGATTGGCCAGGTGACAAGGGCCCCCATTGATCTGATTTCGGCTTGTGATCGAATCGTTGCTGACGAGACATAACAAGGGTGCCGCAACCAGCTCCGCCCTTTTTCTAAGCGTCAGCTAAAAAAAAACTCACCCCAGATCCCATTCGTTGGGATCTCGGGACGCGAGCCAGGCTTCCAGTTCCTGGTCGAAGGACTGCATGAGTGACGTGGTCGTTGGTAAAGCGGCGGGGAGGCTGAGTCGCGGTGAGGTCTGCTGACAAAGAGAAAAAAATGCGAGAATCGGTGCTGAAATCGAGGTGGGCGAGGCCACTCATTCATACACAAGGGAGGGGAAGAGGCAACGGGTCCGTAAAAGCGGCGAGACTAAAGTGCGAAAAGGGCGGAAGCTCAGGTCGAGACAGGGTTTGGGATACGCTAGAGTGGAGGCTGCATAAAATGTGAGGCGGGTAAGCGAGCAGCTGAGAACTCTCAAAGAAAAAGGGCGACGCCAGGGGAGCGAGATTTTCCGTTCCAGCCAATACTAATGTCCTAACGATAGCTTGGCTTTATCCTGATATTCGAGGTGTTGTGTTGAACTGCTTTGCACTAGTCCTCTCATGAGAACGAAATGGATTTAGGTCCAGACTTTCCAAGAAACTAATGCATCGATGTGATCGGGAATGACTTTGTGAAAATCGACCCGTCAGATGACCATCCAATATCATGTCGAAGTGTCACTCTCATGTTCATGCCTTCTGCGCAAGGCTGTAATGATCAAACAACAAGGCATCCGTCTGAAGGATTGCGCAACCTCTGTCCTCGCCACGATTGTAACCACAACCAAGTCTTCGAATATTGGACGCTCTCAAACGAACCAATCTTCAATCACAAGATTAGACTCAAGTTTGTACGCGTGGCTTTTGATTCGATTCTCTATCTTTTCAATTGCTGTGGCTGTTATCCTCAAGGAGATTGGAACATAGAGACTTCTGTTCACAAGTCAGCAGTATGTTCCAAGCCAGCGGTCGTTGGGTCTCAGATCCGTGCGAGTCAAAGCTCCGTGGAATTGAGCTTCGTGCAATTGAATACCCAAGACCCAGGCTTGACACGAAGCACGTTGGCAGTTCTTAAACTTTTCGGTGACTACTATCACCCGTTACCGTTCTGATGGACAGCGAATATTCGAATTCGTGCATTTGTCAACTGCCCTGCGTCGAGGGGATCGCGTGATGGTCAGCGTATCGAGATTCCCAGGCTTGGGAATCCGTATCAACGAGGTGCCCAAATAGTATTATGGTAGATATCTACAGGGCTGAGCTCGAATCTGTCTAAATGTATCTTACGTAGTAGCCTCGTGATAGACATCTAGCTAAGATGCAAGAACCCCAGTCGAATGTTCGTTTGAACGGCTTCTGCACGTTGGTTGTTAGCGATTAGAGATGGGATATTTTGACTTGCCGCTCGTTCACGTCGCGTGTTTTGGTACGGCCGAAAGACGCGAGGGACTTTCCAAGAGAGGTCACTTTTCTAACGCGATGCGGCCTGAATCATCAATTTACGAAGGTCTCCGGGTGCTTAGAGGGCTAGCTGCAGGAGCTCTAAGTTGGTTGCTGCCAATTGGTTTTGGAATCTCTCGAAGGCCACAGGGCACAAAGGGCTCGCATTCTCCAGCCGATGCTTGCGAAAACTGGTTGTCCGGAAAGCTTCTAATGCAAGGCCTCGCTAGAGTAGAGATGCTTCATGGCACAGCGAGATGTCTAGGTGGAAAGCTTTGATGGCGCACGAGAAAGCGCTGAGACAGTTTTCGGTCATTCCTTGAGAATAGCCGATAACGTAGATCTGTCGGTCCATGTTTTTTTTAGATTTGAAAGGCCCGAATTGAGCGAGGAGCGTTACAACTCCGGGCTCGGGATCCGCCTGCAGTAGAATTAGTTATTAATCGTATAGTTTATAGTATTATATTAGATATAGCTATAGCTATATTATAGCGGGGCCCGCTACTATCTAAAACTACGTAATATTAGTAACGTAATCGTAGTCGATTATAGCGATAAAAAGATTTATATATTATCTAAAACAGATTAGTTTATATATAGAGATAATACTAGGTAGAAATAACGGCTAATAACTTTATTTATCTCGGAGAAGCTAAGTTACTTATCTTTATTCTTATTCTCTTCTTCTTCTTCTTCTTCTTCCTCTTCCTTCTCTTCCTCCTCTTCTACTATCCTCTTATACTTAAAGAGGGCTCTCTTTTATTTCTTAGCCTCTATAGCCTTCTTCTTAAAAGAGGCTTTAAGAGCCGTATTCTCTTTCTCTAAAGTCTTTACCTTCTTAGCTAAGGTCTTTTAAGGAGGGGGAGCGGAGGCGGTAGTAGTCTTATAGGTATAGCCGTCTCTTCGATAGCGAGAGTAAGCGTAGCTAACCTAGCCTAAGGCTACTATAGAGTATTTTCGGTACTCCTAGCCTTTCTTTACGTAGCGCTTATAAGGAGCCGACGTATTTAGATTTAGCTACGTTTAATAGTATATAATTATATAGAGGGCTAGATTGCTATAGGTGGAATACTACCTTAATCTATCTAGATCTAGCTACCTTAGTAGATATAGGGGTTATATATATATATAGTCGATTACAAGTCCGCTTATAATTAAGAATTAAGTATTATATAACTTAATAACTAGACTAGTCCTTTATCTTTCCTTATTTCCTTACTTCTATTTTTCCTTATCTTATTTTATTAGTACTATTGGTTAACTACCTATTATTCCTATAGAATATTGGTTAATACTAATACTAATTAGTAGTTAGACTTAATTTAACTATAGATTCGTAAGGTTTCGCTAGTAAATAAGGAGATTACAACTATATCTCCTAAGTTTCAGACGGATACTTGCCTAAAATAGTCCGATAATCGTATTTCTACTATTATATATATAAACCCCGACCCTACCGTTTATCGATAATATCGAACGACTACGTTAAGCGAACTTATAGCCCTAGGAACAACGAATTTCTATCGAGAATCCCTATAGATTACTAAGATCTAGAAACTATAATATAGCTAGAGAAGACGAGTAATAGAAATTAACCCTAAGCGTTATAACTACTAAAAGTACGAAAAGCTCCTAAGTATAACTTAAGGGATAACTCTTCTTTACTAGTAAGAAGTATCTTAAGTTATCTTTATCCCTTAGTCCGATAATAACTAACGAAGAGCTTAATAGCTATATCGCGTACTAAGCGTATCTATACGTATTAGTAAGTTTACTTAACGAACTCTAGGAATACTTTTACGAAGACTTTCGTAATTAGAATACTACTACGTAGTAGAAAGTCGATAAGGAACGACTAAGAGTACTAAAATCGGTTTTAGGAGAGACTCTTCTAGCTATAACCTAAAAAGGAACCCCTATAGAGCTATAATTAGCTAACGGTATTTAGGTAATTATATCGACTTACTAGTTAAACGAACTTATAGATACTATATCTATAGGTTATCTAAAGATCCCGCCTATAACTCTAACTCTAGACCGAAAATAACCTACTACCTAGGAGATTTAGTATATATAACTAGAGTCTAGTAACTTAAGACGATTTTAACCTAATATTACTCAACGAAAAGGTAAATAACCTATTAATAATTAGCGTTATAGAGTGCTACTATCAATAGTTTAGGAAGAACTAGAGGAAATACTAGCCTAGTAATAATCTTAGTAGTCTATATAGTAACTAGAACGACCTAGATCGAGACTCGAAGATATTTTTTAGAACTTTATTAATAGCTAAACTAACTTATAAGATCTATAAATAGTAGTTATACGGAGATTAACCGACCTTAATAAGTTATATACCGACGATATAAAATACGGCGGAGAGGAGGACGACGTACTCGAAACTAAGCTTAGGATCTTCGTAGAAAATATAGAAAAATACGGAATATTCGACGGAAAAGAGGTTATTAATATATTTCTAATAATACTAAAAGGAAAGGCTAGAGACTTCTACTATAATAAGATAATAGTAAACCGACCTACTAGATAGATCTAAGGTTTTAAGTAACTACTACGGCATTTCGAGACTCCCGAAAAACGATAAAGATAATTAATAGAATAGAGAAATACTACTCTTCTCTTCTATATTTAAAGTTCGCTAGGAAAGTTAATTCTAGAGTATCTAGAACTATTTATTAATTAGTTAAATAAACTACGAAGAAACCTCGAAAAGTCTTAGGCGGAAGTATACGAATACTTACTCCTAGGCTATAAAGGTATTCGAGAATACCAATATACCTTATTTACTCCTATAAGTACGTATTAAGGCTTATACGATTAATTACGGAATTCTATTATAATAATTATAGTAGAAGGATATATAGTACGCTTCTAGATATTAGAATAGAGCTAATAAGCGTTTATTCTCGATAAGGAGAATAGTTAAACTAACTTATAAATTATAGAATACGAAAATAACGACAATAAAGCGTACTATACTAATAGAACTTATTAGAAGAACTCTCTTTCTAGAGGTAGAGGAAAAAGTGTACGACGGGTAATAGAATACCTAAATAGAAGGTAATCTTCTCGAGGAAGAGGAGGAAGATTTTAGCTAAGAAAAATAGGTTAGAAATGCTATATATATAGTAAATAGGGCTATTAGTCCGTTTACTATACCCTAGAAGAGCGAAAGGCTAGTATTAAACGATTTAAAGCCTCCTAACTATTATACTATACTATAGAAGAGATTATTAAGGCCTATATAGTTATAGTTAACTTCTAGGAAGGTACCAATAATGTATAGGATAAATTAGCTAGAGAAGAAGTATATTTTCTCTTTTAGGAGGAAGAAAACAACGAAGGCTTCTTTATAGTCGCCCAATAGCTATCTAATAATGCTACTATATATTTCCTTACTTCGAAAAGGCTAGTAAACTAACTTATATATATTATACTAGAGATATTTTAGTTTGATTATTAGTACTCGGACTAGGTATTTCAGGGTATCCTACCTAATATAGGAGTATTAGGGATCTCTATAGTAGGAGAAGGCTAATTCCGAGCATTATAAGTTTACTTACTACTTAATTTAGATTAATCTACCGCGGGATAATATAATATTCTATTTAGTAAGGGTTCTATATTAAGCCTCGGAACTACTACGGTACCGATACCGTTTAGATCTATTGATTTCCACGTAGTACCGGCTAATACACCGTTTCTTATATATATTAGAGATATGGATCGCCTTAGAATCTATCTTAATAATATTCGGAACTAACTAGTCTAGGGTAATAAGTACTTTCCTATTACTAGGAAGTACGGTTATCTATAGGTTAAACTACTAGTTCTTAAGCAAATTATAGATATCCCGCATATATAAGATAGTTTGATAACTAATTCGAGTTACTTAGCTACGTTATTAAACGGTTCTAACTAACGGTTAGTCCGTTATAATGCCCCGGAACTATAAAATACCCGATTTTTAACCCCTTACTAGCTAAAATAAGCTACTAATAATATACCGTTATTTATATTCCTCTAATCATTCTTTTTAGACCTAGATAAACGTTAATTAAGGTAAATTTATCGACGTTTTAGACATCCTTCGGCTTAGCGTCTATTAATAATCCTTACTAGAGTAGGATTAAATAATATTAATACTAACGTTATTTAATTAATTACGTCAATTTATAAGTTCTATTAGATAAATATAAAAGCTCTAATACGGTTCAAATTTAGCTTAAAAGATGACCTTATCTTTAATTTAGAGATTGTTATAGATATCTTCTTTTTAGAAGGAAAACTAGTACCATATATTATAGATATAGCAACTATATTTTAAGCTACTAGATTTCTTAAAGAAACAACTACTAATAAGGTCTAGAAATACGTCCGAATAATCTAGATTAATACCTATTTAGGTCCTCTAGATACAATTATTATTAATACCGGTACGAATTTTACGGCTTATAAGTTTAATTAGGAGGTAAGTTCTCTTAATATATACGTTAAAGAGATAGTAGTTAAGGCCTATTATAGTATTAGAAAAGCTAAAAGATACTATACTATCCTTAGGAGGTACTACTCAATTTTTAAGAATAAGTTACCTTTAGAAAATAGTAAAACCCTCCTCTAGTATACTATAAAAGCTATTAACGATATAGTAGAGCTAAATAGACTTATTCCTATACTTCTTATTTTTAGGGTATACCCTAAGATTATAGGTTCTTATCCTCCTAGCCGTATAATTCTCTAAAGAGTAACTATAGTTAAAAAGGTAATAAAAGAGCTTAGGGAGATATAAGTAAAGGAGCAAGTAGTATCCGCCCTATTATAACGGAATAGCCCTATACCAATTTCACTATATTCCATACTAATTAGGTTAGAAGTATTAGTATAGAGAGAGCCTAGATAATAGAAAGAACCCTATATACTAAAAAAGATCGAAAACTATAACTATATAGTTAGAATTAATAATAGGGACGTAGTATTTTGGTCTACTAGCGTAAAGCCCTATTAGACTCGACTATCAAACGAACTTATAGCCGAAAACGATATATTTTTATTAGATTCTAAGAATAGAGAAGTAGTAATTAGGGAAGAGGAGTAACTTCCCTCCTAGGAGCCTAGGATAGGTAATAGTAATAAAAATAATAATCTAATAGTAGCAAGTCCGTTTAACAGCTAATTAAGAGTTTCTAGGATATAAGGGATAGTTATAATTAATACGGTAAGGACGAGATCTCGACGGCGATATCTAGATAAGTATACCTAGTACTTTATTTAGCCCGAGGAAGTATTTCTCTCTATAAAAGAGAAATTAGACTATATACTATATCTCTAATTACGTATAGAAGGTAAACTCTCCTTAGATAACCTACTATTTCAAATTTCAATAACAACTAAGATTGATAGGTTAATAGGTAAAGAGGTTATAAAGTTTATATAAAAACCTATTATAAATAAGCGCATTTTCAACTCTCGAATAGTCTATAAAATTAAAGGAAAAGGGACGGATAAACCCTATAAAAAGTTACGGCTTATAGTATAAGGATTTAATAATAAAGGTAAGAAGGTTATCCTAATCTAATCGCCTACTATTTAGAGAGCAAGTTAGAGATTAATACTTATAATTATAGTAACTTTACTTAACGCACGTACTCTCGAGTTTCTACGCCTTAAAGTTCCTAAATCTATACCTAAAAGATAACGAAAACGGTTCCTCTTAATATTAAGAGATATTTCGTAGGTATATACCTAATTAAAGACGATATTAAATAGGAGAATACTCGTAAATTTACTAAAAGAGATTATTTACCTCTATCTACCTAGAACCATTATAGAAATTATTAAACTATTATATAGTATTACTGAAGCAGGTCTATACTAGTTTAATACCTACTATAAATACTATAAAGAAAACCTAGATATAGCTACCTTAGTCTATAATCCATGCCTCCTAGTTATAAAAGGAGATGCATTTAGTATTGTTAGTATATAAATAGATAATACTTTAATTCTCTATAATAAGGACTTTAAATTTAAAGAGGAGAAAGAAAGATCAAAAGCTAACTTCCTAGTAAAGCCTATTAAGGAGCTTAATAATAATAATTAGCTTATTTTTAATAGCTATATATTATCTAAATAAGGGCTAAACCTACTTACAAAGTAGAAAAACTAGGGAGAGAAGCTATTTCCTATTAATCTTAGCTAGGAAGACTTTAAATAATCCTATATTAAATAGCGTATAAGAGGTATATATATTATATCTATCTACTAACCTAAAGTAGCTTTCGACCTTTCTATAGCTATATAGTATTAAGATCTATTAGTTAAGGATACTAAGGCTCTAAACAAACGCCTTATCTAGTAAAAGGATAATTTAGACCGAGGATTAAGCTTTATTCCACTAGATCTAGATAAAGTAAAGCTATTTATTTTTGTTAACGGCTCTTTCGTAAATAATAAAGACCTAAGTAGCTAAATTAGCTTCTTAATTATACTTAGAAATAAGTCCCTATAAGATTTTAAGTTTAATCTTAAGGGAAATATTATCTATTAGTCTTTAACTAAAGCTAAAAGAGTTACTAGATTAGTTCTCGCCTCCGAAATCCTCGCTATATCTAATAGAGTAGATAAGGGCTATATACTAGCTACTACTCTATCCTAGATCCTAAAAGAAGTCGATTTTCTAGTAGTTGCTATTATTATCTATATAGATTTATATAGTCTATATGAATGCCTAGTTAAGCTAGGAATAATAAAAGAAAAGAGACTTATAATTAATATTATAGCTCTTAGAGAGGTATATAAGAATAGGGATATTCTAGAAGTCCGTTAGATTAATAGTCTTAATAACCTAGCTAATATACTTACTAAGGCGAAACCCAATACTTATTTAACTAAGTTAGTATCTATAAATAAACTCGAAATTCGAGTAGAAGGCTAGGTAAAGCGACTAAACGGAGTTGTAGGCTAGAATACCTAGTAATTCTATTAGTTTTTATACCTATAACTTTTAAGGAACTTTTGCTAAGAAGATAGTTAGTATTTAAAGTTCCTAATATTTTTATATATTTATTTATTATAAGTTTACTTGCTATACTTACTACGCAATTTAGACTATTTTTTAGAAGTAGTTCTACTCCGTTTTTATATTTTAGCTTACTTTTGGTATAGAGAAAAGAAAGAATCCCTAGAAATTATTAGAAACTATGAAAAACTTATTTAGTAATACCTACTATAGTATTAATATATATATAAACTCTATCCTAAATCTAGTAAAAACTAGGAAAATATATTAAATAAACTTATAAGCCTTAGAACACCGAAAAAGATTAACCTCTCTATAAACTATTACGATCTAGATCTAGGACAGGCCCCTTAGGTTTAGGAGTTGTATTCCTAACCTTATTAGATCTATTACTATAATACTTCTTACTAGTACTCTTAATCTAAGAGCGAGCTATAAAGTAATAATTAGCGTAAGAACTATTCTACTTAATTCGATAAATAGTAGTAATAATTATAGTAATAGTACGGCAACTATTAAAAGGAACTATATAGCTACTACGGTAATAGGTATAGGTACGATTTAGAGGATTAGTAATAGCCCCTCTCGACATCTAGCTAAAGACTACTACTATATAGTACTAGTAATAAGTTCTAGTACTATCTCGATCTACCTTCGGCGAAAAACGAACGTCTTTACCTATATTTTTTCCCGGAACCTAGTTAGCTTCCTAAGTAGGGAAATTAGGACTATTCTAACCGCCTTCGCAATTAATAATATCTAAATAAGTATAGGTTAATAGGTTTCGAGTCCTATTATAAGAACCGATTATAGAGAATAGCAAATAGAGTTCTCGTATATTCCCTAGGTTTTTCGGCGCTAAATTAAACTCTCTAAAGAATTTAAGTAGTCTAGTAGGCTCTCGGATACCTAGGACTTCATCTCTATTTAAATAGACGGTTTTTCCTTCGAAATTCTAGAATCTACTAGGTACGACTTAATTAGGATTACTAATAGAACGAGGAATTATCGACGTAGGATTACGAGGAGGTCTAGAACTATTATTAAGTTAACTTATAGGTTCTAGTTTAATAGAATTCTAACTTACGGGGTATTTCTAGCGCTAGAGCTACGACCTCTACTACTAGAGTTTCTACTACTAGAACTACGGCTAGAACTACTCCTACGTATAGTACTAGGACTCTTAGAAGGAGGAGGAGGAGTCCTAAGTTACCCTATAAATAGGCCTTATCTAGGAACTACTCCTCTACTATATATAGAAAGAGGTATACCTATATCCTAATACCTAGATATAAATTAACGACCTAGGGGCCTATTAGGAGTTCGAGGATTACTACGTATAGTAGGAGGAGCAGTAGGAGGAGAGCTATCGTTAGAAGGCGATTTAGAAGAGACTAGTTAAGGATCTATAGGCGTTAAACTACGGCTACGTCCTCTAGGTCCTCGGTTTCTACTATAGTTAATTAGTATAAATACTATCTTTCTACTAATATATTAGTAGTAAGTTAGTTTAACGAGTAGATTTAATTACCTTAAAGAAAGAGACCGAGAGTTTTCAAGAATTTAAAGGAGTAGGAGTAATCTCTATTAAGGAAGCTAAAGAAAAGTTAAAGGATTCCTACTAAAAAGGCTGTCAATTTAAAAGCAAAGATTTACTAATATTTAGGGGAATAAAAGAGAGAAAGTAAAGTATAGAATAACTACTTATTTAACTACTTTAACGGTGTTAACCTACATTTAATAAAACGGCTAAAAATAGGCGATTTTAGATAATTTATATGTAATTAGGCGACTAGATCTAGTTATATAATTAATAATTTATACCTATATAAGTCATATAGCTCATAACAACCATGTATTAAATTACTATTATATAAGAATACTAGTAACAGCCTTAGTAACCCGTTAGGAATAGTATAACCCGACCTTTAGTAATAGACATACTTGTAATATAAATTTTAAGTATCCGAAGTATATAAGTTCGTTTAATAACCTATTTGAACAATTCCTAATAGAGGAAATTTGATTTAATAACCGACGGAGATAACTATAGGATAATGGACGGATTTAATTTCTTAGTTTTAGGAGTACTTTCCTATAAGATAGTTCGGCTATCTATATACTTATTTCACGCAGTATATTTCATAAAGAAGAGTTACTAGTATTTGGATTTAGCTACGTTTAATAGTATATAATTATATAGAGGGCTAGATTGCTATAGGTAGAATACTACCTTAATCTATCTAGATCTAGCTACCTTAGCAGACATAGGGGTTATATATATATATAGTCGATTATAAGTCCGCTTATAATTAAGAATTAAGTATTATATAACTTAATAACTAGACTAGTCCTTTATCTTTCCTTATTTCCTTACTTCTATTTTTCCTTATCTTATTTCATTAGTACTATTGGTCAACTACCTATTATTCCTATAGAATATTAGTTAATACCAATACGACGATACCGAGCTAAAACCCTCCTTAATCCTCCTAATATAGTAGTACTTCTATTAAGTACTAGCGCCTAAACTAGCCTATTATTCCTCTATTTTAGAGTACTATTTACTATTATACTACGGACGGCGGGGACTAGTATCGGTAGAGGAGGAGGTAGATAAGGAAGATAAGGAGGAGGAGGAGGAGATCTCGTAAATATCGCGTTTCGAGTAACCGGCGATAGCCTTTTAGCGGCCTAGACCTTTAGCTTTCTAGGAGCCTTATTCTTTATCGGCTTTTTAGAAGCCTTACCCTTTAGTCTTTTAGCGGCCGTAATCTTTACTAGCCTTTATCGAGGCCTTTAGAGAGGGAGAGGGAGCGGGAGTAGGAGCGCTAGAGGTAGAGGTAGAGGCAGAGGTAGAGGTAGAGGTAGAGGCGGTAGCGGTAGCGGTAGCGGTAGAGGCGACGGGCGAGGTATTAATCTTAATCTCTATCTCTTTAACTACGGTAGGAGGTAAGGAGGGAGGAGGAGAAGGAGAGACGGAGGGTAGGGGAGGGTTAGTCTCTATATCCTTAGCTATAGTAGTAGGTAAGGAGAGAGGAGGAGGAGGAGGCGAGGACGGTAGTAGTAGTAGTAGTAGTAGTAGTAGTAGTAAGCCGGCGTTCTAAATAAGTATTAGTTATATAGTTTAAGTTTTTAATACTAGTTTTAAAGTTAACTTACTTTAGTAGCTATCTCCTTCTCTATTACTATAGAGTCGATAAAGCTAGCGAGGAAGGCGTCGGAAAGCGGTTCTTTATCTATAAGAGCGAGGGCGAGGGTAGAGAGTAGTAGTAGTAGTAGTAGTAGTAGTAGTAGTCTCTCTAAACTAAGATAATAGATAGTTAAAGAAGTAAGACTTTAAAAGGCGATCGATAAGTTAATTTCGACGGCTCTATACGGATAATTCTAAGTAATAAGAAGCTAGGGTTTTTAAGTATACTTAAATTTATACTATAGGTATATAGGTAAATAGTTAAAGTTATCTATATTATAGTCTTCTCTAGAATCGTCCTACTCCTTAGTAAAGGAGTAAGCTTAGAGTAAGGACTCGGACTAATAAGCTTATTCTTAAGAATAAATAAGAAGTATACTTATAGAAACTATATTCTCCTCCTTTACTAAGGAGTAAGAATATTAAGTACTTATAGAAATAGTAGCCCCTCCTTAGTAAAGGAGTAAGAACCTTAGGTACTTATAGAAACGGTAGTCCCTCCTTAGTAAAGGAGCGGGAAGCTTACTTATAGAAATACTAGTTTCCTTCTTTACTAAGGAGCCTCCTTAGTAAAGGAGTAGAAAGCCTATTTATAGAAATTATAGCCTCCTTCTTTACTAAGGAGCCTTCTTAGTAAAGGAGCGGGAAGCTTATTAGTAGAAATCGCTACCTCCTCCTTTACTAAGGAGTCTCCTTAGTAAAGGAGTAGGAAGCTTATTTATAGAAACTATAGTCTTAGTTAAAGTATAAGAAGTATATCTACGAGAGTAGATTTCCGCTCCTTAGTAGAGAAAAGCCTACCGCTCCTTTACTAAGGAGATAGCTTTATAGTTATATATCGAGGGTTTTAAATAGTCTCGTATTACTATATACCGAAATAATATTAAGCTAGCCTAATTAAGAAAAAGTTTTCTTATTTTTATTACTCTAAACGCCGATTTAGCCCTTAATTTATTCCTTATTCCTTATTCCTTATTCCTTATTCCTTATTCCTTATTCCTTATCGAAATCTTCTATCGCCTTATCCGAATCTATTAAGTCTTTAGCCCTAAGTAGGAACTAAGGGCTCTTATCCTTAATAACCTTATCTAGATCGATCCTATAAGCTATCTAGTAGAGACGGAGCCCTATAGGATTAACCTAGAGCGGTATCTATACCTAGATTAGCTATTATTACTCCGAATCGAGGATAACTATTACGAAAGAGTTAACTATAGTTAACTCTTAGGTAATAGTATTATAAAACTACGATTAATACTAATATCTAAGTCTTCTATAGTACTATTAAGATCCTTCTATTTCGGTAGCTAAGGAGTAGGGCCTCCGTATACTAGCCGCGGATTAGGATTATCCTAAGAAAACCGTTCCTTAAAAGGCTAGACCGCTACTATATATTCGACGTTTTCGAAGCTACTTAAAGGTTATAATATACTACCTATTATAATATCCGAAGGAGGTAGCTAAGTATAAACTAATAGCGTAGAAGGAGTACTAGTTTATTAATCTCCTATAGAGTCTCTCTATATTCTCTAAGGACTAAGTAGGACGATCTTAGGCTATTAACGCCTACGGTTAGTATTACGATACTTAGCCGTATTACCGCTAGTTCCCTTAAAACGTAAGTAGTTAAATAATAACTCGAATACGATACCCGATAGCTTCTTAATACGCGAGATAGTAACGTATACCTATCTAACGGAGTAGTCTCTTATACCGATATCGAGAACAGCTCTATTAACCGTTAAACCTTATACTTTATAAACTATAATACTATAGGTAACGGTTAAGGGAAACTACTTTCGAGTATATATCGCGGATCCGTATATATAATCTCGAATTAAAGGGAAAATTGGTACGATAACTCTACTAAAAGTACTATAACCTAGCAGACGCAATTTATCGATCTCGTTATATTAGTAGCTAAATATTTTAATAAGAATATATATAGAAAGTATACCTCGAGGATCCGTATAGCTATCTTTCTATACGATCTAATAAACCCTACCGCGAGCCCCGTTAAAGAGACTACGTTTAGTCTAGATATTCTCTATTAGTATAACTATAGCCTCGAAGTAGAGAGGGAGATAGGCGTATAGATTACTAGCTTAGTCTAATAAGACCTTATATCCGGCTAGCGGTCTAGTATAGACGGTATTAATTAAGATAATAGGCTCTTCTATATCTCTAAGATATTAATAGTTATAAATATTAACTTCTTTATTAGTATAGTAGAGTCGAAGGGTATTATTAAACTATAGGAGTTTATTAGGGGCGAGTCCGGATTTAATACGTATAGTAAGAGTCTTCTAATAGTCCTTACTAATACGGTTATATCGAAGTCCTTAAAGCGTAGTAAGGAACGCCTTTATCTCGTTATCGATACTATTCTAACGTATAATTTAATCGAACTCGATAGTCTAGCGGATACCGTAATAAGCGATACGGCTAAGTTCTTTACTCGGATTACTATACTTCCTACTAAAGAATAATAGCTTACTAAATATAGGAGGTAGTTAGTAGAAGTTACCGTATATAATAACGTTTATACTACCCTATAGAATATTCTTTCTCTTAGGAAAGGCCTAACGAAGACGTATATTAATCTATACTAGTATACGAAGGCTAATTATAGATTTCTTATTAATAATAATATACTTATAGTTCTTAAGGAAGTTCGTTAACGTACGACGAGGTCTGGGGCCTAGCCCTATAAACGTCGTCGTACTTATATAGATAGGTAGTTTAAGGAGTAAATATAACGTGCGACTAGTAATATTATAGGTAGCTACTCTAGTTAGAGCGGCACGTATAACGATATCCGTAGGCGATAAAACATCGAATTCTATTGTAAGTTATTAGAGATATATAGAAAGAACCTTAATAAAGAATAACTTACTAGTACCGGCTTATCTATTAAGATTAATAGCGAGCTATTTAGTAGGATTACCTTAAAGCTAAGTAAGGTAATAGTAGATAATAAGGTCGTAAGCCTATCGCTACTTAATAGTAAGCTAGTCGGCTATCTCTATTCCCTTCTTCGTAATTAATAGTAGCGTTAGATAGGCAGTCTTTATATTCTTCTAGAAATCTATACCTAGGCCTAGATCGATCTCTAGTAGCTAAAAACTACGGCTAGATTATAGATTAGTAGCCTAGTTAAACTTAAGATCTATAGGCCGATAGCTAATTCGATTAGGATCTTCTTCGATAATACTAGTATTATTAGGAAGCTACCGCGCGAAGTTAAGCTACTCCTTATTAAGATTATTATCCTTAGGGATATTCTTAGTATCTTTAAACTAATCCTTATTAGGGCTTTAACTAAGGATCTTAAGGTAGTCGTCTTAGTAAGACTCGTAGTAATTAAGATCGTTCTCCTATATCTAAGCCTAGGAATCTCTATTAAGTAGGTTATTAACCTCTCTAAAAGGGTAGTATAGTATTATCTTAACACGATACTAATCTTTATAATAGGTTTCCGGATCGTATCGCGGAGTATATCTAAGAATACGGGTAGAGGCTCGAGGTTAACGTCTAACCTTAGTTACCTTACTAGCTATATTAAAATAGAGTAAGAAGTTAAGATAGATAATATCCTCGAACTTACTAGGACGCTCTTTATACTTAGTAAGATTAGACTTCCTAGCTATTAAAATAGTACTATCCTAGTTAGTAGCGTCGACCGAAAACTTATTTAAATACTTATCTTTAGGGCGACAATTAACTCGCTTAATAATACGGGATACCTATAAAAGCGGAAGGTTACGTAGTAAATACGAGATTTCCTATATAGACTAATTACGCTCCCCGACTAACTAGTTTATTATTCTTATAATAATAGATAGTATACCTTTACCCTAGTTATTACGTACCTTCGAGAGTATAGTAGCGAGTAAGTCTTAGTAGGATTATAACTATATCTTAGACTTTAAAATATACTTACCGAGGTAGGTAATAACGGCTTTAGTAGATATAAGAGGTGTAATATCTATATTAGTAAGCTAGGTAACGGTAATTAATCGATTATACGTATTTAGTCGTATATCGTTTCGTTTAGCCTCGAATAGAAGATACTAAGGATTCTACGTACTATTTATACGAGTATACGGATTAACCGGACGCTTAAAATAGAAATAGTATTTTAAGTAGTTACTAGGAGTCTAGTCCTTTTTACGACGGAGACAATACTTAAGCTTATAAAGATATTACTAAATACGGTTAATAGTCGATAATATATAGCCTAATAATAAGCTAGTACTAACCTACTTATCCCGTAAATAGGCTAGTATATCGCTCTCCTTAATTACAATAATACGGCCCGGCTCTAGGTTAATAGTAGTAATATAGATACCCTAGAAATTAGCGAAAGGCTATAACGTATTAATATTATTAATATTAATATCTTAAGTACCCTCCGGCTAGCTATTACCGTAAGTATAGCTACTACTACGGTTTTACTACTTATAACGATTCTAGAAGTCTTTAATATTAAACTTAGGTATAATAATAGACTCTATAAAATATATAAAGCAACGGTAAAAGTAGTAAGTAGTAATATAAGAATTATTCTTAAGGTTAAGGCGGGTAATACGGACTCGATTAGTATTATTCGCGTTTAGCTATCGATTATAATTAGGTATATATCGTATAAGAGACTCCTAGTATAAGTCGGTAGTAGAGAGAGTAATAAATAGTCCGGGACGGCTAAGCTAGTATACGTAGGATATTAACTAATAACGCTTCCTATTCTAGAATAGACGGGTTCCCCGTAGACTACCCGAATACCTTACTAGAGAATCTAATAGCGCTTAAGCCTTAGGTAAATCTAACTTAAAAGTACCCCGAAGGTCTTTAATTATTATCTCCTTTACCGTATCCTATCGATTATAGAAGAAGCTACTCCGTATAGATATCTAACGGCGAAATAATATATTAAAGATAATAAACCTAAACCGGGGATACTAGGTAAATCGAGAATCCTTATATTTAAGTAGGTACTTAATATACTTAGTATAGCTAATTAAGCGTTCTCTTAGTTTAAGGAAATCTACTAGGCCCTAAGAATAGAGAGTAGGAAATATAAGACTTAGTAACTTAATAG
The DNA here is from genome assembly GCA_007735645.1 of Venturia effusa. NCBI lineage: Eukaryota > Fungi > Ascomycota > Dothideomycetes > Venturiales > Venturiaceae > Venturia > Venturia effusa. The sequence goes on from CP042198.1 coordinate 1,737,380, forward strand.
ATTTATTAAATTTAGAGATAGGAGTTACTTATAACGCTAGTACGATAATATAATATTTCTCTCTAGGTACTACTTTCTATCTACGTACTCGGCTTACCCTTATACGTCGTATAGGTAAAGCTAGAGGACTAGAACCCTACTTAATTAGGAGACGAGTTCGAAGAGTATCGAGATTATTATCTATAGGCTCGATATCTAGTATAGCGATACGTTATACTAAAGTATTAAGACCTTCCTTAGAAAACTCGTAGTTATCGTTAATAGAATTAAGGAGATCTAATAATTCTAATAGACTACTAAACTACTAAGATAATAGAGGTTACTACTCTTTACTTAGTAATATCTTAAGTAGATTAGAGGAGAAACCTAAGAAGTTATAACCTAAAAGATCTATAACGCTCGACGGCGGCGGTAGACGAGTATTAACGTTATATACGGGATTATTAGGCTCTACTAGTATAGTCTAAGTAGTAATATCGCTAATAACCGAGCTATTTTCCGGTAATTAAGAGAGATTCTATTAGCTGAGTTATATATATCGGTAACTAGGATAGTTCGTAATTAGATATCTAAGCTAGATCTCGATATTATTACGGTTAACTATAAAGTCCTTCTTAAACTAGAGACGAAGCCGTAGGTTACTTAACGTATTCTTAAGCCGAAGTATAATAATATTAAGATCCTTAGGAAGATAAGAAAGCTAAGAGTAAACCTTAGTAGTATTATAGAGGAAGTTAATAATATAACGAGAGTACTTATACTACTAGCTACGAACCTAATAGATCTCGATATAAGTAGGGTCCCTAAGGGGTCGGGTTATCCCCCGACCCCTTAGGGTTAGGGGGGGTTAGGGGGGGGTTCGAGTTAGGGGGGTACCCTCTAAGAGGACCCCGCCCTAACTCTTACCCCGATAAACCCCGACCTAACTAAACGGGTCGGGGGTACGTAATACTAGTCTTATAATATATCGTATAATATATATATAATAGAGGGTAGAGATACTAAGCTTTAAATATCAATCTATCTAGAGTCGAAATACTAAGTTTCAACTTATAATTATTTATAACTATATATATACGAAGTATAAATATATAATCCTAGAATACTAATAGTCTCCTAATAGTTAAAGTTAGTTATTACTACTAACTACGATCGTAGATCTATCTTTAAGCGAGTTCGTTTAGGTATAGGGCCCGTATTATTACTATCGCTTTCCGGATTAACTATTACGTAAAGGCTTAAGCTACTAGCCCTTCGTAACCCTAGAACCGTTAACTTACGAGCCTTATACTTCTCTCTATTATTCTTATTTTAAGCGCGTCTTTTCGTACGACCCTTTACGCGATCTACTATACGAGAAACTATCTCGAGGTTATCGTCTAATAAACCCTCCTTATCTCGCTTAAAGCTACTAAGTATTATCTCTATCTCTATTCTAATCTCCTCTCCCTTAAATAGTAAGTTATTAGAATCGGGTATATCCTCCGTCTTACTTATATTATCGAGATTAAGTAAGTCGCGAATAAAATAATAAATAGCCTCCTCCGATATCTAACGCTCTACCTTAATCTCGTTAGATATAACTACATCCTTACGCGTATAAATTAAGTAGTAATCCTAGAGATTCTACTTCTACTATACTCTCTATTTATAGTTGTTCATTATTAGGGCTGCGAGAATATTTAGACTATACGTTTTATTATCCGTATTAAAAGCGCTTATAATACTAAACTCTCGTTTAATACTAATACTAGCCGCCTAAATTACGAAAATATTCTTAACTATTATAGTAATACGAGGGAAGCGAGGCTCGATAAGCTTCTATTACTAGAAGGGTCTCTTTAGGTAAGTTTACGCCTCGTCTAGTTACGCGTTAGAGACTATTAGAGAACTATTAGGTAAGAGGAGACTTACTCTACGACCGATAGTTATTAAACTCTTTCTATCCATCGTTAATTATCTAGTTAGTTAGCCTACCTATAACTAGTAAAGGTATTAGGGCCTTAGCTATTGCTATTTATACCTTAATAGAATCTAGGGAGATCTCTATATCCTTAAGGCTATTAGGTATAGTCCTTCGTCGTTTAGTTAGAGTTCGCGTTACGTATTTACTATCGTATAGCTATTTTAACTCCTCCTAATAATACGCCTACTAATCGAACTCGTTATCCTCGGTTAGTACCTACTTAGGGTTTAGCTAAGTACTAAGTTTTGCGCGTAGATCGAGAAGGATCGCTATTCCGTAGAGCTTACCTACCTAGCTATACGACGTAGTAGAGTAGTAGACCTTAATCTTCTCCCTTACTCTACTATATACCTTCCTAATCTCGACCTTCTATCGACGCGTCTTACTCTTTAGTATCTCCTCTACGTCCTCGAGGTATATAAAGAGACGATTATAGATTTTGAAGATCTAATAGATAGTCGGTTCTTTAGACGTACTAATAAGGGCGGTATATATAGTAAAAGAACGAAGGATATTAACGAGGTATTTAACTTAGCCCTATTTATTATTATTAAGAGAGAGATACGCGTATTCTTTCTTCGTATACGTTATAATAGGCTCGCCTAACTTAAGGAGACGTACTAATATATAGAAAGTAGAATCCTACCTAGTCTAGGGTCCCTAAGGGGTCGGGTCGGGTCGGGTTTTAGGGGTACCCCCCTAACCCGCCGTAGGGGGGGGGTAAACGGGAAGGGGTTAGGGTTTTAGGACGGGGGACAATTTACCCCCCGACCCGATAATCGGGGTAGAATCGGGGGCGTACGTAATACTTATTAAGATATAATACCTATATAAAGTATTATATAATATCATTAAGAGATAAGGTATTCTTATAGGAAGTAAGAGTAATAATTTAGTAGAATCTAGGTCTTAAGTTATAATATTTATATATCGAGTATTACTAATAGTCTCCTAATAGTTAATATAGAGAGAGAGCCATTTATTTAGTACTAGTATATAGAGAGAGAACGGGTATAATATTAGATACCGTCCTTAGACTTATTATCCGATATATCTCGCTTATTAATAATACTATTATTAGTTATAAAACTATCTAGATTCCTATTATTATTATTATCTTCTTCTTCTATCTCCTCGTTATCCTTCTTATCCTTATCTTAAAGTCGACCTTAAAATATAGAGGCTAGAGCACCCTTATTATCTACTATATCTATTTTATTAAGATAATTACTATTGATATTAGTCTTCTATTTAGCTAATAGTAATATTACTAAACGTTTGAGATCTATATTACGAACTCTACTATATCTCTAAGTAGTATCTCTCTTCGAACTAAATATAAGCTCTTATACCTTATTTACTAGCGAGGCTTTAGGTAGATTAGCTCTTAATCTAGCTTTATTAATAGGATATACTATCTACTAACTAGTAGGACCTAGTAAGGAACGGCTAGTTATAAGTCGATTACGTAGGATCGTAATTTCGTCTCTATTAAAAAATTAGTAAGGAGAGATAAAGGGAAGGGAATCGATAGTATAGATCCCTATAGTAATAAGGGCCTATATAAGCGTTAGAGACTATTAGTAGACTATTAGGTAAGCGGAATACTAACTAATAGTTCTTCTTTATAAAGATATTTATAGATCTTCTTATTTTAAGTAACGAGCACTAGACTATTTACCTTAGTATTTAATAATTACGCTATATACTACTATAATCTCCTTATAAGTCTAAATATAGTTTACTAGTAGTTTAAGTAGCGAGCGATAGTAGCTTCCTAGAACTTTTTAATTTACTTATCTACTATAGGGGACTAGATTTTAGTATCGAGAAGTACGTCTAGATCTTAATTAAGGGATTCGTCGTTATCTTCATCGTTCTCTTTCTTATTCTCTTTCTTATCGTCTTCGTCGTCGTCTTCGTCGTCGTCTTCGTCGTCTTTATTATTATTAGGTTCGAAGGCGATAATTTTATTAAGAGGGCGTTTAAGGATATTAGGATAGCTACTAGTAGTAATTCTAGAGGTATTAATTAGTTAGAGGACTAGTAAAAGAGTAAGGAACGTTAGTATAGATATACCTCTTATCTATAACTTCTTAAGTAGCCGCCTATAAAAGCTCCTTTTAACGCGCCTCTAGTAATTTATTAAAGCCTAATAAGTCCTTTACTTTCTTACGCGCTACCGATATTATAGTATATAGGTACCGCCTAGCGTAATCTTTTATCTTCTTAAAGACTTTAAGACCCTTACGGCGCGTAGTCTCTTTCTATATATACTTATTTATAGATCGCTACGTAACTAGTTTAGCGGGCGCTATAGTAGAGAGCGGCTAAAATAGGGAACGGCTAATAGTCTACTAATAGTTAAGGGTGCGATTAGAAAGTAAAATACGCTAAAATTACTTTTATAGATAGGATAATATTAATTAGTAGAAGAAGTTCGTCCTAAGCGCGAAATAGTAAGTACGGGCCGATAATCGGCGCCTAAAGCGGCTTAGCGTATAGAGATTTCAACGCTAGTCTATCGTATATTAGAACGCGCCTTTACTAGTTACCTCTATAACTATTATCCTCGTATTAACTTAGCTAATTATATCTTATTAGGCCTATTAAATTATTCTTATCGTTATTTATTACTATAGTATATCTTTATTTCAAATTCACGCGTACGCGTATTCGGTAATACTAATTATAACCTTAGGCGCGTACTAAGATAACTAGCGTAATTACTACCGGTAGCTCCTAGATCGCTCGAAAGTCTTTAAAAGGTTTAACTAGTACGCCTAAGTTACGTTTAAGAAAAATAACTACTCGAAAGGCTCCTATAAAGAAACCCTACCGTTATAAGCTAGGAAGTAAGTAAAATACCTATTAGTTTACTAATAGTCTATTAATCCTTACTAACGTAAATTCTAGCCGTCGTATTACGTAAGATTCGTCGCTACTAGAAGGGACTAAACTCCTTATACGTAAGTTACTATTTACGAGATTAGTAAGAGAGATTACCTAGGATTTACTTATTATTAAGGATACGCGCTTTTAGAAGACGGCTATCAATATAATTTAAGAAGCGGCCGAGGCCTTCCTAGTTAGCTTATTTAAAGGTAATATTTAATATATACTTAATTATCTCTAGTCTACTAATCTAGAATAGATACTAACCTATACGCTATCTATACTAAGCGAGTAACTATTTAGTTAAAGGATATATAGTTAGTAAGACGGCTTCGTTAGGGTAGAGGTAGTAGCGAGTAAATTCTAGGCTAAAAATATAACTAAATAATATATTTTTAGAGTTATATACTATAGGATAAAGTAAAGTATATATTAGGCGTAGAATATTAATAATACTAGTATTTGCCTCTCTTAACTATAAGTAGACTATTAGAATCTCCCTCTCTATATTTCTTTATCTAAGCTAAATAAGAAACGGTAAATTTAACCTCTCTTAATAATTAGAAGACTATTAGGATCTCTCTCTTCGTCTCTCTTTATATAAACTAAATATATTATCGTAAATATAGGCTCCCTCGACTATTAGAAGACTATTAGAATATCTTCTATCGTCTTTCTTTATCTAAACTAAATATAATATCGTGAATATAGCCTCTCTCGACTATTAGAAGACTATTAGAATCTCTCCTATTATCTTTCTTTATCTAAACTAAATCTAATATCGTGAATACAGCCTCTCTCGACTATTAGAAGACTATTAGGATCTCTCTCTTCGTCTCTCTTTATATAAACTAAATATATTATCGTGAATATAGGCTCCCTTAACTATTAGAAGACTATTAGGGTATCTCCTATCGTCTTTCTCTATCTAAACTAAATCCAATATCGTGAATACAGCCTCTCTCGACTATTAGGAGACTATTAGGATCTCTCCCGTCGTCTTTCTTTATATAAGCTTAATAATAGGTTATGAATTCGTCTAAGTATATATTCTAGTACCTTAGGTTATACTACGTAATAATTTAATATTCTTCTTATCAACTCGAACCCCGAGGATATATTTTATTAAGATTTTAATAAATATATTTAATTCCCGTAAGAATTAATATATATATACTATAACACGTTTAAATAAAATAATACTTAGTTGTAAAGAAGAATAACAAGTATACTATCGATCTACGTATTTAGATATATATTATTTATCTACCTTAGGTATAGCTATATACGCTTAAATAATTTCGTATAACCCTTAGTATTATATCGGAATTAATATTTACTTAGCGTTGTACGGTCGTATAAATTCTTAGAGAAAGTAAGAGGGATAATTTAGTAGAATCTAGGTCTTAAGATATAATATTTATATAGTAAGTATTACTAATAGTCTTCTAATAGTTAATATAGAGAGAGAGTTATTTATTTAGTACTAGTATATAGAGAGAGAACGGGTATAATATTAGACGCCGTAGCCCGTCCCTAGACTCGCCTTTTAATACAATATTAATAGGTTTATTCTTTAGTACTAGCGTTATTATTCTTATCTTTACGCTCTTAACCTTATATCTACGCCTTTAATCGGAATATTTACGCTTCGTAGGTTTAAAATCTTCTAGAATACTATATATCTTACTACTCTAAAACTAGAGTAATAGGACCACCCCCTAGGACCGGCTAGATCCGTAATAGTATTATTAAAGAAAGAGATTTAGGAAGCGTAGGTATTACTTTATACCTAAACTTTCTAGATTTAAACTCTTATCCCGATAGTAACCTAAATTAACCTCTCGCTACTATAATACCGCTTCTTTCCGTTTTTTATAAGCCGGCTTAACGAGCCGATTATCTATAAGTTTAGACTTTGAACTACCTTATCTCTCGTCTTCTTAAAGCCTTTAATATCCTTACGGCGCGTAGTCTCTTTTAGTATATAGGGATTCGACGATCGCTACGTAATTAGCTTAGATAGCGCTATAGATAAGGGCTAATAGTCTACTAATAGTTAAGAATATAAATAGAGGCTAAAAGACGATAGAATAGTATATACTAGGATAATATAAATAATTAGTAGAGATTCTTAGTCCTAAGCGTAAAATATTATATATAGGCCGATATTCGGCGCCTAATTTAGCTTAGCGTATAGACTTTTTACGCTAGTCGGTCGTATTCTAAGACGCGTCTCCGTAACTATTTCCTATTTTAAATATTACCGTTACGCCCGCTTTAATTCCGCTAATCGTATTAATTCTACCCTACTTATTCTATTCTTTTTATTAATCTTTATTATAGTATATATTTATAAGGAATTCGATCGTATACGTATTTAGTAATATTAACCTTTACTTTAGGCGGATAACCCTAAACGAGTATCTTTCTAAAACTTATCCTAAAAGTCTTAGAGCTAGAACCGCGAAAGAAAACTAAGTAATAGCTTTTAGAAGACTAGCTTCGCGTAGAGATATACGCTCGTTAAGATAAACTATATAAACGCGACCTTACGTAAAGAGCTAAAGAGAGAAGATAATTATAGGAATAATTCGGGAATAGAAAGACGAGCCTATAAATAGCGTTAATATAGATACTAGTAATAAAGATACTAATTAAGACGGCGGCTAAGACTCTAATATACCTTAACCTAGCCCTAGCTCGTCCGTACCTTCGCCTCGGCCTCGTATCTTCGAAGATAGATCGCCTAGTTCGTCTATACCTCCGCCTCCGCCTCGTAACTTCGAAGGCCGTTTAATTTTCTCGCCTAAACCGCCTTTACCGCCTCTATAACGTCTATAACCTTTACTAGTACTATTAAAATCTTTAAGTAATTCGTATTCTTCGGAGAGTATAGACCCTAGTATTAAAGCTAGGATAGATATAATACCTCCGCCGCCTTAAAATTAACCTCCTCGTAAATAACCTCCTAAAAGAAAGGCTAATCTAATAACTAGAGATATTACGATAGGCGGTAATAAGCCTAGTTATAACTTAGAATCTATAGTAAAGCGTACGGGTATCTGTCTATCCCGTAGTACTAAAGTACTAAATAGCGCTAATCGCGTAAGTACGGCCGCGTCTTATACTTAAAAGACGCCTCGTAAATAAGGTAGAAAGAAAACTATAGGTCCTTAAAAGAGGGTACCCTACCGCTTTAAGCTAGGAAGTAAGTAAAATACCTAATAGTTTACTAATAGTCCTTTAATCTTTACTAACGTAAATTCTAGCTATCGCGTTACGTAAGATTCGTCGCTACTAGAAGGGGACTAAAATACTTACTAAGTTCGGGCCGTTTACTAGACTAGTTCGCGAGATTATCTAGAACTATAAATCGGACCTACGTTTCTAGAGATCGGCCCTCGAGGCCCTATAAGAGGCTATAGAAGCCTTTATCGTTAGTCTTTTTAAAGGTAAACTTTAGTATATCTTTTATCTATCTAATATACTAATAAGTAATAGATACTAACTTATACGCTATCTACGCTAAACGTGTTACTATCTAGACGAAAGATATTTAATTAGTAAGGCGGATTTGGGGAGATAGTAATAGATAGTAGGTAATATAATTAAATAATATATTTTTAGAGTTTTATACTATAGGATAGAGGCGTTTAGTAAAACTAGTATACCTTAGTTATTAAATATAAATACTATTAGTCTTTGCCTCTCTTAACTATTAGGAGACTATTAGAATCTCTTTATCGTCTTTCTTTATCTAAACTAAATATAATATCGTAAATATAGCCTCTCTCGACTATTAGTAGACTATTAGAATCTCCCTCTCTATCTTTCTTTATCTAAGCTAAATAAGAAACGGTGAATATAACCTCTCTTAACTATTAGGAGACTATTAGAATCTCTCTCTTCGTCTTTCTTTATATAAACTAAATATAATATCGTAAATACAGCCTCTCTCGACTATTACGAGACTATTAGAATATCTCCCATCGTCTTTCTTTATCTAAACTAAATATAATATCGTAAATATAGCCTCTCTCGACTATTAGAAGACTATTAGGATCTCTCCTATTATCTTTCTTTATCTAAACTAAATCTAATATCGTGAATATAGCCTCTCTCGACTATTAGGAGACTATTAGGGTCTCTTCTATTATCTTTCTTTATATAAACTAAATATTAAATAGTAAATTCAACTAAATATATATCCTAATACCTGAGATTATACTATAATATAATATAATATTCTTCCTATTAACTCGAACCCTAAGGAGACATTTTATTAAGGTTCGAATAAATTAATACCTTTCGTTACGTTCTTTAAGATTATAGCCTCTTAGTACCGTACTAGATTTTTACCTTATTTCGAACGAGAAAATAGGCTCTAGCCTTTATCTATTATACTATATTAGTCTACGTCCTTATCTATCAATATTTCTATACTACTATAGCCTTATCGTTATTGTCGTCTACGTCTATACCTACGCCTTATAATCTATTCCTACGAATTAGCCTTAATAAAGAAGTCTACCTTTAGGCACCCGAATATACGGACGAGTTCTAGGACTAGTTTATCGAATAAGTATAGTATAAGACCGAGTTCGACGAAACTAGTAAAGTACGTAAATCTAAAATAAAGTTCCGTAAATTTAGCGGTACTAAGTAGGCTATATACTAGATATACTTCTAGAAGAGGGCTTATCGAATAACTAGCGCCCTAAAGATCGTATACTTACGATACGATAAGGTTATAGTCTACGGGAATTACTACGGTATAAAGAGTCTTACGGAATATATCGATTCCGATACCTATAAAGTAATTTCTAAGAGACGAGGTTTAAAGTAGCTAACTATTAAAGAGGGCTTTAGGGTATCGGTAAGACTATTAGTAAACTATTAGGTCTTCGAAATACTAATATCTACTAGAAGTACCGTACTAAAGTAGAGATTATAGAGGCCGGCGATATTAAGATATATACTAGTAGCTTTAACTAGTAACTTATTAGGACTATCGTCTTATATAAATAGGTAATAATAGCGGTCGATAATATCGAATTCTTTCGTCTTATATAATACGTAAATCCCGAAATTACTATAATATCTTCGTCGACTATTACTAACTATATTCTTAAGCTATAAGAGGCTACTAAAAATATAATCCGTAAATATCTCTCTCTATCGTCTTAGAAAGTCGTATACGTCTTAGATAGATAGTCTACGCCTCGCTAAGATAGCTACGTCGTAATTAAGGTATACTAGGTTCGTAATAATTAGATACTCGAAGACGTACTAATCGGTTTCGAGCCCTATACCGGTATCTATATCGGTACTTATCTCGCTAAACTTATAATAGGGCGGCTATAGTATTTCGACCTAGTATAGAGAGTTATTACGTTTACTACGAATAACGCGTCGAATAATAAGACTATAGTATAGTCTATTAACGCGTCAATTATTAAGCTATATAAATATACGAATATTTAAAACGAGATTATACTCTATCCCTATATCGCGTACGTAATATAGCTTAGCTATAATAGCCTTCTCTCCGATATTAAAATACGACTAATAAAGGATAAGCTTATAAGGAACTAGTTAGAGAAGGAGGAGAAAACTACTATAGTACTTATAAGGGACGAAATTCCTATAAATACTTAAAGAGGAGTAAGTTAACCCCTAATAGTCTCCTAATAGTCCTAGAGTCCTATAGCCTACTAATACTATTCTTCGCCTAAAGCTTCTATATACTATAGCTAAAGCGCGTTAGATTACTATCTTTATTAATTCGAGCGAAGGACGCTAGCTTTCGTTCTAGAGGATTTAAGCCGTATAGCTTAAGGAGTACGATACTTATTTAATAGCCTAATATCTTCGCCCGATATAGGATATTAAGACTAGGTAGGATTCTACTTTCTATATATTAGTACGTCTCCTTAAGTTAGGCGAGCCTATTATAACGTATACGAAGAAAGAATACGCGTATCTCTCTCGTAATAATAATAAATAGGGCTAAGTTAAATACCTCGTTAATATCCTTCGTCCTTTTACCGTATATACCGCCCTTATTAGTACGTCTAAAGAACCGACTATCTATTAGGTCTTTAAAATCTATAATCGTCTCTTTATATATCTCGAGGACGTAGAGGAGATACTAAAGAGTAAGACGCGTCGATAGAAGGTCGAGATTAGGAAGGTATACGGTAAAGTAAGGGAGAAGATTAAGGTCTACTACTCTACTACGTCGTATAGCTAGGTAGGTAAGCTCTACGGAATAGCGATCCTTCTCGATCTACGCGTAAAACTTAGTACTTAGCTAAACCCTAAGTAGGTACTAACTAAGGATAACGAGTTCGATTAGTAGGCGTATTATTAGAAGGAGTTAAAATAGCTATATAATAGTAAATACGCAACGCGAACTCTAACTAAACGACGAAGGGCTATACCCGATAGCCTTAAGGATATAGAGATCTTCCTAGATTCTATTAAGGTATAAATAGTAATAGCTAAGGCCCTAATACCTTTACTAGTTATAGGTAGGCTAACTAACTAGATAATTAACGATAGATAGAAAGAGTTTAATAACTATCGGTTGTAGAGTAAGTCTCCTCTTACCTAATAGTTCTCTAATAGTCTCTAACGCGTAACTAGACGAGGCGTAAACTTACCTAAAGAGACCCTTCTAGTAATAGAAGCTTATCGAGCCTTGCTTCCCTCGTATTACTATAATAGTTAAGGATATTTTCGTAATTTAGGCGGCTAGTATTAGTATTAAACGAGAGTTTAGTATTATAAGCGCTTTTAATACGGATAATAAGACGTATAGTCTAAATGTTCTCGCAGCCCTAATAATAAATAACTATAAATAGAGAGTACGGTAGAAGTAGAATCTCTAGGATTACTACTTAATTTATACGCGTAAGGATATAGTTATATCTAACGAGATTAAGGTAGAGCGTTAGATATCGGAGAAGGCTATTTATTATTTTATTCGCGACTTACTTAATCTCGATAATATAAGTAAGACGAAGGATATACCCGATCCTAATAACTTACTATTTAAGGGAGAGGAGATTAGAATAGAGATAGAGATAATACTTAGTAGCTTTAAGCGAGATAAGGAGGGTTTATTAGGCGATAACCTCGAGATAGTTCCTCGTATAGTAGATCGCGTAAAGGGTTATACGAAAAGACGCGCTTAAAATAAGACTAATAGAGAGAAGCGTAAGGCTCGTAAGTTAACGGTTCTAGAGTTACGAAGGGCTAGTAGCTTAAGTCTTTACGTAATAGTTAATCCGGAAAGCGATAGTAATAATACGGGCTCTATACCTAAACGAACTCGCTTAAAGATAGACCTACGATCGTAGTTAGTAGTAATAACTAACTTTAACTATTAGGAGACTATTAGTATTCTAGGATTATATATTTACACTTCGTATATATATAGTTATAAATAATTATAAGTTAAAACTTAGTATTTCGACTCTAGATAGATTAATATTTAAAGCTTAGTATCTCTACCCTCTATTATATATATATTATACAATATATTATAAGACTAGTATTACGTACCCCCGACCCGTTTAGTTAGGTCGGGGTTTATTGGGGTAAGAGTCGGGGCGGGGTCCTCTTAGAGGGTACCCCCCCGACCCGAACCCCCCTTCTAACCCCCCCTAACCCTAAGGGGTCGGGGGATAACCCGACCTCTTAGGAACTCTAACCTAGTCTTAATATTCTATATTGGGCGAAGATATTAGGCTATCGAATAAGTATTATACTTCTTAAGCTATACGGCTTAAATCCTCTAGAACGAAAGCTAGCGGCCTTCGCTCGAATTAATAAAGATAGTAATCTAACGCGCTTTAGCTATAGTATATAGAAGCTTTAGGTAAAGAATAGTATTAGTAGGCTATAGGACTCTAGGACTATTAGGAGACTATTAGGGGTTAACTTACTCCTCTTTAAGTATTTATAGGAATTTCGCCCCTTATAAGTACTATAGTAGTTTTCTTCTCCTTCTCTAACTAGTTCCTTATAAGCTCATCCTTTGTTAGTCGTATTTTAATATCGGAGAGAAGGCTATTATAGCTAAGCTATATTACGTACGCGATATAGGGATAGAGCGTAATCTCGTTTTAAATATTTATATATTTATATAGCTTAATAATTAACGCGTTAACGGACTATACTATAGTCTTATTATTCGACGCGTTATCCGTAGTAAACGTAATAACCCTCTATACTAGGTCGAAATACTATAGCCGCCCTATTATAAGTTTAGCGAGATAAGTACCGCTATAGGTATCGGTATAGGGCTCGAAACTAATTAGTACGTCTTCGAGTACCTAATTATTACGAACCTAGTATATCTTAATTACGACGTAGCTATCCCGGCGAGGCGTAGACTATCTATCTAAGACGTATACGACTTTCTAAGGCGATAGAGGGAGACGTTTACGGATTATATTTTTAGTAGCCTCTCGTAGCTTAAGAATATAGTTAGTAATAGTCGACGAAGATATTATAGTAATTTTAGGATTTACGTATCGTATAAGACGAAAGAATTCGATATTGTCAACTACTATTATTACCTATTTATATAAGACGATAGTCCTAATAAGTTACTAGTTAAAGCTACTAGTATATATCTTAATATCGCCGGCCTCTATAATCTCTACTTTAGTACGGTACTTCTAGTAGATATTAGTATTTCGAAGACCTAATAGTTTACTAATAGTCTTACTAATACCCTAAAGCCCTCTTTAATAGTTAGCTACTTTAAACCTCGTCTCTTAGAAATTACTTTATAGGTATCGGAATCGATATATTCCGTAAGACTCTTTATACCGTAGTAATTCCCGTAGACTATAACCTTATCGTATCGTAAGTATACGATCTTTAGGGCGCTAGTTATTCGATAAGCCCTCTTCTAGAAGTATATCTAGTATATAGCCTACTTAGTACCGCTAAATTTACGGAACTTTATTTTAGATTTACGTACTTTACTAGTTTCGTCGAACTCGGTCTTATACTATACTTATTCGATAAACTAGTCCTAGAACTCGTCCGTATATTCGGGTACCTAAAGGTAGACTTCTTTATTAAGGCTAATTCGTAGGAATAGATTATAAGGCGTAGGTATAGACGTAGACGACGATAACGATAAGGCTATAGTAGTATAGGAATATTAATAGATAAGGACGTAGACTAATATAGTATAATAGATAAAGGCTAGAGCCTATTTTCTCGTTCGAAACAAGATAAAAATCTAGTACGGTACTAAGAGGCTATAATCTTAAAGAACGTGACGAAAGGTATTAATTTATTCGAACCTTAATAACATATCTTCTTAGGGTTCGAGTTAATAGGAAGAATATTATATTATATTATAGTATAATCTTAGGTATTAGGATATATATTTAGTTGAACTCTCTATTTAATATTTAGTTTATATAAAGAAAGATGATAGGAGAGACCCTAATAGTCTTCTAATAGTCGAGAGAGGCTGTATTTACGATATTAGATTTAGTTTAGATAAAGAAAGATAATAGGAGAGATCCTAATAGTCTCCTAATAGTCGAGAGAGGCTATATTCACGATATTATATTTAGTTTAGATAAAGAAAGACGATAGGAGATATTCTAATAGTCTCGTAATAGTCGAGAGAGGCTGTATTTACGATATTATATTTAGTTTAGATAAAGAAAGACGATAGGAGATATCCTAATAGTCTCGTAATAGTCGAGAGAGGCTGTATTCACGATATTATATTTAGTTTAGATAAAGAAAGACGATAGGAGATATTCTAATAGTCTCGTAATAGTCGAGAGAGGCTGTATTTACGATATTATATTTAGTTTATATAAAGAAAGACGAAGAGAGAGATTCTAATAGTCTCCTAATAGTTAAGAGAGGTTAAATTCACCGTTTCTTATTTAGCTTAGATAAAGAAAGATAGAGAGGAAGATTCTAAATTTCTAATAGTCTACTAATAGTCGAGAGAGACTATATTTACGATTTTATATTTAGTTTAGATAAAGAAAGACGATAAAGAGATCCTAATAGTCTCCTAATAGTTAAGAGAGGCAAAGACTAATAGTATTTATATTTAATAACTAAGGTATACTAGTTTTACTAAACACCTCTATTCTATAGTATAAAACTCTAAAAATATATTATTTAATTATATTGCCTACTATCTATTACTATCTCCCCGAATCCGCCTTACTAATTAAATATCTTTCGTCTAGATAGTAATACGTTTAGCGTAGATAGCGTATAAGTTAGTATCTATTACTTATTAGTATATTAGATAGATAAAAGATATACTAAAGTTTACCTTCAAAAAGGCTAATAATAAAGGCTTCTATAGCCTCTTATAGGGCCTCGAGGGCCGATCTCTAGAAACGTAGGTCCGATTTATAGTTCTAGATAATCTCGCGAACTAGTCTAGTAAACGGCCCGAACTTAGTAAGTATTTTAGTCCCCTTCTAGTAGCGACGAATCTTACGTAACGCGATAGCTAGAATTTACGTTAGTAAAGATTAAAGGACTATTAGTAAACTATTAGGTATTTTACTTACTTCCTAGCTTAAAGCGGTAGGGTACCCTCTTTTAAGGACCTATAGTTTTCTTTCTACCTTATTTACGAGGCGTCTTTTAAGTATAAGACGCGGCCGTACTTACGCGATTAGCGCTATTTAGTACTTTAGTACTACGGGATAGACAGATACCCGTACGCTTTACTATAGATTCTAAGTTATAACTAGGCTTATTACCGCCTATCGTAATATCTCTAGTTATTAGATTAGCCTTTCTTTTAGGAGGTTATTTACGAGGAGGTTGATTTTAAGGCGGCGGAGGTATTATATCTATCCTAGCTTTAATACTAGGTCTATACTCTCCGAAGAATACGAATTACTTAAAGATTTTAATAGTACTAGTAAAGGTTATAGACGTTATAGAGGCGGTAAAGGCGGTTTAGGCGAGAAAATTAAACGGCCTTCGAAGTTACGAGGCGGAGGCGGAGGTATAGACGAACTAGGCGATCTATCTTCGAAGATACGAGGCCGAGGCGAAGGTACGGACGAGCTAGGGCTAGGTTAAGGTATATTAGAGTCTTAGCCGCCGTCTTAATTAGTATCTTTATTACTAGTATCTATATTAACGCTATTTATAGGCTCGTCTTTCTATTCCCCGAATTATTCCTATAATTATCTTCTCTCTTTAGCTCTTTACGTAAGGTCGCGTTTATATAGTTTATCTTAACGAGCGTATATCTCTACGCGAAGCTAGTCTTCTAAAAGCTATTACTTAGTTTTCTTTCGCGGTTCTAGCTCTAAGACTTTTAGGATAAGTTTTTAGAAAGATACTCGTTTAGGGTTATCCGCCTAAAGTAAAGGTTAATATTACTAAATACGTATACGATCGAATTCCTTATAAATATATACTATAATAAAGATTAATAAAAAGAATAGAATAAGTAGGGTAGAATTAATACGATTAGCGGAATTAAAGCGGGCGTAACGGTAATATTTAAAATAGGAAATAGTTACGGAGACACGTCTTAGAATACGACCGACTAGCGTAAAAAGTCTATACGCTAAGCTAAATTAGGCGCCGAATATCGGCCTATATATAATATTTTACGCTTAGGACTAAGAATCTCTACTAATTATTTATATTATCCTAGTATATACTATTCTATCGTCTTTTAGCCTCTATTTATATTCTTAACTATTAGTAGACTATTAGCCCTTATCTATAGCGCTATCTAAGCTAATTACGTAGCGATCGTCGAATCCCTATATACTAAAAGAGACTACGCGCCGTAAGGATATTAAAGGCTTTAAGAAGACGAGAGATAAGGTAGTTTAAAGTCTAAACTTATAGATAATCAGCTCGTTAAGCCGGCTTATAAAAAACGGAAAGAAGCGGTATTATAGTAGCGAGAGGTTAATTTAGGTTACTATCGGGATAAGAGTTTAAATCTAGAAAGTTTAGGTATAAAGTAATACCTACGCTTCCTAAATCTCTTTCTTTAATAATACTATTACGGATCTAGCCGGTCCTAGGGGGTGGTCCTATTACTCTAGTTTTAGAGTAGTAAGATATATAGTATTCTAGAAGATTTTAAACCTACGAAGCGTAAATATTCCGATTAAAGGCGTAGATATAAGGTTAAGAGCGTAAAGATAAGAATAATAACGCTAGTACTAAAGAATAAACCTATTAATATTGTATTAAAAGGCGAGTCTAGGGACGGGCTACGGCGTCTAATATTATACCCGTTCTCTCTCTATATACTAGTACTAAATAAATAACTCTCTCTCTATATTAACTATTAGAAGACTATTAGTAATACTTACTATATAAATATTATATCTTAAGACCTAGATTCTACTAAATTATCCCTCTTACTTTCTCTAAGAATTTATACGACCGTACAACGCTAAGTAAATATTAATTCCGATATAATACTAAGGGTTATACGAAATTATTTAAGCGTATATAGCTATACCTAAGGTAGATAAATAATATATATCTAAATACGTAGATCGATAGTATACTTGTTATTCTTCTTTACAACTAAGTATTATTTTATTTAAACGTGTTATAGTATATATATATTAATTCTTACGGGAATTAAATATATTTATTAAAATCTTAATAAAATATATCCTCGGGGTTCGAGTTGATAAGAAGAATATTAAATTATTACGTAGTATAACCTAAGGTACTAGAATATATACTTAGACGAATTCATAACCTATTATTAAGCTTATATAAAGAAAGACGACGGGAGAGATCCTAATAGTCTCCTAATAGTCGAGAGAGGCTGTATTCACGATATTGGATTTAGTTTAGATAGAGAAAGACGATAGGAGATACCCTAATAGTCTTCTAATAGTTAAGGGAGCCTATATTTACGATAATATATTTAGTTTATATAAAGAGAGACGAAGAGAGAGATCCTAATAGTCTTCTAATAGTCGAGAGAGGCTGTATTCACGATATTAGATTTAGTTTAGATAAAGAAAGATAATAGGAGAGATTCTAATAGTCTTCTAATAGTCGAGAGAGGCTATATTCACGATATTATATTTAGTTTAGATAAAGAAAGACGATAGAAGATATTCTAATAGTCTTCTAATAGTCGAGGGAGCCTATATTTACGATAATATATTTAGTTTATATAAAGAGAGACGAAGAGAGAGATCCTAATAGTCTTCTAATTATTAAGAGAGGTTAAATTTACCGTTTCTTATTTAGCTTAGATAAAGAAATATAGAGAGGGAGATTCTAATAGTCTACTTATAGTTAAGAGAGGCAAATACTAGTATTATTAATATTCTACGCCTAATATATACTTTACTTTATCCTATAGTATATAACTCTAAAAATATATTATTTAGTTATATTTTTAGCCTAGAATTTACTCGCTACTACCCCTACCCTAACGAAGCCGTCTTACTACCTATATATTCTTCGACTAAATAGTTACTCGCTTAGTATAGATAGCGTATAGGTTAGTATCTATTCTAGATTAGTAGACTAGAGATAATTAAGTATATATTGAATATTACCTTTAAATAAGCTAACTAGGAAGGCCTCGGCCGCTTCTTAAATTATATTAATAGCCGTCTTCTAAAAGCGCGTATCCTTAATAATAAGTAAATCCTAGGTAATCTCTCTTACTAATCTCGTAAATAGTAACTTACGTATAAGGAGTTTAGTCCCCTTCTAGTAGCGACGAATCTTACGTAATACGACGGCTAGAATTTACGTTAGTAAGGATTAATAGACTATTAGTAAACTAATAGGTATTTTACTTACTTCCTAGCTTATAACGGTAGGGTTTCTTTATAGGAGCCTTTCGAGTAGTTATTTTTCTTAAACGTAACTTAGGCGTACTAGTTAAACCTTTTAAAGACTTTCGAGCGATCTAGGAGCTACCGGTAGTAATTACGCTAGTTATCTTAGTACGCGCCTAAGGTTATAATTAGTATTACCGAATACGCGTACGCGTGAATTTGAAATAAAGATATACTATAGTAATAAATAACGATAAGAATAATTTAATAGGCCTAATAAGATATAATTAGCTAAGTTAATACGAGGATAATAGTTATAGAGGTAACTAGTAAAGGCGCGTTCTAATATACGATAGACTAGCGTTGAAATCTCTATACGCTAAGCCGCTTTAGGCGCCGATTATCGGCCCGTACTTACTATTTCGCGCTTAGGACGAACTCCTTCTACTAATTAATATTATCCTATCTATAAAAGTAATTTTAGCGTATTTTACTTTCTAATTATACCCTTAACTATTAGTAGACTATTAGCCGTTTTCTACTTTAGCCGCTCTCTACTATAGCGCCCGCTAAACTAGTTACGTAGCGATCTATAAATAAGTATATATAGAAAGAGACTACGCGCCGCAAGGGTCTTAAAGGCTTTAAGAAGATAAAAGATTACGCTAGGCGGTATCTATATACTATAACATCGGTAGCGCGTAAGAAAGTAAAGGACTTATTAGGCTTTAATAAATTACTAGAGGCACGTTAAAAGGAGCTTTTATAGGCGGCTACTTAAGAAGTTATAGATAAGAGGTATATCTATACTAACGTTCCTTACTCTTTTACTAGTCCTCTAACTAATTAATACCTCTAGAATTACTACTAGTAGCTATCCTAATATCCTTAAACGCCCTCTTAATAAAATTATCGCCTTCGAACCTAATAATAATAAAGACGACGAAGATAACGAAGACGACGACGAAGACGACGACGAAGACGACGATAAAGAGAATAACGAAGATAACGACGAATCTCTTAATTAAGATCTAGACGTACTTCTCGATACTAAAATCTAGTCCCCTATAGTAGATAAGTAAATTAAAAAGTTCTAGGAAGCTACTATCGCTCGCTACTTAAACTACTAGTAAACTATATTTAGACTTATAAGGAGATTATAGTAGTATATAGCGTAATTATTAAATACTAAGGCAAATAGTCTAGTGCTTATTACTTAAAATAAGAAGATCTATAAATATCTTTATAAAGAAGAACTATCGGTTAGTATTCCGCTTATCTAATAGTCTACTAATAGTCTCTAACGCTTATATAGGCCCTTATTACTATAGGGACCTATACTATCGATTCCCTTCCCTTTATCTCTCCTTACTAATTTTTTAATATAGACGAAATTACGATCCTACGTAATCGACTTATAACTAGCCGTTCCTTACTAGGTCCTACTAGTTGGTAGATAGTATATCCTATTAATAAAGCTAGATTAAGAGCTAATCTACCTAAAGCCTTACTAGTAAATAAGGTATAAGAGCTTATATTTAGTTCGAAGAGAGATACTACTTAGAGATATAGTAGAGTTCGTAATATAGATCTTAAACGATTAGTAATATTACTATTAGCTAAATAGAAGACTAATATTAATAGTAATTATCTTAATAAAATAGATATAGTAGATAATAAGGGTACTCTAGCCTCTATATTTCGAGGTCGGCTTTAAGATAAGGATAAGAAGGATAACGAGGAGATAGAAGAAGAAGATAATAATAATAATAGGAATCTAGATAGTTTTATAACTAATAATAGTATTATTAATAAGCGAGATATATCGGATAATAAGTCTAAGGACGGTATCTAATATTATGCCCGTTCTCTCTCTATATACTAGTACTAAATAAATAGCTCTCTCTCTATATTAACTATTAGGAGACTATTAGTAATGCTCGATATATAAATATTGTAACTTAAGACCTAGATTCTACTAAATTATTACTCTTACTTCCTATAAGAATACCTTATCTCTTAATAATATTATATAATACTTTATATAGATATTATATCTTAATAAGTATTACGTACGCCCCCGATTCTACCCCGATTATCGGGTCGGGGAGTAAGTTCTCCCCCGCCCTAAAACCCCGAACCCCCCCTGTTTGCCCCCCCCCCCGCGGCGGGTTAGGGGGATACCCCTAAAACCCGACCCGACCCAACCCCTTAGGGACCCTAGATATAAGTATAAACCTAAGTAATTAGTATCTCTTTAACCTAAGATAGCTATAGTAGATTAAGTTCCTCTAGGCCTAGGCTAGGGTTAAGGTAGTTCTCTTAAGAGTAAAAGAAAGGACTATCCTTACGGGTTTTTATAGTATCTTTAGTCCGATAATACTTATAAATACGTTATTTATCGACCTTAAGATCGAACTATTTACGACTATAATAGGAATATTCCTCTATAGTATCTCTATTAAGTATATCGTAAAAGTCGTAAAATCTCTACTAGTCTACTTACGTAAGGGTAGGATTATCGAGAAAGTTCTCTCTATTATAATCTATTAGTAGATCTATAATACGAAGACTAGTATATATAGAGAACTATTATTACTTAAGAGGAGTAGCGAGAGATACTTAACTTCGTAGTAGTATCTAGAAGAACGTAGTATCGCGCTATATAATATATAGATTATAGTAACTACTATTCCTAGTAAACGCTTCCTTCGGAATAGAATATCCCCCTAGATACTATTGATACGCGCCTTTATTATTACTAGTATTATAGTAGCGATAAATACTAGGATTAGCCGAGACCTAGTTAGTAATTAGACGTAAAGTACGATATATATCGTAATAGAAGTAACGACTATCCGCCGGGCGTAATCTTAACTATATAGATAAAGATAGTAAGCTTTCTATAGCCTATAGAGTTTATAAAGTATATAGTATCGTATAGCCGTAAAACTAAGTAGATAGAAGTAGAGAAGGTAATAAACTTAGTAGGTCTAGGGTTAGTAGACTAGAAGGTCTTATAGGAGTTAGAATATATATAGAATATAATAAATTCTATAGACCTAGAGGCTCGCCTCGCTATCGTATAAATATATTAAGTAATAGAGTCGGATTAGTATCCTTACCGCTATAGCGAGCTATATAATTCTTACGCTATAAGGTATAAAGATTATAACGTATAGCTACTTCTTATATATTATCTAAACTATATATTCCTTATATAACTAGAGGTATAGGAGCAAGTCTCTATACCGGAGGAATATATTGAGAAATAGAAATTATAGGAGGAGGTATAGTACAAACTAGAGGACGAGGATCGAGAGGTATATTATTAGCCTTTCGCTTTAGGCCCTAAATATACTATTAGCTATTATACTAAATTAATATATAAATAGGAAATCCCTATACGGCTTAAATTTCGTAAAATCTATCTATCTTACTATAGTACTTAAAGTACTACTTCGTAGGTTTCTATAGCTTTAAGTTACGGACTAGCGTAAATTATTGGATATTAAATATAAAATTATAGTATAGACATCGAATCTTATTATCCGGTAAGTAATCTTAACTATATAAGGGCGGAAGATCGTATAGTTTTTACGGAGGTTAACCTCTAGGAGCGCCTACGGCAGCTAGAGAAGTTATATTAAGTTAATTAAAAGAGAGTAAGAGTAATAGAGAGAGAGAGAATAGAGATATATAGTTATTATTATTAAGGTATTTCTATTAAGCTATTTTTATTATATTAATAACTATATTTATTAAACGCGACGGGAAGGCGGCCTCGATATAGCTTTACTATAGCTAGTAGTAATACTAAGATTTATTCTTAGCTAATACGTAGTTTCGTAAATAGCGCTAATAGGGGCTAATCCCTATAATCTAATTAGCCCCTATCGCTAAGAACGACGGAAACTTATTTCTCACCCCTCTTAGCCGCGCAATGACCACGTAGTCACATGAGACGGAGTTGACCGATGGATTTTAATTGACCTTCGTCGCTTCGCTCCTCGCTCAATTAACCGTATCGATACGGTAAAGCTAGGGCCAGGTCATCTCAGGTCCTGACTCCAACCTACACTACCTGACTACATAACATCTCGTCTTTTGTCACTCACCACGGCGATACTTACACGAAGGTCGTTCTATTTGCAGGTCACGCCATTTCTTATTTTTACATGACCATCAGCAAGATCGCCCGCAGTCTCCACGAGCACGTCGAGGCCAGGACTACAGGACGTATCGCACGATCGACAATGAGCAGATGTCGCCTCTCACTATACCAACGATGATCTGGAGGATCACGAACCAGTCTATAACAGGACGGTGAAGAAGATTCTCTTCGTAAACAATGTTGCCGATGCTCGTAATCTGTTTCCTTGGGCTATTCATGCGTTGCACTCGATGCACCTAGGGCAATATTCCGAGCACACCATACATGTGCTGGTCCTTGCTCAGAGCGCTCTCATCCGGGAAATATAGAATCGCATTCGGAACATACTGCCGCCCCACTTTCCTCTTGCAGATAACCTCAGCCCAGCCTATAATCGCCCCGTTTCCTGGTCAAGCGAGATTGATCAACACCGATCGAAGATACCACAGGATACAGCGCAGCCCAAGACCCACCTGTCTTTGGTCTCCGTCGCCGAAGTCAGGGCCGTCATATGAGAAAGTGACCAACAACAATCAACCAGTATGAAAGAAATAGAGGGGCCGGCTTGTCTCACTCATTACTTGTTTTGGCCAGTCTGGGGTAGCAGTCGTGATCGCGTTCGGCACCAGAAAAGTGAGCACTACACCTTGTTCAAAAAGACCGCCTGTTTCTTCCTTTACATGACCTTCAGCTATCACTCATTCCTGAATTTTTTTGATCCGTTTCCATTTTGTACGCTTAGAAAATGTTTCTCCCTTCAATTTCATTATTGGCGATGCTTGTATGTAGTTCGGTCGCTGCACCAATAGAGAAGAGGCAAAAACTGACTGATCATGCGATTGTTGCTGGTAAGTCTTTCGCCCGAATATCCAGGTAACGCCGTTTTGTCATCATAGGTCAGCTTTCCTAAAATCGGCACAAGCGTGTTCATGGTCATTATCAGCATTTGGGTGCGATTATGCTTTCTTGATTTATCAAAACTTTTGCCAAGGCTTCTATCAAACCACTCCCTTCCAACACTTTGGCCTGAACTTCACGGATCTCGTGTCTCCTCCCAAGCTGAAACGAAATATCAGGAGTCCTCAATGGCATGACCCAAGGCATCAGACGCACCCATTCCGACATCGACATCTGGCGCGGCGACCAGAAGGGAGCCAATCTCGTTGTAGATGATTCGGAATATCTTTATAGAGACATGTTGGAAGGCACCAGGATCGTTGGTCGCACGAACTCTGTCTCTACCTGGGATACGGCCTCTATGCTCGCACCAGCCAATGGCCTTAAAGCAGCCCTCGAGGCCATGATGGACGCCCTTGTCCGTAAGAAACGTCAAATCGAGAGAATGAACTATACACCCGTTGTCCGTTCCCAACTTCTCAAGATCCGCGACTCCGCCGATGCTCTGGCCAAAACATGCTTCTCCAAGTTGCCCGCTGCTGCTGTTTTGGTGGCGAGACCAGTAGGTAATTTGATCACGGCCAAGATCGACAAGGGGATCAATTCGTTTCCAATGTCAAACCAGGGAAGCGGTAGCTGGTGGCCTTCGAGTCAGGGTAACCAGCCTGCATCCACCGTCTCTGGTCCATCCCCATACCGCAACGATCCTCTACCGCCACCACAACCACAACGACAAGGAAATACTGGACAGGGGCGGCCTCAAGATCAGGCTTTCGGCCCAACACCACAATGGGGAAGTAATGGATGGGGTCAGCCTCAGAACCAGGGATTCGGTCCTCCGCCTACACAAAATCCCGGATGGGGTAGAGGGTAGAACCGTGGCTTGCGCCAATCGGGTTTGCCTTCATTTTATGTACATAAATACTTTACGGGAGACTGTTGCAGCGCGTGTGAATATTGGTAGGGATCCTGAGCAATGCTATCCTGTATTTGCACCATCGCATATAGTTTAGATATAATGGAGGCTGGTTTTGTACAATTCCAAAGCTCCGAGGAAATGGCTCGCCATGTTTTCTTGGATATGTCTTTCTGCTGTATCGGCGGGCTCAATGGCGCAGATCCTGAGTGGAAATGACGTAATGCTCTTGATATTGTTCTCGAAGTAAAAAAAGGTGGTTCGATGAATGGCACTCTCCCGCTATCCTAATTTGAGAATTCGATCTCACACAATACAACGAACGATAGGAAAAGAGTCGACCGGAAATTAGGTACACTTACCATGTACAACAGTAGATAAGCACAACCCTTCCCAGGCCTCACACATTGGTCGCCTCCACTCCCCAGCTTCAATTCACCGGCAAAGATGCGATCATAGCACAAGGCTCACAACAACTAGGGTGGGTGAAACATAGTTAGCGATATTAACTATTTTGATTATTAACCGTTATTTATCCGCTGTATTCCTGAAAAAATCATAGATAGCAGTATGACGTATAACCATTAATAAAGCCGAGTACGTAGCCGAGTATATAGCCGGTAAAGAAGCCGGTAATGCCTTAAAACGAGCGCGATTTAGTGACTTATAATAAGTCTTAATATCTACCTAGTGGCGAAGCATAATAGTAGTAGTGATAGAAGGCTGTTTAAAGATAAGATTACACCTCGGTAAGATATATTTCTGCTACCGCACTTCCTAAATAGGTAAGGCGTGCTAGAAACGGGATTTAAACGATATTAATCAGTTTTAATTACCATCACGATGCATTCCCAAAACATCGATTTTTATACCACCCTAACAACAACCGTTGCTTCTGTCACTATTGCTCGCACCTACCGCCGACCTATTCTACGATCTGAGTGCCAGCCAGCATCCTGACGCGCCCTATTAGTTTTTAACAATCAAATATCCAAATTACATTCGTAGATGCATAATTCGATGATACCACAATGTTACACAAGGGGTATCTCATCTGCTGACACATCTCGAATCTATAGAGGATCTAAAGATCATTCGTGCCACGCGCATCTCGTCTGTATCTTTACGCGGAATCCGCGATACCTCTGACCATCAATCACCACAACTCCCTTTCGCACTCTACCTTATGACCGCACAACATCCTCACCATCCCATACACCCAATCCACCAAAAGACCCTCGACCCCAATGACCAGACAAACCCATCATCGCCAAGACTCTCAACTACAAAAACAAAAAGCAAAATACCACCACCTCCATTCCCAATATCCCAAACCAATTGAAAAACACTTTACGTGTCACATATGTTTGTCGAATAAGTCGATCTAGCAATCGCCGCAAAAACCCAGGGAATCGGACACGGCATACTCCCTCCACACCTGCCCGGGGCGCCCGCATCCGCTGCATCCGCGGAAGAGACGGACACTGGTTTCTCTTTATTCTTCTCTTGGCACCTATTCACCTATTCTGTGTTTGCGGAAGGTGATGCGGTTGTAAGTAGAAGTGGTTGTCGTTTTTACAGATATACTGGAGAAAGCGAGAACGCTTTGTTCCAGGCTTGCTGTGGACTTTGCTGGGCCATCTTCTCTGAGGGCTATGAATTTGGATGTTAGTAGTCAGAAAGTGCTTCTCACGAGGGAACAAAAATGGTCAGCAATCAATTGGTATTGAGTTGCTCTGCCCAGTTGCGAGCTTCTAAGGCTTATGATGAATATGTCCCAAAGGAATATATCGTACCCAATAGACAAGAAGGATTTCTATGCAATTCGACGCCTCAGGAATATCTAAGAATACAGAATCGAATATCACGTCTCAGGTGTAGAGAGCCATCAAGACTTTCCTAGCGATTATGACGGCGAGAACAGCTCCCACGATCCAGATGACCATTTCCAACCAAGTATCCTCAGTATTTGCCTGGGCTTGTGCTGGCGGCTGTGGTAATTGACCTGTCTGGCCCACTTGTACCAAGGCTGCCGGTCCGTGTTGTCCTGCCTGAGGACGTAACTCTTGCGCTGGCTGTGGTTGTGCTGGCGGTGCCTCTGCGGGTTCTCCCAGAGGCTTAACATAGTGCGTCTCTTGCCCTATACTGGCGAGGATGGCTTTCTTTTCTGCAACGGGATCATCCTCCTTATTCTGCAGCTCCGCGACCTTTTTCTGCAGATCCTCGCGATACGCTAGGTTCAGTTCTTTCGGGATTTCTTCCTCTTGTTTCTTCGCATTGTCTCCCAATGCAGCGAGCTCTTGCATTTGCTCTTCCATGATCGCTTTGTTGGTCTTCGCACAAGTCGCGCATGTGTAGGAGGCACTCCTGATGGCCAGATCTTTGCGTGTGGCTTCATCTGCATCCAGGCCACCCACCTGTCCTTTAGCTTCAATATCCATATGGCTCCTCAGCGCCAACAATGCCGTCCTGATTCCCCACGCTGGCTGCCATGATTCCTCATGGAATCCCGATATTGAGAGACATATCTCGCGGTTCACCTCGAATCTTCCCGATGGGGTAAGAAAGCGGAAGGAGGGTGGTCGCAGCGGGTATGTGTTTGGAAGTGTTATCCTGCCGTGGTAGAAACCATTTGCGAAGGGAGAAGGTGCTGGTGGGCCGCGGAGGGTAAAGTGCCATTCAAAGATATTGTCCTCCAGAGGATGGGCGGCGTAATCTGGGGAGGGGTTTTGAGAGAGTTCGGAGGCTTCTTTCATTATGCGCCTCATGGTGGGCGACTTTGAATTGAAGGAGCCCACCGTGGACATGGTTGCGGTGGTTGGAGGTGGAGGGCTAGGTGTAAGGCTGGAGCTATCGGTGTGTTCTCCTTTGTAGGTTTGATTCGGTGTAATCAATTGGGTTTATAGTGTTGGTGTTGAGGAAACCTGAAGCAATTGGGAAGGTCAGAACATATATCATTGTAATGTGGTATCTTAAATTATAGCTACGTGGTCTGGTCGAGATACAGTGGAGGAGACCCTCCGCATTCGTCATGTCCGCAATCAGCTATAATTACCACCACTTCTTCCACCCACAAAATGCTCACCAAAGACGCGTCTCAGGAGCAGATGATCATCTGAATTACAAGGCATACCTAGTAGAACACACGAGAGGAGTCGTAGCCTGTCACGTGCAGCACAGAAATTTCACGTGCCTGCCTATTCTTCTGGACATCCCGGGCATCTCGTCCCATCACCCCTAGAAGCCAACAGCAGATACAGCAATTGAGCCTGAACCGAGCATAATCTCAGCTGTCCACCTCGTCCACCCGGGTTGCCGAAGATTTCTGCACCTTACAGGAGGATGTCGGAAGATGCAAACTCCCAATATCTACGTTATCATGTCAGCTTTCCCACAGACTGGAGGCTTACCTTCTGTCGATACCTTGGAGAAAGTCGGCATGACGAACACGGATCGCCTAGTAGTTTCAAGAGTTGAAGAAAGGTCTTTGTCGCTACGGTAGAGGTACGGGAAGATAAGTCGAGCTGAGCTGTTCAGCTGGCCCTCGACATCTTTCACTATGCAGTCAAAGCCGCTTAGCATCTGCTCGCGCTCGCACTGAATGAACAAGATCATGTAAGCATAGCTTCTACTGTGCTTGACACTCGATGCCACGGTAGTCAAAAGGCAGGACTGGGTTCCCTAGCTCCAATTCATTACCTTCTTAATACCGAAAGAGCAGACCAGCCTCAGTCGAGCACCAAACTTCAGTCTTCGCAGATCAATCATTCCAATGCATCAGAATCCAGACGAAAGCGGCACCTGAATTCTGCGAACCCATTCTCTCTTGCCGGCCACATTCATTGGTAAGACGTAAGTCGCCTTTTCAGCCTTAACGACCGAGCTTAGCGAGCCAGTTCGGGCGGCCTCCAATTTTGGCATCTCATTCGCAAAAGTCAGCTTGATTCTTGCAGTGGTGGGAAGGTGAGAGCAAAAGGAGCGCTGATCCGTTGGTGAGAAATCGCCCAGAGCAATTTGGTGGAACCATGCTGCGATTTGTGAATGGCTGGTTGTCACTGTGAATCTTGCCATAGTGCCTTGATGTAACGGAGAAAGCAGTACTTAGGAGTAAATCTCTGAGCACGACGAATATTTACCCAATTGATATGATGCAATCTATCCATGCGGACATGTGGAAATGGATAGTATGTGTCAAAGCCAGGTTTACGACTAGAGGATGTAATGTTGATCCGAAGTCTAGCCAAGCTTGTTTGATCGTTGTCCGGCAGGCCCAGTTCTGTGTGCTCATATCGATACTTTAGACTGTATCGTACCACATCACGCGACCAAACAAACCAGGCCCTCAGCATGGCATGTTTGAGAAGATGATATCGAAGTGATATTCAAAGCCGTGCTAGCGCAGCAGGATTCAAGCTTACAGGGTGGGACAATTTTGCACGCCGTTATTTGTACCTTCTACCAATCTTGGTAGAAACATTTAGGAACGGGTCTCCATTCACACTGTGCAATTCTGTACATCGATGACGGGACCTGCCCTATGATCCGTACATTACGCTTCACGTCATTGATCCTCATTCCATGCCCGCCGGGATCCATGCAGATGCTAATGCTTTCGAAAACTCCATGACCGTCGATGTGTCGGGGTATCGCTGATTCTAAACCATGAAATATCCATTGCTATGCTTTGCCTTGTTCCGTGAATGCCGCTATTGTTTTTGGTGCTTATGACGACTTTGCCTTCTTTTTCCTCATGAAAAGCAGCGGGATGACATCGGCATCTTTCTTCCTGTCTAACTTCGTTCTGCAGATAGGACATTGTGGGATTCGTTGTTGTTCGCCCGCCTGTCGCCGACGAGCCTCGCCGGCTTTGAGCGATTCGTTTAGGCACATATGGCAATATAAGTGCCCTAAGCATTTGTGAGTCGCGGTTGAGAGAAAGTTGAACGTGAGGAGAGACACAGAGATAGGAGGACATACCGCATTTCGTCGCTGTCAAGTCGGTCGGCGTATCCATGCAAACGACGCAGGTCATCTTGGTAATCAACAGAGGCTTTCCTGCGTCCTCTCTCTGGGCCTTGATCTGATCTTCCCTCTGTTTCTGCAGCGCATCTTTCAACGGCGTAGCTTCTTCCGTCAAATCTATTGCCTCAATCTCTGCAGGTGTATTCGTTCCCTCGACAGCAGGATTTGGAGTTGGTTTGGGACGTTTGACACGTTCGCCAGGCCGACGAAACCGCTTCACACTCGGTCCGGGCTGAGGCGGTTCTGTTTCTGAGGGAGACGAGGGCGCGGAGTCGAGATCGAGGACTGAGGAATTGCGTTTACGGGTCTGTGAATTGGTGGGTATGGGGGGGAAAGAGTGGCGAAAGACGTAGGGTGCTTCATCTGTTGGATAGGTTGAGGAACCGCTCAAGTCGTCGTCGTTGTCGTAGTCGTCTCCGAGTTCAAGGACTTCAGGGCGATGTCGTGGTGGCGCCATGTTTGTTTTGTTTGTGAGATGTCGTATTCAGGTTGGTAGAGTACAAATACAGAGGTTGTCGAGTTTATGGAGTTGTTTGTCTGCCCAATCAATCAGGGACCGCGGGTACAATACGGAGGTAGTAATTGGAAGCCGAGGGGAGACGGGAGCAGTGGCGTGTGGAGGTAGATGACCGTACTGTACAGTACCCGCAGTGCTGACAAAGGCTGGAGGGACATGGATGACGAGAGGAAGAACAGAGAGGAGAAGTCTCACTACTCTTACTGCTGAACTCCTTCAACATGATGTGACAATCACTACTGTTCTGTTATACACAACACCATGCGACCCTTCCAGCGAGGGAAGCTGCTGTCCAATCTCAGTCGCAAGCACCGCGCATTCATTGAGACTTCGTTCCCGCCAAATGGACGACATCCGCCGACCAGATACTACGCCACCGAGGTAGCTGGGAATGTAGATGACGGCTGCAGGGCCTCTCTATCGGGTACGTGACTTTCAATGAATGCTAATTGTATGCGCTGATGAGTTGCAGTCCCTTCGCAAGCTCGCTACAATGAAATCAATGTCCAGCAATTGAGTGACCACATGCACGGCCAGATATTCAAGAACGGCTCCGCTCAACCGCCTCTGGAACTTATACAACTATCCAAGGACCATCTAACTCGCCACGAACTGCTCGGAAAGACACAAGATGCTGCCCCTCCTGTCGCTTTCGATATGCCACATCTCCAAGGACAGACACTAGATGAGCATTTTCAAAGACTCGGCATGGACGCCGCTGAACCATACTTGTCAATGGCGAAAAAGTTCGCAACAGCAAATTGTCCTCCTCGACCACGGAAATGGGTCAAGAGAAGTGGGTGGACAAAGTACTATGAGGATGGAAGGACAGAAGCTGTTGGTGCGCCCAATGATACCCTTCTTACGTTTGATACCGAGGTTATGTGGAAAGAGACGAGTTTCGCATGTATGGCGTGCGCTGCGAGTCCCACCGCTTGGTATGCTTGGTTGTCGCCGTGGTTATTGGGCGAATCAAAGACGGATCGCCATCTTATACCATTGGGAGATGCGAAGCAACCCAGGATCGTCATTGGACATAATATCGGATATGATCGAGCAAGGATAGCCGAGGAATACAACATTGAACAGTCGAAGAATTTCTTTGTCGATACAATGTCACTTCACGTCGCAGTCAATGGAATGTGTTCAAGGCAACGGCCAACCTGGATGAAGCATCGAAAAAATCGGGAGCTAAGGGATGAGATTGCGAGCTCAGAAGACTCCACCGAGCTATCTATTTTGCTCGAGTCTGGGAAGCTGTCGGACGAAGAAGAGGAATTGTGGGTAGGGAGGAGCTCTGTCAATTCGTTACGGGACGTGGCGAAATTTCATTGTGGAATTACGATTGACAAACAACAACGGGAGTTCTTCGGCGAGCTCGACCGAGATGGCGTCGTGGAGCGCTTGGACGAATTGTTGGATTACTGTGCAGCAGATGTCGATATCACTCACAGGGTCTATCGCAAGGTGTTTCCCAATTACCTAGAAACATGTCCGCATCCAGTAAGTTTTGCAGCACTACGACACATGTCTGCAGAAATTTTGCCAGTGACCAAGGGCTGGGAGACGTACATCGCAAATGCGGAAGCGACATATCAGAAGCTCAATATAGGAGTGATAGATCGTCTCACCAAGCTCGCAAATCGAGCATTGAAGCTCAGAAAGAAGCCAGCAGAATTTGAGAACGACCCATGGCTGAGCCAGCTCGACTGGTCTGGACAGGAAATAAGAATGACCGGTGGCAAAAAGGGCGAAAAGAAACGACCAGCTGCGAAACAGAAATTGCCTGGAATGCCAAATTGGTGGAAAGATTTGCACCCGACAGCGGCATCTCCTATCAACCTTACCGTAAGAACAAGAATTGCGCCGATTTTACTACGACTAGCATGGGAGGGATACCCTTTAGTGTGGTCAGACGTTCATGGTTGGACGTACAAGGTCCCATTGGATGAAGTCTTCAGATTGCACGAGAAACGTCTCCAAGCTGCAGATATGTCCGAAGACACAAACCTGAAGCTCAAAGATGATCGGCAGCATCAGTACTTCAAATTACCACACAAGGACGGTCCACAGGCGCGATGTACTAATCCTCTTGCGAAGAGCTATTTACAATACATGGAGAAAGGTATTCTTACCTCTGAATACCCCTACGCCAAAGCTGCGCTGGAAATGAATGCGTCTTGTAGTTACTGGGTCAGTGCTCGAGCCCGCATCATGAACCAAATGATGGTTTATGCAGATGAGGCGAAAGGCCCGTTAGAAACCAAGAAGCGAAGGACCAAGAATTCAGTGGGGTTCATCTTGCCTCAAATCATTCCGATGGGTACCATAACACGAAGAGCAGTCGAAAACACATGGCTTACAGCTGCAAATGCCAAAGCTAATCGTGTCGGCTCCGAACTCAAGTCTATAGTTACAGCGCCACCTGGTTTTGCTTTTGTGGGTGCCGATGTTGATTCTCAGGAACTTTGGATCGCATCGCTCATTGGTGATGCTCAGTTCAAGCTTCATGGTGGAAACGCGATTGGGTTCATGACTCTCGAAGGAACAAAGGCTGCTGGAACGGATCTCCATTCCCGCACAGCAAAGATCCTTGGCATTTCTCGTAATGACGCCAAGGTCTTCAATTATGGTCGTATTTATGGAGCCGGACAGAAGTTTGCGATTCAACTTCTCCGCCAATTCAATCCTGGGATCTCTGAACAAGAAGCGTCCGACACTGCGTCGGCTTTGTACCAGGACACCAAAGGCAAGAAAGGCAGCCGCAAAATTCTGCACGAGAGATCCTTTTGGAGAGGAGGGACCGAGTCTCTTGTTTTCAATCGTCTGGAAGATTTCGCCGAGCAATCACGCCCTCGAACGCCTGTTCTTGGTGCCGGGATCACCGAAGCCCTCATGCGCCAATACATCAGCAAAGGTGGGTTTTTGACTTCTCGTATCAATTGGGCCATCCAAAGCTCCGGAGTTGACTACCTCCATCTCCTCATCGTATCGATGGACTATCTCATCCGCCGCTTCAATCTTACTGCGCGTCTTTCCCTCACCGTCCATGACGAAATACGCTATCTTTGCAAAGAAGAGGAGAAATACAAGGTCGCCATGGCGATGCAGGTTGCCAACGTGTGGACCCGCGCCATGTTTGCTCAACAGCTGGGAATTGAGGATCTGCCGCAGGCTTGTGCGTATTTCTCGGCCGTAGACATTGATCATGTGCTGAGGAAGGAGGTGGACATGGAATGCGTGACACCGAGTCATACCACCAAGATCGCCCCTGGCGAGAGCATCGATATTGTTCAACTTCTTCAGAAAGGGACTCAAGCGTATCTCGATCCTGCTATCGTCCCTATCGAGCCGCCGAAGACCCAGGACTACGAGTACGAAGCTCGCGTCCCAGTCATCAAAGAATTAGACGATAAAAGCGACATCTTTTACCTCCGCGCTCAAATCACCGCTGACGACGGCGAACTCGCCAACATCATCAAGGAAAAGCGTCTTGCCGAGAACCCGCCCTCGCCTCCCATGGAGAACAAAGAAAAATTGCCTCGAAAGAGACGTCAAACAAAAAAAGAGAAAGAGGAGGAGGCTAGGCTGAAGGAATTGTATGGGAAAGAGCAAGGTAGACAGAGAGTACATTATCAAAATCAGCCTCAATGGCTCGTTCCCGCTGGGCTGCCGGGACATGGGCAGGGTCAAGGCGCATCGAGACCGTGGGAGATGATGAAGAAGAGGACAGGGATCACAGTGAAACCTGTTTATGGGAGTGGTAGGAATGATGGGGTGCAGTGGTTTGTTTGAGTATACGATGGAGGAGGAGGGAATTGTGTTGATATATCATGATAGTGCGTGACTGGTTTGGCTTGTACGATTCTGGAAAACGAGATATTGAAGTCGCAAGTGAGTGGAAAGGCAAAGCATTGGCGTTCGATCAACGAGATGATATGTTATGGTTCTTGGATTGGCGATGTTGTGTCATAACGGCCTGTAATTTATGTGTAAGATGACGAGCTGGAAGCGCTGATAAAGAGAGTTGATATTGCAATCTTCCTTTACCTCCACATCTTCTTCATACTCAGCCTCCTCTCCACTCGCGTCTTGTCATACTATACAATCGACCAGTGCTTCAGCTATGGTACCGCCCCTTCACGTGGGTCGATTGTTTGCTCGGCTCTGTGTCATCTCACTCTCCCAACTTTGGCATCAAAGTTACTCGCCTATACTGCTAGATACATCCTTACTCAGCGCCCTTTCCAAGCACGAAGCACAGACTCGTGTCGCTGCGGAATTCTGTATACATGAAAACACTTTCGATGCCAAGGTAAGTCTAGAGACGGAATAACCACCCTCACTAGCTTATGATAGTGCCTGCTGCTTGCAATGTTGCTGCCGGTAACGTCTCCAGGTTTCCTGCTGGTCACTGGTTGCTCCTTTCCCTGCGTCAATGGCACTGGGCTTGGATAATGATTTGAACATTTTCTGGGAAATTTTGATTGATTTGCTACGCTATTATTTGGTGCAGTCATAACACGATCGATGACAATACCAGCCATTCTCCCTCCACAACAAAGACATCGATCAAGTGTCTCATTCCCACCTACATAGTGTTCATCCTCCATCCCTCAAACATTCAACTTCCAAACCAACACACCAGCCCCCGGAACATCTCCCGCCTCCCCAATAACCAACGTCCCATCAACGACAGGCACCCTCTGCGCTTCCCATCCATAATTAATCGCCCAAAGCAAATCGCCTCTCCTCGCCAAACGAAGCGTACCCCCAAGATCATTCTCCTTCCCAACAACCCTTCCAACGACATCCCTAAGCCCAAGCCCCCTCGCCACATCACCCAAATACGAGACGAGTAAATCGGCAGGCGGATTGAAAGCGAGGTAATGCATATCCCCACTCGAGCAGGCAGCTGGTTTACCAGGGCGGTACGGAGACGTGTAGACAATAGTAGCGTTACTCGAACTGTCATTGCGAGAACAAGAAATCCATTCTTCCCAGCCTGAAATACTGTATTTCGTTCCCGCGTATTCGACACCGCTTCCAGCATAGCTCGGCGGTGTTTCCACACGCGTGACGCGCATAGGTAATCGTTCTCTTATCGACCCATTCGACGGCGCGAGACCGGGCGTGTATGCAAAGTCTTTGGTGTGACTCGCTGAATGTGGTCCAAAGACCACCGTGCCATTGAAGGCTGAAAGTGATTTATCGAAGGCCTCGGGGATGATGGGAAGGCTGGGTACGACGACCATTTTGTACCCATCTAGACTTTGCTCCGGGGAGATGACGTCGATACTGAGACCCAGACGACGGAGGGACGAGTAAAATGTATAGACGAGATCGGTGCAGGAGAGGCCAGAGTTAGTATACTCTGCGTCTTTGACGGACCACGAGCCGCTGTACGGCTCAATAGCCCATACCCATTGCGACGTGTAATCGAAAATCAAGGCTACATCAGCTTGGCCTGCATCAACGATATCCTGCTCTTTCAATCTCGGTAGATCCTCTTGCGCAAAAACCTGAGACTCGACATAGCCTTGATCTTCCGAGTTATCTGAAGTGAAAAGTCCGGAGAGCGTCTGCTCTTGCGCATATGGAACTTGTCGCCAGCGGAAATAACTGACCAGATCTCCCGAGGCGGCGAAGGTTTCGTGGGTCCATAGTCTGACCATCCCTTCCAAGGGACTGACGCGGTATTGATTCCAATTCAGCACGCCAGGTTGCATCTCCATGACTCCAAAGGGTCCTGACGTCGTGCCGTAAGCCATACCCGAGATTCCGCGATACAGCCCATGCACCAGTGCCTGCAAATCCGGGAGACCCGTTCTTAGGAAGTCCGTCATCTCTTTCTCTGACAATGGTACGGCACCTGTACCAGCAAGCGGATAAGAATCGAACGTCGCGATATCGATACCTACCTCCTGGTTGAACCTATAATGATCAAAGTCCGTAAAAAGCACCATAAAATTCGTCGTAATCGCATGCGTAGGCGCGAGCTCCTTAAGAATGTCCGCCTGCTCTTTCGCAAACTCGATGACCATATCAGAACTGAACCTGTACCAATCCAGCGTATGCGCCTCGTTATTAGTATACACCTCCAAAAACGGGGGTTCCACGCTCTCAAAATCCATATACTGGCTCGACCAGAACACGCGCCCTTGGACCTCATTCATGTTCTCAATCGTTCCATACTTCTTCCTCAACCAGGTTCGAAATCGGATTTTGGCATCTCGGTCGTAAGAACGGACGGTATCATGACATCCGAACTCATTGTCGAGCTGCCACCCAACAACGTTTTCATTTTTCCCATACCTCTCCCCCAAGA
Organism: Venturia effusa; assembly: GCA_007735645.1. Lineage (NCBI taxonomy): Eukaryota > Fungi > Ascomycota > Dothideomycetes > Venturiales > Venturiaceae > Venturia > Venturia effusa. The sequence goes on from CP042198.1 coordinate 1,773,888, forward strand.
CCCTCACAATCTTCTTACTCAATCGCCGATAGTCAAAACTTGAGAAACTATAGGCCCTCCTGCTCCCGAAAAGCAACGTCGTATTCGTTCGATCTACGAAATCAATGTTATACTTCTCGTTGGCCCAATTGGGAGGACTCGCTGTCGGTGTTCCAATGATAGCCCTGATGCCGTATTTCTGAAAAAGTGCCAAGGTTTTATCAAGAAGGGTAAAGTTGTATGCATCTTCTGTTGGCTCAAGAACGGACCAGTCGAATTCACTGATGCGGACATACGATACGTTGCTATCACGCATGCGTGATATATCCAACTCCCACATCCATTCGGGCCATTGGGACGGATAATAGTCGACGGCCAGATGGAGACCGCTAGGCCATCGACTTTCAGGAGAAGGCTTGGTGATATTGGGCGATGATGATAAATTTGCCTTGCGACGAGTCGGTGAAGAGCAGATCGCATGTTGCGACAACAAGCCAGCTATGGCTAGCAAATGTGCACGCATTATGGCAGATCAGGTGGAAGAGTCAGTCGAAGATTTGCACCCAGTCATGGCCTGCTCCTCTATATGCTTTGTGTATGATCAGCTGAGTAGAGTATCCATATCATTTAACCTATTTAGTCGCTCCCGTGTGATGATATCCGCCCAGTACACCGCGATGTCAAGCTTGTACTCGGGACTTCGGGATTGCTGTTACCGTCAGGAATTCTCAGCTTCGTGCCAGGGAGCCAGAAGAGCTTTCGACCGCATCACGTCACATCTGAGCGTATTGGAGAGCTGTCAGACACACCCCACAAATATAGGCATTTCCCAGTTACCTCCAGATCTCTCTCAAATGTTCCCTATGCTCGCATGCGGAATTGTGCCCGCCATTTGCGGGCATCCAACGGACTTGCGATTCCGGTTGCCGAAGATCGGAATCCCTAGACTTGTGCATCAGCAGCTCAGAAAGCCGGCCGGCAAATTCCTTTCTTGAATTGAAGAATACTGCTGTAATTTTGCGAATCTTTTAGGTCTCATTGCTTGCTTGATCCCACTTACACGACCATACCTGGCAATTTTGTAACTCGACTATTCCCCTTTCCGTTGTGCTCGCTCGTCGATATTCAACCTTCAAAACAGCTTATCCGTGCTGTGACTGACGATCCCTGTCTTAAGGGGTAACCTTATGTACCGAAGAATATTCGCGTCGCAGATCCCGGAGTCATCGCTATCTCTTCGCTGTGTTCAAGAACGCTGGACTTGTTTAGCATGCTTCGATTCTCATGTTGGTGATCTGAGGGAAGACCGTTGTAATTGCGCAATGAGTTCCTCCATTCGGTATGGTTTGATCGTGAATCCATCCTACAAATGATTAGCTGCGACGTACAGCGTGTGGTGAGCAAGAATTGACCATGCCAGCCTCCTCCGCTCTTTGCATATGCTCTCTTCTTGCATTGGCGCTCACGGCAATGACTGGAATGTGTCCTGGCAGAAGACCCTCTCTTTCATATTTGCGGATTGTCTGAACACATCCTATGCCATCGAGAACAGGCATTTCGATGTCACACAAGACAAGATCAAAATAAGCCACCCCATCAACTTGTTTCGAGCGAGCTTGGAGGAGTGAATCGAGCGCTTCTTGGCCATGGTTCGCAGCTTCTACCGCGTAACCCCGCTTCGCGAGGTTCTTGCATAAGACTCGCTGATTGATCTTATTATCTTCGACAACCTAGCTATAACTTAGCCAAGCGTCAGCCATGTATCAATCTTGACTTACGAGGAGTTTATCAATCTTTCTCCGCATCTCTGGTTCCCGCTTGGGCGCTGATGAAGCAGGAGGCGGTGCTGGCGGTGCATCTAAAATCGAAGACGCACCGATGGATCCAGCATTACCGATATCAAGGCCAAACTTCATCTTGTCGAAAGATTCAGGGATGACTTGGTCTCGTGGCACTCTTCTCGTCTTGATGAAGAATGAAAAAGTGCTACCAAGACTCTGACCTCTCGAGACTCCAATTTGGCCACCCATAAGTTCCGTAATGTGTCTCGAGATGAAGAGCCCGAGCCCTAGAGGAGTTAGCCGTAATTTCCACTATGATCTTCGCTTTCTGACCTGATCCGCCATACTCGATGTACGTTTTTGGACTGGATTGCGCAAATCTGTTGAACAAAACATCATGATCGTTGTCTGTGAGACCTTTTCCTGTATCTGATACAGAGCAGGAAAGGTAGACATCGTCCTTATTGTTCGTCTCTTGGTCCGTGGAGTCAACTTCAGTCGTCTTTTGGGGCAGATAAACGATGTTGGTGTCTCCGGAAGATGGTGCATTCAGACTCGCACGCACGTTCACAGTGATGTTTCGTGTCTCTCTTCCTCGAGTGAATTTGATTGAGTTCGTCACCTGCCAACAATGTCGCGAGTCATTAAAAGCCATGTACCACCACTTTTGGTGAGGAGAGCCTTACCAGATTGATCAGTATCTGCAGAAACCGATTGGAATCAAGCATTGCCCACTTTAGATCCAGTTCAGCCAACGAAGCATCTTCGATGACGGATAGTGTGATATCAAGCGCCTTGATCTCTTGTTCAAAAATTCCTACGACTTGATGAACAGTTTTCATGACTTGGACTGGACACGGCACCTGGAGGATTCTTCATTAGTACTCCGCATTTGATCGGCGTTTTATAGGGACTAAATAAATGCTGGGGCCTAATTCACATAATGTCATCACTCGGGAAAACTTACCAGCTCAACTAGTCCAGAATCCAGCTTCGATAACGACAAAACATCGTCGACAATTCGCTTTTGATGCTCTATGCAATAGAGGATCGTGCGCGATGCCTCAAGGACATTGATCATCGGAGTATCGGCATTCTTGGTACGTGTCGGATCAGCTTGTGTCCGTTCAAGCGCTTGCTCGATTGCCATTGGCTGGACAATTTCGAGAATTTCTTCCGTACAATTTAGCACCGCTGACATTGGATTACTGTTTGGACATCAGCCATTGTTTCATTTGGCATGGCTCGTAGGCTTTACCGAATCTCGTGGCTTATCATCTGATACAGTCAGCCCGTGTACGGATAGTGGAAGTGGGAGAGGTGGGCCATTGTAATGGTGGACAGCTCGTGCTGGAGAAAGTGACGGCCAGTGTATCGTCTCGTAGGATGCGAATCTGAGGGTTTAATGTGACCTGAACTGTGATGGTCGGATACGGCAGCAAATGTTAACACTTACGTCTATGAATGCTTCCTGGCGCTTGCGTAGAGCTACGGCTTCTTCCATCTTCTCTATTGTCACTCTCTCATTATATTTCGTTTCGGAAATATCCACCGTTATGCCCATCACAGAAGCGACAGTGCCGTCGTCTGCAAAATCAGGGTAGGCTACACACAGGCCTGTCCGGTGCTCTGCCATCATATGTGGATTGCGGGTGGTTCCGGTGAGAGGCACCTGTGTCCTGAATTCGAAGGCCCATGAAATACCTTCTCTGGTTATCTTCTCCCACGCTTCCTTAAGTGTGGCTCTATCATCTTCCAGCACAGCATCCATCCAACTCATGCCTTTCACGTCCTGGGATATGCCCGAAAAGTCGTACCAAGGATGATTGGCGTAGACTATTTGACCGCTCAGATTGACAACACAGAGTCCAACCTGTACACGTTCTGCAAATCGAATGAATTTCATCTCTTCTTGTCGTTGTCTTTCATGCATCGACTTTGCCAGGGCGGCTTCGTATGCCTGGAGCTCGCTCCTCTCCTTTTCCATGCTCAGCAGGACAGCTGAAAGTCGGTTCGTGATTTTCTGATTGGCAAGCCTTGTTAAAAAAACTTCATAGTCAAGATCGTAGCGCTTTCTCGGATTTAAGCCAAAGACAGCAAAGGCATGCACGTCGTCGCCAGTGACAAGCGGATAAATTGCCACTTCGGTGCTGGGGACGCCAAATCCACGGAAAGAGTGAGTGACACTATCTGAAGGTCAATGCAGATTCAAAAAGATTGAGCCAAGGTTTGGTTCCTGCCATCATGAATCCGCAAACAGAGCTTTAGAACTCGACTTACTCCCGTTCGATTGCGCTATCGTGGTCTCGATCGCCTTTGCTGAAGAAATCTTCCGGCAATCTCCCATTCTCTGGGCTCAAAATGACAGGGGCGCGGGAAACTTGAGCCTCGTTGAACGCTGAATAAAGAGGATGGCTTGCATCTGAGGATGTCAGAATTCGTGGTGCACAGGCGTGACCGGCTGAGAATCCAGTCTGCCCTTCAAGGTGATATGTTTTTCCACCTATTTGTGTCGCCTCATTGGATGGCGAGGAGTCTATATCTTGTAATGTGGAGTCGACGTAGACCATGGCAACAGGAATATCTTTGTCAAAGCCTTCGTGCCCAAGACCACTAATGACATCCTTCCAGAGCGACTTGAGATCTGAAGCATCACCCAATTGGTCGTTGAAGAATTGCAATTGTGTAGAGCGACGATCATAAATTCTTTCTCGTGTCGTCTCTCCAACGGTGGCCCAATTACCGATGACAAAGCCCTGCGGGCCGATCAAGGGCACGAATTTGTAGGAAAAATATCCTTCTTCCAGATATCCATTTCTTAAGATGAGCACAAGTTGGTCAATATCACAGTGCGTGACACCGGTATCTTCTCCCTCAAGCAGAATGCGATCAAATGGTTCCCCTATGCACCATCAGTCGATGAAGCAGACCGAGACCGGTATTGAGACTTACAGATCTCTGCAAACCCCCCAATTCTGGGATCTTGACCTTGTAGGCCTGGGTGTTTGGCGCCTATCAAAGGTATGTATGCTTCATTATAAACGATTGCTTGCGAATCACCCCAGTAAATGACGGCCGGATCCGGGTCAGCGACGATTGCTAGAACCATTTGTCGAAGTTGGTCAGGCCATCTATCCATGGGTCCGAGAGGTGATTTGGTCCAGTCTACATCTCTGATGAATCTTTGATGAGCGGTCAACTCCCCGGGTGGCGGATCTCTCGTCCAGTCGAACAGTTTCCTCAGCTTGCCCGGCTTCGAGCTTGAAGACATTGATACTCTTTAATCGGGATTGGCATACTCTATCCACAACTTTTGAAGGCAAGATTCAGATGTGATGTCGCGAAGGCGTTTCTCAGGAGATAGTTGACGCTAGCTTGCCGCTAGCTAAGGAGACCGGTGTTGGTCACAGGATATGAGCGATGGCAAGAAATAAAAAAGGACTGAGAGCGATAGCACTGGAGATGTTTGTTTTCCAGGTGTCCGAGAAGGTATGAGAGTGAGCATGATGTACTGGGTCTGGGGAAGTGCCGCCAGTTGGAGCCTGCATTGCAAAGTTGGTCATACTTGCCAAAAAGCGCTTTGATTCAATCTAGCTAGGTAGACTTGGCATCACTTTTGGATGCGGAAGTGACCGTGTCTTCGGTTCAAAGCACTGTCGTGTGGAAGTTGGAGGGGTCAGTCATCACAAATTGTTGTTGCTTTGAGGTTTAAACTTTGTGCTAAATAGAGCTAAGCAATTGCCCGGTACCAACTGTCAGCATGCGGCGTTCAAAAACTGGCACATGCTCACCTATTCTTTCATGTTTACTGGCGATATTCCGGAGTCCAGTCTGTCAAGACGCTAGAGATGAAGCGAAAGCTCTCCAGGAGATGTGGATGTGGTTTTCAAGCACCCTCACAGAATACAAAATGGTTGGAAGATTGTTTTGTGTAATGGTGCTAATATGTCGCAGTCGACCCTTGGACCTTACAGCAATTAAGACGTTCACAATTCGGCTTTAAAGCCCACTCTGAAATACAATCATTATTACTCACGAGAACAAGATCCCTATGCCTTGGTGTCGCACAGCGACGAGATGCAATGAAAGCTCGACAGCTACTTAATAGGTTACTCTACGGTGGCGAATCGTGCCGAGGAGAGCAATCTTGAGATCCCATTCCTCAAGCAGTGAGGATCATCAAACACATATAGATAAATGCATCACGTCGATGAATGTCATTGACTGGCATGTTGCCGTCAGCTACCATTTACAACGGTGCTGGATGCATAAGCCCATTCAAAACCTCGAATATGGTAGCCACTTTCCTCGCAATGTAATCACCGCCCAATCACCTTTCTCATCAGTCTCCTTCTCAACCTTCGTGCTGAAGGAAATGGCAGACATGATGCCGTCTCCAAACTTCTCGTTCAAGACAGCCTTGTACGCGTATCCATAGTTTTGGACAATCTCAAACAATCTGTATATGAGGGGCTCCTTTGGTGGCATTTCCATTGTTCTACCACGGTCTGGAACCGTGTACATTTGTGATGCCAGCGTTTTGTGGTCGAGATCGAGGAGTGTAGCAAGTTTTTGGATATCGGCTTCGGAGGCTTGGGCCTGACCGTAGAAGATTGCTGCGACGGCGACTTCAGAGCGGCCGAGCTCTGCTGCGATTGCTTCGAAGGAGAGGTTCTTGTTCTTCTTGCCCTCGAAGAGGGTTGGCGATGAGGCAGGAAGGCGTGGAATCAAGGAGGTCTGTTACTTGGTTAGGCCATTGGTTACACTTGATATGATAGGCTCTGGATCTTAGAAAGGGCAAACTCACATCGAGAGTAACGATTGGGAAGTCAGGTGTTCCTAGCTTTTTGGCGGCCATCTTGCTTGCTTTGGTCCCTACTGGTCTGCTAAACTGAGGAGTGAATATAGCTCTGGAAACAGGAGTGAAGGCTCTAGCGGAGAGTCTGGAAGTAGACAATCGTTGAATAGGCTTTGCGAAAGACATCTTTCGTAGAATTGGCACAGGGAAGAGTAGTATATATACAAGCTTGCGGACAGGCGGCTAGGAACAGATCTGTAGGCAATTGGAGACTGTAGCGGGGTTGGAGTCCGGTTTCGTCATCAACCAAAGCGAAGCTGCCGCCATTGGGAAGCGCTCATGTCTGGACGCCGTGGAGATACGGATTACGGACCACTGGGTTTCGATTTGAGTGTCTTGCACTGTATCCGAAGAATGACCGGAAGGAGATCTTCGTGATAAGGAACGCGCCAATAGCTTGACCGACGCGGTGTTTTCTTTTGCGGCGAAAATTGCGGCATAGACTTCCACCTCCACTTCCAATCTCGATCAGCAAAGTCATCGAACCTCTTTGCTACGTGGGGCCAGCACTTGACCTACTTCTTCTCTATGGCATTCGATTTCACCATTGCAAATCGAATTATAGTGGATCTCCCCCAAAGTGAGGTGAGAGTTCCTACTCCCATTCTCATTATTCCGTCAGAAACATTGTTTAAAAAGTAAAGTCTCCGCTAGCACGGGAAGCCTGAGGGCCAGATTGATTCAGCAATATAGCTTTGGCTGATCACGCAGACACGTACTTCCGTAAGAGCCTAGGTAGGTCTGGATCAAACGTTTGCCAATGACATTCTAAGAACGATAACATCAAAGACCAGAGTATGACAGCCTGGGATCAGTAAGTGCAATAGCGAGGATTTCCAAGCACTATGAGCGCTAAAAGACTCAATGTTCGACCTCTTAAACAAAACGCTGATGGCAGTATGCCTGAGCCAAAAAGATGCTGAAGAGCGACAAACTCATTCGCGTTCGTATCGGAAGCATCTGTAGCTTTAAAGGTTCTTGAGAGTACCAGGAGAGATACCCTCCGACTTCAGACTCAACTCGTCCCAGATTCTTGCTTGACCTTTCGTTCCCTCCTCACTCAAGACCCACGCTGCCACTTCTCGTACTTCATTGTCCCTTAGATGTTTCCCATGACTCTCTTACCCTGCCTGCGCCGCCAGTATCAAGCAGTGACCTCCAAGTTCCGCCGTCCTCGCATCAAGAGCATAATACATAGCATGAACCAGCACACCCATCTCTTTCGCTAGCCCCGAACGACAGAACCCTGGTGCTACGAGGTTAAGAACCACAGGATAGCCCGGAGGACAGTGCATTGAGACAATTTGGCGAAGAATGAGAATCTCGAGGAGTTTGCTGACAGCGTCGCGTGTCGACATGTTTGCCTTTCTCTCATCGTTCAGTGCATCAAAATAACGGCCCGAGAGGCCTTTTCCTCCTGAAAAATTGGCAATCTCATAGAGTCCTGATGTTACAATCTTTACACGGTGCTGTACCATATTTCCTCGCTGTCTCCTTGAGTCTCGGTAAAAGCAAGAACGCCAGGAAGAATGTAGAAAGAATATTGGTACTCATCGTCGATTCGTTGTCTTCCGACAGCTCGAAGCGCCGAGTACTAATTCCGGCGTTCTCCAATAGTACGTCGAGACGTGGCAGCGTGCTGGCTTTGTTGAAGTCGAATTCTCTAACGCTGGCGTACGAGGGAAAATCAAGGTTCCAGACTTCGATGACTCCGGTTTTGTTAGTTGACTCTACGATCAATCTCCGAGCTTCCACGCCTTTCGAGATTGTGCGACAGGCTAAGATGACTTTGGCGGCGTCAAGTCGAACTGCATGTCGAGCAGCCTCGAAACCTAGGCCACTAATCCTTCCCGTGACAATGACAATCTGGCTCTCAAAGGAGCCCTTGAGGATGGGTACTGAAACTCCGTATTGCGATTTGAGTAGATTAACGACGAATAGCATGATGAAAAAATCGGAAAACAGAAAAGAAATGAAGTTGGATTATTTTCAATTGCCAAAGCTCGAACTACGGGGGAAGCGTGATAGCAGGGGAAGACTCCAGATTCTCTCACTTAATAGCATCCACCCACGGACTCTAGTTGTAAGTTGGCATCCTATTGTAGGCGGCCCCGGACAGCTTTTGCGCATGTTATTTCCGTCAGCGTGATACCTCAATCTTCCACGATCGTGGATCGAAGGTGAGAACAATTCAGCTTCGAACTCCAATAGCCCTGCTATTGAGTTTTCTCAGAGGTTCTTGAATCCTTCTGTCTTTGAGTGACTTGGCCCCCTTTGACTGTCGTCTTCCTGTTCGACTTGCCTCTCTTTCGAAGACTGATCTTGGTACAATTATGATGCCCGAGCAATCTGTAGGCAGAAATCTAGCAAATAGATGAGGGATTCTGAGTAAAAGAGGCGGAACGGCGCCGTTCTACAAGTTGTAAGATATTAGTACTTTGAGATGAGTCGTGAAGCCAGGGAAAGGTTTGTTGATCATCACTTGCAAACCGTGGTCTAGGTATACTTAGGCACGCTAGGCACCCTCGCGGGTGACAAGATTAGCGGGCTAATGCACGGATCCCCATCTTAATCTCCCCTAAACCCCCTTTTAGTATATATATAGTTATTACTTAACAATCTATCGATTATTTACTCTATAACTTTAAATATACCTACTATAAGATCTTCTTAAACTATCTCCTAAAGGAATAAGTAAAATACCTAAAATCCCTACTATAATACGCCTAAAAAGGAGAGAGTACGGGCTACTATTAAGTACCGTAACCTAGGAAATTTATACGGAGGTAGACTTACTAATACTATAATCTTTAAGGTAGAAGAAGTCTTAGTATCTATAGGTAAAAGAATACTTATAGATTAGTTAGGTTCTAAGCGTACCTTTCCTTATAAAGACCTCCTAAATTAGAGAGAGATACGGGGGGGCCTTTATCTATTACTAAAGCTAATATATACCGAATAGGAGCTATTATTAAGGCCGCCAATATCGAGGAGCGCTTAATAATATAGGAGATACTTATATAAGAAGCCTAGGTCTATAATCCTAAGTTTTTAGCTAACGGTAAACGGTTAAAATAGGCTAGAACCCTAGTATCCGGCCGTATAATTTAGAGAGTAATAGGACGGCTTAATTACTATAAATATATTACCTATTAGACGGGATAGATATTAAAAGATCTTACTTAACGGCGTCTTAAGTTTATAAAGAATATACTCGCTAAGTATCCGACGAAATACTACTAGCGGAGGGTTAGATTCTTAGATAAAGTCTACTTTAGCCTAGGACCTTAAGGTAAACTTATAATTATATAGAAGAAAGGCTAGAGGTACTATAAGAACTATATTTAAGAGGAGCGTAAGCCTTAAGAAGTAGATAAAAAGAAGCTATATACCTAGGTAGTAATTAGCTATAATTTTAAGTTAGATCTTATCACGGATTAATAGGGACGTAATAGTATAACTTAAATTAATATTGCATAAGGAACGAAAGGAGAGAGTTCCTTCGTTTAAGTAGATATACCGTAAGAGTATTACGATATTACGTAACTTCCGAGAGAATACTCGGAGCCGTAATATAACCCCCCCCTAAGATATCGTCTTACTCCTACGACGATAAAATCTAAAGATTAAAGTATCTAGGAGCTCCTAGTATACGTAAAGCTAATACGCTATTCTTTACCGAGTAATCGGTTAGACTTTAAAAACGTCTAATTATATAAACGTATAAACGTATAAACGTATAAACGTATAAATGTATAAACGTATAAACGTACGAACGTACAAGTAAAATTTAAAATCTAATTTATAATATCTACGAGCATCGAAGCCCCGATAACTATAAGTATCGCGTCGACTTAGTAAAGCTATTCTAAGTCGTTTAAGAGGGTTTTACGAGAAAGTATATTATTCTAATATAGTTAGCGTAGAAGTAAAGGGAGACTATAGAAGGTGGTCGTAAGCGGTCTCCGAAGTTATTAACTTTTCTAGTACCTAGATAATCGTAAGCGGTCTAGGTTAGATAAGTTACCCTTTTATTTATACCTTCTATAAAGGATATATCTTTAAATCTTAGCCTAGCCTTTAGTATAGTATCGCTGTTTCCGTTATCCGACTATAGCTAAGAAGCATATTCGTCCTCGCCGAGGACTATTAGCTACTTATTTTCGATTAGCGGTAAGACTCCTAGGGGCGTAGTTTTAGTACGGGATTAGTTAACTAGCGGTTACTATCCTATTAGTAGTTCCTAATCTCTTATTCTATTACTAGTTACTAACCTATTAGTGGTTTCTAATCTCTTCGTAGTCCGTTATTAGTAGGGAAACGGTAGTAATAATCTACTAGCTTCTCGTCGTAAGAGCCTTCTAAATCTCTTACCTTATACTAGGTTAGCTTATCGTATCCTACCTATTTTACTAGGTATTTTAGCTTTATCTATCTCTTACTATTCTTAGGTACCCTACCTCTTACTTATTCCTATCCCGAGTACTATATCTTCTCTACTTCCTATTCCTCCTCCTTATTACTATTACGGAGGACTATAATTAGTAGCGGGGGTTCGAGGTTCTAGCTAGGATAAGGTTCTACGCTTAGTATAGGAATTAGTAGGCTAGGATAGAAAACGGGGTAGATAAAGCGGAGGCTCGAAGGGAGTTTAAGCTTAAAAGTAGAGCCTTTATATATAATACGTAAAATTAGATATAGTCCTATACTAGTATTATCGAGTTTTACGGAATAACGCTCCGTATAAATATACTTAGTCTTTAGTATTACCTAATCTCTAACTTTATACTAAGGGGCTAGCCGTCGATACTTATTAGCCTAAATAGTATATTACTTAGAGGCCTACTAGATTTCTTATCGTAGATAGTTCTAGAGATTCTCCTTCCTAGTAATAATCGTATCTACGTCTAATTAATCGAAGCGCTTAGGCCTAGCGATAGCTAAGTTACCCGGAGGCTCTATACTAGTCCTAGGGTAATAGTAATAGGAAGCGAAGAACGGAGAGATACTAGTTAAGAAGTTAACCTTATTATTACTAAAAAACTCTACTAACGGTAGTAGTTCTACCTAGTTATCTTAAGCGTAGTTATAGAAGCCGCGGAGGTATTATTCTAGAAAGACGTTAGTAATTTCCGTTTAGCTATCGGTTTCTAGATAGAAAGCCGTAGAGAATATTAGATAAGTTCCTACCCTATTATAAAGTCTCTTCTAGAATATAGAGAGAAAAGACGTTCCTCGATTAGATATAATAGTCTCTAGGAAGCCCTAGTCCTTCTATACCTCTCGTTTAAAAGTAATAGCTATATCTCTCGCAGTAATACTAGCTATAGGGATAAACTTCCTCCGTTTAGTAAGTCGGTAAACTACGACGAGGATATTCGTATAGGTAACTTTATTCTAGGTACTAGGAGGGAGTTCTATAATATAGTCTATTATAAGCTCTATAAACGGTCGATTAGTAGGTAGTAGAGGCTTAAGTAGTCCTAGTTTCCTCTATCGAGATTTCTTTATTCGTAGGTATTTATAGTAATTAAGTACGTAGCGATTAATATCTTCGGTTATATTAGGCTAATAGTAGTTCCTATAGAGGAGGTCGTAAGTAGACGTACGCCCTCTATACCCTCCTATCTTTAAGTCGTACGTAGACTATATAAGTCGTAGCCGTAGGTATACTAGTACGTATATACGGTACTTAATAAAGAGTAACTTAGTTTTCTTATCGAACTTAAAGTTAATAAGAGCCTTCCTAGGGAAGTACCTCTTAAGCTTAGTATTTACGCGATTATCCTTAAGGCTCTAAACTACGGCCTTAATAAGATCGTCTTCCTTATATACTTTCTTAGCCTCTATCTCTATATCGTAATCTTTAAACATAAGGGCTAAGAGCTTTATAGCTATTACGTTATATTTATCGGGTGTAGTCCTAGTAGCGAGGTTATAACCCTTAAGTACTTACTATTACCGGTATAGCGTCCTCTTATTATTATCTCCTTCTAGTATATTACCTAGGCGTCTTATTATAGTATTAGGCTTTATTCCTTACACTCCAGGTCGGTATTAGATTTAAAAGTTAAACTAAGAGAGAAATTTACTCTATCTCGCCTATCTCTAATTTAACTATTTTATACTTATAAACTATTAAAGGTTACGGTAATCTATAAGGACTTTAGTAGGTTTATTAGAGTCTAGACCTACTAGTTCTAGGCGCTATTCTTTAAACGTACGAATAATAGCTAGGAGTTCTTTATCGTATATCTCGTAATTATATTCGGCTAGGCTTATCTTTTTAGAGTAGAAGGCGACCGGTCGTAAGACCTCCCTATATATCTAAGATAATACTCTAGTAATTACGAAGTTAGAAGTATTAGTTTCCACCTATATCGGTAGGGTTAGATCAAAGTAATAAAGGATAAGTTTAGAGTTAAAGGCTACCTTTAGTTTATAGAAAGCCTTCTTATAGTTATCTTCCTATACGAAAGGTAGCAATTTGCTAGGCTTCTATTCTATAATTCCTTTCGTAAGTTCTATTAATAGCGTAGCGAGTAAGGAGAACCCCTTAATAAACCGCCTATAAAAGTTATAGAAGTCTAAGAAAGATAGGACGTTAGTAACCGTACGGGGTACCTTCTATTCTTAGATAGTCGAGATCTTCTTCGGGTCTATACGAAGACTATCTATAGTAATAATAAGGCCTAGAAACTTAACGCTTTTAATATTAAACTCGTATTTTTTAATATCTATATAGAGACCTACTTTCTCGAGTTTACGTAGTATCTATTTAACTTTAGTAAAGTACTTTTTATTATCGTTGTCGTTGGTATAGATCAAGATATTATTAAGATAGATATATACGAATACGTTAATATATTCCCGTAGGATAGAGTTAATAAGGGCTTAAAAAGAGTCTAGCCTATTCGAGACCCCGAACGGTATTACTTCGTAACGATAGGTTCTATACCTAGTAGCGAATATAGTAAGGTCCTAATCGCCTTCTCGAATACGGATTCTATTAAAAGCTACTATAATATCGAGTTTAGAATATCTCTTTACCTTATAGAGTCGGTCTAGTATCTCTCGGATTAGTAGAATAGAATACCGGTTCTTAATTATAATAGCGTTAAGGCCGCGGTAGTCTATATAAAATCGTAATCCCCCCCTAGGCTTCTTAACTAGTAGTACGGGCGACGAGACCTTAGCTATACTTACGGTAATAAACTCTTTAGCGAGGTTCTCGTCAATATATTTCTTAACGGCTATAAGCTCCTTTTAAGATATACCGTAAGGGCGCTTAAATAGTAGCTTAGCGTTAGGTTTTAAGTTAATTTAGAAATTATAGGGTCCTTTAGCGGGTAGAGTATTAGCGTACTATTTATTAAAAGCTATATATAATTCCTTTAGCTACGGAGGGAGTCGATCTCGGATCTCGTCTCCGGTAAGGTAGATAGGTTTCTTATTAAACTTATCTAAATCCTTAGTACTAATCTTTACTAGGATTCCGTCGTAGTAAGTAACTTATTAAAGGAGGTCCTATTACTCTCTATCGTAGTTAAAATCTACTAACTTAATTAAGAAGATCTTATAATCTAAGCGATATACTATCGTTATAAATACCCGTACGGTTACTATAGCGATATTAAATTAAGCTAGTATCTTTATCTCTCTATCTAGGAGTAGCGAGTTCTTCTACTCTATAGCTATTACGAAGATAGTAGAGGGCTTATCTTGTTTCGCTTTTTATATTACTATAATAGGAAGTTATCGCATTAAGTAGTTCCGTAAGTAGTAGGAGAAGTTAAAAGTAATTAACCGATCCTTCTATCGAATAGTAGGGTTATAAGTATCTAACTATCTTATCCCTAAAATAAGATCGTATAGCCTAAGGTATAGTACGATATATACGGTTAAATACTCTATATATTTCCCGAAAGCTAGGTCTAGAATAGCTATATAAGTAAGTAGTTCCGCGAGCGAGCCGTCGGCTAACTCGAGCTTCTTACTCCTAGTAAGAGGGACTAGGGATAGTCTATATTATTAAACGAACTTACTAGTAATATATACTATTCTAGTACCTCCGTAGTCGACGAAGGCGAACGCCTTAGGTAAGCTTTAAGGAGTTACGACCTTATAGGGCAGAACTAAATAATTACTATCTTGTTCGTTAAGTATTACGGATAACTTTATAGTCTTATTCTAAACTTCGGTACGCTTAGAGTTATTCTTATATAGTTACGTATAGAGTACTACGAGTATAGTAGTTATATTACTCTCTACCGTTAGCTTCTAATAACCGAGAGCGTTATTAGGGCTTAGGCTTTTAACTATAATATAGCTTTATCCTCTAATACCTTATCTTCTTTATCTAGGTCTAAGGTGCTCCTAAAGTCTTTAGCTATTATAAGCGTATTTAAGCGGCCGTTCTCTCGGAGCTTTACTTTATATAGATAATACTTATTCTTCTAGTATCCTAGCTCGTTATAACGATAATAGATAATAGAGTTTCTATCCCGATTAAACGGTTTACGGTAAGTATCTATTAAGGAAGATTTATCCGCTGTCCGCCGAGAGTTAGCGGCCGCAGTTATACTAGGTTTTAATCGGAAACGCGATAGCGTAGTTATAGTTATTATAGCCTTTAGTAGCTTCTTCGTAGTAGGCGCATTCTCGTTATAGATCTTAAGGCTATATTCCGCTTTAACTAGTTACTTACAAAACTAATTATAATTAGTAGTTAGGATGTTTATAGCGATTCGAGTAATACGGCGATCTATACGCTCTAAAAGGCCCTTCCTAGATTAGAATACATTCTAATTAAGCTTAATACGGAGTATATTATACTAGGTAATAAAGTCTACTAGTTCTATACGACCCTAGGATAGGTTACTTATTTTAAAATTAGTATCGAGAACTATATTTCGCAAACTAAACTACTTCTCTAACGACGTATAAATATCTTCTAGTATCTTAAGTATACCTATTAAGTTTATATTATCTAGACGTTACTAAGCGAGTCCCTTAGTCCGCTAGACGATATAGTCGACTTAGCTTTTAGATACCTAGTATAAGTAGTTTATAGCTATTTTAAGGCGATATACCGCGATAAAACGCTTAAGAACGACTGCGTCTCGCTATCCCCGGTACTCTTTTAGTTCTAGTATACGGTCGGACTTCTTAAATATTAAAATAGCCGAAGTACTTAGCCCTAGGCTAGCTTCTAAATCGCGTTAATTTAACCGTACTTTTAAGATAGGTAAGACTCCCTTTTAACGAAGGCGAGCTAATTCGGGAATCTTATAGCTTCTCTAATTCGTCGGAATATAGTTAGGTAAATCGAAGCGTACCTAAGGATTAACGTTACTATCCTCTTCTTTATCGTTAAACTCTTCGCCTTAAAAGGCTTCTTGTCGTACGTAATCTATAGTCCCGAATCTATTCCGACTAGTTTAGCTAGTAGAGTAGGCTATAAGCTCGCCGATACGTTTCCAATAAGTAGTATCGTTAGCCTATAGGGAGCGTATATAAGATTAGAGGTCGTTAATCTATTTCGTAAGCCGGTTATACTTAATCTAGTAATTATTACGTTCCTTAATAATCTACTTATATACTTTAATCTCCTTACTAAAATTTATACGAGTAATAGTACTATACTGCTTTAATTCCCTTACTTTTACTTTAAGACTAGTAACCTTCTCTTTACGTTCTTATAAAGTAGTTATTATATCTTCTAGATAAGGAGCTTTATTTTATCGCTCTAGGATTATCTTAACTACTTACTTCTCGATAGTTTATTCGTACTATATTATTCCTAGAAGAGCGGCGTTAATTACCTTATTACCCTTCTAAGTTACTACTTTCTCTAGTAGTTATCCGAGGTCTAGGACTATATCTACTTAAATAATATTTCGGCCTAAGAAGTAACTATTAAAATATCTTAGGTTAAGCTAGTAGTCCTTAGGCTTATATAGTTATCCGTTAGGTATATCGGGGTTCTTAACTATATAGGAGCGGAATCGAGAACTATTATTAGCGTATATAAATTCCGTAGTTTCTACTAGTACCGTATCGTTTACGAGTAGTTTAGCTTCCGCTAGCGGTGCGACGTCTACTAGAGGGAGATCTACTTATAGAGTATTTATCTATATAGTATTCTAGGTCTCGTTAGTTTTTAGGCCTATCCGCGTAAATAGGTTTATAGGGGAGAATACGGTCTACCTAAATAGAGTACTTTCTTTATCTATTATTTACTCGTTTCCCTTTAAGAAGTATAAGGATACCCTAGGGCGATTACCTCTAGTTAGAGCTAGGTAGGTAATTTCGTCCGAAGGAAAGCGGCTAGGAGTAACTCGTAATCGAGCGTTATAGAGAAGAGAATCGTTACCTAGGGGTAGAGAAGGTATCCTGATTCCTTCTATATTAGGAGCTTTACGACTTAGGGTTTCGTCGCGTCGGTTCTTTAAGGAGGTACTACTATAGCTCGATATATCGGTTAGTAGTAGTTATTTCTCGTAAGAGGTATAGAGAGTAGTTTAAAGAGTTTTTACTCGGAGTAGGATAGATAGGTATTATTCTAGTCAATACTAAATATAAGTATTAATTTAACCTTATCGCTATCCTAGCGATAGCCCGACTAGGCTATCCTATCCGATAGAGCCGTCTAGTAACCTCGGGTCGTAGTTCCTATCCGTTAGGACCTCTTAAAGATTATTTCCCTTCGTTAACTCCTAGTAGGGCTAGTTCCTTAATATCTCTTCGAGCCTTAAACCGTAATCGTAGTTCTATTAGCTCTTATCTATTACTTTATTACTCTTAAACTATAAGGAACGTCCCTTTCTTTTACTCTCTTAAACTAAAGATCCTATCTTAAGCCTCTAAGGACTCTTTTAATAGGTTCTATAAGGATAGAGTCTTATTACGGCTACTATAGTCTCGCAACGCTCTTTAGTATTATAGTAGTAGGGCGACGGCGTCCCTACTTACTAAAGATATCTAGCTAGTTTATAGGGTATCTACTAGAGTAAGCCTATAATACAATATACTATTACGGATTAATAGGGACGTAATAGTATAACTTAAATTAATATTATATAAGGAACGAAAGAAGAGAGTTCCTTCGTTTAAGTAAATATACTATAAGAGTATCGCGATATTACGTAACTTCCGAGAGAATACTCGGAGCCGTAATAGATCTAGTATTCTATAATATACTAAGTAATACTAACGGTAAGATAACTTTAAAAAAGTATATAGAGATTCTTAAAGAATATATAGTACCCTAGGTAAAGAGAGGTAATAATTTTGTACTTAAGAAGAATATAGATTCTACTTACGGAGTTAGTATAAATAGTAAGGTTAAGGACTTTAAAAAGAGATACTATATTAAGAGCTACTTTAATATAAGCTACTCCCCGGACCTCTTAGTTTTAGAGAATAGATAGTAACCTACTAAAGGCTATATAAGGAAGTTTTAATACTAGGAAGTAGATAAGACATAGTAACTTATAAAGGAGGGTTAGTATAAGGCTTTATAGTAGTCTAATATTAATAAGTAGGTTAATTCAATGCCTAAAAGGCTTTAAAAGGTTATAGATATAGAGGGTAAGATAATATAATACTAAAATACTAAATATATAACTATCTACACTTATTACGGCTTTATGGCTGCTTAATTAATGTCACCACCAAATCCAGTGATGGGAGGCCCGTGCATTGGCCCGCTAATCTTGTCACCCGCGAGGCACCGTACTCGTAGCGGTACTTCTGGTTCTAGCCAGCCGAGATTTAGCGTGTCTTTGTCAGCCCCTTTGTGTTTACCTCCTCCAGCCACGCTCATTCGACGACACAACACCCATGATCGAGATAGCGACATTGCATAGCTTCCCCATACTCATCCAGACACAAGCGTCAAAGCCAGTCACGAATCTCAAACCTCCATAGCGCACAAGGAGCCTACATGCGGGTCCCCTCACCTCACTAGCTGAGCCTCCCCTAAACACCACAACAATGCCCAAGAGATACGACAGCCGAGGTGGCCATGGCCTGATGGATTTTGGATTCGGCGCACTCGGCGCCGGTGCCATTCTCTCTGTTGTAGCCGCAGGCTACAAATCAGCCGAGTTCCTGATCCAAGCAAAGAAGCTCACTGATGTCGGCCACGAAAACGCCCTCTATTGCCGCATTATCGAACGTGTCCGTCTGGATCTCAAGGAGACCGATCGTCTCCTTAAGCTTCCCGAGGTCAAGCATGCCATGCAGAATGCGCCAGAGAAATTGGCGTGGATCAAGAGGACTATCACGGCCCTGAAGGATGCGTTGAAAGAGATGGACAAGTATGTCTATCGCGTCGCTAGCGACAAAAGCAGAGGAAAAGCGATTGGGTGGAGGCACCGGTTCAGATGGGTATTAGATGACAGTGAGAAAGCTGCCAGGTGCCGTGGGGAGGTTGGCATTTGTCACGAGGGCCTGCTCGAGGTACTGTCTCTCCTGAGCTCGTTTGAAGATCTCAGATGCTGCCCTGAGGAGGATGGCAAGTACGAGGCAGACGAAGAGCCTCTCCCATACAGAGATGCGGATGACGATCTTCAGAGACGTTATGAAGAAAAGGCACGCTATATCCTACAGCAGGAGAGAGGGTACCAAGGCAGATCCAGGGGCAGATCTGAGGTGAACTATGACACCAGATCCGAGGACAGCTATGACAATAGATCTGAGGAGATATGGGAAAAAGAGCCCGAGGACAGGTATCAAAGGCAAGCAGAGTCGAGATACGTGGAGCGACCACAGAGGCGCGGCAATGATTCTCATTCCGGAGAAAGGGGAGGTTACGTCGATCGAGAAGTGAGTCCACAATTCTCCGAGTCCTCGTCTATGCCCTCTAATGTGATGTTAACAGGTCCGCGTAACTCAACACCAAGAATACGTCCCAGCTCGGAACAGTCGTGACAGAGTTGTTTACGACAGAGAAGAAGCGCCACAACGTCAGGGAGATTCTGGACAGCTTCGAGTTCACTGGCCAAACAACTGATTCTTTTTTTCGATGTGGAAGCGGGGTTCTCTATGATTGTTTTGTTTCAGTCTGGATAAGAGCAATAATATTTTGTGTATACAACCACGAATATCTGATACCCGTTCTTGGCTGTGTAGTGCTTCTCGCCGGACTTTCTGCACTCTCTGGAATCTAATATTATCTGCCTTAGTTGGCATCCATGATCATAAAGAACAGGCATATACAACAGATTAGAGAGCGTGTTCCCGTACTTGAATGGACTGGAAGATGCCAATGGCTTGGAATATATCGTTATGTGATGATCTGATAAGTTCAATGGTTGGATGGAAGAGTGCCAAAGTGCCTTAGCGCATACCTTCGATTTTGTACGGCACACAATATCTCATACAACCTTTCTCTACTTCATGATCATCGAACCTCCATCCAAGATATATCCCAAAACCGAAAATGTAATAACCCGCACAAAAGAAATCAACTCCCCCCACCCACCCATCCCCACGCCATCCCCCCATCAAAACTCACCCCTCAAAATCCAAAACCTCATTCTCCCCAAACCAAACCCCCTCCAACCTCGCATCCTCCTCCTTCCTCCCCTCCCTCTCCACACCACTCTCCCCCCTCCTCTTCTCCCGCTTGACCCTATACTCCCAAAGCACGCCCAAATCCGCCTCCCTGTACCTCCTCTCCACAACCCTAAAAACCGCGTCTCGCAACGGCCTTTCCCGGTTCCAGAGGTCGTGGTACCGAATCCTGGTGTTGGACGTGGGTTGGTAGTAGGATTCTTCGTGTGGGGTCATGGGTGTGCGCAGACGGATGCGGGAATTTGTGGTGAAGCGCGGAGGGGGGTGGGGTGGGGTGTGGTGGGTCCATGGGGGATAGGGTTTGGGGATTTGGGAGGGGTAGGTTGTTCGGTGTGTTGCTGGATGGGAGGGAAGGGGGTGATGTTGTGTTCTCTCATGCTGCGGGTAGGAATTTTGGGGATATCGAGTTGAGTCTCGACGACTATCAAATGGTCCGTGGCGTGGTGAGTCTCGGTGCTGTTGCTGATGATGATGTTGCGGTGTAGGATCACGGGTATAGTGTCTGGAGTTTTGCTGTCGACGACGTGCCTCGCGTTCCTCACGGAAATCGCGGAATCGGGGGTCGGGTGCTTGTTCTTGGAGGATTCGATTGTCCTCTTTCTCAATCGCTCCATGATCTCTGCCACGTCTCGGTTGGTCGCGAGAGACCCGATGATCGTAGCGTGGCTCAGGTAGATGCTGGCCTCCATCTACGCGCTCGTATTGTCCCAATTCACCCTTTGATTCACCACGTGAAGGTCCCGCCTCATGCTCAGACCGTTCGCTGCGTTCTACCACAGGTCCAGTTGACTGACTGAGCAGTCGCCGTTTCGAGTAAGGAGATAGCGATTGACTTGGCGATCGTCCCCTCTTTCTGACTATATTTTGTCTTTTTTCAAGTTCGTCAGCTTCGCCTTCCGGCCTCTCCCTCCCATATCGCGGCTGCGAGCCGTCCCGACGTCGTTCCCATTGAAGCGAGCTATTCCGATGACCATGGGATGGAGTGTCATCTCTTCCACCTCGGCGTTGAGGAGGCGGAGACCCGCTCCGACGTTCCTTTCGCCGAGTTTCCGCATCCCACGGTCTGTCCCGTCGTCCACGAGACTGTGATCTCTCACGAATCTTTCTTCGAGGCGGGCTCTCTCGATATAGCGAGGGTTCTCCATATCTTTCCTCTAGCCGTTGACGATAGGTTCTTTGATCTCCCAGCCTCCACCTTTCATCTCTCTCATCTCGTGATGATACTTCGCGGTCATGTCTCCTAGGAAAAAGACTTCTCTCAGAACGATCCTTTTCAGCCCGATGCCTGGATCTAGATCGCCCATTGCTTTCCTTTCGTGTCCGCTCTGCCTCTTTCTCTTGCGCCTGGGACTCGTCGTTCGTCGTCAAAGTGAAAAATGAATCTTCTCGATCATCACTTTTCCGATCCCATGGGCGAGGTGAGCGTTCACGACGTCTAGGAGTTGTGCGTCGTGCGCCGTCAACGTCGTCGTCTTCTCCTCTCATTCCGTTTCCATCCTTCTCATCGTTTCCACCTGCAACAACAACTTCTTCTTGCTGGTCTCCCCATGGTGAACTCGCAGCTTCAGGGGAGTGTTCCCGCCGTGCAGGCTCTCTGTCGTGTAGGTCATCATGGTCGTGTTTCTCTCCAATCTCTCGCATTTGACCCTTATCGCCCGCAACATCATCTTTTCCACCATCTCGATTCGATACCTCGACCAGTCCCGAGTCTTCTTCGCAACGTCCCAAGCCCTCCCACGGTCCTCCATCCATTCCTCGCTCTTCACCATCCTCAACAACTTCTTCTTGCTGGTCTCCCCATGGTGAACTCGGAGCTTCGGATGAGGGTTCCCGCCGTACAGATTCTCTGTCTTGCACGTCGTCATGTTCGTCTTCCTCTCCAATCTCTCGCGTTTGACCCTTGTCATCCACAACACCACCTTCCTCTACATCTCGACTTGATACTTCGACCACCTCCAAGTCTCCTTCGCAACGTCCCAAATCTTCCTGCAATCCTCCATCCATGCCTCGCTCTTCACCATCCTCATTCCCACCATTCCCATCCACAATCTCAACTTCCGGGGTCTGCTTAGCCATAACCCAGGTAAAGAACAGGTACGACAATAGGAAGAGAAACACGCCAATGAAGCAGAAGAACGATGTTCATAAACGTAGAGTGGGAGCACGGTATTTGCGAATAGCCCGCCGCACTCCCTTATATCAAGGAAACGCGACATTCGCATGCACAAGCTTTCGCAAACAGCCATACTCTTCTTTGTCACCGCAATCTCACCCACTCTTGCCCTTTGTCTCCATGAAAAGACCGGTCGGTCGCATGCAGTTGTTTGAAGACGCCAAGCCGAAGTCGTCTCAACTCAGTCCAAAACCTCGCCAAGGGCAAATCAGTCGCGAACGTGGAAGAGAGTTTTGGCCAGAGAGTTTTACAACTCGATGTCAGCGCGATCGCCCAGATTCAATTTGTGCTATGTCCCCCTCAAAGCAAAGATAGCATTCTCTTTCGGTTCAGATGGCTTCTGCATCAGCCAAACACGGTGCGAATATAGAGTGAAGTCAATTTCCTTACCATAACACCGGCTACAATGCAGTTCCGGAAATATGTAAGGCTTGCTATCCCATGGGTATGTCCTCCGCAAAACGCCTCTCGAATGCTAATTCTATATTTATCATTGTCCCAGACTTGCTAGTATCTTATCTCTGCCCACCTGCTCCATCTGTCCAGGACTTTCATGTTGCACAACATTGCCATTGATATCCTCCTTCGTTTCCACCGCTACCTCCTCTTCGCCGTCGTCATCACTGTCATCCATGAGTGGGACGCCACAAATTCTCCGTAACGATTTGTTGTCGGCTTTTAATGCCGCAATCTTGCGGATATACGGGAGCTCGGCTTCGGTGAGCGCTTTCATCGCTTCCTTGAGGTTTTCATTGATGCGTGAAGCAGATTCTTGAAACCGTGTTTGCTCAAGTCGGAGTTCGAGGTTCTGATTTCGTTCTTCCTCGATGAGGTGGAGGTAATGTGCCTTCTGGGA
The DNA here is from genome assembly GCA_007735645.1 of Venturia effusa. Lineage (NCBI taxonomy): Eukaryota > Fungi > Ascomycota > Dothideomycetes > Venturiales > Venturiaceae > Venturia > Venturia effusa. The sequence continues at coordinate 1,797,116 of CP042198.1, forward strand.
CAGCAAGGCCTGAGAATGTTGCTGAGCGAATGGTCGGACTTTATCCATCAAGTGCGATAGAGCGGCTTCATAGTCCTGGTTCAATCCTTGCAGTTTAACGACGTAAGAATTCAGATCGTCTACCTTGTTGTTGGCAAATGATAAATCGTTCTGTAGCCGAGCAATCTCTGCAATCTGTGATTGTGATGCGCCTGCTGAGTGCCAGATTAGTTGATGAGCATTTGCATGATAGCAATAGATTAAGAATACCATTAGATATACCATTGACGTGAGGCGTACCACCATCTTCGGCATTTCTTGCCTGGATTTGCTGTACGCCATTCAGAACATGCTGCGTCTGCGAGCGGATACCTTCATGCATCTGGCTCAGGTTCTGGATATACTCCCAAAGCACATTCATGTCCGCTTGAGCACCGACATTTGGCCAATGCTGTCCTCCGTTCATGCCATTGATCTGTTGTGCCTGTGCTGCATTTGGCGCCTGTCTGGCGGCATTTGGATTCATGTTCGGGTCAAAATTATACGAGTTATTCATACTGGCTATTATCGCTGCTGTGTCCCACTCTCCGTTCTCATTCTCTCCGTCGAGGGCTCGTGGTCGGGGTGAAGGTGGCGGTGGACCGTCTGGATTGATGCCTCTGGCAAGCAACCACTCCTTTGGCTCTTCGAAGCGAGAGCCAGCAAAGTTCAGAAAGTCCTTCTCCCAATCTTCAGGCTCGTCCGAGTCGGAATTGTTACGGCCGAGTCCGAATCGAATCGACTTTGAACGAGGACGTATACCAGGAAGGGGCTGTTCTTTGCCCTTGCTTGAGCCTTCGTAATCTTTGGCCTGTAGTTTCTCCTTCGCTTCTGTGGCCAGGAACTTCTCCTTCCAAGACTTCGCAGCAGTTCTGTCGAGTGTTTGTTGGGCTAGAGACGTGTGCAAGTTGCTTGCTAAACCTTTCTCTTCCTTCTCTTTCTTGATGGATCCTGGACTAACAGATTCTGCAGCAATTGGCGAGTCTTTCGTATCCTTTGCAGGAGGTCCTTGCGCTTTGGAGCTCTTAGCCCCGGGTTCGGCTCTATCTCTTCTGGGTACAACGGCACGGGTGCGAGTTGACGGACGCCGGGCTATAGATCGAGCGGAAGATGAGGATCGAGTTGAGGCTCTAGATTGAGAGGGGCCCGGAGCTGGAGACTCGGAGAAGGACAAAAGTGTAGATAGAGCGGAAACTTCACGTTCGTCACTGGACGCAGCTGCGAATCTAGCAATGGCCGACTCCAAATCAGTGGGATCCTTGAACGGGTCTCTGCCAGCGTTCGACTGCGGTTTGGTACGTTGAAAGAGCCCTTGTAGGGATACTGATGCTGGTGATGGACGCGGACGTGCATCCTGGTCGCTGCCGAGTGGCTCGCTTGAGTCCTCGGAGCTTGCCGCTGGCGCCTTGCCCGAAGAAGACATACTGGATTGGTCCGACAATGAAGTTGCAATTTGAACGAATTATCAATTATGAGCGTATGGTCGGAAGATCCATATGGCTCCGAAAGAAAGTCAAGTTGTGGAAAACAGAAGGAAGATGAGTGATATTGGGGAAGGAAAGGACTGCCCGTTGTTCTTTCCTGGTAGTAGGGTTCTCAAAGACAACTTGCTTGAAAAGAGTGAAAGTGCTGGCGGTTGTGTGAAGAAGAAAAATCTACAATGTTTGAGTTGTTTGGCTTCACGGAAACGCGGCGCGCTGAAAGCTTGTTGTCATGGAAAAGTCGCGTTCTTGTACCCAGCCGGCTCGAGGCTGGGATTTGTAGATGTGCGGGAATCGTGGGAATATAAATGAACAGCAATATCACATGGGCGAGGTTCAAGAAAGCAATCTAATTTCGATTGGTCCCAAGAACTGCTGCCAACTTCTCGTTCTCATCCACCACAAAGTCATCTTCATCGCCTCCTCCATCAGATTCTTCCATTCCAGCCAGTCTTCCGGCTACTCGAATCCCCAGCGCTTTAGATTTGGTCATTTCATCCGCCAGGGGACTATCTCTCGTCACTAGATTAGGCTGGATAGAATTCTGCGGGCTCTTGAAAGGTGCCAGCATGCTCTGAAGATGTCGATACGACGCAAGCTTCTTCTGAAGATCTGTTCGTCGTGACTGAAGTTCCTGTAAATCTCTTATTTGTGATCGAAGCTCCGCTGAGGCCTGCTCTTCTTTCTGGGCTATGGAAGATAGTTTCTCGATGTTTCTAGGGTTCGATCAGCGTTGAGGTTCGAGATAATAGTGCACAGTCCAAACTTACTCGTCCCTCGTCAGATCGTCACCCTGCCTCAGAACGTCATCCGCGTCCTGATCGTACAGTGGGTCCTCGGGGTCGGTCGTTTGCCAGTACAAGGCGTCAATTTGCCGTGCTAAGTTTCCAATTGCAGTGTCATCGTAAACGGAGTTGTTGTGCCGTCTCATAATGACATTTGCTGGACACGTCAGCAGAAACCATTGCTTGAGATTCGTGATTGCGAACCTTGCTTGACGGCATTTCTGACATGTTCTTCCGGAAGGTCATCGACTCCCTTCCATTTGTCGCTTGGTCTCAATGGCTGGGAGAGAACACGTACTTGCTGTCGCAAAAACGTGAATTTGAGCGTGAAGATGGGGTTTGAGTTTTCCGCCATTCTGTCGACATAGTTGGAACTGATCGCTAGGCACAGTCACTGGCGATGTCAAATGTTGGAACGAGTTGGTGTTGACATTGTTTGCTTCCAGAGAACGCGTCGAGAAACGCGCGTTCTCTTGAGCACGCTAGTCTCGCGCTTTTGTACCTTGCTCAGACCACTTTCGACGCGAAACTCTTTAACAACCCTGATATCCTTGGGGAAAATAAGAGTCCCATCATTTTCGACAACATGAACCATGCCATG